>CM057337.1:94021844-95222292 GCA_030015575.1 Agapanthus africanus
TCGAAAGGATCTCGTAGATGTATTTTCCCCTTAGGAATCGTGAGGATTCCTAAGTGTGTTTTCTCTTGGGAGTCGTAAGGATCTCACAAGAGAGTTTTTCTTCCTTACGAGTCGAGAGGACCCGTAAGTGATTGATGGGGTTGACATTATCCACATTTCACGGAGTCAGGGGTTGTTCTGGGCGTTTTCCACGGGGTCAGGATTGACATTAGCCGTGTTCCACAGGACCGGGATCCGCTTTGGACGCTTCCCACGGGGTCAGGATTGACATAAGCCGTTTTCCACGAGACCAGGATTTGCTCTGGACGCTTCCCACGGGATCAGAATTGACATTAGACATGTTCCGCAAGGACCAGGATCCGCTCTGGATGCTTCCCACAGGGTCAGGATTGACATAAGCCGTGTTCCACGAGACCAGGATTTACTATGGATGCTTCGCACGAGGTCAGGATTGACATAAGCCGTATTCCGCAAGGACCAGGTTCCGCTCTGGACGCTTCCCACGGGGTCAAGATTGACATAAGCCGTGTTCCATGAGACCAGGATTTACTCTGGATGCTTCACACGGGGTCAGGATTGACATAAGCCGTGTTCCGCAAGGACCAGGTTCCGCTCTGGATGCTTCCCACGGGGTCAGGATTGACATAAGCCGTGTTCCGCAAGGACCAGGTTCCGCTCTGGATGCTTCCTACGGGGTCAGGATTGACATTAGCCATGTTCCGCAAGGACCGGGTTCCGCTCTGGATGCTTCGCACGGGGTCAGGATTGACATAAGCCATGTTCCGCAAGGACCAGGTTCCGCTCTGGATGCTTCCCACGGGGTCAGGATTGACATTAGCCGTGTTCCGCAAGGACCAGGTTCCGCTCTGGATGCTTTGCACGGGGTCAGGATTGACATAAGCCGTGTTCCGCAAGGACCAGGTTCCGCTCTGGATGCTTCCCACGGGGTCAGGATTGACATTAGCCGTGTTCCGCAAGGACCAGATTCCGCTCTGGATGCTTCCCACGGGGTCAGGATTGACATTATCCGTGTTCCGCAAGGACCAGATTCCGCTCTGGATGCTTCGCACGGGGTCATGATTGATATAAGCCATGTTCCGCAAGGACCAGGTTCCGCTCTGGATGCTTCCCACGGGGTCAGGATTGACATTAGCCGTGTTCCGCAGGACCGGGTTCCACTCTGGATGCTTCCCACGGGGTCAGGATTGACATTAGTCGTGTTCCACTAGACCAGGATTTGCTCTGGACGCTTCCCACGGGGTCAGGATTGACATAAACCGTGTTCCACGAGACCAGGATTTACTCTGGATGCTTCGCACGGGGTCAGGATTGACATAAGTCGTGTTCCGCAAGGACCAGGTTCCGCTCTGGATGCTTCCCACGGGGTCAGGATTGACATTAGCCGTGTTCCACTAAACCAGGATTTACTCTGGATGCTTCGCACGGGTCAGGATTGGCATAAGCCGTGTTCCGCAAGGACCAGGTTCCACTCTGGATGCTTCCCACGGGGTCAGGATTGACATTAGCCGTGTTCACTAAACCAGGATTTACTCTGGATTCTTCGCATGGGATCAGGATTCATAAGCCGTGTTCCGCAAGGACCAGGTTCCGCTCTGGATGCTTCGCACGGGGTTAGGATTGACATAAGCCGTGTTCTGCAAGGACCAGGATCCGCTCTGGATGCTTCGCACGGGGTCAGGATTGACATAAGCCGTGTTCCGCAAGGACCAGGATTGGTTGACTTTATCCGCATTTCACGGAGTCGGGGGTTGACTCTCGGTTGTCTGTGCACCGCCGAGTCATGGAACTGGGAATTGCCGCGGTTCCGCTTTGCTGATTTTGCGCCTGTTGTAATGAGACGAATGTTGAGATGATCTCTGGACTGTCTGTGAACCGTCGAGACTTGGCTCTCTTTCAGATGGAGTCTGGGGGGAAGGTATGGTTCCCTATTTGTTTGTGCCCCTGGATTGTATACATGGATCGATATGATCTCACCTGTAGGGTAAAAGGTTTTATTTTATATATTTCTTTCCGCGATGCTCTATCATTGTAGCTTTTATATCGCGAAAGTCACGATTGCCCAATCATTTCGGCTATTTTTTGCGGTGCCCAATCATTTCGGCTATTTTTTTTATTTACTCGTTGCTTTTTATTGCGAGTTGTCCAACCATTTCAGCTATTTTGTATGCATACATTTTGACTTGCTGATTCTGTTGCAATTGCCCCATCATTTCGGCTATTTTGTATGCATTTGCGGCTCGCTGGCTTTTTGCTGCGAGTTTAGGATTTGACACCGATTTCGGCATCAGCATCGCTACAACTGGGATATTGCCAGGAGTGAATCATCATTTGCCTCTGTCGATGTCGAACAAAGGTGGCTTAGCAAACAAGGTTAAGATCCTGTCGACTAAGGCTTTTGACTTTATGAGCCGTAAGGGTCTCATAAAGGTATTTCTCCCTACGAGTCGTGAGGATCTCATATGTGCGTTTTCTCCTTAGGAATCATGAGGATTCCCAAGTGTATGGCTTCTCGTAAGTCGTAAAGATCTTACAAGAGTGTTTTCTCCTTATAAGTCGAGAGGACTTGCAAGGGTTGTTCACTGTGTAAACATATTCCTAGTCGCGGGTGGGACTTTGTTAGGAAAATGTTTATTTGCGCCTATGGATTGTATACAGGGGTCGGCATTGAATTGCTTGTAGGGCAAAATCGGAGATTGTGATGGCTTAAGAACAGGTTCAGATCCCTGTAGCTTAAGACTTTTGAATCCTATGAGCTGTGAGGGTCTCAAAGGGGAGTTCTCCTTACGAGTTGTGAAGATCTCGTAAGTGTAATTTCTCCTTAGGAATCGTGAGGATCCCTAAGTGTGTTGCTCACTTATGAGTCGTAAGGATCTCACGCGGGTGGTTTCTCCTCACAAGGTCGAGAGGGCCTTGCAAGTGTCTTTTAACGAGATTGCGCCCTTTCGGGTTTTCACAAAACTCGCCGGTAGCCCTGCTGTTTTTACTCACTGAACTTTTTCGGGTTTACATCCGTGCCCATTTTGCTTATGGACATACCGTTTTCTTCTTCTTTTTTTTCTTTTTGCTTTCTTTTATTTTATGTCAGCCTTGGGATGCTGCGGTCCGTAGTAGTTTATCGACGTCTCGGTCAACAGCCAGTTTTAGGACACAGTGGTCCTTTGTTAGTTTAAAGACGTTTCGGTCCGTCGTTAGTTTAAGGACGTTTCGGTCCATCGTTAGTTTAAGGACGTTTCGGTCCGAAAGCCAGCTACTACTTATAGAGTTTGGGATTAGGAAGATAGCAAGCGGACATAGGCGTCGTCATCTATCGTTGACCTAGGCCGTGACTCGTTAAGTGTAGTATTTTTTTAGGAATCGGCCGTTTATTGGCCTAAAAGGTCTTTCGCCATGTATGTCCATGAGTAGATAGGCTCCACCTTGGTATACCTTATCTATGATATACGGGCCTTCATAGTTCGGCTCGAATTTCCCCCGCTTGGCATGATTGGGGATCATAGGTCTCTTGACCACCGGCACGAGTTCACCTTGGCGGAATGTTCTCGACCTAGTCAATCTCTCATATGAGCGCGTCATCTTTGCTTTATAAGCCTCCAGATTTTGTTGTGCCATGAGCCGGGTTTCATCAAGGGCCTCGAGCTCTTCAAGCCGAAGGTGAGCATTTTCTTCGTCTGTTAGCTCATAGTGAACCGCCACTCGTATAGAGGGTAACTCTATCTCGAGGGTGAGTACCGCTTCTGTGCCGAATACCAATGCATACGGCGTCGTGTTCGTGGTTGTTTTGAACGTAGTTCGATACCCCCAGAGAGCTTCATGCAGTCTCTCGTGTCAGTCCTTCTTATTTCGAGACACCGTCTTTTTCACGATCTTCGTCAAGGTCTTGTTGAAAGTCTCAGCTAGACCGTTAGCTCGGAGATTATAGACCGAAGAGTATCTCCAGTCTATGTTATGCTGTTGTGTGAAGCGGCTGATTTTGTGGCTTCTATAGGCTGGCCCGTTATCGGAGATAATCCGTCGCGGATTGCCGAACCGATAAATGACATGTGTCTTAAAGAAATGGAGGATATTCTCCGTCTTCACTTCTCTTAGTGGTACTGCTTCTGTCCACTTGGAGAAGTAATCTGTTGTTGCCAGTATGAACCGATGTCCTCTGGACGACGCTGGTTCGATGGGGCCGATTATGTCAGTTCCCCACATTTCGAACGACCAGCTAGCCACCGTTGGGTGTAGCGTATTTGGATGCTGGTGGATGAAGTCCCCATGAATTTAGCACGAGTGGCATTGTTTCACGTATTCGAGGCAGTCTTGGATCATCATGGGCCAATAGTAGCCCATCCTTTTGATATTTAGTTTCATCTTCGGCCCGGCTTGGTGAGAACCGCAGAGTCCATCATGAGTTTCTCGGACGACTCTCCTTGCCTCTTCCGGTCCCAGGCATCTTAGCCACAGAGAATCAAATGATCTCTTATACAGAGTATCATTGACAAAGGCGAAAGATAGAGCTCGTTTCATGAGCTGATGCCTTGAGGATGCATCTTCAGGTGTTCGACGGGATTTGAAGTAGTCTATAAAGACTTCTCTCCAATCCTTAGCCTTTTCCTGGTCTTTTATTTATAGGGCCGTTTGCTCGGTCGTTCCTTTTTCTTCGGACGACTCTGGAGATATTTCTGCCGGTGCAAGAACCCGACGGCTTTGCACAACGATCTTCACGTCATCGAGATTCTCGTTGGCCAGTTCTTTAGCGAGCTTGGCTAATGCATCCGCCTTGCTATTTTCTGCGCGCGGTATGCTTTCCAGGGCATAAGCAGGGATTTGAGTCAGCAGTTGCTGCTCTCTCTCGCTGTACTTCACCAACTCTGGTTTGCACGTTTAATAGTCGCCGTTTACTTGACTAACGACCAGTTGGGAGTCTCCGTATATGAGGAGGTTTTCAATTCCCATGTCGACGGCGATTTCAAGACCTACTATCAAACCTTCATATTCGGCTTCGTTGTTTGTCCTCGGCTCTGTTAAGGAGAAGGCGAAGTGCATTATCCCTCCTTGAGGAGTCACGAAGATGAGGCCTACCCCTAATTTAATTATGGGGGTACTTTGTTTACGTTTCTTCATGGAAGATGCCCCATCGAAGTAGAGTTCCAATCGGGTATCATTCTTTCTTCTCTCCCCGTCGATCGTGTTAAAAGCGTGCTCGTCGGGCAATTCGCAGTTCAAAGGAGAATCAGCAGGTATCAGATGCTCAGCGAGGAAGTCGGCGATGGCCTGGCCTTTTACCGCCTTGAGGGGACGATAAGTTATCGAGAACTCCATCAAGAGCAGGTCCCATTTAGCGAGTCGTCCTGTTAGTATGGCTTTTGACATCAGATTTTTGAGGGGATCCACCTTTGATATGAGATGGACCTCATGTGCCAATGCATAGTGTCTGAGCTTTGTTATCGCGAAGATCAACGCCAGGCAGTGTTTTTCGATGGGGGAATAGTTGCTTTCTGCCCCCAGGAGAACTCGACTCAAATAATAGAGGGCTCTCTCCTTCCCTTGGTCATTCTCTTATGCCCACAGCGCGCCTAAGGAACCTTTGAGGACTGTTGTGTACAGGACTAGAGGTTTTCCTTTAACGGGAGCGGCCAGTGCTGGAGAATTCCGCTGGTATTGCTTGATTTCTTCCAGTGCGCCTTGGCATTTGAGATCCCAGACGAACGGAGTTCCCTTCTTCATTAGGTGACTGTAGGGACGACACTTGCCGGAGAGATTGGCTATAAATCGCCGGATATACGCGAGCTTTCCTTGGAGAGAACGCAGTTGCTTGAGAGTCCTTGGCGGAGGCATTTACATGATCGCCTTGATCTTCGACGGGTCTATCTCGATACCTCGGTGTCGGACGACGAATCCTAGGAACTTGCCCGAGGAAACTCCGAACGCGCATTTGAGAGGGTTCATCTTCAAATTGTATTTCCGAAGGCGCTGAAATACGATCTTCAGATGTTCTAGATGTTCCTCGTATGATTTGCTTTTAACTACGAGGTCGTCAATATAGCATTCGACGATTTCATGTATGAGGTCATCGAAAATCTTCGTCATGGCCCTCTGATAGGTGGCACCAGCGTTCTTTAGACCGAAAGTCATCACCTTGTAGCAGAATATGCCCAAAGGGGTCCGGAAAGCGGTATTCTTCTGGTCCTCGGGATACATCTTTATCTGATTGTATCCTGATGAGTCGTCCATGAAGGAGAAAACTTTGTGAGTGGACGTATTATCTATCATCAACTCGGTGACTGGTACTGGAAATTCGTCCTTCGTGCAAGCTTTGTTGAGGTCCCGAAAGTCCACGCATATGCGCACCGTCCCATTTTTCTTCATCACTGGGACGGTGTTGGCGATCCAGTCAGGATACTGAACCTCTTGGATGAAGCCGGAGTCGATTAGTTTCTTGACCTCGGCGTTGATGCTCATCTCAAGCTTGAGCCGCATTCTTCTCGGTGCTTGTTTGATCGGCTTGACGTCTGGAGATATCGCCAATTTGTGCACAACAATCTCTGGATCGAGTCCCGGCATCTCTGAATAGTTCCATGCGAAGCAATCTTTATACAGCATGAGCACCTCTTTAAGTGTAGCCTCCTTTTCTTCAGACAATAGTTCACTGACGAACGTCGGCCGTGGGTAGTTTGCCATTCCCAAGTCGATTTTTCTGAAGTCATCTACAGTAGTATGTATCCCATCTTCCAGGTCTTTTGGAGCCGGAGATTAACTCATCTTCATTGTTTTCGAAACACCAAGAAAGATCATCCATATTCTCGGGTTCTTCTTCTGACAACGTTATCACATGACAAGTACGAGATCGTTTCCAAGACCGATGTGGATCTGGTTCTACTCTTATTGCATAAGTGGCCTTTGATTCATGCTTCATTGGCGGACTTACCCTCCAACTGTTGGATAAAGCGAATTTGCTGAGTTGATACTAGTCTTCAACCCAGTTTTTGAAGGTAAAGCAGTCTTCGAGAGGATGTCCTATTGCTTGGTGATAGGAGCAATAGTCTGGGTGAGAGACCTTGTCTACTTGCTCGGGGTGCTTGGACTCCGGGAGTGTCATCATCTGATGCTTTACGACAAGATTGAATATCTTCTTTGTCTTGTCTTAGGGATGTTCCCCTCCGAAAGTCGCGACCGGGACGTTGGGACGTCGAGGCCTGAATTCCGGGGGCAGATGCTAATTGGTGCAATCCGTCCACCTTTCCGAAGATGCCAAGTTGATTTATGACACCGTGTATCGAAGGTTTAAACGGATGCGGCTGATGTAGCAGTCATCATCAGATTCCCCCTCAGTATGAGGGGTTTTTGATTGTGGGGACGCTCTTCCCTGCAGGCGCAAGCCCCTGCTGTTAATTATGCTACCGTATCGAGGAAACCACTTTCTCCTTCTCCAAATGGTCACTTCGTGTCGTGGGTGTTTGTTTTGTTTTTGGTTGCCCGTGGATTGTATACGGAGACTAATTTATGTTGTCGCCCGTAGGGTGTGGACTAGTCCAAATCCGCATCTTTCTTAGATTTGGGTTTGGGGTTGGGTTTAAGGATACGTTAAGCTCATTTGAGACTAAGATCAAATTAAACGTTTTGTTAAGGATACGTTAGTCTAATTTTAGACTAAGATCAACTTAACGGGATCATTTAGATCCAACAAGAGAGCAATTAGGCTCTATTGTTTAGTTTAGTGACGTTGCGGTCGATTAGTTTAAGGACATTACAGTCCATCGTTAGTTTAAGAACATCTCGGTCCATTGTTAGTTTAAAGACATCGCGGTCGAGGTTAAGGACATCATAGTCCATGGGTTTAAGGACCCCACAGTCCAATGTTAGTTTAAAGACATCACAGTCGAGGTTAAGGACATCATAGTCCATGAGTTTAAAGACCTCACAGTCAAGGTTAAGAACATCGTAGTCCGTGAAATGTGTGGTTGTCGGGACCCGTTACCTCTCTGAAGACATTGAAGGATTACAACGACAAATATCAGAGGAGTGAAAAGATTTACCTTCGAACCAAAGTGGATTAAGTGATCTGTAGTCCAATTTGGAACTAAGATCAATTAATTAAATTATGAGCACGTTGGCTCAGTTAAGTCTGAATTGAGGACTTATGGCCAACTTGGGCTAAGTCCAGTTAAATTTGAAGTGTTGGCCCTTTGTTGGACTATTGGACATTTTTCTGGGTTCAGCCCTTCATCATTTAGCAATGCTTAAACAAGGGTTTGAGGGATTTGGTAACATTTTTGGTCTTTGACTGAGCATTAAACATTATAGCTTTGAGTTTTACTCAACTTTGAGATTCAATTGAAAGGGAGGTTTTTGCCTCTGGAGAATTAGCCAATTTGGCTAAGAACAACAGTGTTAAACACTGGAAATAAAACTCTCAAATTAGTGTTAAACACTAGAGAGGAAGGGGGTCACGTGGGGACACGTGAGGGCACCAAAAGGTGGGGACAGATCTCATTTACTTTGTTCTGCAGACAAGTGTTAAACACTTTTAATTTTCTGACCATCACGTGTTGGCACGCGATGGAGATTTGCGCGTTGATTATTAAAGCATTTATCAAGGGGTCACGTGGTAACACGTGAGAGCGCCCGAGTTAGAATCTGCCTTTGCTTTTATTCTCATTGTTTTGGAGGTCACGTGGGAGCACGTGAGGCATTGCCTCATGGCTAATTCCTTCTCATTTTGGGGGATCTTTTCACGGGTCACGTGGGGACACGTGACCTTAGTCTTTTGCATGCATGGAGATCTTTCAAGTCTCTTTATTTCTTTAAGAATTAAATTCTTTATAAGGTTAAACCCTAATTGTGGTTTCCTTGGAGGAATTAAATTCCTATGTGAAAGAATTAAGTTCTTATGCAGGGTGAAACCCTAACTTCATTTAGGAGGAATTAAGTTCCTGTGAATTTGGAATAATTAAATTCTTTAAATAGGGTTTAAACCCTAGTCTTGTCTATCTTGAAGGAATTAGATTCCTATGATTTTGGGATAATTAAATTCTCATATAGGGTTAAACCCTAGCTTTGTCTGTTTTGGAGGAATTAAATTCCCTATAAATTTAGGAGAATTAAATTCTCATATAGGGTTAAACCCTAGCTTTACTTTGAAGGAATTAAATTTTTGTGAATTGGGAGAATTAAATTCTCATATAGGGTTAAACCCTAGTTTTATTTTTGAAGGAATTGAATTCCTATGAATTCCCTCTAAGTTTTGGATCTGCATGGCAAAATCTCAACCCGATGAGAATTAAATTCTCAACCTATAGGGAGATTTGCTTCTGCAGATCTTCAACCAGAGGAAGAACTAAGTTCTTTTTCAGAAGAGTTAAACTCTTAGATTGAGAATTAAATTCTCTTTTTGCTTTGTGAAGCTTTTTCCTTTTTCTTTTCCTCACCTAGGGTTTTCTTTCTTGAGAATTAAGTTCTCCTTTCTTTTCTCTCTGCTATTTGCCTTTGGAAAATTTCAAGATCCCCCAAAATTCTATCTCTTACTCTTCTCTTGGCTCCTATTTATAGGAGAAGGAAAAGAATCAATTTGTTTAGTAAATCTCTCATTGAAAGATTTCGTTTGTTTTTTCATAACTAATATGATCTTTTAGATCACAGTGAATTTTATTCACTATTGGATTTTAAATCCAAAAGATATTCTGATTGTTGTTTTTTAGTGAAACTTAGGAAAATCTTTCCTTGTCTAAAATCTTTCCATAAATTGGTGATTTTTAATCACCCTTGGATTTTTAATCCAACGGTCCCCCATAATCTTTTTTGTTTTGGAAAGATTTAGAGAAATACTTTCCCAGTTAGGGTCTTTGTTTTCCCTTAATTAGAATTTAATTCTATCAAGTTATAAGGGCTTTCAAAGCCTATCACGTGTTGGCACGTGACCCATTCTCCTTCAGAATTTAATTCTGTATTTCTACTGGGCTAAAGACCATCACGTGTCAGCACGTGACCCTTGGTCACGTGTCAGCACGTGACGCCCCTTTGGGGTCTTTCCTCAGCCGCTTACTTCTGCTTGCTTAAAAATTTAACTCTGTAAATAGATCACGTGTCAACACATGACCCTTGGTCACGTGTGAACACGTGATGCCTCATTGAGGAAATTCCTGATTTTTAATCAGGGAACAAATACCCCCACAGCGTTGCTCTCACGTGTCTGCGCGTGAGTGCAACGCTGTCACCTTTGTGACCGTTGGATCTGTCCAGGGAATAGGGGAGATGAAACGTTTTCCATCACATCCTATAAATGCCAGTGTCCCTTCAGAAGCGCTTCCACTTTGCTCATCTTCCTCCTTGCAAACTTTTTCCTTTGAGAATTTAATTCTCTTTCCCAGAGCTTAGTTCTCTGTTTCGAAAATCTTTAGAGTTTAACTCTGTTCAAGAAAGACCCTTTTCTTCAGGTAATGATCTTGAACGGTTGAAGAACTTTGCAGAAATCTTCATTGGATTTTAAATCCACGTCAAGGGTTTTTCCCTTTAACAAGAACCCATTTTTGTAAGTTCTTTAAAAAATGAAAACCACTCATTCTTTAATCAACAGACTTTGTTAGAGTTTCTATGATATTCAGGGATCAATGGCGATGCTTGTCTCTTATGTGGAATTTAATTCCACCTTAAAGAGCTTTGGCTCTGACAAGAAATTTCTGGGAATTTAATTCCCCTTTTCAAAAAGGAATTTAATTCCTGTGAAGAATTTAGTTCTTTCCAGAGAACTTCTTGGGGTTTTCTTGCCATGAGTTGTTTCTTTGCAACCAAGAAGAAGAAGTTTGCAGTGGTGTTTTCTGGGAATTTAATTCCCTAGCTTCTGCTTGATTTGTTGCAGAGTCCAAGATGGATTTCTTTTTGAGGAATGTGTAGGGCCATTTTAAAATCCACTATTCATTTATTGAGAATCTTCTTTTTGTCTCATTGTAATTGCTTTGCCTCATCATTAGCAAGCCGCCATCTTGATTTTGTGGGACCTATGTGTTTCGTAACTGATCGCACGCTTTTGGCGTGTCGGATGTTCAAAGTTCTAAAGTTATAACCGCGATCAGGACGGTGTCGCTTTGCAGCTAGCCGGTTGAGCACGGGTCGATCCACAGGGAGATGGTTGTATGTCCGTTCTTGTCTTAGACGAGTCAATAAAGAATGTGTATATGTTTGTTCAAATCTAATCTATGTGTTTTATATGCAAGTATAAAGTTGTTAAGAAAATGATACAAAAGTGTAAGCTAAAGAAATCCGCACTCAAAACCTTTGAGCCGAGTCTTGACCAATTGAAGCTAAAGCAATCGGCAACAACGTGGATTAGGGTACTTAAGCATGGTATTCATGGAATCCGGCTTATTGACCGTTGTCCGTCCGTTCTTGTCTCTTGCTTTCGCCTCCGACCAAACCGAATGCAACCGGTCGCGGTTAGGAATCACCGTTACCTTGGTAGGGTAGGGTGCCTAACGGAGCGCTTGCATAACGTTTGGGCGGAGTTCAAAAGAAAATAACGGGAAAAGGAAATGAGGAATGAAACCTTAACTTACAAAATTGTATTTATTCTTAACAACAACATATTACAACCATTCACAAAACGAACCAAAAAGAGCAAAAGAAAAGATAAACAAAGAAAAGAAAGATTACAAGCAAGTAATTAAAAGTGCATGGAATTTAAGTGCATGAAAGTAAAGCAAGAAATGAAACTAGGAACCATAGAACCCAAAACAAGACATGGGTTCAATAACCAAATCTTAAACTTGCAAGCTCAATTAAGAGGTTGCAAGATCAAGAAAAGGCAAAGAACCCATGGAGAATGAAGCACAAAAGAGAGAACAAAATGATACAGCCATTTGAAATCAATGACCAAAGCTTAAACTTGCAAGCTCACTTAAGGGGTTGCAAGATCAAGTTAAGGTAGAGAGCTCAAGGGGGATGCTAAGCAAAAGAATGATACAAAATAAACCTCATCTTCATTTAACATCCACTCAAAAGCTCTCACAACAATTTAATGGAGGAAAGATGATGAAGAAGAAGAAGTAAACTAAAAACTAACAAAAAGTGGGCATAAGAATGAACATCTTTGGCTTGGCAAGTTCTGGGATATTTATAGGCAGTAAACTGAAAACCTTGGGCAATATTCTGAATCAAAATGAATGTACCAATCTGCCCCCAGAAAACGACAGAGTGCAGAGCCCACATGGCCGCAGTTCCGTGGCCTAAGCGCGCTTATGCCGCGGAACCGCGGCCGTATTAGGGAGTTGGGCCATGATATTTGGTGGGTGTTCCTGGTTTGTGGTCCTCTTCAGTGTGGTATAGTACTTTTCTCAGAAGCTCTTCACAATTCTTCCAGAATTTCAGTAGATCAAAAGGTGATGTGACGTGGATCTTTTGCCATGATTTCCTCGAGCTCCGTGTAGATTTCTTGGATCTTGTGTTGACATTGAGCTTTGTGCATGAAAATGACATCGATTTGCCATTTTGTCCCTTAAACTGGTGTGTGGCAACATACGGATAGAGAGCGGAGACCCGTGTTTTATCTGTTGTTGGCAGTAATCCGGAATTTGTCGTACTTTTCCATGATATTCACTGTTTAGAGCTGAGACTAGTATCCTGCAATTATATAGCAAACACTGATTAAAAGCACCTGCCTATAAACAAACGAGCGTAAGAATGGGCGGTATAAAATGCAATATTCTGGTATGAACAAATACCCCCAAACTTAACTTTTGCTCATCCCGAGCAAAACCAATTATTCACAAAAAAGTCCTAACCGCACTTTCGCAGGGAACGCGATTGCACTAAGCACGTGCAACAAGCCGTTAAACCTCTAGGTGTCCCTAGTAGGAGGAGTGTTGTCTCCTGAGGGTTTTCAGCGGATTACACCTACAAAATCCCGTCAAGCTAGTGTCATAAGTTAACGTTGATTCTACTCCTACAGTTTAGTATTTGTGTTAGAAATTCTATCATCCTAAGTTAGAAATATCCAACCCTTATATTTCACACCTCCTATCTATTTAACCTTAGATCCTATACGTTCCAAAAAAGTTTAGAAAGATGTTGGTATCTCCTGAGTTTTCCTTCTTTAAGTATGGTCTCAAATCAGGGATTTTTATTAACTTTACAGAAAATAAAAGTCTTATTCTTCATTTCTATCTTTTATCCAAACATCGATTGTATACCCCTACGTGTGTGTATATTTGCACCCCTACACTAAAGAATTCAATTCAAGCTATAATACCCTTGCCCTAATACCTAATACTACTTCATTTCATTAAGGATGGACGGATTTGCTCACACACCTTTCATGCGACTATTAATGCTTCTTGAGGCACTAACGACCGATTACTGAATGTGTGAACTTTAAAGCGTAAATAGCAGTTTCCAGGTCTTGACTTTATTCTATTTTTTCTTTTTCTTTTTCTTTTTCTTTTTCAAGACCGGATATATTTTTCAATATGCTCTTTTGGTGTTTAGCTTTAAATACCATTTTTTCTTTTATACTAGGCTTTCAGGCAAGAGTATTTCTAGGTATCCTCTACTATCCCAAGTTTCAAGGTGCGTGTAAGTGCAGTTTGTAGGGTATATACTTTCTAAATTTGAACTCAAGAAAAGAAACTATTTTTCAGACTTATTTTTTAGTAAAGCTTCAATACTTTCCCTTCATCTTGACTTAACTCAAGAACTGAACTCAAGATTACCTATTTCTAAAAAAAACTGTAAGGACGTATACTTACCAAAGTTAGACAGAATGAGGGTTATTTTTAGGATTTTCAATTCCTAAGCCTAGAATTTAGTTATTTCTAACATATCAACTAAACTTTCAGAATAAAAATCTAAGTTACCTTATTAGCTAACTTGATGACAAAGTTTTTATATTTTTGGAAAATTTTCGATTTTTGCGGGTTTTTTTAATAAGGTATGCAAATGCAAAATATACAAATGAATGCGAAGGAAGAAAGCTTACCGAGCACACCCCCAAACTTAAACTTGACAGTGCCCTCACTGTCAGGCTACACCAAGAGGGTCAAAATTGTCGGTGCCTCCTTAAAAACAAATTATATACATAACAAAAAAGGAAAACAAAAAATATATACAAAAAGGTTCCCCCCCAAACTTAAGTAAAACAGTGTTTCCACTGTTAAGCGTTGAAGTTCAGGATTAGGGGGAAAGAAAACAGTTTCAAACTATACAAGGCCTTACACAGGCCAAAAGTGAGTACCAACCATTCAAAGATTTTATCGCTATAATGTACAGGTTGGTGGAAGAAGGCGTAGAGAAAAGAGAGGGAGAATACGCGAGACCGTATAGAGATAGAAGTGGTATACGGTCTAGATATATAAGAAGAAGAATGGCGGAAGGGAGAAAGAAGTGGAATACGAACTTGAGGGTGGAAATGGATTGAATAAATTAGTACAATCTGTAATGATTAATGTGAAAAGATAGATTGTACTAATCTATCAATATGGAGATAAATTAGGTCAAATCCCTCAAGATTCGTGAGAAACCATGGGTACGCCGAACTCGGTAAACCAGGTATATGAAATGAAAGTGAGACGGTTTCTTGCAAGGACGGAATGATGGAAAGGATGGAGGTAGGTGATTGAGGAAGGTTATCGGTTAAAGGTTCAGGAGGGTGTACACAGTCAATGAAAGGAATAGGATGAATTGGAAAATCCGACTCATCAATTAAAACTGGTTCATCCTAAAAAATATCCTCAAAAGTTTCCTCAAAATTCAGCTTATCCATGCAAATTTCATCAAAATCAAGACGCATGCGGGGTTCGAAAAAAACAGTTAATGACTCGGGATGATGAATTGGAGAGAAAAACTCTGCCAAATCTACAGGTTCATCATCCAAAATATTCCCGGCGTCAATATCCTCAATCAAGTGAAAATCATTATTCTCAGACACCTCAACAAAAGCATGGATATTAATCAATTCAGGTTCTAGAGTGGAGGTGTAGAGGCCAAAAGGATTGGGTGTGGTTTCACTCGAAAAGGACCCTTCACAATCAGGCAAATCAAACACTACAAAGTCACACAACTCATTATCTGTTCTATCTTTAATTAATGAATCGTTTGGAACACTAGATAGACATTCAAAACCGGAGTTGTGGGATTCAAGTTGAAATGGGTAGGCTTGATTCGGAAGGGGGTACATCTCACTCTCTCCACTCAAATTCTCAACCTTTCCTACCGCCTCTTCATACATTGGAAAATTTGGAGCTAGTTGAAAACTAGCTTCCGGGTCACTAGTTTGTACGAGGGCGGCCATGGACGCATTCAAATCCATCATCTGTTGGTACGACGCTACCCTAAAGTCTTCCAAAGACTATTCCACACTAGACATGGGTTGTGAAGGGGTTTCAGTAAAAGATTCAAAGTTGTTTGGATACTGAAAACTCCCAAATGGCGGTTCAGAAGCAATGTCTAGGGAAGGTGCAAAAGTCGGGTAGGACTGATAGGAATTGAATGGCTGGACAGGAGCAGGATCAACATTTGGATAAGAAGGTGAATGGACTTGTTGATCCTAAGAATCTGTAGTGGTGAAAGGAGTGAAAGATCAGCTACAGGATTGTTCAATATGTTCAGCGACGGACAAAGGACGACTTGCAAAAGGGGTATCAACATAAGAGGGTGGGGGAGGTTGAAAAGTTTGATACAAAGTGGATTGCGGAGGGCAAGTGTGTCCTAGACGCGTCTATCCGATCTTTCAAAGAGATTTTGGGCATGGAGGGATCGTTCGACGTTCGGCCAAAGCAAGAACCGTAAAAAGTAATGTCTGGTTGTGGGTACCAAAGTTCGGCAAGAGTTTTGCGAGGTGGGGTACCCATGATATGAAGAGAGAAAGAAAGAAAGGTAGAGAAAAGGAGGGGAAAAAGAATGTGATTTTTTTTAGTTTTTAACAAAAGAATGAAATATACACACAAAAAGAATCTGGACAAAAACAATCACGACACAAAAATACCACACACCTAATCGTTCTAGGGTTCACTTAGGTCAACTAGACCTGCTCTAGAACTTGATTTTCGAAGTAAAACTGTGTCGAGAAACGGGCTTAAGATACACTGATCATGAGGCCAGGTAAGTGCAGAGATAAGGGGAGGTTTTCCGATGCTTTCGCGAAGGTCCTTAATTAAATAACCCTTTCTCTTTTGGCGGTTTCGCCGTTAACACTTTCCTAGACACCCCGTAAACAATGTACCGTTAAGCGAGGTTCTAAACACAGTTAACTTCTTCTAGTGAGCGCGAAGTCCTTAAGGCTTAAGGTCTAGTTTCTTTTAAAGTTTGTGCGGGTAAACGTTATGCTCAAGTTCGTGATTTGTGGGCCACGGAAAAGGTGATGAAATCCTTTACCGTATGTTGTGGGGTTCGCTTGCCCTTAAGTCCGTATTAATGTATGCAATGCGCAATTCAATAAAAATTCTATAAAGAATCAAACAATCGTTTTTTTTAGTTTAAGCACGGCACTGCAACAAATACGGGTTAGTCAAATTTTTTAGCGTTTGCTAGCGAACTTGCAAAGAATCCTGCAAAGAATAGTATATTGGATGCGTCCGATTTGAGAAGAAAGTGTTTAAGAAATACGTACCGTTAAGTCTTTGGGTTAGGAAACCCCCGTTGAATCAAATCCGGTAAGCTTGAAAAGTTCGCTTGCGCGGGTCAAACTACCCGGATTTTTGGCACTGTACTTTGCAATCACCTTAGCCTTGAACGTACACTTTGCTCCCCATAATCGCCGTTTGCAAATCCGCAAAAATCTACGGAAAATACAGTATAGTGGAATTTATAGAGACGATAAAAGAACAGAGACAGGGCAGGAAAAAATTGGGGCACTGAGGCCTCAATACGGCCGTTGAACCGCGGCCACAGCCCCTCTTTGACCGCGGTTCCGCGGTCAAACAGTGGAATTGGAGCCTCGACTTTGGTTCCCTGCACTCCCCTTGATCTCTACTCCAAAATAAAATGCTCTGTTTTCTTTTTTGATTACTGTACTTGCTCCAGATTATCCTGCATACTTGCACACAAAAATGATCAAAAATAACAAAAAGATTTTTTTTTATTATTTATTTATAAATATGTACAAAAAGAATATTAACCCGAATAACAAGAAAGAAAATACGTTACCGTCTCCCCGGCAACGGCGCCATTTGATCGCACGCTTTTGGCGTGTCGGATGTTCAAAATTCTAAAGTTATAACCGCGATCAGGACGGTGTCGCTTTGCTGCTAGCCGGTTGAGCACGGGTCGATCCACAGGGAGATGGTTGTATGTCCGTTCTTGTCTTAGACGAGTCAATAAAGAATGTGTATATGTTTGTTCAAATCTAACCTATGTGTTTTATATGCAAGTATAAAGTTGTTAAGAAAATGATACGAAAGTGTAAGCTAAAGAAATCCGCACTCAAAACCTTTGAGCCGAGTCTTGACCAATTGAAGCTAAAGCAATCGGCAACAACGTGGATTATGGTACTTAAGCACGGTATTCGTGGAATCCGGCTTATTGACCGTTGTCCGTCCGTTCTTGTCTCTTGCTTTCGCCTCCGGCCAAACCGAACGCAACCGGTCGTGGTTAAGAATCACCATTACCTTGGTAGGGTAGGGCGCCTAACGGAGCGCTTGCGTAACGTTTGGGCGGAGTTCAAAGGAAAATAACGGGAAAAGGAAATGAGGAATGAAACCTTAACTTACAAAATTGTATTTATTCTTAACAACAACATATTACAACCATTCACAAAACGAACCAAAAAGAGCAAAAGAAAAGATGAACAAAGAAAAGAAAAGATTACAAGCAAGTAATTAAAAGTGCATGGAATTTACGTGCATGAAAGTAAAGCAAGAAATGAAACTAGGAACCATAGAACCCAAAACAAGAAATGGGTTCAATAACCAAATCTTAAACTTGCAAGCTCAATTAAGAGGTTGCAAGATCAAGAAAAGACAAAGAACTCATGGAGAATGAAGCACAAAAGAGAGAACAAAATGATACAACCCCTTGAGATCAATGACCAAAGCTTAAACTTGCAAGCTCACTTAAGGGGTTGCAAGATCAAGTTAAGGTAGAGAGCTCAAGGGGGATGCTAAGCAAAAGAATGATACAAAATAACCCTCATCTTCATTTAACATCCACTCAAAAGCTCTCACAACAATTTAATGGAGGAAAGATGAAGAAGAAGAAGAAGAAAACTAAAAACTAACAAAAAGTGGGCATAAGAATGAACATCTTTGGCTTGGCAAGTTCTGGGATATTTATAGGCAGTAAACTGAAAACCTTGGGCAATATTCTGAATCAAAATAAATGTACCAAACTTCCCCCAGAAAACGACAGAGTGCGGAGCCCACATGGCCGCGGTTCCGCGGCCGTATTAGGGAGTTGGGCCATGATATTTGGTGGGTTTTCCTGGTTTGTGGTCCTCTTCAGTGTGGTATAGTACTTTTCTCAGAAGCTCTTCACAATTCTTCCAGAATTTTAGTAGATTAAAAGGAGATGTGATGTGGATCTTTTGTCATGATTTCCTCAAGCTCCGCGTAGATTTCTTGGATCTTGTGTTGACATTGAGCTTTGTGCATGAAAATGACATCGATTTGCCATTTTGTCCCTTAAACTGGTGTGTGGCAACATATGGATAGAGAGCGGAGACCCGTGTTTTATCTGTTGTTGGCAGTAATCCGGAATTTGTCGTACTTTTCCATTATATTCACTGTTTAGAGATGAGACCGGTATCCTGCAATTATGTAGCAAACACTGATTAAAAGTACCTGCTTATAAACAAACGAGCGTAAGAATGGGCGGTATAAAATGCAATATTCTGGTATGAACAGTAACCAATGGTCCCATAAAATGAGTCCCATGTCGCTTTCTTCCCTTGTCTTTTTATGTATACACATTTATAAACATATGTATATACGCTGTTAGCTTCGCTTTAACAGTTTCCCCTTCTTTTATTTCAGGTACAATGACTTCCGTTCCGTACTTTCCTTTCCCTCGCTCGGAGGCCGCTTTTCCTCAGTCACCGTCTGACGAGGAAGTGATGGCGATGATCAGGGCTCATGACCCGAATCGCTCCAACTTGCTTTTGTGGGGGACCTGGTACGGTCACATCATCCGTGGTCGCCAAAGTTTTCTTTGCGAGATACCGATGGAGCCTACTTATCCATTCCTGCCGATGGATCCTCCAAGGACTGTCTTCGCTGTGGAGATGCCGAATTGGAACCCGATGGGACGGCTTGCGCCTTCGACGAATGGTATCCCAAACCATCCGATACCGGCTATAGATATTTTGGGGCGCCGTATTTGCCAGGGCGAAGCCCAGCCATAGGGGCAGATTTATAAGATAGGGCTTACCCCTCGACACCCCACGGGCTACCTTTTTTGGGCTCGCTACATCTTGTCTGCCCATCGCGCGCGATTGCAAAGGGTTGGGATTTATTAGGCGATATATGCATCCCTCTTCCACTACTAATCTCCTCATGTCTGGTGGGTTAAGGCTTTCTTGAACCAATGGAATCTTCCCACCAACACCTTCCTTCTAGGGGACCGTGAAGTTTCGATTTCTTTGGAAGAATTTCGCAAGATCTCGGGGCTGCCGATCAGGGGTACACTTTATGAAGAATTGCTGCCTCCTGACGAGCATGTCTTTGAAACTGAGCTCGCAATGCTTGACGGCCTGTCTATCAAGAACGCCGTCCGCCATAAGCGCCCGAGTTTGATCAAGACCCTGGGCATTTTTGACAAACTGTTTACAGAGTCAGAGGAGCAGGGCGTCACCTTTGAAAGTTTCATCGCTTTCTTCCTTCGCGAGGGTGTCCTATCGAAGACGGCTTCGAAGTTTGCGAACATTAATGACCCCTTTGGGTTTGGTTTAGACAGGCGGCCGACTAAGGAAGAGAACTTGCCGCAGTATTACATTCCCATCATGTCGGCGGTATCTTTCGAGTCGATTGCAGCTCCTGGCATGGACGAGGAGACTTTCTTTGTGGGCTTCATCAGCGTTTGGCTTAGCTGGTTCGTCATTCCCATGCATCGCCGTTTTATGAGAGCCTCGGTTATCTACCATGCTCATCGCATTGCTGAGGGAACACGGCTAGCTGTGGGCCTCCCAGCGCTAGCGCATCTTTATCATGGGTTAGGCGCCGTGGCTAATAGCTCAACTCCAGGTGTGGATGTGGTAAATTTTTCTCTTCATTACTTCACATCTTGGATTGAGATGCACGTGTTGGGGGCCTTTGCTGCGCACCAGAGACCCAAATTTTATGATGCTTACACTTTTCTGCGACTCATGCGGCTGGTGGGTGCTTCTGCTCTTGACCCGACTCGGTCTGGGGCCATTTGCATGTTGATCGCTCCCTACGCTAGTATGGGCGGATTGGTATTCATTTATCAGGTTCTATCTGCTCCTTCAGGTCTGATTCAACAACTCTGCGATTTGTCGAAAGAGGAGGTACCTTCTGAGGCCCAGGGAAGCCATGCACCTGTACGCGATCAGACCAGGTTACCTGGTGTTTCTTCAGAATAGTGCGGCCCTTTTCATGCGGTATAATCCACACCGCTTTGCCCGACAACTTGGATATGATCAGGGCGTCCCCTTCGAGGCATTTACAGTGGCGCCTAGCCCATCGCCTGAAGCAGTTCGTGACGCCGCTCATCATTTTGTGAGGCTAAACACTGGTTCTCGCTTCATGATTTCTGAAGCTGATCATATTCCCCGATGTGTGGGGTCTTTAACGGGCTGGTATCTTCATCGGGTCAGTCCAGTTATTGCTGAGGAGAAGAGGGTACTTCTTGGATACAGCGCTCCCATTCCGGTTCGAGCCCCAGGAGTTCCGCCACGACCGCGTGCATCGGTTCACTTTCCCCTAAGGGACACCAGTGTTGTGCTTATACCGGAGGCGGCGGAAGTGGACTTCACTCCCACAGCTGGTATGCCACTAGGTACTCGGGCTCAATCGAGGGCTAATAGGGCGCTGGTAGCAGTATCGTCGTCCGCGGCATCGACAATAGCCGTGTCATCCTCGGCAGCACCGCCAAGCGAGGGCGTTGGAAGCGAGGGCGTTGAAGGTGAAGTGGGTCAGCGCCGTGCCAGAGCTCCACGAGGGAGGAAACGGTCGTCTTCGGGGGTCGGTTCTGGATCCAAGCGGCGGAGGAAGACGGCTACTAATCTGCTCGACTCCTTAATAGAGTCTGAGCCTATTCTTCAGGATGAGCCGTTGGCTATGCAAGAATTGGATGCTGTCCTACTTTTCCCGAGTTCATCTGTCGAGGAAGCCGCACAATTGGCTTAGGCTATAAGACGCTCGCAAGATGAATCGGAGAATGTAAGGATTCCGAAGAAACCCTACCCGGCCGTCGTCTTTTACGAAGATCCTCTGTGGATAAGGCGACGATTCATAGGCCTCTTGGAAGAATGGGGTGAAAGGGCCCTTAAACAGGTTGTTTCGGCCGACGTCGAGGACGCGCTTTCACTGTGGATCGGTGGCCATGAGTCCACCCTCGGACCTCGGCGAGCACATCTCCTCAGGAAGGAGCGTCGGCTTGAACAAGCCATACTGGAAGCTCCCTTGCGCATCGGTATGTTCCTATGTCTCTTTTGTAATATTTTGTATTGCTTGTGTACATATATATGTATCCTGATCTTCGTGCAAAACTTTGCAGGGACTTCGGCGGCGGCGGAGGCTCTGAGCCGCGATTTGATTGTAGATCCTACCGATATCCCCAGTGAAACACCAATCGGTGTGGAGGGGGTCGATGCAACTGTCGTTCTTGCGGCGGAATCTTCCTCGGTGGTTCCCGCTCCACAAGTGCTTGCTCCCTCGGGGGATGCATCTTCGTTGGTCGCTGCTCCACTGGATCTTTCTGGCTTGGAGACTAAGGTACAGGTAGTCGAGGCTACCGTCCTTTCGTTGGAGCCTGCAGTGGCAGCCGCTGCTCCTCGTTCAGAAGCCGCTGCACCAGTCCGCGTTCCCGATGATATGCCTGCGGTTACGGAGGAAGCCGCTGAAGCTGCTATCCCTCCAGTTCAGAATGGGAGGAGCGTCAAAGGTAGCCTTCTATATTTTAAATTAGTAATCTCTCCATTATCTGAACCCTTCTGTCTTTTCAGAGTTGCGCGGATTGGCAGCATCTATTGCTGATCTGTCTCCCCGGCAGTCCTTTCAGCGTCTGTTGGAGATGGCTGCTCCGCAAGCGATATCTCCTCAGCGCATCGTCCTCTCGTCTGGGCAAGGTTAGTGTTGTTTACTCTCTTTTTACGACATTATCACTACTTCATAAAATGAAATTGATGTCTTTTACAGTTCTGGAGGCCGTTCGTCGCAGACCCAGGGATTTTCTCCGGCCTTCTCCTCTTGTGAGCGGTCGAAGTTGAGGGGGCCGTTGCAGTGGGCACCCAAGTAGCTGTCGCCTTTTGTGGCTTGACAGGACGTTCCTCTTCTCGCTGAACTTTCACCTTTTTCTGTCGGCGGGGATAATCTTGATCAATTACCGAGTCTTGGACTTGACGCCAGACCTTGTAGATTTTAGAGGACATCCGTTGAGGGGGAGGTTCCAGCTTCGCCTTTGGGGAATTCTCCATAGGTGGAGGAGATCTCTTCAGCAGAGCAGTAGGAGAGTTCTTGCGAACCCTCCTGAGTGATTCAAAGCTGTTCCCAGTTGAAATAGCAGCATCAACTTCCACCATTGGAGTCGGCGGAGTCAGTCCAGAAGGGGAGCGGCCTCCAGCCTTCCTTACTCGGCGCCAGTGACGATAGCGAGCATGTTGTGCGGATGGGATTGTCTCAGCTGTAGAGGTGACTTCATCACGCCCCCTGTTCTGGCTGATGGTTACGGTTGGTGCCAGCCTATCGAAAACTGACGTCCGTCGAGAAGCAATGTCCAATCTGTCAAAGACAGACCTCTGAGCAGGGGAAGCAGCTTTGAGGACTTCGCCTGGAGCGGGAGCCGGAACAGTCAGTCTTGTGAAGACCGACCATTTGGAAGGAGAAGCCGTCTTGACGACTTCATGAGCAGGAATGGCTATCCGCTTAGGGATAACCCTTTCTGGTATCGCGGTCTTCTTCATGAGCCCAAATGAGCTTTGGCCCAATCTGTCAAAGACTAAGGCGTTGGAGCTGGACGACCCGTTGAGAGGGGCCGCAGTAGTTGTGAGCCGATTAAAGACCGACTTCTTCTGAGCTTCTTGCAATGGTACAGGGGCGTTGAAGCTCATCGGTGGGAGCATGGTCCTGAAGAATAGCCCCATGGTGGCTTGAGTCACCTGTTCCACTGGCATGGCGAAGATGCCGCTTGGGGCCCATAAGTTACTCCTCCAGCAGGAACGGAGTGAGAGTTATTGCTGTTGTTGCAGTTGGAAGCCATTGATCTTCTATTTTCTGCAAGGAGTAAGACACCAAATCTTAGTACCTCGAGTGCAGGGGCAACCATAGCAAACCGCGATTCGTTCGCGAACACGACACACGAAGTGTGGAGTGGAAAGAGGAAAAGGTCCCATCGGGCGTGCCAGAATCTGTTCCCCTCCGAAAGACGCGACCGGGACGTTGGGACGTCGAGGCCTGAATTCCAGGGGCAGATGTTAATTGGTGCTATCCGTCCACCTCTCCGAAGATGCCAAGTTGATTTATGACACCGTGTATCGAAGGTTTAAACGGATGCGGCCGATGTAGCAGACTTCGTCAGATTCCCCCTCATTATGAGATTTTTTTTTATTGTGGGGACGCTCTTCCCTGCAGGCGCAAGCCCCTGCAGTTAATTACGCTACCGCATCGAGGTAACCACTTTCTCCTTCTCTAAATGGTCACTTCGTGTCGTGGGTGTTTGTTTTGTTTTTGGTTACCCGTGGATTGTATACGGAGACTAATTTATGTTGTCGCCCGTAGGGCGTGGACTAGTCCAAATCCGTATCTTTCTTAGATTTGGGTTTGGGGGTTGGGTTTAAGGATACATTAGCCTCATTTGAGACTAAGATCAACTTAAACGTTTTGTTAAGAATACGTTAGTCTAATTTTAGACTAAGATCAACTTAACGGGATCGTTTAGATCCAACAAGAGAGCAATTGGGATCTATTGTTTAGTTTAGTGACGTTGCGGTCGATTAGTTTAAGGACATTACGGTCCATCGTTAGTTTAAGGACATCTCGGTCTATTGTTAGTTTAAAGACATCGCGGTCGAGGTTAAGGACATTATAGTCCGTGGGTTTAAGGACCCCACAGTCCAATGTTTGTTTTAAGACATCACGGTCGAGGTTAAGGACATCATAGTCCGTGAGTTTAAAGACCTCACAGTCAAGGTTAAGGACATCGTAGTCCGTGAAATGTGTGGTTGTCGGGACCCGTCACCTTTCTGAAGACGTTGAAGGATTACAACGACAAATATCATAGGAGTGAAGAGATGTACCCTCGAACCAAAGTGGATTAAGTGATCTGTAGTCCAATTTGGAACTAAGATCAATTAATTAAATTATGAGCATGTTGGCTCAGTTAAGTCTGAATTGAGGACTTATGGCCAACTTGGGCTAAGTCCAGTTAAATTTGAAGTGTTGGCCCTTTGTTGGACCATTGGATATTTTTCTGGGTTCAGCCCTTCATCATTTAGCAATGCTTAAACAAGGGTTTGAGGGCTTTGGTAACATTTTTGGTCTTTGACTGAGCATTAAATATTATAGCTTTGAGTTTTACTCAACTTTGAGATTCAATTGAAAGGGAGGTTTTTGCCTATGGAGAATTAGCCAATTTGGCTAAGAACAACAGTGTTAAACACTGGAAATAAAACTCTCAAATTAGTGTTAAACACTAGAGAGGAAGGGGGTCACGTGGGGACACGTGAGGGCACCAAAAGGTGGGGCCAGATCTCCTTTACTTTGTTCTGCAGACAAGTGTTAAACACTTTTAATTTTCTGACCATCACGTGTTGGCACGCGATGGAGATTTGCGCGTTGATTATTAAAGCATTTAACAAGGGGTCACGTGGTAACACGTGAGAGCGCCCGACTTAGAATCTGCCTTTGCTTTTATTCTCATTGTTTTGGAGGTCACGTGGGAGCACGTGAGGCATTGCCTCATGGCTAATTCCTTCTCATTTTGGGGGATCTTTTCAGGGGTCACGTGGGGACACGTGACCTTAGTCTTTTGCATGCATGGAGATCTTTCAAGTCTCTTTATTTCTTTAAGAATTAAATTCTTTATAAGGTTAAACCCTAATTGTGGTTACCTTGGAGGAATTAAATTCCTATGTGAAAGAATTAAATTCTTATGCAGGGTGAAACCCTAACTTCATTTAGGAGGAATTAAGTTCCTGTGAATTTGAAATAATTAAATTCTTTAAATAGGGTTTAAACCTTAGTCTTGTCTATCTTGAAGGAATTAGATTCCTATGATTTTGGGATAATTGAATTCTCATATAGGGTTAAACCCTAGCTTTGTCTGTTTTGGAGGAATTAAATTCCCTGTAAATTTAGGAGAATTAAATTCTCATATAGGGTTAAACCCTAGCTTTACTTTGAAGGAATTAAATTCCTGTGAATTGGGAGATTTAAATTCTCATATAGGGTTAAACCCTAGTTTTATTTTTGAAGGAATTGAATTCCTATGAATTGGGAGAATTAAATTCTCTAAACTCAATCCCCCCTCTAAGTTTTGGATCTGCATGGAAAAATCTCAACCCGATGAGAATTAAATTTTCAACCTATAGGGTGATTTGCTTCTGTAGATCTTCAACCAGAGGAAGAACTAAGTTCTTTTTCAGAAGAGTTAAACTTTTAGATTGAGAATTAAATTCTCTTTTTGTTTTGTAAAGCTTTTTCCTTTTTCTTTTCCTCACCTTGGGTTTTCTTTCTTGAGAATTAAGTTCTCCTTTCTTTTCTATCCGCTATTTGCCTTTGGAAAATTTCAAGATCCCCTAAAATTCTATCTCTTTCTCTTCTCTTGGCTCCTATTTATAGGAGAAGGAAAAGAATCAATTTGTTTAGTAAATCTCTCATTGAAAGATTTCGTTTGGTTTTTCATAACTAATATGATCTTTTAGACCACACAGTGAATTTTATTCACCATTGGATTTTAAATCCAAAAGATATTCTGTTTGTTGTTTTTTAGTAAAACTTAAGGAAATCTTTCCTTGTCTAAAATCTTTCCATAAATTTGTGATTTTTAATCACCCTTGGATTTTTAATCCAACTGTCCCCCATATTCTTTTTTGTTTTGGAAAGATTTAGAGAAATACTTTTCCAGTTAGGGTCTTTGTTTTCCCTTAATTACAATTTAATTCTATCAAGTTATAAGTGCTTTCAAAGCCTATCACGTGTTAGCACGTGACCCATTCTCCTTCAGAATTTAATTCTGTATTTCTACTGGGATAAAGACCATCACGTGTCAGCACGTGACCCTTGGTCACGTGCTGACACGTGATGCCCTTTTGAGGTCTTTCCTCAGCCGCTTACTTCTGCTTGCCTAAAACTTTTACTCTGTAAATAGATCACGTGTCAACACGTGACCCTTGGTCACGTATGAACACGTGATGCCTCATTGAGGAAATTCCTAATTTTTAATCAGGGAACAGGGGAAAAGAATATTCTCGACCCATCTTATTTATAAGAGATGGATCCCGGCTGCTCGATTCTTGATCGCGCGGCTTCTTAGACCCGCTTTGCCGCTGTTGAACGTTTTTTTTCGTTCTTTGATTTATTTTTGCTTCTGCGCTGGGTCTTTTGCATGACAGGTTGGCGACGAGGAGCATTGTCATTCTCCATGGCCTGTTGAAGGAGGCGCTGCGTCCTGGCTTTCTCGTAGATGGCCATTTCGCGGCTATGGTCGTCCCGGACTTTCTGACCCGCTTCTCTTATTAGCTTGTCCATCTGTTCTTCAAACGACGGACTTATCATTTTCATGACGGGATCTCGTTTTGGTTCAGGGTTGGCGTCTTCTAACAGAATATCTCCTTCTTCATCGAAGTCATGTGTGACGTAGCAGCCATGGAATCGTTCCCGTTTCTTGGATTAAACATACCCAAGCCCGATCGTTTCCATTTTCCCATTGGGCAATTTTCGCTGAGTTCCGGGGACGTTCCAGATCCTGTTGTAGAACTGAACTTGTCGAGCAGTCTGTTTGAAGGGTATGCCTTGGCGCATCAACAGCCTTTTTAATCCTTCTGTGTAGTATCTGGGCAGACGGATGGGCTGGAGCCTGTCATGTGTAGAATCAGTACTATGCCAAATTTCTTTTTCTACTTTGGTCTCTGTTGATCGATAAAAGAGGATCACCTTTTCATCTCTTCACCTGAGAGGGACGTAGAATATCTGCATTTCTTGCACACTATAGGTACCAAGCGCATCGAGCTCTTTGTAATGCTCTTGCGGAACCATGGCGATTTGCAAACTCCGATCATCGCCAACGAAGGCTTGTATTGATGGCCGGACAGAAAATACGGCATCGAACTCATCTTCCGAGTCGCTGCCGAAGATCAACATAGGGGTGGAAGGTCCCAGCTTGTTGCATTAGGGTGGCCCCGAATAAACTATTTCTTCTTCCTCCTCGGTATCACTCCCGAAGACCGGAATAGTGGTGATAGCTTTGTTCTTCGGTTTGTGACACCTTTCCGTGTCCTCGATATCTGGTAAGAAGTATTTTGCATCTTCGTACTTTCGGACTTCATTCACGGAGAATGGGTTCAACTCACCTATCACAGTATACTCGAGACCATCCTTGAAATACTTCATACACTGATGTTGTGTAGAAGGGATGATGTTGTACTCGTGTAACCAAGGCCTGCCGAGTAAAGCGTTGTAGCAAGTCTTGGCGTCAATGACGTGAAATTTGATGTCTGTGATGAGTAGTCTAAAGCGTAACGTCAGTATCACAGACCCGAGCGTTCATGACGACTGGGAGTCAAACCCGGAAATGGTGATTTTATCACGAGGGAGGTGTTGAATGCTCATGTAGATTTCCTTCAACACTCTTACATTGAGAAGGTTGACGGAGGACCCATTGTCGACCAGGATTTTGCCTATCTTGATACCATGACAGTATCCGGAGACATAAAGGGGACGGTTATGCTCGCATGTCCCGAGGAGGAGATCTTCATCACCGAATGTGACATCGGCCGTGTGCACTTTTTCCAGCTCGTCCTTCATCTTTTCTTCAGTGAGAAAAGCTTAGAATTGCTCGGGCTCTTACAGTGCCTTGATCAAAGAATCTCTAGCCTCTTTAGATAGCAGAAGGGCGTTGAGAATGCTTAGCTGTGAGGGTATCTTCCTCAAGTGTGCCAGAACGTTGTAATCCACCTTACTTTTCTTGGGCGGGTCCTTGGCTGTCAGCTCTTTGACGACTTGATCATCTAGGGCGATGTCCTTAGGGATTTTTTTTCTTTCCCCTTATCTTTTCTATTCGACCCACTGTTCGCGGCCCCGAGATTCTTTTCGGGGAGCGTACGATTGCGCAGCTGAATGTTCTCACAGGTCTTTATTTCTTCCTCTTTTCCTGAGGTGGATTCTTTGAAGAGAGGGTCGAGAGTTATTTCTTCGACAGAGTAGCTCTCAAAGGTGAGAACTTGCGATCCCCCGTAGTCAACCATATGACAGTTGCCGGCAGTTCTTTTGCGCTCATCTGTCGTGCTTTTCCGCTGTCGACGAGCTTCACACTTCATCCTTTTGAAGTGTTGCCTGTGAGCGACATATCCCTGCCATCATCTTTTAAAAGCGTTACAATCTTCAGTAGGGTGTGTAACTTTTCGATGATATAAGCAGTAGCTAGGATGTATATCCGCTTCATCAGGAGTGTTTCCTTCGGAGGGTGGCAGCTTCATTCCCATCGATATGGCTTTGGCGAACCTTTTCCTCGGCTTGAGCCTTCTTTTATTTGCGGCGGATGTACTTTGATCTGGTAGGAGTGTTTCGACCCTTTCGTCTAGTCGCCGGCGTTTGGCCTTTTCAAATATGGCCAACTCGCGCTCCCGATCAGCTTTGCTTTTCAAAAGAGCTTCGTTTAGGAATGCATCAATCATTCCGTCTGATGGTCCTAGAAGTTCCGGCTCAGGATCTGCCCTTAGTTTCTATGCATAAGGAGCTTCTTCATCGTCTATCGACGAGTGAGAGATCACATGACAGCTTACCACATAATCTTCAGGCTCATCCGACGAGTCTTCTCCATTGTCATCATCTCCGTCCTCAAGGACGTGGCTGAGAAATTCTTGGAGTGTGACTGAGTCCGCGCCTTCTGGTTATATTCTTCCAGCGTGTCGATATATTTTTGCAGGTCCGTGCGCTCGTCATTAAGCTTCACAGGCTTTTTGGTCTTCTTCTTCTTTTTTGAAGACTTTGACGGCTGTGTGTGAGCGCTTTGACTATCACCACCAATTTTTGGAGTTGGGCGCGGTTTCAACATTCCCTCGACGATCTCGGGTTCTAGTGGATTTTTCCACCTGATCGCCGGGCATGCTTGGAGATCCTTCAGCATTCTTTTCGTTTTGGCTGAAAGAACGACCTCCCATGGAGCTTCTTTTACAAAAGAACATGATGCCCCCGGTGTGTCCGTCTTTTTGATAGCGTGCGACTGGGGCGGGTTTATTTTCCAATTCTCGGACAGTGCGAACTTGCCCTGTTAGTATTGGTTTTTGATTCAACTTTTAAAGACGAAGCAATCCTCAATTGGATAGCCTATCGCTTGGTGATAGGGGCAATAATTGGGATTATTAGCTTCACTGGGTTACAATGGGCGTTTCGGATTCGGCAGATTGATGAGCCTGTTGCGCACCGACAGTTCAAACAGTCTCCTCGTTTTGTCCCGTGGAAATGAATAAGGGCGCTTTATTTTCTCATTATAGAATCGTCGTCTCTCGTCTAGGCGATCAGTTAATTTTGGACCACTGGGCTGTTGTTGAGCATTAGCGACGAAGGTCGCTTTCCCTTTCTCTTTTTCATTCCGCGGCTCCGGCTTCAAAGAGGAAGGCCTATGGCCCATCTGGTCCATTTGGGCCAGCTTATCAATCAAGGACTGGAAAGTGGTCGGCTTGAAAAACATCATAAATTGGGAGATGGTCGCTTGAGGGTCGAGGGTACCCACAAACATGCCTACCGCAGGCGCTTCTTCGATGCTCTGCTCGCACTTCGACCATATATTCCGCCACCGTATTGCATATTGAACCCACGTTTCTCCAGGCCTCACCCTGGCATTGATCAATGCCGTGATCGGGGTGCGTTCGCTAGCGCTCGCGAAACGCTGGGTGAATAGCAACTCCATCTCTGCAAATGTCTTGACAGAGTCATTTGAGAGTTCGGAATACCACTCGAATGCTATCTCCGACAAGCTGCCAACGAATTGGCGAATCAGTAGCTTGTCGTCCCCACATTGAGATGGGAATACGCGCGCGCTTGTCAAGCGCATTACAGATTCCCCCTGCCTAGGTTAGGCTGGGATTTAATGATTGTGGGGATCCGAATCTCCGACAGCCGCGGACTAAGCTGCCGTTAATTACCTCTCGCCTTTGGGGCGAGGGAACCTCCGATTAACGGGTTAAACTGGTCATGCGAACTCAATGTGCAGTGTACGTGTGTTTTGTTTTGGAGGGGGGTTTAAATATATTGGGAGCCACGCAGAGTTTTTACGGGGGTCCCGCTATCCGGATAGCGGGCTGGGGGTTAAGGGGGCTAGCATCCCCCTTGCGGGGTGCGGGGCAACATCCTGTTAGAAATTTTTTCCAACAGGGACAGTGTCGTGGGGTACATGTGTGTGTAAATATTTATACATATGTATATATATATATGTATGTACATAAAAAGAGGGAAAGGCATCCAAGGGATGCGTGGGGCCAGCGCCTTGAGCGCTGTGCTCTTAGGTGCTGTGCGCTCAGGCACAAGCGCGCCACGTGTCGGCACGTGGGCGCTTTGCGCTCGAGCGCAGTGCGCCTGAGCGCAAGCGCGCCACGTGGGCACTTTGCGCTCGAGTGCAGTGCGCCTGAGCGCAGCGCGCCACGTGTCGGCACGTGGGCGCTTTGCGCTCGAGCGCAGTGCGCCTGAGCGCAAGCGTGCCACGTGTCAGCATATGGGCGTTTTGCGCTCGAGCGCAGTGCGCCTGAGCCGAAGCGCGCCACGTGTCGGCACGTGGGCGCTTTGCGCTCGAGCGCAGTGCGCCTGAGCGAAGCGCGCCACGTGTCGGCACATGGGCGCTTTGCGCTCGAGCGCAGTGCGGCTGAGCGCAAGCGCGCCACGTGTCGGCATATGGGCGCTGGCACGACAAAGGGGCTTTTAGTCCCAGAACTAGAAGCCATGCTTCAGAAACGAAATATTTATTATATATATATATATATATATATATATATATATATATATATGTAAATATATGGAGTTAAACTCCTAAAATGTTTTGGTTGATGAAAGGGGTTCTTCCTCTTCCTCCTCTGTTAGCTGGATCTTGATGATCAAGAGATGTGAGATCTAAAAATCTCTCCTTTCTGAGATCTAATGGTAGATCCAAGTTCTCCTTTGTGGGTTTTGTGGTGGAAGACTTCTTAGTTTTTGAAAAGAAAGAGTAAAACTCTTGATTTAATTCAAAAGAAATGAGAAGGTTTAGAACCTTGGAGAAGGAGCAGGAGGCACAAAAGATCTCAGATCTAAAAATTTTGTAGAGAGAATGAAAAGTATATCTTTTATTCATCATCATTTTGCCTTATATAGGCTTACATATTTACATATAGCCCCTTGGGCCTTACAAAAATGGCATTTTTGCCTATCCCATGGCTCATGTGCCATTTCATTTTTGCACATAAGCCATGGGCTTACAAAAATTTGGCTTTATGCCCATTTTGCATACATTCATGTATGAAAAATTACATAAAAATTATTTATTACATGATATATATTGTTGGCATGGGGAGGCTGGCCGCGGGCCTGACTTGGGCATGGGCCCACTTGACCTGGGCTTCGGCCCACCTAGCGGGGGTTGACCTGACATTGACTCGGTCAACCGGGGTGTAAATTTTTACCCCAACAAAGTGCCCCCCATCAATAAATGCACACCGCACATTTGAGTTGTGTGCATGAAATTGATGGATCTTGAAGTTGGACTTCGAGGTAGAACATCATTCCAGGGCGGAGCATCATCCTGGAGTTCGGAGCATCTTTCCGAAGAGCGGAGCATGATTCCAGAGTTCGGAGCATCTTTCCGAAGAGCGGAGCATAATTCCAAGGATCGGAGCATCATTCCGATGAGCGGAGCATCATTCCAATTTGCGGAGCATAATTCCAAGGATCGGAGCATCATTCCGATGAGCGGAGCATGATTCCAAGGGATCGAAGCATCATTCCGAAGGGCGGAGCATGATTCCAGGGATTGGAGCATCATTCCGATGAGCGGAGCATGATTCTAAGGATCGGAGCATCATTCCGATGAGCGGAGCATAATTCCAGGATTCGGAGCATCATTCCGAAGGGTGACAGACATTCTAACCGAAGCATAATTTCGATGCGGAGGTTGATTCCCAGGCGAAGCATAATTCCGACAGAGAAGGAAAATACTCCGAGGGGAAGCATGATTTCGACATGGGGTACATTCTGAGACGGAGCATGATTCCGGCGCAGAGCTTGTCGGTTGACTTGATTCCGAGGCGAAGCATAATTTCGACAGGGAAGGCAGATACACCGAGACGAAGCATGATTTCGATGCGGGGTACACTCTGAGACGAAGTATGGTTCCGACACAGAGCTGGTTGGTTGATATGATTCCGAGGCGGAGCATAATTCTGGCAGGGAAGGTAGATATCCCGAGGCGAAGCATGATTTCGACATGGGGTAAATTCTGGGACGGAGCATGATTCCGCCGTAGAGGTTGTTGGTTTGATTTGATTTGGGTTGACATCAGCATCGTTACACTAGAATATGGTACCAGGAGCGAATCATCATTTGTCATGAGAGGATTTGGGGATTGGTTTTTTTTTGTTTGGCATCAGCATCGCTACACTGGAATATGGTACCAGGAGCGAATCATCATTTGCGTTTGCTTATTAGGAAATGATGGCTTAGGAGACAGGTTTTAGGTCCCTATCGCCTAAGACTTTTCAACTTTGTGAGCCGTAAGGGTCTCACAAAGCATTTTCTCCCTACAGGTCGTAAGGATCCTGTAAGTGCATTTTCTCCTTGGGAGTCGTGGGGACTTCCAAGTGTGTTGCTCCTTTGTGAGTCGTAAGGATCTCACACGGGAATTTTCTCCTCACAAAGTCGAGAGGACCTTGTGAGTGCATTTCATCTCTTTCTCACGAGTTTGCGCCCTTTCGGGTTTTCACAAACTCGCCGGCAGTCCTGCTGTTTTTACTCACGGAGCCCTTTCGGGTTTTCATCCGTGCCCATCTTGCTTGTGGACATACCTTTTTTTTATTTTATTATTTTTTTTAGAGAGATTGGGATTGTTTTACGCCTGTGGATTGTATACGGTTTTGCAGGATGTATGATCCAGACCGTAGGGCCATAAAAAATTTTGGGACTTTGTTGGCGTCTGCATCGCTGCACTGGAATATGGTACCAGGAGTGACTCATCATTCGCCGTTGAGGTATGGGATTTGGAATTTGGTTGGCGTCTGCATCGCTGCACTGGAATATGGTACCAGGAGCGACTCATCATTCGCCACTTGGGGTATGGGATTTGGAATTTGGTTGGCGTCTGCATCACTGCACTGGAATATGGTACCAGGAGCGACTCATCATCCGCCACTTGGCGGTTGGGGAGCGATGGCTTAGGAGACAGGTTTAGATCCCTATCACCTAAGTCTTTTCAATTTTATGGACCGTGAGGGTCCCATAAAAGCAAATTCTCCCTACGGGTCGTAAGGATCCCATAGGTGTATTTTCTCCTTAGGAGTCGTGGGGACTCCTAAGTGTGTTCTTCCTTCGTGAGTCGTAAGGATCCCACAAAGGTTTGTTCTCCTCATATATCGTGAGGACACATGAGTGGGTCTTCTCAATGGAGCATAATTCCAAAGGCGGAGACCGATCGCGTAACTGGTGATTACGGTGGGGCATGAGGGTGATGAGAATTATTTGAGCCCGTGGATTGTATACGGTAGTCAATTTGGGGACTAACCGTAGGGCTGGAAGAATTTTGGGAAATTGGATTTTGGTTGGCGTCTGCAACGCTGCACTGGAATATGGTACCAGGAGCGACTCATCATTCGCCGTTTTTTTTGCTTTTGCATTTTTTGTTTTACCGCGATTGCTCTATCATTTCAGCTTTTCTTATCGCGAAGGTCGCGATTGCCCCATCATTTCGGCTTTTATTCGCGGTTGCCCCATCATTTCGGCTTTATTTTCATCTTTATTTTACTCGCTGATTTTTATTGCGAGTTGCCCCATCATTTCGGCTTTATTTTCATCTTTATTTTACTCGCTGATTTTTATTGCGAGTTGCCCCATCATTTCGGCTTTTCTTTATTTTCCTTTTATTTACACATTTTTTTATTTTTATTTATTTATTTTTTTATTTACATTTTTTTTTACATTCCCAGTTTAACGACTTAGAGGTCGACTATTCCCAGTTTAATGACGTGGTGGTCGATTGTTTTCAGAGAAAGGCAGATGTCTGAGAGAATCGGTTTCACGAAGAACTTCGGTCTCCATTTGTATGAAATTGGCGGTTGCAGCTTGACTGTTTGTTAACACGCTTTTGGACAGTTCTATCTCTCCTGCCTTGTATTGCTTTTCGACCCAATCTTTGAAGACGAAGCAGTCCTCAATGGCATGACCTATCACTCTGTGATAGGGGCAGTATTTGGGGTCGTCGGTCATATTCGCTTCCTGCGGTCTTTTTGACTCTGGCAGTTGTAGACCGTTCTTCAGGGCGTCTTTGAATATTTTACGGATTTTGTCCCTTCTGAAGGAATAGACCTTATCCAGCTTCTCTTTCAGTGGAGATTCTCCTCCCTCTCCGAACATTGGCTTCCGAGGCTGGTTGGCGCTAGGTCCGCTCATCCCTTGCTTATTTCGGTTAGCCGAAGTGTTGAAAGATTCAGAATCATCGGAGTTTCCGCCTTTGCGATTATCGTCCTTCCGGTTTCTCCAGGACCTATTGTTATTTTGAGAATCCGAGGAGGACTCCTGTTTTGAGCGCTCCAGCATCTGGACTTTCCTGGTCAGCTCTTGGAATGTTTTGAGACCCGCGGTGCATAAAAACGGGGCCATCCAATTGTTGAGATTTCCGACGAGGAGACTGACAGATTGGTCCTGCTCTATCGGCGGTTCGCATTTGACGGAGAGATTGCGCCATCGGGTTATAAAATCCGTGCTGCTTTCGTCGCTCTTGGGCTTGGTCCTTACGAGCTGGGCAATGGTAATCTTATCGCTGACGCTCATGAACCTCTGCCGAAACAGAGACTCCATTTGGAAAAAAGTTATGACGGAGCCATCCGGTATGCTTGCGTACCAGTCGAAAGCAACATCGGTCAAGCTATTAACGAACTGGCGGAGGAGAAGCGCATCATTGCCCCCAGTATTCCCGCATGAGGCTTTGAAGTGGGCGATATGCTGATTCGCATTTCCCGTCCCATCAAATCTTCCGAATTTGGGGATGACATAGCCGCTAGGAAATTCTACCAGATCATACTGAGCAGGATATGTCTCCCACTACTGCTGATATCTTTTTACGCATCGGCTTCGGCCACCAATGTTTTGACTTTGCTGGCAACCAAATCCATGATTTGATCTTGAGTTAGCGGGCTACTGTTATCGGTGGCCAAGACATTTCCCGAGATAGGATGCGACTAGTTTTCATGTAGTTCGCCCACTTTTGGATTTGAGGGAATAGGCGTCGGCTGCTTTGGGACACATTTCCCGGTTCACGAGCAGAGCCCTCCGCTTGATTGGGCGGCTGAGAGGCAAGTCGGGCCGTGAGCTGCATCACGACATTCGTCAAGTCATCGATTTTGGAGTAGAGTTTGTCCATCTCCTTGTCTTTGTTTCTGAGCTGCTTTCGGAGCTCTTGAAGCAGCTCTTGCTCCGCGGTCCTGGGGCGGAAAGTCAGCTCTTCTTCGCTTTCCGAGCCCGACTCCTCACGGACCGAAGGGTCTTTCCGCCTATCATCCTCATCAAGAGGGTTTTCATCACCCAGCAGAGGTGGCTGTTCTTGGGAAGCGGCCACCACATTCAAGCCAGATTGGGTTTGAGATGTGGTAGCCCCGTCCTTGCTCTTGCTGCGTGTGCCTACCGTGTAGACAGTGTGGACCACATACCCAGCCATTTCCTCATCTTCGGCGGGGTAACCCTGTTCTTCGAACCTCATGAGGTTCAGCCTGGAAGGAGCCCTAGCCCTTTTGTTGGCTCTATATCTGAGCCTTTTCTCCCTCAGCTTCTCGATTTTGAAGGCTTGGCGGGCATCCGCTACCCGGGAAGCCATTGTGAGTTGATCAGCGGGGAGCTTAGAGAAGACACCCGATCGAGCATTTGTCAGGGGTGCCGCTGGGGCTTGCTCGGGACGCGTTGTAGCTTTGTTAGTGTTGATGGACTTGCCCCCAGCTGGGACCAAGGAAAGTCGTTCAGATACCGACTTGCGTTTGGGTTGGGGCGCCCTTGAGATCACCACATTTGGTCTCCTGCCTTTCGAGACCGGTTTGTCTGCCACCGGGGCTTGAGGAGCTGGGATGGCGCCAACTGGCATGAACATAATAGAGCCGAATGGTAGCAGCGGCTCCTCCCATTGTCGTCCGAGACTGGCCGGAAGGACCGTCCTAGAGTCTATCCTCATCGTGTAGGAGACGGGACCTGAGTTCATCATCGAAGACATCGTCGGAAGGTGATTGCTTGAAAATCTGCATGGAAAAGAATTATTTTTAGTATAAATACAGGTATGTATATTGATTGAGTTCGCATGAACGCTTAACCCGAAATATGGGAGGAGAGATTGGTCCCACCGGGCGTGCCAAAATCTGTAGGGTGTTTTTCGTCACCCCATTGAGATGGGAATACGCGCGCGCTTTTCAGGCGCATTACAGATTCCCCCTGCCTAGGTTAGGCTGGGGTTTAATGATTGTGGGGATCCGAATCTCCGGCAGCCGCGGACTAAGCTGCCGTTAATTACCCCTCGCCTTTGGGGCGAGGGAACCTCCGATTAACGGGTTAAACTGGTCATGCGAACTCAATGTGCAGTGTACGTGTGTTTTGTTTTGGAGGGGGGTTTAAATATATCGGGAGCCACGCAGAGTTTTTACAGGGGTCCCGCTACCCGGATAGCGGGCTGGGGGTCAAGGAGGCTAGCATCCCCCTTGCGGGGTGCGGGGCAGCGTCCCGTTAGAAATTTTTTCCAACAGGGACAGTGTCGTGGGGTACATGTGTGTGTAAATATTTATACATATGTATATATATATATGTATGTACATAAAAAGAGGGAAAGGCATCCAAGGGATGCGTGGGGCCAGCGCCTTGAGCTCTGTGCTCTTAGGTGCTGTGCGCTCAAGTGCAAGCGCGCCACGTGTCGGTATGTGGGCGTTTTGCACTCGAGCGCAGTGCGCCTGAGCGGAAACACGCCACGTGTCGGCACGTGGGCGCTTTGCGCTCGAGCGCAGTGCGTCTGAGCGCAAGCGCGTCACGTGTCGGCACGTGGGCGCTTTACGCTCGAGCGCAGTGCGCCTGAGCGAAGCGCGCCACGTGTCGGCACGTGGGCGCTTTGCGCTCGAGCGCAGTGCGCCTGAGCGCAGCGCGCCACTTGTCGGCACATGGGCGCTTTGCGCTCGAGCGCAGTGCGCCTGAGCGCAAGCGCGCCACGTGTCGGTACGTGGGCGCTTTGCGCTCGAGCGCAGTGCGCCTGAGCGCAAGCGTGCCACGTGTCGGCACGTGGGCGCTTTGCGCTCGAGCGCAGTGCGCCTGAGCGCAAGTACGCCACGTGTCGGCACGTGGGCGTTTTGCGCTCGAGCGCTGGGCGCTGACGGGACAAAGGGGCTTTTAGTCCCAGAACTAGAAGCTATGCTTCAGAAAGGAAATATTATATATATATATATATATATATATGTAAATATATGGAGTTAAACTCCTAAAATGTTTTGGTTGATGAAAGGGGTTCTTCCTCTTCCTCCTTTGTTGGCTGGATCTTGATGATCAAGAGATGTGAGATCTAAAAATCTCTCCTTTCTGAGATCTAATGGTAGATCCAAGTTCCCCTTTGTGGGTTTTGTGGTGGAAGACTTCTTAGTTTTTGAAAAGAAAGAGTAAAACTCTTGACTTAATTCAAAAGAAATGAGAAGGTTTAGAACCTTGGAGAAGGAGCAGGAGGCACAAAAGATCTCAGATCTAAAAATTTTGTGGAGAGAATGAAAAGTATATCTTTTATTCATCATCATTTTGCCTTATATAGGCTTACATATTTACATATAGCCTCTTGGGCTTTACAAAAATGGCATTTTTGCCTATCCCATGGCTCATGTGCCATTTTATTTTTGCACATAAGCCATGGGCTTACAAAAATTTGGCTTTATGCCCATTTTGCATACATTCATGTATAAAAAATTACATAAAAATTATTTATTACATGATATATATTGTTGGCATGGGGAGGCTGGCCGCGGGCCCGACTTGGGCATGGGCCCACTTGACCTGGGCTTCGGCCCACCTAGCTTGGGGGTTGACCTTGACTTTGACTCGGTCAACCGGAGTGTAAATTTTTACCCCAACAGTCACCTCCAGTGTTGTCGCACAAGGCTCTGAATTGAGTGACGTGCTGATGCGGATTTCCTGTCCCCTTATATACATGGAATTTGGGGATCGTGTATCCCGACGGGTACTTTATTTGGTCATACCAACCCGGATAGGGTTGTCCTGTTTTAACAATTTGCCTAGCCGCTTCATTTGCCTGGTGAACTCGTATCTGCTGAGCGATGTAATAATCCAGGGCAGCTTTGGAGATTGTCTCCTCCTTGGCTGTTGACAGAGCCGGCAGAGGATTTGATGTCTCTCCTCTATCATCTTCAATTATTACTGGAGGGTCTTCGGCTGGCGGGTCTGGCTGGATCATCTTGCCCACCATATCTTGGAATATAAGGGCCATTTGTTTTATATTGGCCACTTGTTCCGCAGCCTCTTCGTCCTTCTTCTCAAGAATTCTCCGAAGAAATTCAGCATCAGTTTCCTGCTCACGGCGCTGCTCCGAGGATGTCTCCGGGCTTGCTTTCGGTCCCGTAAGTGCGGCCATGGCTGTTAGCATTTCTTAAAGCTTTTGTTGTTGTTGCTCCTGAGCCTTAGTCACTGACGCGTAAGCGGTCGATGACCTGTGGAGATACGGCTATCCTCTTTCCCGGATGCCATATAGACGGTATGCACCACCATGCCCCCAGCCTTAGGACGTTTATATTCAGCGTTCCTGCGATTCATCGTAGACACCGGGATTTTCTCCAGCTTTCTCCTCTTATGAGCGGTCGAGGTTGAGGGGGCCGTTGCAGTGGGCACCCAAGTAGCTGTCGCCTTTTGTGGCTTGACAGGGTGGTTCTCTTCTTGCCGAACCTTCACTTTTTCCTGTCGACGAGAGTAATCTTGATCAATCACCGAGTCCTGAATCTGTCGCCAAACTTTATAAATCTTAGAGGACATCCGCTGAGGGGGCTGCTCTAGCTTCGCCTTTGGGGTATTCTCCACAGGTGGAGGAGATCTCTTCAACACGGCAGTCGTAGAGTTTTTGCGCACTCTCCTTAGTGGTTCAAAGTTGTTCCTAGTTGGAACAGCAGCATCAACTTCCACCGTTGGAGCCGGCGGAGTCAGTCCGGAAGGGTAATTTACCCCAGCCTTCCTCACTCGGCACCAGTGGCGACGTCGAGCGTGTCGAGCCGTTGGGATTGTCTCAGCTGTAGGGGTGACTTCCTCATGCCCCCTGTGTTGGTCAGAAGTTGTCGTTGTCAGCCTATTGAAGACTGATGTCCGCTGAGTGGGGATAACCAACCTATCAAAGGCAGACTTCCGAGCAGGGGAAGCAGCCTTGACGATTTCGCCTGGAACAGGAGCTGAAACAGTCAGTCTTGTGACGACCGAACCTTTGGCAGGAGAAGTCGCCTTGAAGACTTCATGAGCAGGAATGGCTATCCGCTTAGGGATAACCCTTTCTGGTATCGCGGGCTTCTTCATGGGCCCAAATGAGCTTTGGCCCAGTCTGTCAAAGACTGAGGCGTTGGAGCTGGACGACCCGTTGAGAGGGGCTGCAGTAGTTGTGAGCCGATGAAAGACCGAGCTCTTCGGAGCTTCTTGCAATGGTACATGGGCGTTGAAGCTCATCGGTGGGAGCATGGTCCCGAAGAATAGCCCAGTGGTGGCATGAGTTACTTGCTCCACTGGCATTGTAAAAAGGGAGGCCACTTGGGGCCCGTAGCTTACATCTCCAGATGAAGCGGAACGGGAGTTGCAGTTGCAGCTAGAGCAGTTAGAGGCCATTGATATTATTTTTTCTGGACGAGAGCAAAACCAAATCTTAGTACCTCGAACCCAAGGGAAACCATATTAAACCGCGATTCGTTCGCGAACACGACACACGAAGTGTGGAGTGGAAAGAGAAAAAAGTCCCACCGGGCGTGCCAGAATCTGTTCTCCTCCGAACACAGAGACGCGACCGTGCAGGTTCGTCTTGCCTGAATTTGGGGGCAGATGCTTTGGTGCTATCCGTCCACCTCTCCGAAGATGCCAAGTTGATTTATGACACCATGTATCGAAGGTTTAAACAGATGCGGCCGATGTAGCAGACTTCGTTAGATTCCCCCTCGTTGAGGGGTTTTTGATATTGGGGACGCTCTTTCCTGCAGGCGCAAGCCCCTGCAGTTAATTACGCTACCGCATCGCGGTAACCACTTTCTCCTTCTCCAGATGGTCACTTCGTGTCGTGTGTGTTTGTTTTGTTTTTGGTTGCCCGTGGATTGTATACGGAGACTAATTTATGTTGTCGCCCGTAGGGCGTGGATTAGTCCAAATCCGTATCTTCTTAGATTTGGGTTTGGGGTTGGGTTTAAGGATATGTTAGTCTCATTTGAGACTAAGATCAGCTTAAACGTATGTTAAGGATACGTTAGTCTAATTTCAGACTAAGATCAACTTAACGGGATCGTTTAGATCCAACAAAAGAGCATTTGGGCTCTATTGTTTAGTTTAGGGACATTGCGGTCCATTACCAGTTTAAGGACATGGTGGTCCAAGGTTAAGGACATCATAGTCCATGGGGGTTTAAAGGGACCCCACAGTCCGAGGATAAGGATATCATAGTCCGTGGGTTTAAAGGGATCCCACAGTCCGAGGTTAAGGACATCATAGTCCGTGGGTTTAAAGGGGCCCCACAGTCCGAGGTTAAGGACATCATAGTCCATGGGTTTAAAGGGACCCCACAGTCCGAGGTTAAGGACATCATAGTCCATGGGTTTAAAGGGACCCCACAGTCCATGAAATGATTGGTTATCGGGACCCGTCACCTCTTTGAAGATGTTGAAGGATTACAACGACAAATATCAAAGGAGTGAAGAGATGTACCCTTGAACCAAAGTTGATTGGGAAATCTGTAGTCCAATTTGGGACTAAGATCAATTAATTAGATTATGAGCACATGGGCTCGGTTAAATCTGAATTGAGGACTTATGACCAACTTGGGCTAAGTCCAATTAGGTTTAAAATGTTGGACCTTTGTTTAGACTGTCGAACATTTGTCTTGGTTCATCCCCCCATTATTTAGCAATGTTAAACATGAGGTTTGGGGGGGCTCTGACATCATTTTGTCTTTGGCTGAGCACTAACCATTCATTATAGCTCTGAACTTTACTTTGCATATCATATGAACCGATCAATTTTGAGGTTCATTTGAAGGGAAGACTTGCCTCTGGAAAATTTAGCAAATTTGGGCTAAGATTGGTTTGAAAATAGTGTTAAACTCTAGCACTTATCTGGCGATCACGTGTTCCCACGTGATGTGCTTAAAACAGTATTAAACACTAGGGACAAAACACTTAAAGTAGTGTTAAATGCTAAGACTGAAACGCTCACGTGGGGTCATGTGAGGCGCCTGATGATTAGGCCTTGCCTCTGTTATTTGTTTTTAGAATATTCACAGAAGTGTTAAACGCTTAATCTCAACGGCCATCATGTGTGGACACGTGATGGGCACCCATACATCGATTATTAAAGTGTTTATTAGGGGTCACGTATGGACATGTGAGGGCGCCCAAAATAAATTCCACCGCCTTGTTTTGTTCATCTTGAGGAATTTATCCTAGGGTCACGTGGGAGCACGTGTCCTTATCTCATTCATTTCATTCTGACCATTGAGGAGGAGGGTCACGTGTTGCCACGTGATCAAGTTGGGTATTGACTTCTTTTACGTGCATGGAGAGTCTTAAGTCCCTTGTTTAAGAATTAAATTCTTTTATAGGGTTAAACCCTAATTTCATTTAAAGGGATTAAATTCCTATGTATATGGAAGAATTAAATTCTTTGAACCCAACTATCCCTCTAAGTTTTGGATCTGCATGGCAGAATTTTCTCGATGAGAATTAAATTCTCAACTTATGGGGAGATCTGCTTCTGCAGATCTATAACCATGAAGAAGAACTAAGTTCTTGTTTTAAGGGTTAAACCCTGTTTCTGTTGGAGGAATTAAATTCCTAAGTATTTGGGGGAATTAAATTCCCTATACTCAATTATCCCTCTAAATTTAGGATCTGCATGGCAGAATCTCCCCGATGAGAATTAAATTCTCAACTTATGGGGAGATCTGCTTCTGCATATCTTCAACCAAAGGAAGAACTAAGTTCTTATTCAGAAGAGTTAAACTCTTAATTTGAGAATTAAATTCTCCTTTTGTTTTATGGAACTTAGATCTCTTTCCCTTTCTCACTGAGGGTTTCTTTTCTCTGAAGAGATCTTCTTTTCTCTTTTGAGAATTAAATTCTCCTCTCTTTTTCTCTCTGTTGTTGTTTTTTCCTAAAAAAAATCCCCCTCTTCTCTTCTTGGCTCCTATTTATAGGAGAAAGAAAAGAATCAGTTTGTTTAGTCAATTTTTCAATGAAAGATTTTTATTGTTTTTTGTAACCAACATGATCTTTTAGATCACTTAGTGAATTTTATTCACCATTGGATTTTTAATCCAAAAGATATTCTGTCTGTTATTCTTGGTGAATTTCAGGGAAATCGTTCCTTGTATAGAATTTTTCTATAAATTGGTGATTTTTAATCACCATTGGATTTTTAATCCAACGGTGCTCCACTTTATAGAGCACAATCTTTTTGTTTTGGAAAGATTTAGAGAAATATTTTTCCACTTAGGGTTCTCGATTCCCTCTTAATTAGAATTTAATTCTCTTAGTTCAGAAGGCTTAAGAGCCTGTTACGTGTTGGTATGTGACCTTCTGATTGACTATTTCATTAGAATTTAATTCTATTATTTCAGAGATCTTAGGATCCCATCACGTGTTGATACGTGACCCCCTGATTAAGCATTTGAACCAGAATTTAATTCTTTTGTTTTTAAAGAGCTCAGGAATTATCATGTGTCAACACGTGACTCTTGGTCACGTGTGGGCACGTGATGCCCCATTGGCGGTTTTCCTTGTTGTTTTATTATACCTTTTCCAGTGGGTTTAAAGGCGCATCACGTGTGGACACGTGACTCCACCGATTGATTATTCAATTAGAATTTAATTTTATTAATCAGAGAGTTTAGGAACCCATCACGTGTCTGCACGTGACCTCTGGTCACGTGTGGGCATGTGATGCCCCATTGGGGTATTACTTACTGTTTTATTATATCTTTTAATCCCTTTCAGTGGGTTTTAAAGGCCCATCACGTGTGGGCACGTGACTCCTGTTGATTAGAATTTAATTATTATTACTTTAGAGGGCTTAAGAGCCCATCACGTGTCTGCAAGTGACCCATGGTCACGTGTGGGCACGTGATGCACCATTGGGTTTTTTTTCCTGATGTTTTATAAGGGAACAATATGATATGAGATATCATATTCTATTCTCGCGATATGAGATATCGATCGGTTATATATGATATAGCCGGATTATCGGATCAAGTGTTGATTCGATAAGTTGACTCATATGATATTAGTCGATTATAGGTGATATAGCCGGATTATTAAATCAAGAGTTGATTTGATAATCTAATGTATAATTATATATTTGATATATTACATTACATTAACTAGTATTAGCTCACTTATGATTTCTTTTCTCACTTTGGATACATTGATGTATATGTGATATATGTTAAATGTATCATGCTAGGTTACAAATGCAACTAGGGTTTATGAGACTTGAACCATGCTAGGGTTAAGGTTAGGGTTTTATATTTATCATTAAGTTATTCAAAATTATGGATTTTATCATGGTTGATATTTGTTGAAAGCTTGTAGAAGCTTGTAAGCATCTTTGACTTTTTCCACTCTTTTGTCTAGCTTAGGATATTTGTTTAACCCAACCCTTTAACCCATGGCCATGGTTAACTCTTTACAAGGGTTAAGCATGACATGCTTAACCTTTGGTTGCATTTTTAACCTCAAGGATAATTCATTCTTTCTTGAGATAATTCTTCATCTTCTTCATGAGCTCAAAGAGAAAAGTGTTTTCTAGGGTTTGAGTTTGTGATGAAAACTTGTGAGAATATGAAATCTAATGTAAGCAAAATTCTTACTTAATCATCCTCTACTACTTGCCATTTAGTATAGGGTGTTTGCTTCACTAATTCCATGATTAGTGAAGAGATAGCTTGGGTTAGTGTCTCCTCGACGTAGATCATCTTCGACCTCGAAGACTTCAAAGCAAGCATGTTCGTTTCTACATCGGAGCCTCTCTAGAGTCCGGGACTTCTTGATCGCAGCGAAGGGACTACTACATGGAGCTATTGAAGTGAAGGACTGGTCTACAAAGGTTGTATTCCTTGCTCACTTAGACTTGCAAAGTGTTTGCATTTATATTTCCATCGATTTCTAGTTAACGATTCTTTGTTAGGGTTAGCTAAAACGGCAAATTTTTGAATTTGGCATGGACGATGCCTCCCGAAACCTTGCTGCCGTCTTAGGTAACCCTGCAGTGGTATCAGAGCCATGCTAGAAATTTATACGGATTTTGTTAAGATTACGAAACTGAAATACTGCAAAGCATGCAACACCTAAACCTGCTCTCTGTCGTTTTTAAATAATTGTCTAAATTTTTTTTAAACAAGTACAGAGTGTTATATGGGATATAACAGGAACACTGACAAAATTTGAGGCAGTTTGGAGAAATTTTGGCCGAGCCCCATACCCTACATCTCGGCCAAAATTCGAGCTTACCCCCTGATTTTTTGCCTGTGTTCCAGAGACTGGGTTTTGGTGTTTCAGGTGCTGTTTGTTTTTGCTAATTTTGCATGTGATGTAATCTTACACTATAAACAATTCGGAGTGTTTCGTATTCGTAGTTTTAACATTGTTTCGGGTTATTCGCATATTGTCTAGACGAAATTAAAAAGTTCGATCGAATGTCAAAAACCCATTTTTCCAAGTTTAACGTATTCGGAAAAACATGTAAGTGATCATATGAACCCTCTAGAAGAATGAAACCCTAACTCGACTTTTTGGATCGCGGAACCACGGTCAAACCCTAGGGTTTGCCGTAGTTCCGTGGTGACATGAGTGAGGCTTGGGTTTGCCCTTCTACGGTTGGTGCATAGGTACTGTGGCATATTCTGGGTATTATTAAAACTGTGCTCAAGTGTTGAGTTGTCGGAAAATTATGGGACTTTGATGAATCGATCGAAAAGTTTAACGTCGTCCGGATATTATGTGATGGGATACAATATTTGGAATCCACAAGTAGTTATGAGAAAACTAATTTGAATGTTATAAATCTAGCAGTTTAGTCTCAGTTGATCGGTTGCCAAGGGATTTTGATGTGATCAAAAGTCCGTCACAATCACCTAGCGTACGCGGATACTCGCCGGGTAAACTTAATAGATAGCCACGCCCCATAGCCCCGACCAAGTGACTGTAGGAGAACCCCGTCACCAAAAGCATCCGTTCGGGTGCTCGCGGCAGCGGTGTTCCGCCTTAGTGCACTTTGTCGACGACATCGGGGGGTGCGACCGTCTACTAAAGTTTCCGACGAGCATTCGATCAGGATATCGGGAATCTTGTTGAATTGCCCGACTAGATATTGAAAATTGTTTTCGAGATCGAGACTAAAATGCGGGGTTTATAATTGTTAGGCATGCGATGTCTAAGGAATTCATTTGGTTAGGCATGAAATTCGAATATGAGATATTTCGGGTTTATGATGTCTATGGTGGTTGCGGATTCCAACTGTTGTAGTTTTTCACTTTCTTTTCTGCGATCGTAAGTGTAATATGTGGTGTATCACCGGTTTCGTTGCTATATGTCAACGACAATTGGGATACGCATATTTACTTACGTTGATGACATGTGATGTTATGTGTTGCTGTAATATGTTATATTGGATCGTCGTGATTGAATAGCCGGGGGTTTCATGTGAGATGAGAGTTTTTCATTTTCATTCATGTAAAATTCATTGTATGTAATATTCTTTTATTGGGGCACTTCCGGGTTGAGGATGATGTCACCATTGTATATTATTTACTTTTCCGCATTAGGATAGACCCAAGACGGGAGCACAAGTAACCGGGTTCTAGGGTCCAGTGGGAGACCATCTCGAGGAGTCGAGATCGGGTCTCCTAACTCTAGAATTAGTAGGGTTGCTTGCCGCTCTAGTAGGGGTCTAGGGGTGTGGGATTGGCTATTCATCGCGACCGTGGAATCCGTGTTTTATACATGCTTAATTTAAAACACGGAAATCCTAGTATATCCAATATTTCATATGTTGTTTTCTGCTGCGATATCTGTGATGTGATCATTTGATATATTGATGAGATGAATACAGGATATAGTATATGTGATATATTATATAGACGTTGCTTATGTTTTACACCCGCACTAGCACTGCCCCGCTCTGCCGGTAGTTACCTAACCTAACGGTGCACGAGGGGACATCGAGGCGAATGCGGATGGCAGAAGCGTACGTTTTATTTATCTGTGATGTTTATGTAACTTAATATGATGGGACTTCATTAATGAGATTAATGAAATAAAAGAAACCTAAAGATGTTGTGGAATCGAATTTTCAAAAACAGGTAGCTCCAGTTGTTGCTTTGCATAGCGGTGTTCCTTGTAGAACATCCGGCACCTTATTCGATAAGGAAAGAGCCGAGATCCCTTCACCGGGAGTGGCCTCTTTAGCAATAACTGGCAGATGCTACAACCCTCGGTTTGTCTTTTGATTGATTTTATGGTTTTTGTTTTTCATAGTGGTATTTATGAAATATCCTGCACCTTATTCGATAAGGAAAGAGCCGAGATCCCTTCACTGGGAGTGACCTCTTTAGCAAAACTAGTAAAAGCCTAAAAAACACTCCATTTTAATTAACTCGATTCTATGAAGATATCAAGTTTATTATGCAAAAGGTTTTCATAAAAACCTGTCGTAGCCCTATGTCATTTCAGATAAGTAGTATTTAGTATTCGTGCAGCGTTTGTTGACCTTCTCAAGGCGTAGTGTGCGGTAGCTGATTAGTGCTTATCTGTAAAGCATATGATGCGATTGGATTAGGGTACTCGTGCGGCCTTGTTGACCTTGTCAAGGGTCGTGCTGGTGAGTTTAATTCAATCGGGAAATGAAGGGTTGAACTTGACTTGCGGTCTATGGTTTGTTGACTTTGTCAAGGTCATAGATCGCTCGGGGCAAAATATTATCGGGAATTTCAAGTGTTGAAATTTGCAATGAGATTGCATACCTCCTATGAGATAGTTGGATCCCGATATCCACTGCGAGTAAGAGTTACTCCTCGGAGAGTTTTACACATTACAAATAGCCGATCAAGTAGGTGTCTAGAAAGGTGTCAACGGGGTTACGCCCCTGTGAAAACGAGGTTTATTTTAATTAGGTCTGTGCGAAAGAACGGGGAACCTCCCTCAAATTACCTACACTGGCCTGGCCGAAAGATTGGCAAACTTGTAGGGTGTAATTAATCCCGGCTAGTCTTTCCTTTTAGGGTTTGAAGGAAGATTTGACTAAAACAGTGGGAGCCATCCTGATTAGATCAATTAATAAGCTATCTAATTTTGCAAGAGCATACGCTGAGTGTTTTCTTCTCTCTCTCTTCTGGTAGCAACTATGTCACGCCTTAATCAAGATAATAATACGGATGTATTGACCGAATCCGCTTGTTATACTGAGCTAAGGAACGTTGGTCCCGCTCCAACTTATAATTGTTATAAGACCGAGCAGGAAATAGGGGATTACCAGGATTCCCGTGCCGCCCAAACGAAGAAAGTGCATGATGGTGCATCATCTTCGGGTGTGTTCATTGCCGAGAACTATTTCTTAGTATCTTTTACGTCCTGTATATGAGATACCGGATCAGGATCCCACATATGTAATCAGTTACATGGGCTACAGATAGGTAGAGAACTGAGAATGGGTGATAAGTTTTAAGAGTTGGAAACGGTGCAAGTGTTGCAGCCAAGTTGTTGGCAGTTATCACCCTGTATTACCAAATACATTAATTCTGAACGAATGTTATTAGATACCGAACCTGATATACAACATCATATCAGTCTCTTTATTTAGTAAAGAAGGATATAATTTTGTATTGTTGGATAATATTTTGAACATTTTCTATATCAAGAGTTGATCGGTTCAGGCACGTTATCTAAAAGCATATACGTTCTAAATAAAACCACGGTTCTTTAACATACAGAACACACACAAGAGGAAGAGTTCAGAAATGAACGAATCCTTCTTGAGGCATTGTAGACTATGTCATATCAATATGACCCGACTAGCTAAGTTACATATAGATGCATATTTAAATCAGTTTGAATTTACATCTTGTGAAACTTCCCAGTCATGTCACAAAGATGAGATGACCATAGCTCCGTTTATTAGAAACAGAGAAAGAGTTAGTGAACTCTTAGGATTGATACATGATGATGTATGAGGTCCCCTATCTACACATGCCAGGACTGGTTCTTTGTACTTCATTACATTCACTGATGATTTCTCAAGATTCGCACATGTGTTCCTGTTGAAACAATGGTCTGAACCTTTTGAGATATTCAAAGAATATAAGTTAGAAGTAGAGAACAAAAACCGGGTATAAGTATTATGTCCTATGATGTGATCAGGGAGGAGAATATTTGAGCACGGAATTCCTAGACTATTCTAAAGGAGAATGAGATTCTCTCTCAGCATTACTCCTCCGATTTCACCACAGCATGTTGGTATATCGGGACGGAGCAATCGCACCCTATGTGATAAGGTGTGCTCTATGATGAGTACTACTGAGTTGCCTATTTCCTTTTGGGGGTTATGCACTTATGAAGTTGCATACCTATTGAATAGGGTTCCAATCAAATCAGGTTCCTACCATTCCATATGTGATATGGTATGGGAAGAGCCCATCTCTTAAGGATGTTAAGATTTGGGGTTGTCCGGACTATGTCAAAAGAAAAATCCGGACAAGCTCGAGGCAAGGTCAGTTCTGTAGAAGTTTGTTGGATATCCCAAGTATTCGCAACGGAATATCTTCTACCACACTGAGGAGCAAAAGATGTTTTGTTTCTCATCATGCCACCTTTGGGAAAGGGAATTTCTTGTGAAGAAATTAGTGGTCATGAGGTAGAACTTGAAAGAGTTCTAGCTATACAAACTGCAGCTGATGATTTGGTAGAACCGGAGGATTCAATAGCTCCCGACGAACCTCAGCCTCTCCCCTGATCTGGTAGGGTTCCTCATCCACTTAAGAGATACTTCGGTTATATCTATGACAGTGGGAGCGAGGATTGCATCATGAGATGATGACCCAACTAGTTTCGAGAAGGCCATCAAGAGTGGGGACTCTGTGAGAATGGCTGGATGTTAAGCGATCTGAGATGGAATCCATATACACCAACAAAGTATGGACTTTGGTTGCTATATCTGAAGGGTTAAATCCCCATCAGGAGCAAGTATATCTTGAGAAGATTACTTGGTGTACATGGAAAAGTTGAGACTTTCAAAACTAAGACTTGTTGCAAAAGGTTTTCGTCATCAAACAGGTATGGAAAATGATGAAACCTTTTCTAGTGCCTATGCTTAAGTCTATCCGGATCCTACTTGCCATTGCTACATACCATGACTACGATATCAAGTGGTTGGGTGTCATGACAGCTTTTCTAAATAGTGATTTAGAAGGGAGCATCTATAAGTACACAGCCAGAGGTCTTCGTAGACAGTGGGAGCAGCGGAAATGTGTGCAAGTTGCTTTATAGGTTAAAGCAGGCATCGCGGAGTTGGAACATCTGTTTTGATGTGGTAGTCAAAGCGTTTGACTTCATTAAAATGGTAAATGAACCTTGTATATACAAAAAGGTAGTAGGGAGTATGGTGGTGATCCTCGTATTGTACGTTGATGACATACTCTTGATAGGGAAGGAGTTTCCTATGCTACGCTCGGTCAATCTCCTCTTATCACAAGAATTCTCCATATAGGATCAAGGTGATACCTCCTAAATCCTGGGTTTTGGATCAATAAGATAGATCTAAATGGATGTTAGGATTCTCACTAGGTGTAGTGAGATGGTATCAATCGACCTGGGGAGAATCACTGGATAGCTTCCAGGGTGATAAGGTCGACTGAATGTCAGTCACATGCATTTTCTTTACCCTCAGTGGAGGGACGGTATGTTGGAACAGTTCCAAGCTAGATACCATGGCATACTAAACGATAAAGGCTGGATACATTGTTACCAAGGATGCTACCAAAGAGGCAGTCTGGATGTACATTAGTTCATGAGATGAACTTCGTTCCTACCATTGTGTGACAATGGAGTTGTGGCTTTGGCCTAGAACCCCCGTCCCATCAGTGATCCAGACATATTCTTAGGCAGTATCACCTGATCATGGAGATGGTTGATCTCTAGGGAGATCGAGGTTAGGAGAGTAGACACAGAGGACAACAGCGCGGATCCACTCACAAAGGCCTATTTCCCAGTAGAGACTTTTATGGGATGGTTGAGTATGAGATACTTCAACTACTGCTGATTGTTGGGTATGCGATACTACAACAGATGGCCCTAGTGCAAGTAGAAAATTGTTAGTGATATGTATGCCCTAGAGGCCATTACAGTACATACGATGTATATTGTAGTGGATGCTTGGACATATATATAGAGGGCTTTCTTGCTCGACATGATAGTATGCTATCTGGTTGCTTGTTATCTTAATATGTACTCTGATTTTCTCTATGTTACATGTTGATAAAGCCCTTAGGATGAATACTTGACTACCAGGACTATGATGCAGATCATACTAGTGGGGACAATGTAGTCGCTAAGTACATACTTCAATTGTTCCTAGTCATAGGTGTATCGAGACAGGGCATCGATATACTAGAGTAGACTAGCGTATAGCTTCTCGACCCATGTAGATGGGTGATGGATGATCCCATATCCATTGGTGTTTGATATCAGAGACGGTATACGGGTGCTCAGTGGAGACTGGGTACATTGAACGGACTCGCCGAGAACTCCCAGATGGTATTATACCTCACGTCAGATGGCAATTCTCTTGTGACACTGGTACAGGTTAGTCTGTAGACCTGAGATCGTCATAGAGTCTTGTGTGATTCCCACTGTGCTTTGATTTCCACCTTACCACGTTCAAGAGAATGTGCAAAACGGTGGCTTTTGGGTACAGTCCCGAGTCACATGGAGGCAATGAGCGATAGGAGGGGTTTCGTCTCTCCCGGTATAGGGAGTTGATGTTGCGCTGTGCTCGATTGGCTATAACAGGAAGTCCTTGGCCAAGGCAGCTTCAGAGATATACTGGTAAGTGTTATCGGTAGTTTCTCGACCCATTATGAGCCTCATATCGACACGACTTATCGAGTTACTGGGGTCTGACATTTACCACCCCTAGACGAGATATGCGACATATCAGACGAAGAGACCGGACTGTACGGTAGTGTTACTGATTGGATTCGCAGGAGTGTGAGTAGGTTTGCTTGTTGATCTTCTGATCGCTCAATACCCGGGTGGCCGTTACGTTTAGCAGACCGCTTGCGGCTTGTGGGTGTTTGATATGATCATCACCTACTGCCGGCATATTGACGAGTCTTTAGAGTCCTACACAGAGGTTTCCTGGCTCAAGCGAAACAGAGTAGGAGCACATATGTGATATGTGCGGTACCAAGATTGATACGATATGAGATACCGTATTCTATTCTCGCGATATGAGATATCGGTCGGTTTTATATGATATAGCCGGGTTATCGGATCAAGTGTTGATTCGATAAGTTGATTCATATGATATTAGTCGGTTATAGGTGATATAGCCGGATTATTAAATCAAGAGTTGATTTGATAATCTAATGTATAATTATATATTTGATATATTACATTAAATTAACTAGTATTAGCTCACTTATGATTTCTTTTCTCACTTTGGATACATTGATGTATATATGATATATGTTAAATGTATTATGCTAGGTTACAAATTCAACTAGGGTTTATGAGATTTGAACCATGCTAGGGTTAAGATTAGGGTTTTATCTTTATCATTAAGTTATTCAAAATTGTGGATTTTATCATGGTTGATATTTGTTGAAAGGTTGTAAAAGCTTGTAAGCATCTTTGACTTTGTCCACTCTTTTGTCTAGCTTAGGATATTTTTTTAACCCAACTCTTTAACCCATGGCCATGGTTAACTCTCTACAAGGGTTAAGCATGATATGCTTAACCTTTGGTTGCATTTTTAACCTCAAGGATAATTCATTCTCTCTTGAGATAATTCTTCATCTTCTTCATGAGCTCAAAGAGAAAAGTGTTTTCTAGGGTTTGAGTTTGTGATGAAAACTTATGAGAATATGAAATCTAATGTGAGCAAAATTCCTACTTCATCATTCTCTACTACTTGCCATTTAGTATATGGTGTTTGCTTCACTAATTCCATGATTAGTGAAGAGATAGCTTGGGTTAGTGTCTCCTCGACGTAGATCATCTTCGGTCTCGAAGACTTCGAAGCAAGCATGTTTGTTTCTTCATCGGAGCCTCTCTAGAGTCCGGGACTTCTTGATCGCAGCGAAGGGACTACTACATGGAGCTATTGAAGTGAAGGACCGGTCTACAAAGGTTGTATTCCTTGCTCACTTAGACTTGCAAAGTGTTTGCATTTATATTTCCGTCGATTTCTAGTTAACAATTCTTTGTTAGGGTTAGCTAAAACGGCAAATTTTTGAATTTGGCATGAACGTTGCCTCCCAAAACCTTGCTGCTGTCTTAGGTAACCCTGCAGCCAAGAGGCAGTCGAGCGGCCAGCCTGCTCGGCTATCCCTGGCTGGTAGTTCCCTACCCCACAACACCAGGGATCAAAGCCCTCGCCAAGAGGCACCGAACAGTAACCGTGCTTGGCCCGTCCTTAGTAGGCCTCTTATGGCCCTTCCCGCGCTAAGGATCAAAGCCCTCACCAAGAGGCAACCGGGAAGTAACCCTGCTCGGCCCGTCCTTAAGGATCAAAGCCCTCGCCAAGAGGCACCGGGCAGTAATCCTGCTCGGCCCGTCCTTAGTAGGCCTGTAACAACTCCAATTTTTGTATACCTAAATTTGATTTAAATTTGAAGTATACTTGGAGTATTAATGCTGCTGATAACACTTTAAATATCTATTTCCCTACAATAATTGCAAGAAGGAGCTTGTAGCTCATTGGTAATACCATGCACTGTTGAACAAAGCCACCAGAGTTCGAATCCCATGCCCCACATATTTTTTTATATCATTTTGTTTTAATTTTTTAGGAAGTCAACAGTCAAACAGCCATAACTCTCAAAATTATTACTGCACACAAAAAACTAAACACACCAAAATTCCCCCCAGGAGTTTCCCCACCCATCGGTGTCCTGACTCGGCCCGACTCGACCGAGTCGGCCGGCGAACCGGCCGAATCGGCCGGCGCCCCCGGCCGAGTCGTCAACACGGAATTTTTCCGTGTTGACTTGGTCCACCCCCCTATATACTTCTTTTCTCCAGACCAGTTACCAAATGCACAATAAACCTCTTTTACTCCCAAATTTAATGATATTTTAATGAATTTTTATATTTTTTAATATTTATTTTAATCAAAACCCTAGCCTAGCCCTATATAAACACCCCTACCCTCTACCATTTCACCCTACAACTCTAAGTCCACTCTCTCAAATTCTCAAGAGAACTCGGTACATTAGAAAAGAGCGAGAAGCGAAGCGCTGCCGAAACCGACGACGAATTCCGGCGATCGTACTAGAACCTTCGCGACGTTTTCGACGCACTGACAACCACCACTTTCTTAGCCTCCCTAGCTTGTCCAAACTTGTAAGTCCCATCTTTCCTATCTCTCTTTTCTTTTAATAAAAAAATACGACTTTTTGAAACCCGACGGAAATCGGAACAAACCGATTTCCGATTCGGTTTTTTCTACAAAATCCCACGTGTCACCTAATTCATAATACCTAGACATATCCATGATGACTATTAATCACATAAAAACCAATTTAAACAAAATTTCTCACATGAAATGATAACTTTCTTGTAATATCGTATTCTTTTCATAAAAATACCATGAAGTTTATTTTTCTTCTTTTAATCAATTCCCTCATTTCTAAATATGTTCATCTTGATCACTAAACTTGCAGAGATCAATTTGAATGAGTTTTCACACATGAAATGATAACGTTTTCAAATACCGTATTCTTATGCTTAAATACCTTCATGTTTAATATATCATATTTAACCTCTAAACTTCATTAAATCTTAAAATAAGTCACGAGGTAATGACCTACCTCTACACACACAAATATAACCCTAATTGATAAACGTCAAAATATAGAATACGAAAATACAAGACTTTTCACTAAAATACCATTATCTTTATAAACCTTTCTTGAAAGCTTTAAGTTGTACACAATTCTAAATAAAATCTTTTAAAATGAAAATACGATTTGTCATGGACATCGATCGTTTATCTAAACTGACTTTGTGGTGTCTAGGCAAGTGTGTCTAGGCTAGTGGTTTTTAATTAGGCCCACTACTGTGGTTCCTTCTCACTTACCTGGCACTTACCTGGCCGCAATTGGCGGTGAAGAGGCGATTTGAGGCTTCTAATGACTTATCGTTTAGACCTTAGAAATAGGCTAGTTGGCTTAGAAAACCCTAGATTCTAAAATACGGAAATTTACACCTTTTACAAATAAATACCTTAACTTTGTAAAACCGTGTTTCTAAATGAATGGTATTTGTTAAACCTATGCAAAGCGCCACTACAACCCACCTTTGGGGAACCCGTTAGGGATAGTACGGTTCATCGTGCACCCGCGAGCTAGTAGTGCGAGATTCAGACCTCCGCAAGGAGCATTCGGTCTCGAAAGGTTTAAAATACGACATTTAAGAAAAATGAGATTTTGGAAAATAAAAATATTTATATAAAATTATTCTTGTATTAATATATATATATAATTATCATTTAAACAACTATTTTATTATAATATAAAGTTTCCACTTTTCCTAAAAATTACAAGATTAAAAGTTACATTAAAATACCATGAATTTTAAATAAATCAATTAATACTTTTATTAGGATATATTCACTAGAATAACACAAATAAAATTTACACTCATTATAACAATAAAGACGAATAATAAATACTTGAGGTGTATCTTGAAAACTATACAATAGTACTTTTTACATAAAACCCCCTCAAGTTTTATAATTTACAATAAGAACCCTAACGATTATAGAATTTCAAATTACCTTTCTTGTAGTCTGACTCGGGTTAGAGTCTGACTATTTCTGACTTGAATATGATTCAAGTCAATCTATATTCTTTTATATTCCAACTCAATATGAATACATGAATCCCTGAATCCAGTTAATAAGCTATTCAATTTGACTGAATCAAACCATGGATATACGTCCATTATCCTGTTACTCCATTTACCTGATTATGCAGTTACAACATGTTTACTGATATCATAGTTCTGGTCAGTCACCCAACTTACACAATACAATACAATAATACTGTTAAAACACTACGGGGTTTAAGGGGTAGATTGGTACGGAAGGTGTTAAAGGTGGCACGAGGTGGTCAGATTAAGACACCTAACCTGAATCCTATTGCTGTTGTACCGTGGCTTAACGGTTCCTTGTACTTCCATTTGCCCTGGCCTCTAGCATATAGAGACCCCCCTCGTATACACTGGCATCCTTCTGTACCAAGCTACAAACAACAGCGTTAACTCAATATTCCATAATATTCGACAATATAATACTTTAGAAAATACTTTTACACGGTCTTTCTAATTCTTCCCTATCTTTGGGACTTACCGAGCGACCTGTTCGCTGACGACATTCTGTTTCTTTCTTCTTTGAATGTCGTCAGGTGCGTTGGACCAAGCTGAGATTGAGCCCACCGATGAAGACTTGGAGCAATTCAACGAAGACCCCGAGCTCTAGATATTGTACCTTGTTCTTTTCAGTATTTTCATTTCCTGTTATGCCACTGTTTAGGCATCGCTTTCATTTCAGTTGTATTTTCTTTTCATGCATTGTACAAAGAATGTTATTAATAAAAGTTGCTGTTCTTTTTATATTCTTGTCTCTTGTGTATTATTTTTCTTAGCTACGCTTAGCATATGTACTTCTGAGTACATACGTAGCGGACCTCGTCGCGACCCCTTCGCCGTACACTGGGAAGCAGGGCGTGACAAGGCCTCTTACGGCCCCTCCCGAGCTAAGGATCAAAAGCCCTAATCAAGAGGCAACCGGGCCCGCCCTTGCTCGGTTATCCCTGGCTGGTAGTTCCCTACTTGTAACACCCTAGTTCATTTATACCAGTTCTTTTTGAGTATTTCTTTATTTATGGCATTTTCCTGATTTATTGTATTTTGGGTGCGAATAGTGTATTTGACATCTGTATTTGCATCCGACCCAACCCGCTTGCTGGAAACCCGTTTTGATTCATGTTTATGATTTATCCTGGCTCATTATGTGGATTCATGCACTTTCATTATTTTATATACTGCATACTGGCATTTTATCTGGCATCTGCATTTTTTATAATATTACATTTAAAGTCAAGAAAAATATTTTAAAAATATATTGCATGGCCTGCATGATACCTCTAACCCCGTTGTAACATCCGCACATCTTGTTCTCGTCCCGTTCAGTGTAACGGACCTGTTTGGATGGCTACGTGCACGTGCGTGTATCCGTTATTGGAGGTATGCTTTTTCGTTACCCGGATATCCAATTTTAGTTTTGGTTGACACGTATATTAACCGTATTTTCAAACCGTAAATTTAGACCCAATCCGGGCATGTTTTGGACTACTTTTGAATTAACCAGAAAACTCAAATATATCTAATATTATATTCATCAAAATATTTACTGGTTATGGTTATATTTTCGTTTATATATATATCTTTAACCAAAAAAAAAGGTATTCTAAAATCCTTAACTCACAGCTCTCTCTCTCTGCATTATATATATTTTTGTTACAATCTTATTCTCTCTAACAACCCCTGCCTCTCTCTTTAATATATAAATATTTAATATTTTTACTTTACCCGGAACCCCACATCCCCTCTCTTTCTCCCTCACCCTCTTTCCTTCTCCCGCCCCTCCTTACGAAAACCAACGCCCGAACCTTCGCCTCGCCATCTCCTCTCACCGTCGACTTCCTCTCCACGACCTCGCCTCCATCATCTCATCGCCAACCTCCTCACTTCTCTCCTCTCTCCAGCTCCCCAGACCCACGCCTCTATCCTCAGCTCAAGAACCCTGCACACCCGACGAGAACCTATAAACCCACTGCCATTGTCACCTTCACACCTTGCCGGAGCTCTGACCCCGTCGGCCTCACCCCATCACCACGACCTCCTCTGACCCAGAGCCATACCAAAGACCCCGACCTTCTTCTCCTTTCTCTTTCCTTTTTTCCTTCAACTTCTTCTTCTATTTTCTTTTCTACATTCTTGTTTCCGGTCATTGCCGGAGCTGTGACTATCACCGACGATCCAGGCGACCCAGTGGACATCCTCAGCCCGCATGGTCACCTTCTTGATTTGCTTGGTCCAGTTTTGTACGCCCGCGTGTGCGTCGCGACGTTTACCGACATCGTTCGAGGCGTTTACACCCCGTCGTGTGATCCGATCGAGGCAAGTTTATCTTGCTACATGCTATGATCATTTTACATCCATATTAATAATAATATTTAATGTTTAGTGTATTGTACATCCCCTGTTATCATTTTACTATTTTCGGATATCCGTTTACATCCATATCATTTAATATACATGTAGCTGCATCTACAGATCACATTAATTCATATTATTATTGTAGTAAAACCTCATGCTTAATAATGTGCATCCCACTTAGTCTTACAACTGTAAATGTAACCCTGGTCGATGTTTGTGCATCCATACCATTAATTATATATCTATTTGCATTCCATGTCACGTTATTTCATATTACTGCTACATTAACACCCCATGCTAGATAATGTGCATCCTACATAGTAATGGAGCTATAGTTGCAATGCCTGATAGTTATTCATGCATCCATGTTTTATTGTGTACCCATACCATTAATCCTTTATATCCAGTTGCATGCCATGTCGTATTAATTCATAATATTGTTACAGTAATACCCCATGCTTGATAATGTGCATCCTACATAATCATGATGTAACCCCTGACAAAATAGTTATGCATCCATGCTTTTACCGTGCATCCGTACTTGCTACAGTTTTATTATGAGCATCCACTTGACATATGTGCACTACCTGTCATGACCTGATATACCCTGCTTGACTTGATACCTGATCTTGTTACTAATGCCGATAATCTTGACCTGTTGTCCCTACGGACATATCCTGTTGTCTATTTTAGACAAACCTGTACCTGCTTGATCTTGTGTTGGCATTAGCTCCAGATTTATCAATACCTGACTTGAACACATAACCTTGGGGGTATGGGGAAATCAAAAGTGTAAACTAAAGTATAGCTTATAAGGGTATTACTTGATCCGTGGTCCCGGGGGATAACGGGACAGAATCATTCGTGATTCTTACTTGATCCGTGGTCCCGGGGGATAACGGGACAGAGTCATTCATGACTCCCACTACCTGATCCGTGGTCCCGGGGGATAACGGGAGATATCCTTTGGGTTACATGGAGGATTACTGTTCCCTTCCGAATGGCGGCGCGACGCAGAGGCGTCTTGCCTGAGATTCGGAGCAGATACTATTTGGTTTTATCCGTCCACCTCTCCGAATATGCCAAGTTGATTTATGGCACCGTGTATCGGAGGTTCAGACGGATGCGGTCGATGTAGCAGACTTCGTCAGATTCCCCCTCGTCTGAGGGGTTTTTGATTATGGGGACGCTCTTCCCTGCAGGCGCAAGCCCCTGCAGTTAATTACGCTACCGCATCGCGGTAACAACTTTCTCCTTCTCCAGAATTTCACTTCGTGTCGTGGGTGTTTGTTTTGTTTGTGATTGCCCGTGGATTGTATACGGAGACTAATTTATGTCGTCGCCCGTAGGACGTGGATTAGTCCAAATCCGTATTTTCTTAGATTTGGGTTTGGGGTTTTGGTTTAAGGATACGTTAGCCCTATTTAAGGCTAAGATCAACTTAAACATTCGTTAAGGATACGTTAGCCTAATCTCCAGACTAAGATCAACTTAACGGGATCGTTTGGATCCGACAAGAGAGCAATTGGCTCTATCGTTTAGTTTAATGACATTGCGGTCGATTTCCAATTTAGGGACATGGTGGTCCATCGTTCCCATTTGGGGATGAACATTAGTTTAAGGACATTTCAGTCCATCATCAGTTTAGGGACATGGTGGTCCATGTTCCAGTTTAGGGACATGGGGGTCCATGTTAATGTGTGGATGTCGGGACCCGTCACCTCTCTGACGTCGTTGAAGGATTACAACGATAGGTATCAGAGGAGTTCGGAGATGTACCCTTGAACCGGATGTGAATTGATTTAAGAGAGCAGTCGTGCTCAGCCAATTTAATTTGAGGACTTACGACCATGATAGGGCTAAGTCCAGTTGAAGATGTTCAACATTTTATTTATCTTTGGCCTATTAGGCCTATGCTAGGGCTTTGCCCCTGTTTAATAATGCACTGCATTTTATTTTGGCCTGTAAGGCCTTTTTGATTTGGGCTCTGTCCCTTTTAATAGTGCATAGCACTTTTGTCTGGTTTGATAGATCTTTGTTTGGGCTCTACCCTTGATAATGCCTTGCATTAATTAGTCTGACAGAGTGCCACGTGGCTTGTCAGGTGCTTTGCGCCAATTGAGGAGTGCAAGGCGCAAGTCCATGTGGAGGTTACACGTGTCACACTCTGGTGAGCGCAAGCGCAGTGCGCTGCGCTGTTGCGTTGCTGACACGTGGCGCGCTCTGGTGAGTTGCGCCAATTCATGAGAGCAGTGCCCTATTTTAACAGCGCATAGCGCAGATCGTTCTGGAACTGACACGTGGCGTTCTCTGATGGCTTGCGCCAGCCCAAGAGCGCAACAGTGCAGATTTTCAAGTGCATGGCACTGTTTTATTATTTTGATCAAATTTCGATCAAAGAAAACAAGTTTTTTCTTATTTTCAAAGAACCAGTGGTTCATCGAAAGGCAATGCCTTTGTGTAGATCAAATGATCTTCTTATTTTTTGTTCTTATTATTTGATCTTTTCTTTTTATTTTAAGATCTTGATCTTGTTCTTAGATCATTGATCTTTTCAGAAGAAATTCTTCTTTTATTAAAGGTTTTTACCTTTTCTTTCTTTGAGCTCTTCTCAAAATTCTTTTAGAGGAATTCTCTGTTTCTGAGTTTCTGTCTCTCTATTCTCTCTGTTCTTGTTCATCTACTTTGAATTGGGGTGTAGGAGTTTTTATATAGTACCCATTAATTTGTTAAATTTATTAAAGAGATCCTTCTCTGAATGAATTGGGGAATTTTCCCCACCGTTGGATCTTTGATCTAAGCGCTTCTGTTTTACAGAAGACAATCTTCTTGTTTTAACAAGAACAGAAAGGTCTTACTGGAATTTTAATTATGTTTGGCGCAAACGCACCAGCGCTTGACACGTGTCATGCAGCGCAGAGGGCAACGCAACTGCGCTGACACGTGTCGCGCAGCGCAGAGCGCAGCGCAACTGCGCTGACACGTGTCTGCGCTAGCGCAACTGCACTGACACGTGTCGCGCAGCACAGAGCGCAGCGCATTTGAAGCGTTGCTTCTTTTAATTTAATTTTTTTAAATAGAGCCTTGCTCTGATTGGGCGCGTGTTCATACCAGAATACTGCATTTTATACCGCCCATTCTTATGCTCGTGTGTTTATAGGTAGGTGCTTTTAATTCGTGTTTGTTACATATTTACAGATTACAGGTTTCCAGTACAAATATTGCAAATCAAGACAAAAATCTCCACAGTTACACCAAATACAGAACATCTGTTGACAACAGATAAAAGCCAGGTTCCGGTCATCCATATCCGTCCAGTGCTGCGTACCGGTTCCAGAGACAAGACATATGACAGCGGTCATTCGTGTCTCGGACAAGCACAGAGCACGAGAGGGGCAGCACAAGAATCAATGGGTGCGCGGAGCTCGAGGGAGAAAAGGTCAAAAGTGTTATTTTTGTTGCCACTTTGGACCATTGCAATTCTGATGCAACTGTGGAAGCATACTGCAATTTGGTATATGTACAATTACATAGGACAGAAAACCAGGGACTCCGACCAAAACCCATGACCCAATTCCCCTATACGGCCGCGGATCCGCGGCCTAAGCAGGCTTAGGCCGCGGAACCGCGGCCCTTTGGTCTCCTTGACTTGTCGGGTTTTGTGGGCAGTTGGGTAATTTTATGTAGTGGCAGATTCTTGCCCTAGGTTTTCAGTTCACCTCCTATAAATACTCCAGAACTTGCCAATTTCATGTTCATTCTTTGTTCTTCTTTTTGTTAGGATTTAGTCTTTTTTTTCTTCTTCTTCTTCATCTTGTCTCCATGAAAATTGTAGTGAGAGCTTTTTGAGCGGAAGATCAATGGAGATGAGGGCTTTTGTATCATTCTCTTTTGTTTAACTTTCCCTTGAGATTCTTACTTTCTCTTGATCATTCAACCTCTTCATTGAGCTTGAATGGTTAAGGGTTAGTTATTGATCTCAAAGGTCGTATTTTCTTATGGAATTAGCGCTTCATTTCACATGCGTTCTCTACCCTTCTCTTGATCTTGCAACCTCTTGATTGAGCTTGCAAGTTTAAGGGTTGGCTATTGATCCCATGCTTGTCTTGAGTTCTAGTTTCTTGTTCTTTTTATCGCTTTTTTATTACTTGCTTATTATTATCTTGCTTTACTTTCTTGCATTTTATATTCATGCACTTAATTACTTGTAATCTTTTCTTTTCTTTGTTCTTTTCTTTTTGTTCTCTCTTTTTGGTTCTTTTTTGTGAATGAATGTAATTATCGTTGTTAAGAATAAATACGGTATTGTAAGTTAAGATTTTCTTTTCTCATTTCCTTTTCCCGTTATTTTCCATTGAACTCCGCCCAAACCATATGCAAGCGCTCCGTTAGGCACCCTACCCTAACAAGGTAACGGTGATTCCTAACCGCGACCAGTTGCGTTCGGTTTGGCCGGAGGCGAAAGCAAGAGACAAGAACGGAAGGACAAGGGTAAATAAGCCGTATTCCACGAATACCGCGCTTAAATCCCCTAATCCACGTTGTTGCCGATTGCTCTAGCTTCAATTGGTCAAGACTCGGCTCAAAGGTTTTGAGTACGGATTTCTTTAGCTTACAATTTCGTATCTTTTTCTGAACAACTTTATACTTGCAAATAATACACATAGGATAGTCTCGAACAAACATACACAAATTCTTTATTGACTCGTCTAAGACAAGAACGGACATACAACTATCTCCCTGTGGATCGACCCATGCTCAACCGGCTAGCTGCATAGCGACACCGTCTTGATTGCGGTTAACTTTAATTCTTCCAATCAAATGGCACCGTTGCCGGGGAGACGGTAACGTATTTCTTTTCTTGTTATTCGGGTTAATATTCTTTTTGTATATATTTATAAAAAAAAAATATTCTTTTTGTTTTTTTTTTGATCATTTTGTGGGCAAGAGTGCTGATTTTTGCAGATTTGCAAACTGCGATTGTGGGGAGCAAAGTGTACATTCAAGGCTAAGGTGATTGCAAAGTACAGTGCCAAAGATCCGGATAGTTTGACCCGCGCAAGCGAACTTTTCAAGTTTACCGGATTTGATTCAACGGGGGTTTCCTAACCCAAAAACTTAACGGTACGTACTTTACTAACACCTTCTTCTCAAATCCGACGCGTCCAATATACTATTCTTTGCAGGATTCTTTGCAAGTTCGCTAAAAAACGCTAAAAATTGACTAACCCGTATTTGTTGCAGTGCCGCGCTTAAACTAAAAAAAAACGATTGTTTGATTCTTTATAGAATTTTTATTGAATTGCGCATTGCATACATTAATACGGACTTAAGGGCAAGCGAACCCCATAATATACGGTAAAGGATTTCATCACCTTTTCCGTGGCCCACAAATCACGAACTTGAGCATAACGTTTACCCGCACAAATTTTAAAAGAAACTAGACTTTAAGCCTTAAGGACTTCGCGCTCACTAGGAGAAGTTAACTGTGTTTAGAACCTTGCTTAACGGTATATTGTTTACGGGGTGTCTAGGAAAGTGTTAACGGCGAAACCGCCAAAAGAGAAAGGGTTATTTAATTAAGGAACTTCGCGAAAGTGTTGGAAAACCTCCTCTTATCTCTGCACTTACCTGGCCTCGTGATCAGTGTATCTTGAGCCCGTTTCTCGACACAGTTTTACTTCGACAATCAAGTTCTGGAGCAGGTCTAGTTGACCTAGGTGAACCCTAGAACGATTAGGTGTGTGGTATTTTTGTGTCGTGATTGTTTTTGTCAATATTCTTTTTGTGTGTATATTTCATTCTTCTGTTAATATATAAACTAAAAAAAAATAAAAAAATAAAAATATCACATTCTTTTTCCCCTCCTTTTCTCTGCCTTTCTTTCTTTCTCTTTTCATATCATGGGTACTCCACCTCGCAAAACTCTTGCCGAACTTTGGTACCCACAACCAGAAATTACTTCTTACGGTTCTTGCTTTGGCCGAACTTCGAACGATCCCTCCATGCCCAAAATTTCTTTGAAAGATCGGATAGACGCGTCTAGGACGAACAACTGGACCCCGCAATCCACTTCATATCAACCATTTCAAACATTCACCCCTTCTTGCGTGGATACCCCTTTTGAAAGTCCAGTTGTAGCCACAAGACCTATGTCTCTTGCTGAACGTATTGAACAATCCCGTAGCCGATCTTTCACTCCTTTCACCACTTCAAATTCTTGGGATCAACAATTCCATTCACATTCTTATCCAACTGTTGATCCTACCCCTGTCCAACCATTCAATTCCTACCAGTCCTACCCTACTTTTGCACCTTCCCTAGACATTGCTTCAGAACCGCCATTTGGGAGTTTTCAGTATCCAAACAACTTTGAATCTTTTACTGAAACCCCTTCACAACCAATGTCTAGTCTGGAACAGTCATTGGAAGACTTTAGGGTAGCGTCAAGCCAACAGATGATGGATTTGAATGCGTCCATGGCCGCTCTCATACAACCTACTGACCCGGTAGCTAGTTTCCAGCTAGCTCCAAATTTTCCAATGTATGATGAGGCGGCAGGACAGGCTGTGACTTTGAGTGGAGAGAGTGAGATGTACCCCCTTCCAAATCAAACCTACCCATCCCAAATTGAATCCCAAACCTCCTGTTTTGAAAGTCTATCGAGTATCCTACATGATTTATCAATTGAAGATAGAATGATGAATGAGTTGTGCGACTTCGTAGTGTTTGATTTACTGTCTCTTCTAAGTGAAACTGATCCTAAACCTTTTAACCTCTACACCTCCACTTTAGAACCTGAATCAATTGATATCCATGCTTTTGTTGAGGTGTTAGAGAATTTTGATTTTCACTTGATTAAGGATATTGACGCCGGGAATATTTCGGATGATGAACCCGTTGATTTGGCTGAGTTTGTCTCTTCAAATCATCATCCCGAGTCATTAAATGTTTTTCCCGAACCCCATATGCGTCTGGATTTTGAAGAGAAGTGCATGGATGTGCTAAATTTTGAGGAGAATATTGAGGATAGTTTCGAGGATGAACTAGTTTTAATTGATGAGTCGGATTTTCCCGTTCATCCTGTCCCTGTCATTGACTGTGTACACCCTCCTCAACCTTTAACCGATACCCCTCCTCGATCACTTCCCTCCATTCTTTCCATCGTTCCGACCTTGCAAGAAACCGTCTCACTTTCATTTCGTATGTCTGGTTTACCAAGTTCGGCGTACCCATGGTTTCTTACGAATCTTGAGGGATTTGACCCAATCTCTCGCCGGGTTAATAGATTAGCACAATCGCTGTTTACACATCGCTCATCACAAATTGTGCTAATCTATTCACTCCATTTGCACCCTCAAGTTCGTACTCCCCTTCTTTTTCCCTTCCGCCATTCTTCTTCTTCTCATATACCGAGACCGTATCCCGCTTCTATCTCCATACGGTCTCGCGTATTCACCATCTCTTTTCTCTACGCCTTCTTTCACCAACCACTGCTTTATCACGATAAGATCTTTGAATGGTTGGTGCTCACCTTTGGCCTGTGTAAGGCCTTGTATAGATAGACACTGTTCTTTCCCCCCTAATCCTGAACTTCAATGCTTAATAGTGGAAACACTGTTTTACTTAAGTTTGGGGGGGACTCTTTTTTGTATATATTTTTTGTTTTCCTTTTTGTTTTGTATATAATTTGCTTCTAGGGAGCGCCGACAATTTTGACCCTCTTAGTGTAGCCTGACAGTGAGGGCACTGTCAAGTTTAAGTTTGGGGGTGTGCTCGGTAAGCTTTCTTCCTTCGCATTCATTTGTATATTTTGCATTTGCATACCTTATTAAAAACCCACAAAAATTAAAAAAAAATTCCAAAAATATAAAAACTTTGTCGTCAAGTTAGCTAATAGGGTAACTTAGATCTTTATTCCGAAAGTTTAGTTGATATGATAGAAATAACTAAATTCTAGGCTTAAGGATTGAAAACCCTAAAAATAACCCTCATTCTGTCTAACTTTGGTAAGTATACGTCCTTACAGTTTTTTTTAAGAAATAGGTAATCTTGAGTTCAGTTCTTGAGTTAAGTCAAGATGAAGGGAAAGTATTGAAGCTTTACTGAAGGATAAGTCTGAAAAATAGTTTCTTTTCTTGAGTTCAAATTTAGAAAGTATATACCCTACAAACTGCACTTACACGCACCTTGAAACTTGGGATAGTAGAGGATACCTTGAAATACTCTTGCCTGAAAGCCTATATGAAAGAAAAAACGGTATTTAAAGCTAAACACCAAAAGAGCATATTGAAAAATATATCCGGTCTTGAAAAAGAAAAAGAAAAAGAAAAAGAAAAAGAAAAATAGAATAAAGTCAAGACCTGGAAACTGCTATTTACGCTTTAAGTTCACACATTCAGTAATCGGTCGTTAGTGCCTCAAGAAGCATTAATAGTCGCATGAAAGGTGTGTGAGCAAATCCGTCCATCCTTAATGAAAAGAAGTAGTATTAGGTATTAGGGCAAGGGTATTATAGCTTGAATTGAATTCTTGAGTGTAGGGGTGCAAATATACACACACGTAGGGGTATACAATCGATGTTTGAATAAAAGATAGAAATAAAGAATAAGACTTGTGTTTTCTGTAAAGTTGATAAAAATCCATGATTTGAGGCCGCACTTTAGAAGGAAAACTCAGGAGAACCAACATCTTTCTAAACTTTTTTGGAACGTATAGGATCTAAAGATAGGAGGTGTGAAAAATAAGAGTTGAATATTTCTAACTTAGGATGATAGAGTTTCTAACGTAAATACTAAACTGTAGGAGTAGAATCATTGTTAACTTATGACACTAATTTGACGGGATTTTGTGGGTGTAATCCGCTGAAAACCCTCAGGAGACAACACTCCTCCTACTAGGGACACCTAGAGGTTTAACGGCTTGTTGCACGAGCTCAGTGCAATCGCGTTCCCTGCGAAAGAGCGGTTAGCGCGCTGCCTTGGACGCTGCGCTGACGTATCAGTTTTGACATGTGGCGCGTTGCGCGCAGCGCAAGGAATTTGAAGCGTTGCTTCAATTTTTGAATTTTAATTTTCACTTTAATTTTCAAAACAGAGCTTTGCTCTGATTGGGGGAAACAGAAGCGTTGCTTCTTTTCCCGCCTTGGAATTTGAACAGAGTTTTGCTCTGATTGGGGTAAACAAATGCCCCCCCACCGTTGTGCTTACGTGGCCCTCCAAACGTGAGCGCAGCGGTGGCAGAATTCCAACCGTCGCGGCAAATCTTGGAAGTTGAAAGGGCATTTGATGCCTATAAATAGGACCTTTGGTCCTCCACAGATGATCATCATCTTTTAAGATTTTTACTTTCAAAAGTTCAGAGCCTTGCTCTTGCCTTCAAGAACTCCAAGAGTTAGAATTTCTTTAGAAAACACTTTTTGGGTAAAATTTTTATTTAAATTAAATCAATTTTCATTGACAGAGCCTTGCTCTCAATAGATCCCTGATATAAAGAAAACCCATTTAGGGTTTCACTTAGCAGAGCTTTGCTCTAAAAGGATCTAAAGAGAACTAAAGAGAACCCTGTTAGGATTCCATCAATAGAGTTCCGCTCTCTGAAAAATTTCATTTATAATTTCTTGATTCATTAATGGAGCTTTGCTCCTTTTAAATCATATAGCAGAACTCTTAAGAGTTGCTGATTTTTGTCGATCTTCTTTTATAGGAGTGATGGACGCCCACATGTACGACCTCGACGAGATTATCTCCTACGGGGACATCCGCAGATTCGGCCGTTCCCAAAATCGAGAATTTACTAAAGCCGAATATGCCGAGATCATGAGTCGCTTCGACGCATACAACGGTCAATTGCTTCCCCGACGTTCCTCTCTCCTGAAGGTTATCGTGGGAGCCATCTGGGAAGCGCTTCCCTTATTTTGTTCCGGTGTGCCGCTTAGGGCGTTGGATGCCGCCGAGGATAAGGTGCACTCGGTGTACCTGATGAACTTAATCTCGAAGAGACGGCGAGATAATCTTGTCGATCTCCTACACCAGGCCTTCCAACAGTTTGCCATACTCGCTGCTTATTGGAGGAAGGAGGACATCAGTGGGGACCCCGACGCTCGTGCTCGCGAAAGAAAGCACACCAGGATGGTTTGCCAGGCTTGGAAAGTTTTAGATAAGGTTACTTTCGAATTCCTCAACCCATGTCCTGGGTCCGAGGTTATATCGTTGTAAACATTTTAATAATGTTGTTGTTTATTTCTTTATTGGTGTAAAAACTTTCCAAGTATGAATGAAAACTCTTTTGCCTCCTTCCTTTTATTTTCTGCTTTGTTACTGGCACATTCTTTAAATAACCATAGCTTGTAAGCGATATATAACATTCTGTCTTGAACATCTTGGGGAGTAGTGATGGCTTAGGAAGCAGGTTCAGGTCTGCTACCTAAGGCTTTTCAACTTCATGAGCCGTGAGGGTCTCATAAAGACTTTTCTCCCTACGAGTCGAGAGGATCTCGTAGGTGTATTTTCTCCTTAGGAATCATGAGGATTCCTAAGTGCGTTTCCTCTTATAAGTCGTAAGGATCTTATAAGAGAATTTTCCCTCTTATGAGTTGAGAGGACCCGTAAGCGGTTGTTTCCCTCCTTGTCGAGATTCGACTTCGGAGAGTGAGACCCATGGATAGTATGCAAGAGACTGTTTTAGACCGACTTGCAGGGTACGAGTGCTTATGAAACAAGTTTTTTTTTAATCCCTGCTGCCTAAGGCTTTATCTTACGAGTCGAGCCGCATCGATAAGTTCTCGCAAAGACATCAATTTCCTCACAAGTCGAGACGAATCGAGCATTTCTCGCAAGAATATCCTAATGTCACAGTTAACCTCTGCTCTTTACGACAGAAGTCCGTTAGGGTTTGTGGTACTTAGGGTTTTGGCCATCGTACCATCGCATCAGCTGATATATTTCTCGATAGGCAATCGTGCTGTTCGAGTAGCCCTGCGACTGCCGTGTCTCTGATCCTTTCGGGGGCTGGATAAGACGTCTTCAAGAAATCCTCCTTGGCAGTTTGACCGTCGGAAGAGCAAGCGTTAGGAATTTTTCCCTGCCGCTTTTTACCTAAGGTTAGGCACATTTTGAAGAGCCCCGATGAGTCATAACCACTCTGCGCTGGTGTGGGATGATCTCCGATAGTCTTTCAGGTTTTATGTGAGTTGCCGTCAAGACCCTGAAGCCAGGAATTTGGCCTTCGCTTCGTTTGCTGGCATTGCGTCTGCTGTATCGAGACGAATGTCGTGGTTATCTCTAGGTTGTTGGTGAATCGTCGAGGTTTGGAACTAGGGACTTTGCCGTGGCTCCGCTGTTCGATGATGTTGCGTCTGCTGTGTCGAGACGAACGTCGAGGTGGCGACCATTCCGCACTGGTGTGAGATGATCTCCGGTTGTCTTTCAAGCTTTATATGACTTGCCGTTAAGACCTTAAAGCTAAGAATTTGGCCTTTGCTTCGTTTGCTGGCATTGCGTCTGTTGTATCGAGACTAATGTCGCGGTTGTCTCTAGGTTTTTGATGAACCGTCGAGGTTTGGAACTAGGGACTTTGCCGTGGCTCCGTTGTTTGATGATGTTACGTCTGTTGTGTCGAGACGAACGTCGAGGTGGTGACCATTCCGCACTGGTGTGAGATGATCTCCGGTTGTCTTTCAGGCTTTATATGACTTGCCGTTAAGACCTTGAAGCTAAGAATTTGGCCTTCGCTTCGTTTGTTTTGTCATATCCAAATCCTGTTGGAGGAAGGACATTGTTGTTGACATTGTGTCTGCTGTAACGAGATGAATGCAGAGGTGGAGCTGGGATTTTGCCGTCACTCCGCTTTACTGACCATGGGGTCTTTTGTTGGCGTTGTGTCTGCATCCTGCTGGACTGCGAAGGAACGCCGTTGTTGACATCTCGTCTGCTGTATCGAGACGAATGCTGAGGTGGAGCTGGGATTTTGCCATGGCTCCGTTTGATGATGTAACATCTGTGTCATGCCGGAATGAGGAGGCCCACCGTTGTTGGTCTCCAGGCTGCAGATGTAGCCATTGAGATTTGGAACTAGGGACTTTGCCATGATTCCGTTTCGTTGCGACTCTGAGGTCGATTGTTGACGTCACGTCTGCATCTGGTTGGAGTGTGGAGAAACGCCGTTGGTGATCTCTAAGTTGTCGATGTTGACGTCGAGACCCTGAAGATAGGGATCTTCCTTTACTCCGTTTGTTGACATCGTGTCTGCAATATTGCGACAAATGTCGAGGTTATCTCTAGGTTGTCTATGAACCGTCGAGATTTGGCTTCACTTTCTGGTGGAGCCTGTTGGGAAGGTATGGTTCCCTCTTTGTTTGTGCCCCTAGATTGTATACAGGGATCGATGTGATCTTACCTGTAGGGCAAAAGTTCCATCATATTTTTTTATTATTGTTTTATTTCCGCGATGCTCTATCATTTCAGCTTTTATATCGCGAAGGTCGCGATTGCCCAATCATTTCGGCTATTTTTCGCGGTGCCCAATCATTTCGGCTGTTTATTTTATTTTTACTCGCTGCTTTTTATTACGAGTTGCCCAATCATTTCGGCTCTTTATCTTATTTTTACTCGCTGCTTTTTATTGCGAGTCGCCCAATCATTTCGGCTGTTTTTGTATGCATACATTTTTACTTGCTGCTTTTTATTGCAAGTTGCCCCGTCATTTCGGCTATTTCGTATGCACGTATGGCCCACTGATTTTTTTTATCGCGAGTGTGGAACTTGGAATCTGACGCCAATCTCAGCATCAGCATCGCTATAACTGGAATATTGCTAGGAGCGAATCATCATTTGCCATGAATGGACTTGGGATTTGATACTGGTTTAGGCATCAGTATCGCTACAACTGGGATATTGCCAGGAGCGAACCATCATTTACCTCTGTCGATGTCGAACAAAGGTGGCTTAGCGAACAGGGTTAGGATGCTGTCGACCAAGGCTTTTGACTTCATGAGCCATAAGGGTCTCACAAAGGCATTTCTCCCTACGAGTCGTGAGGATCTCATAGGTGTGTTTTCTCCTTAGGAATCGTGGGTATTCCTAAGTGTATGTTCCCCTGTAAGTCGTAAGGATCCTACAAAAGGGTTTTCTCCTTATAAGTCGTAAGGACTTATAAGGGTTGTTCACCATATTGACATATCCCTAGTCATGGGTGTGACTTGGTTAGGGAAATGTTTATTCGCGCCCGTGGATTGTATACAAGGGTCAGTATTGAGCCACTTGTAAGGCCGTATCGAAGGTTTTGGGAGTTGCTTAAGAACAGGTTCAGGTCTCTGTAACTTAAGACTTTCAAATCTTATGAGCCGTGAGGGTCCCATAAGAGAATTCTCCGTACGAGTTGTGAGGATTTCGCAAGTGTAATTCTCCTTAGGAATCGTGAGGATCCCTAAGTGTGTTGCTCCCTTGTGAGTCGTATGGATCTCACGCGGGTGGTTTCTCCTTACAAAGTCGAGAGGACCCTGTAAGTGTCTTTTAACGAGGTTGCGCCCTTTCGGGTTTTCACAAACACTAGGCGGTAGCCCTGCTGTTTTTACTCACGGAGCCCTTTCCGGTTTTCATCCGTGCCCATTTTGCTTATGGACATACCTTTTTTTTAAATTCTTTTTATTCTTTTTTTTTCTAACGAGGTCGCGCCCTTTCGGGTTTTCACAAACACTCGCCGGTAGCCCTGTTGTTTTTACTCACGGAGCCCTTTCGGGTTTTCATCCGTGCCCATTTTGCTTATGGACATACCTTTTTTTTAATTCTTTTAATTCTTTTTTTTTTCTAATGAGGTCGCGCCCTTTCGGGTTTTCACGAACACTCGCCGGTAGCCCTGCTGTTTTTACTCACGGAGCCCTTTCGGGTTTTCATCCGTGCCCATTTTGCTTATGGACATACCGTTTTTATTATTATTATTTTTATTATTATTATTATTATTATTATTATTTTATCTCGTCAGCCTGAGGATGCTGCGGTAGTAGTTTAAAGACGTTTCGGTCGTCAGCTAGTTTTAGGACGTAGTGGTCCGTCGTTAGTTTAAGGATGTTTCGGTCCGTCATTAGTTTAAGGATGTTTCGGTTCGCCATCGCCGTATTCGAGGCGAATCTCTAGTTTACTGACTTTTCGGTCTATGGGGCTTTCCCTATGAATGAGCATGATGCCCCCGGCATATCCATCTTTCTCGGAGCATGTGGTTGTGGCGGGTTCACCTTCCAGTTTTCAGACAACGCGAACCTGCCCTGTTGGTATTGGTCTTCAACCCAGTTTTTGAAGACGTAGCAATCCTCGATCAGGTGACTTACCGTTTGGTGGTAAGGGCAATAATTAAAATCGTTAACATCGCCTGGCCGCAAAGGACGTTTTGGACTCGGCAGATTGATGAGTCTATCGCGCACTGCCAGCTCGAACAGTCTCCTTGTTTTATCTTGAGGAAACGAGTAAGGACGTCCTAGCCTCTCCTCGAGGGATATGCGTGGACGCATATTGTTGTGACGAACAACCGGTCTAAGGCCACTAGATTGTTGTTGAGTGTTGGCGATGAAGGGCGTTTTTGCCTTTCCTTTATCCTTTTTGTTCGCTCCGTTATTTGCGGGGCCGAGATTTTTTCCGAGTAGCGTGCGATTGCACGGCTGAACGTTCTCGCAACTCCTCAATTCTTTCATTTTTGAAATGGATTCCTAGAGGAGAGGGTTGAGGGCAGCTTCTTCGTCAGAGTCGCTTCCAAAGGTGATAATTTGCGATCCCTTGGAGTCGGCTATGTGACAGTCGTCGGCGGCTCTTTTGCGCTCATCTATCACATTTTTCTGATGTCTACGAGCTTCACGCTTTGTCCTGTTGAAGTGTTGCTTTTGAGCGACATACCCTTGCCACTAACACTTAAAGGAGTCGCAGTCTTCGGTAGGATGTATGATCTTCTGATGATACAAGCAGTAGTTAGGATGTATCTCTACTCCGTCGAGAGTGTTTCCTTCAGAGGGTGGTAGCTTCATTCCCATTGATATGGCCTTAGCAAACCTTTTCCTCGTATTGAATTTGTTTTTATCGGCAGTGGATGTCTTTTGATTTGACGAGAGTGCCTCGACTCTTTCGTCTAGTCGGCGGTGTTTTGCTCCTTCCAGTATGGCCATCTCACGCTCTTGATTGGCTTTAACTTTCAGACGAATCTCATTCAGGAAGGCATTGATTTTCTCGTCTGACGGTTGCAGAATTTCTGGTTTAGGGTCCGCCCTCGGTTTCTCGGCGCAAGGAGCCTCTTCATCATCTATCAATGAGTGAGAGATAACATGACAACTCACTACGTAGTCTTCGGATTCGTATGATGAGTCTTCTCTATCGTTTTCGTCCTTAACAAAAGAACAAGCTGCCCCCGGCGTGTCCGTCTTCTTTGAAGTGTGCAGCTGTGGTGGGTTTACTTTCCACTTTTCAGACAACGTGAACTTGCCTTGTAGGTACTGATCCTCGATCCATCCCTTAAAGACGAAACAGTCCTCGATCGGGTGACTTACCATGTGGTGGTAAGGGCAATAATCGGGATTATTGAGATCACCTGGCTGCAATAGACGTTTTGGACTCGGCAGATTGATGAGTCCGTTGCGCGTGTCCAGCTCGAACAGTTTCCTTGTTTTATTCTGAGGAAATGAGTAAGGACGTCCTAGTCTCTCCTCGAGGGATGGGCGTGGAAGCACGTTGTTTTGGCGAGCAACCGGCTTTGATTTGCTCGACTGTTGTTGAGTATTGGCGACGACGATCGCTTTTCCTTTCCCCTTCTCATTTCGAGAGTCCGGTTTTGGAGGAGACGGTCCATGGCCCATCTGGTCCATTTGGGATAATTTGTTGATCATGGCCTGGAAAGTGGTCGGCCTGAAGAACATCATGAATTAGGATATAGTCGCCTGCGGATCGAGAGTTCCCACGAACATGGCCACCGCTGGCGCTCCTTCGATATGTTGTTCGCATTTCGACCATAGGTTCTGCCATCGTGTTGCATATTGGACCCACATTTCGCCTGGCCTTATCCTGGCGTTGATCAGTGCTGTTATCGAGGTGCGTCCACTAGCACTCGCGAATCTTTATGTATACAGTAGCTCCATCTCCGCAAATGTTTTGACAGAGTCGTTAGGTAGCTCTGAATACCATTCAAAGGCTGTTTCTGCTAAGCTGTCGACGAATTGTCGAAGCAACAATTTGTCATCGCCTCCAGTATTGCCGCATAAGGCCCTGAATTGAGCGACATGCTGATGTGGATTCCCTGTCCCCTTGTACGCATGGAATTTAGGGATCGTATATCCCGGCGAGTAACTGATTTGTTCATACCAGCCCGGGTAGGGTCGTCCGGTTCTAGCAATTTGCCCAGCCGCCTCATTCGCCTGATGAGCTCGTATTTGCTGAGCTATATAGTCATCCAGTGCGACCTTGGAAATGGTTTCTTTCTTGGTTGCTGAAAGAGCCGGAGGAGGATTCGATGTCTCTCCTTTGTCACCTTCAAGGACAATCGGAGGATCTTCAGCAGGAGGATCTTGCTGGATTATCATCCCTGCCATATCTTGGAAGAGAAGCGCCATTTGTTTTATGTTAGCCGCTTGCTCTGCGGCTTCTTTGTCCTTCTTTTCGAGGACTCTGCGTAGGTAGTCAGCGTCAGTTTCTTGTTCATGACGCTGCTCTGATGATGCCTCCGAGCTTTCTTTTGGTCCGGTGAGTGCGGCCATCGCAGTCAACATCTCCTGAATCTTCTGCTGCTGTTGTTCTTGAGCCCTTGTTATTGATCGGGTGAGCGGTCGGTGGCCTGTCGAAGTGCGGCTTTCTTCTTTTCCGGAAGCCATGTAGACAATATGTATCATCATGCCCCCAGACTTGGGGTGTTTAGATTCAGTGTCTTTGCAATTTGCCAAAAACACAGGGATCTTCCCCGACCTCCTTCATTTTTTAGTGATCGAAGTTGAGGGGGCCGTTGTAGTGGGCACCCAAGTAGTTGTTGCTTTTTGTGGCTTAACGGAATAATCCTTCTCCTGCCGAACCTTCATCTTTTTCTGTCGGCGGAGGTAGTCTTGATCCATTACGGAGTCTTGAACTTTACGCCAGACCTTATAAATTTTAGAGGACAGCCGTTGAGGGGGCTGCTCCAGCTTCTTCTCTGGAGTATTCTCCACAGGTGAAGGAGTTCTCTTCAGCACTGCAGTAGGAGAGTTTCTGCGCACCTTGTTGAGCAGTTCAAAACTTTTCTCGGTTGGAACAGCAGCATCGATCCCCACCATCGGAGCTGGCGAAGTTATCCCAGAGGGGGGGGTTGCCCCCAGCCTTCCTCACTCGGCGCCAGTGACGATATCGAGCGTGTCGTGCGGATGGAGTTGTTTCGGTTATAAGGGTGACTTCATTATGCCCCTTCTGGGCAGGGGAAGCAGCTTTGAGGACCTCGCCTGAAGCAGAAACCGGAATGGGCAGCCTTGCAAAAACTGACTTCTTGGAAGGAGGTGCCTTTCCAATGATTTCGTCCGCCTGAGCCGGGATAGCTATCCTCTTTGGGATGGCAGCTTCGGGTATCGCGGGTTTACAGACGTTCTGGCCCAGTCTGTTGAAAACTGAGGTATTGAAGTTGGACGACCCGTTGAGAGGAGTCGCGGCAGTGGTAAGTCGATCAAAGACCGACTTCTTTGGAGCTTCTTGCGATGTCATTGGGGCATGGAAGCTCATCGGTGGGAGCATGGTCCCGAAGAATAGTCCAGCGGTGGCTTGAGTTACCTGCTCCACTGGCATCTTGAAAAAGGAGGCCGCTTGGGGCCCATAAGTCACTCCTCCAGCAAGGACGAAGCGAGAGTTGCAGTTGCAGGTAGTGCAGTTTGAAGCCATTGATCTTCTGCTCTCTGCACGGAGCAAGACACCAAATCTTAGTACCTCGAATCCACAGGCAACCACAGCAAACCGTGATTCGTTCGCGAACATGACACACGAAGTGTGGAGTGGAAAGAGGAAAAGGTCCCACCGGGCGTGCCAGAATCTGTTCCCCTCCGAATGGCGGCGCGACGCAGAGGCGTCTTGCCTGAGATTCGGGGCAGATGCTATTTGGTTTTATCCGTCCACCTCTCCGAAGATGCCAAGTTGATTTATGGCACCGTGTATCGGAGGTTGAGACAGATGCGGCCGATGTAGCAGACTTCGTCAAATTCCCCCTCGTCTGAGGGGTTTTTGATTATGGGGACGCTCTTCCCTGCAGGCGCAAGCCCCTGCAGTTAATTACGCTACCGCATCGCGGTAACAACTTTCTCCTTCTCCAGAATTTCACTTTGTGTCGTGGGTGTTTGTTTTGTTTGTGATTGCCCGTGGATTGTATACGGAGACTAATTTATGTCGTCGCCCGTAGGACGCGGATTAGTCCAAATCCGTATTTTCTTAGATTTGGGTTTGGGATTTTGGTTTAAGGATACGTTAGCCCTATTTAAGGCTAAGATAAACTTAAACATTCGTTAAGGATACGTTAGCCTAATCTCCAGACTAAGATTAACTTAACGAGATCGTTTGGATCCGACAAGAGAGCAATTGGCTGTATTGTTTAGTTTAATGACATTGCGGTCGATTTCCAATTTAGGGACATGGTGGTCCATCGTTCCCATTTGGGGATGGACATTAGTTTAAGGACATTTCGGTCCATCACCAGTTTAGGGACATGGTGGTCCATGTTCCAGTTTAGGGACATGGGGGTCCATGTTAATGTGTGGTTGTCGGGACCCGTCACCTCTCTGACGTCGTTGAAGGATTACAACGATAGGTATCAGAGGAGTTCGGAGATGTACCCTTGAACCGGATGTGAATTGATTTAAGAGAGCAGTCGTGCTCAGTCAATTTAATTTGAGGACTTACGGCCATGATTGGGCTAAGTCCAGTTGAAAATGTTCAACATTTTATTTATCTTTGGCCTATTAGGCCTATGCTAGGGCTTTGCCCCTGTTTAATAATGCACTGCATTTTATTTTGGCCTGTAAGGCCATTTTGATTTGGGCTCTGTCCCTTTTAATAGTGCATAGCACTTTTGTCTGGTTTGATAGACCTTTGTTTGGGCTCTGCCCTTGATAATGCATTGCATTAATTAGTCTGATAGAGTGCCACGCGGCTTGTCAGGTGCTTTGCGCCAATTGAGGAGCGCAAGGCGCAAGTCCATGTGGAGGTGACACGTGTCACACTCTGGTGAGTGCAAACGCAGTGCGCTGCGCTGTTGCGCTGCTGACACGTGGCGCGCTCTGGTGAGTTGCGCCAATTCATGAGAGCAGTGCTCTATTTTAACAGCGCATAGCACAGATCGTTCTGGAACTGACACGTGGCGTTCTCTGATGGCTTTCTCCAGCCCAAGAGCGCAACAATGCAGATTTTTCAAGTGCAGGGCACTGTTTTATTATTTTGATCAAATTTCGATCAAAGAAAACAAGTTTTTTCTTGTTTTCAAAGAACCAGTGGTGTTAGTTATATGTATGCCCTAGAGGCCATTACTGTACATTGGATGTATATTGTAGTGGATGCTGGGACACATATAGGTAGGACTTTCTTGCTCGACATGATAGTACACTATCTGGTTGCTCTTTATCTTAACATGTATACTTTCTGTCTCTCTGTTACATGTTGATAAAGCCCTTAGGATGTGTACTCGACTTCCAGGACTGTGATGCGGATCATACTAGTGGGGCCTGGGTAGTCCATGAGTACATCCTTCAATGTTCCTAGTCGTGGGAATATCGAGACGGGGCATCGATATTCCAGAGTAGACTAGCGTATATCTTCTCGACCCATGTCATAGGCGATGGATGATCCCATATCCATTGGTGTTTGACATCAGAGATAGTATGCGGGTGCTCAGTGGAGACTGGGTACACTGAACGGACTCGCCGAGAACTCCCAGATGGTATTATACCTCACGTCAGATGGCAGTTCTCTGGTGACACTGGTGCAGCTTAGTCTGTTGACCCGAGATCGTCATAGAGTCTTGTGTGTCTCCCACAATGCTTTGATTTCCACCTTACAACGGCTCTACTGAGTCGTGCAAACAGGTGGTTTTTGGGTACAGTCCCGATTCACATGGAGGCAATGAGCGATAGGAGGGGATTCGTTTCTCCCGGTATTGGGGGTTGATGTTGCGCTATGCACGACTGGCCATAACTGGAAATCCCTGGCCAGGGTTGCTGTGATATACTGGTAAGAGTTATCAGTACTTTCACGAATGTTATGGACCTTATATCGGCATGACTTATCAAGCTATTGGGGTCTGACGTTTACCACCCCTAGGCGAGATATGCGACATATCAGACGAACAGACCGGACTGTACGGTAAGTGTTACTGGTTGGATTCACAGGAGTGTGAGCGGGCTTGCTCGTCGATCTTCTGATCGCTCAATACCCGGGTGGCCGTTACGTTTAGCAGACCGCTTGCGGCTTGTGGGTGTTTGATATGATCATCACCTGCTGCCGGCGTATTGACGAGTCTTTAGAGTCCTACACAGAGGTTTCCTGGCTCAAGCAAAACGAAATAGGAGCGCATATGAGATATGTGCGGGACCGAGAATAATGCGTGTATGTGATACCGTATTCTATTCTTGCGATGAATGTATCGATTGGTTGTATGCGATATAATCTAGTTATCGAATCGAGGATTGATTCGATAAGTCGATACATTGGATATTAGTCGGTCATATGCGATATGACCGGATCGTTAAATCAAGTATTGATTTAATGATTTAATGTATAATTATATATTTGATATATTACTTTGCATTAACTAATATTGGTTCACTTAAAATAGATTTTCTCACTTGATGTGCACATTGTATATGTGATATATTTTTGTGCACTTGATTGTATCATGCAAGTTTGGGTGTATGTTTACTTTAAACCATGTTTAAGTGAATGGTTAGGGTTTTGTTATCTTTTCTTAACTATTTATTTTATTTATTTAATTTTGGGAAAGAAAAGAAACGGTTGCTTCTTTTGTTTGTTTCCTTGAAGCTTCAAGAAGCTTTGACCATTCTTGTTTCTTTCCTAAACCTAACCATTCACCTAACCCTAGTTTATTCTCTACACTAAACCATGGTTGCAAATATGATAAGAATCACTTTATTTTTTATTTTCATAATTCTTATCTTATTCTTCTTCTTCTTCTTCTTCTTCTTCTTCTTCTTCTTCTTCAAGAAGAAAGAAGCTTGCTAGCTTCAATGGTGACTTGAGAAAAAGAGTGAGAAATCCAATTCTAAAGTGAACCCACTTCCTATTTCTTCATCCTATACCACTTGCCATGTAGTATAGGGTGTTTTCTTCACAAGTTTCATGACTCGGTGAAGTTGGAGCTTGATCTTGAGTTGCCTCGACGTAAATCATCTTCGGCATCGAAGTCGACGACCTAGCCCGATCATTTCTCCGACGAAACCATCGCCAGAGTCCGGGATCCGATGATCGCAGCGGAGGGACGTCATCACGGAGCCAAGGAAGTGGAGGACCGGATCTACAAAGGTTGTAGTCACTTTCCTTTAGCAATAAAGTCGTTTACTTGCTTGCATCGCCTTACCTCTAGTAACGATCTAGTTTAGGGTTTCTCGGCACATAGACAAATTTTGAATTGGCCATGTTTGATCACTTGTAGAATCTCTTGGGTGTGCTTAGGATCCCTACAGTGGTATCAGAGCTACTAGGCATTGGTTGTCGACCTATGGGTGGTTCTCACTGTGTGACAGTGTGGCGAAGCATAGGCTCTTACCCCCAGGGTGTCCCGAGACCGGAAGGTGTTCCGGCGGGTTGTAGTCCTCGCGAGGGGGCATGCGTAAAAAGTAGCTGCTGAGGGACCCGTTGGTGCCACGGTGACCCCATTGGATGGGATGGCTGCCTGACTAACATTGGTATCAGAGCCTAGCTAGAGCCTTAGGCGATGCGTAGACGAAGCTAGAAACCTGATCGAACCCCGAAACCCTAGATTTCACCACTCTCTGTACATTTTTGAAAATTATGGAATTTTGTGAATTACAAATATGCAGAAAAATCAGCAGGCTTTTCTAAGAGTTACTGTGCAAATTCGAGTGCTTAATTCAATCAAAGAGCCGCGGAAACGCGGCACGAGCATGGCTCGTGCGGCGGTTCCGCGGCCGTTCTGTTGTTTCATTTATCAAGTTTTGCACAGTAATTCCTATATTGTTGTGCTGAGTTTTCTGGGAATTTTTAAAATATACTCAAGAGTTGCGTTTTCTGGATTGTTTTGGGGAATCGATTATTCGATCGGATTGTTTAGCTTTGTCTATGTGTTTTTCCGAATAACTTTAGAATATGTTAAAAAGTTCGACCGGATAAAAATACCCATTTTTTCCCCTGCCGGGAAATTTCCAATTGTTGGATTTTTTTCGTAGTTTAATGACGTTCTAAGTAATGCAAGTAACGCGATGGTCCCTCTAGAAGACAACAAACCTTAACTCGATTATGTGACCGTCTTTAACTGCCCTTTGAACCTTAGGGTTTGGGGCAGTACGGCGTGCCGCATGTGAGGCGTTGGCTTGACCCTTCTACGGCTGGACCGTTGGTACTGAGGCATGAAGTGAATGTTTTAAAACTTATTTCTTGAGTTGAGCTGTTTCGGGAAAACTTGGGTGTTCGATTGTTCGATCGAAAAGTTTAACATTTTCTATTTATCCGGAATGTGATACAATAATTGGAATTCACAAGTAGTTATGAGATAACTAAATGAATGTTATAAATCTAGCGGTTTAGTCTCACTTGATCGATTGCCACGGAATTTTGATGTGATCAAAAGTCCATCGCAATCACGTAGAGTACGCGGATACTCGCCGGGTAAACTTAATAGACAGCCACGCCCCATAGCCCCGACCAAGTGACTGTAGGAGAACCCCGTCGCCGAAAGCATCCGTTCGGGTGCTCGCGGTAGCGGTGTTCCGCCCTGGTGCACTTCGTCGACGGTATCGGGGGTGCGGCCGTCTACTAATGTTTGCGACGAACATTCGATCAGGATGTCGGGAATCTTGTTGAATTACCCGACTTGATATTGAAAAGAGTTTTCGATAATGAGACTAAAATGCGGGGTTTATAATTGTTAGGCATGCGATGTCTAAGGAATCCATTTGATTAGGCATGCGATGTTTATGCAGGTTGCGGATTCCAACTGTTGTAGTTTTACACTTTCTTTTCTGTGACCGTAAGTGTAATATGTGATATCGCCTGTTTCGTTGCTATATGTCAACGACAATTGGGATACGCATGTTTACTTACGTTGATGACATATGATGTTATGTGTTGCTGGATATGTTATATTGGATCATCGTGTTTGAATAGCCGGGGGTTTTTATGTGAGATGAGTGTTTTTCATTTTCATTCATGTAAAAACTTGTATGTAATATTCTTTTATTGGGGCACTTCCAGGTTGCGGATGATGTCACCATTTGTATATTATTTACTTTTCCGCATTAGGATAGACCCAAGGAGGGGAGCACAAGTAACCGGGTTCTGGGGTCCGGTGGGAGACCATCTCGAGGAGTCGAGTCCGGGTCTCCTAACCCTAGAATTGGTAGGGTTGCTTGCCGCTCTCGTAGGGGTCTAGGGGTGTGGGATTGGCTATTCATCACGACTGTGGAATCCGTATTTTATACTGGCTCGTATTGAAAACACGGACGTTCTAGTATATCTAATATTTCATATGATGTTTTCTGCTGCGTTATCTGTGATGTGATCATGTGATATGTTCAGATAGATATTATATATAGTATGTATGATATATTATATAAACGTTGCTTATGTTTTACACCCGCGCTAGCCCTGCCTCACTCTGGCATTAGTTACCTAACCTAACGGTGCAGACGGGACATCGAGGCGAATGCGGATGGCATAAGTGTACGTTATATTTATCTGTGATGTTTAGGTGGACTTAAATGATGGGACATTCACTAATGAGATTAATGAAAGAAAATAAACCTAATTGATGTTGTGGAATCGAATTTCAAAATAAAACAGGTAGCTACAGTTCTTGCTTTGCATTGCGGTGTTCCTTGTAGAACATCCTGCACCTTATTCGATGAGGAAAGGACCGAGATCCCTTCACCGGGAGTGACTCCTTTAGCAATAACTGGCAGATGCTACACACTCGGTTTGTCTTTTGATTGCTTCTATAGTTTCTTCTTTGCACAGTGATATATATGATATATCCCGCACCTCATTCGACGAGGAAAGGGCCGACGATCCCTTCACCGGGAATGACCTCTTTAGCAAAACTAGAAAAGCCTCAAAAACATTCCATTTAAAAACCATTTGATTCCGCAATGAGATCAAGTTCAAAGCGTTAAAGGTTTTCATAAAAACCATTCGCAACCCTCCGTGATTTTAGGAAGTAGAGTACTTAGTATTCGTGCTGTGTTTGTTGACCTTAGTTAAGGCACAGTGTACGATAGCTAAGTGATGTCTTCCTACACCGCATATGATGCGATTAGTTAGGACAGTCACGTGACTTTGTTGACCTTAGTTAAGGGTCATGTGGGTGGGTCTAATTAATCACGAAATGACAGGTAGAACTTGACTAGTGCTTATGATTTGTTGACTATAGTTAAGGTCATAAGTGCTAGGGGTAAAAACCTTTATCGGGAGTTTCAAGTGTTGAAATTTGCAATGAGATTGCATACCTTCTATATGATAGTTAGATCCCGATACCCACTGCGAGTAATTGTTACTCCTGGGAGAGTTTTGCACTTTACAATTAGCCGATCAAGTAAGTGTCTAGAAAGGTGTCAACGGGGTTACGCCTCTGGGAAAACGAGGTTTACTGTAATTAGGTCCGTGCGAAAGCACGGGGAACCTCCCTCAAAGTACCGACACTGGCCTGGCTGAAAGATTGGCGAACTTGCAGAGTGTAATTAATCCCGGCTAGTCTTTCCTTTTAGGGTTTGAAGGAAGACTTGATAAAAACAGTGGGAGCCATCCTGATTAGATAAAATAAATAACCAATCTAATCTTGCAAGAGCGCACGCAGAGTGTTTTCTTCTCTCTCTCTCCAGGTAGCGACCATATCACGCCTTAATCAAGATAATAATATGGATGTATTGACCGAACCCGCTTGTTATACTGAGCTGGGGAACGTTGGTCCCGCTCCAACTTATAATTGTTATAAGACAGAGCAGGAAATGGGGGAATACCAGAATTCCTATGCCGCCCAAACGAAGAAAGTGCATATGATGCATCTCCTTCGGGTGTGTTCATTATATAGAACTGTTTCTCAGTATCCTCTGCATCCTGGGTATCTGATACCGGATCAGGATCCCAGATATATAATCTGTTACATAAGGCTACAGAAAGGCAGAGAACTGAGAACGGGTGATAAGTTTAATGAGATAGAGAACGGGGCAAGTGTTGCAGCCAAGTCTGTTGGTCACTGTCACCCTGTATTACCAATACATTGATTCTGAACAAATGCTATTAGATACCGAACCTGATATACAAAATCATATCAATCTCTTTATTTATTAAAGAAATGATAAAATTTTGTATTGTTGGATAATGTTTTGAACATTTCTTATATCAAAAGTTGATCGCTTCAGGCACGTTATCTAAAAGCATTGACATTCTAAATCAAACTACAGTTCCTAGTATACAGAACACACACAAGAGGAAGAGTTCAGATATGAGCGATTCCTTCTTGAGGCATTGTAGACCAGGTCATATCAGTGCGACCCGACTGGCTGAAGTTACATTTTAGATGCATATTTAAATCAGTTTGAATTTACATCTTGTGAAACTTGCCAGTCATGTCACAAAGATAAGATGACCATAGCTCTGTTTATTGGAAACAGAGAAAGAGTTAGTAAACTATTGGGACTGATACATGATGATGTATGTAAGGTCTCCTGTCTACACATGCCAGGACCGGTTCTTTATACTTCATTACGTTCTCTGATGATCTCTCAAGATTCAATCATGTGTTCCTGTTGAAACACAAGTCCGAACCTTTTGAGATATTCACATAATATAAGCTAGAAGTAGGGAACCAATACGGGTATAAGTATTATGTCCTTTGATGTGATCAGGGAGGAGAATACTTGTGAATAGAATTCCTGGATTATTCTAAAGGAGAATGAGATTCTCTCTCAGTATTACTTCTCTGAATACACCACAGCACAACGGTGTATCAGGGCGGAGCAATCACACCGTATTAGTTATGGTGTGCTCTATGATGAGTACTACTGAGTTACCTATTTCCTTTTAAGGGGTTATGCACTTGAGAAGTTGCATACATATTGAATTGGGTTCGAATCAAATCAATGCCTACCACTCCATATAAGATATGGTATGGGAAGAGCCCATCTCTTAAGTAAGTTAAGATTTGGGATTGTCCAGCCTATGTCAGAAGCAAAATCCGGACAAGATCGAGGCAAGGTCAGTTCTGTAGAACTGGAAAGGTTCCAGCTATACAAAACTGCAGCTGATGATTTGATAGAACCAAAGGATTCAATAGTTCCCGACAAACCTCAGCCTCTCCGCCGATCTAGCAGGGTTCCTCACCTGCCTGAGAGATACTTCGGTTTCTCGATGACAGTGGGAGCGAGGAATACATCATGAGATGATGACCCAACTATTTTCGAGTAGGCCATCTAGAGTGGGGACTCTGTAAGAATGGCTGGATGCTTAGCGATCTGAGATGGAATCCATGTACACCAACAAAGTATGGAATTTGGTTGCTATATCTAAAGGGTTAAATCCCCATCAGGAGCAAGTATATCTTGAGAAGATTACTTGGTGTAGATGGAAAAGTTGAGACTTTCAAAGCTGGACTTGTTAAAGGTTTTCGTCATCAACCAGGCATGGATAATGATGAAACCTTTTTTCCAGGGACTATGCTTAAGTCCATCCAGATCCTACTTGCCATTGCTACATACCATGACTACGATATCTGGTGGTTGGGTGCCATGACTGCTTTTCTAAAATTATTTAGAAAAGAACATCTATAAGAACACAGCCAGAGGGCTTCGTAAACAGTGGGAGCAGCGGAAACGTGTGCAAGTTGCTTTACAGGATAAAGCAGGCATCGCGGAGTTGGAACGTCTGTTTTGATGTGGTAGTCAAAAAGTTTGACTTCATCAAAATGGTAGATGAACCTTGTATGTACAAAAAGGTAGTATGGAGTAAGGTGGTCATCCTCCTATTGTACGTGGACAACATACTCCTGATAGGAAAAGAGTTTTCGTATGCTACGAATGGTCAATCTCCTCTTATCACAAGGATTCTCCAAATAAGGATAAAGGTGAATCACTGGAAAGGTTCCAAGGTGATAAGGACGACTGAATGTCAGTCGCAGGCATTGTCTTTACCCTCGGTAAAGGGACGGTATGTTGGAAGAGTTCCAAGCTAGATACCGTGGCAAACTAGACGATAAAGGCTGGTAACATCGCTATTAAAGATACTACCAAAGAGGCAGTTTGAGTGTAGAGTGGTTCATGAGATGAACTAGATTCCTACCATTGTATGACAATGGAAGTGTGGTTTTGGCCCAGGAACCCTGGTCCCATCAGTGACCCAGACATATTCTGAGGCAGCATCACCTGATCATGGAGATAGATGATCTCCAGGGTGATCAAGGTTAGGAAAGTAGACTCAGAGGACAACACGGCGAATCCACTCACAAAGGCTTTTTCCCAGAGAGAGACTTATATGGGATGGTTGAGTATTAGATCCTGCAACCACTGCTACAGATGGCCCTAGTGCAAGTGGGAGATTGTTAGTTATATGTATGCCCTAGAGGCCATTACTGTACATTGGATGTATATTGTAGTGGATGCTGGGACATATATAGGTAGGACTTTCTTGCTCGACATGATAGTACGCTATCTGGTTGCTCTTTATATTAACATGTATACTTTTTGTCTCTCTGTTACATGTTGATAAAGCCCTTAGGATGTGTACTCGACTTCCAGGACTGTGATGCGGATCATACTAGTGGAGCCTGGGTAGTCCATGAGTACATCCTTCAATGTTCCTAGTCGTGGGAATATCGAGACGGGGCATCGATATTCCAGAGTAGACTAGCGTATATCTTCTCGACCCATGTGATGGGCGATGGATGATCCCATATCCATTGGTGTTTGACATCAGAGATGGTATGCGGGTGCTCAGTGGAGACTGGGTACACTGAACGGACTCGCCGAGAACTCCCAGATGGTATTATACCTCACGTCAGATGGCAGTTCTCTGGTGACACTGGTGCAGCTTAGTCTGTTGACCCGAGATCGTCATAGAGTCTTGTGTGTCTCCCACAGTGCTTTTATTTCCACCCTACAACGGCTCTACTGAGTCGTGCAAACAGGTGGTTTTTGGGTACAGTCCCGATTCACATGGAGGCAATGAGCGATAGGAGGGGATTCGTCTCTCCCGGTATTAGGGGTTGATGTTGCGCTATGCACGACTGGCCATAACTGGAAATCCCTGGCCAGGGTTGCTGTGATTTACTGGTAAGAGTTATCAGTAGTTTCACGAATGTTATGGACCTTATATCGACATGACTTATCAAGCTATTGGGGTCTGACGTTTACCACCCCTAGGCGAGATATGCGACATATCAGACGAACAGACCGGACTGTACGGTAAGTGTTACTGGTTGGATTCACAGGAGTGTGACCGGGCTTGCTCGTCGATCTTCTGATCGCTCAATACCCGGGTGGCCGTTACGTTTAGCAGACCGCTTGCGGCTTGTGGGTGTTTGATACGATCATCACCTGCTGCCGGCGTATTGACGAGTCTTTAGAGTCCTACACAGAGGTTTCCTGGCTCAAGCAAAACGAAATAGAAGCGCATATGAGATATGTGCGGGACCGAGAATAATGCGTGTATGTGATACCGTATTCTATTCTCGCGATGAATGTATCGATTGGTTGTATGCGATATAACCTAGTTATCGAATCGAGGATTGATTCGATAAGTCGATACATTGGATATTAGTCGTCATATGCGATATGACCAGATCGTTAAATCAAGTGTTGATTTAATGATTTAATGTATAATTATATATTTGATATATTACTTTGCATTAACTAATATTGGTTCACTTAAAATAGATTTTCTCACTTGATGTGCACATTGTATATGTGATATATTTTTGTGCACTTGATTGTATCATGCAAGTTTGGGTGTATGTTTACTTTAAACCATGTTTAAGTGAATGGTTAGGGTTTTGTTATCTTTTCTTAACTATTTATTTTATTTATTTAATTTTGGGCAAGAAAAGAAATGGTTGCTTCTTTTGTTTGTTTCCTTGAAGCTTCAAGAAGCTTTGACCATTCTTGTTTCTTTCCTAAACCTAACCATTCACCTAACCCTAGTTTATTCTCTACACTAAACCATGGTTGCAAATATGATGAAAATCACTTTATTTTCTATTTTCATAATTCTTATCATATTCTTCTTCTTCTTCTTCAAGAAGAAAGAAGCTTGCTAGCTTCAATGGAGACTTGAGAAAAAGAGTGAGAAATCCAATTCTAAAGTGAACCCACTTCCTATTTCTTCATCCTCTACCACTTGCCATGTAGTATAGGGTGTTTTCTTCACAAGTTTCATGACTTGGTGAAGTTGGAGCTTGATCTTGAGTTGCCTCGACGTAGATCATCTTCGGCATCGAAGTCGACGACCTAGCCCGATCATTTCTCCGACGAAACCATCGCCAGAGTCCGGGATCTGATGATCGCAGCGGAGGGACGTCATCACGGAGCCAAGGAAGTGGAGGACCGGATCTACAAAGGTTGTAGTCACTTTCCTTTAGCAATAAAGTCGTTTACTTGCTTGCATCGCCTTACCTCTAGTAACGATCTAGTTTAGGGTTTCTCGGCACATAGAAATTTTTTGAATTGGCCATGTTTGATCACTTGTAGAAGCTCATGGGTGTTCCTAGGATCCCTACAGTGGTATCAGAGCTACTAGGCATTGGATGTCGACCTATGGGGGGTTCTCACTGTGTGACAGTGTGGCGAAGCATAGGCTCTTACCCCCAGGATGTCCCGAGACCGGAAGGTGTTCCGGTGGGTTGTAGTCCTCGCGAGGGGGCATGCGTAAAAAGTAGCTGCTGAGAGACTCGTTGGTGCCACGGTGACCCCATTGGATGGGGTGGCTGCCTGACTAACAAGTGGTTCATCAAAAGGCAATGCCTTTGTGTAGATCAAATGATCATCTTATTTTTTATTCTTATTATTTGATCTTTTCTTTTTATTTTTAGATCTTGATCTTGTTCTTAGATCATTGATCTTTTCAGAAGAAATTCTTCTTTTATTAAAGGTTTTTACCTTTTCTTTCTTTGAGCTCTTCTCAAAATTCTTTTAGAGAAATTCTCTGTTTCTGAGTTTCTGTCTCTCTATTCTCTCTGTTCTTGTTCATCTCCTTTGAATTGGGTTCTAGGGACCTTTATATAGTGCCCATTAATTTGTTAAATTTCTTAAAGAGATCCTTCTCTGAATAATTTGGGGAATTTTCCCCACCGTTGGATCTTTGATTCAAGGGCTTCTGTTTTACAGAAGACAATCTTCTTGTTTTAACAAGAACAGAAAGATCTTACTGGAATTTTAATTCTGTTTGGCGCAAACGCACCAGCGCTTGACACGTGTCGCGCAGCGCAGAGGACAGCGCAACTGCGCTGACACGTGTCGCGCAGCGAAAGGCGCAACGCAACTGCGCTGACGCAACTGCGCTGACACGTGTCGCGCAGCGCAGAGCACAGCGCATCTGAAGCGTTGCTTATTTTAATTTTATTTTTTTAAATAGAGCCTTGCTTTGATTGGGCGCGCTACCTTGGGCGCTGCGCTGACGTATCAGTTTTGACACGTGGCGCGTTGCGCGCAGCGCAAGGAATTTGAAGCGTTGCTTCAATTTTTGAATTTTAATTTTCACTTTAATTTTCAAAACAGAGCTTTGCTCTGATTGGGGGAAACAGAAGCGTTGCTTCTTTTCCCGCCTTGGAATTTGAACAGAGCTTTGCTCTGATTGGGGTAAACAATTACATTAATTGATTTCAAACAAACTTTAGAATAGATAACCCAGTAGCACAGTTTTGACTGATCACTGCACGTCGCATATATTGATACACTTACATTCATATTACTGTTTATGATTCATACCTGCAGATCTCGTGTATCCTGTTCATTTATTATTGTTTGATATCATGACGCACGGACGTCTGGGTTTTGCATGGCCCAGATCCTCTATCTCTGTCGCAGGCCGTTCAGGAGTATTTTGACCAATAAGCCGAGCAGTGAAGAACATGTTAGTAGCTAGTTAGTTTAGTTATATTTCGCATTTTCATTCCTGATGTGAGCCCGTATTTTAGGACGTACTTTCCAGATTGTTATTGTTACTTGAATTTATTGCTTCCGCATATTATTTCTTGACTCGCTATTTCTGGCTCATGGACATGTACAAGATAGTTTCTTTTATTTTTCCTGCTCTTGATATCTATAGACAGCCGTAATGTGACTGTGGAGGGATGTTTCCTAGCCATAGGTAGCATGGTTGGCTCTGTCACGTGTCGATCTTAGCGCACTCTGGGAAGCGGAGCGTGACAGGGTTTGTTTGGTATCAGAGTCATAGGATTTAGGTTAATCGGGTTTGATTCTTTTGTAGTTGGGTATTGGACCAAATACATGAATTCGAAAGATCATAATTAGGAGCATGTCCTGCCACTTTACCATCTTGCCATTCTTGAATCATATCTTTCTCTTGACCCCTGTCCTGACGATATGCAAAAAACTTTGCATCTCGGCTTGAAACCTTTTGGTTCCCTATTGTTTCTCCTTGTTCCTTTGATTCTGATACTAGGATTTGGGCGAATTGAGTGGAGTTATGTGATTGTAATTATGAACTGTGGCATGGTTACAATGCGGTACTCTATTTAAGTAACTTGGAGTCCTAGTCTTAATTCACTTCCTTGTTTCATGGTCGTTATATTGCCTTGCTTCTCTTAATTTCCAGTTCATGTTTTATCGTCAGCTTGAATCCTGTTTACCGTGCTTAATCTTCTTCAGTATCTTGGCTTCGGATGAAGTCATTTCGGTATCTTACTTGTTCAAGTTTTTCCCGCATTACCATTATTCAATTCTGGTACATCTCATGGTTTGTTGTTGTCTCGGGAATGGATTTTCTTGGCACTTTCTACGCTCATATTGATTGTAGGGCAAAGAAAGTGATCTTCCAGATTCCCGGACATCCGGAGTTTGTTTTTGCTGGAGGAAGCAGTTCTGTCGTGCCAGTCAAGTTTAGGGCTAGGCCAACAAACAATGTTCTTTCGTCGATGGAAGTTGATAAGGAGGAAGCGCCAGCTGTACTTCGTGAGTTCATGGACGTGTTCGAGGACATCTCGGGCTTACCGCCAAAACGAGATGTGGAGTTCGCGATCGATCTTGTTCCTGGTGCAGCGCCAATCTCAAAGCCGTACTATCCAATGGCACCCGTGGAGTTGGAAGAAGTCAAGAAACAGGTTACTGAATTGCTAGAGAAGGGTTGGATTCGCAGCAGCAATTCACCTTGGGGAGCTCCAGTTCTTCTAGCCAAGAAGAAAGATGGCACAAGGAGGTTGCGCATCGATTATCGAGAATTAAACCGGGTGACTATTAATAACAAGTACCCGATCCCTCGCATTGGTGAATTATTCGAGCAACTTAATGGCGCGAGGGTATTCTCGAAGCTGGATTTGCGGTCCGGATATCATCAGGTCCGAGTTAAATCAGAAGATATTTGCAAGACTGCTTTCCGAACTCTATATGGACATTACGAGTATTTAGTGATGCCATTCGGAGTCACGAATGCACCGGCGGTATTTATGGACTTGATAAACCGAATTTTTTCACCGTTCTTGGACCAGTTTATAGTGGTGTTCATTGATGATATTCTGGTCTATTCGAGGAGCCTAGAAGAGCATGCAGAATACTTGAAGATCGCATTGCAGACGTTGAGGCAAGAAAGATTATATGCAAAGCTGAGCAAGTGCGAGTTTTGGCTTGAAGAAGTGAAGTTTTTGGGGCACGTCGTATCCGGAGATGGAATCGCTGTTGATCCCGAGAAGATTGCAGCAGTTCAAGATTGGCCGATTCCGAAGAACGTAGTAGAGATCAGAAGTTTTCTTGGACTTGCCGGATATTACTGAAGGTTCGTAGAGAATTTTGCTCGTTTGGCTGAGCCTTTGACCAAGCTTACGCGTAAGGAAGTATCGTTCGTATGGACGGATAAATGTACGTCAGCTTTTGAGGCGTTGAAGTAAAGATTGATAACCGCTCCTATTTTCACCGTACCGGACGGTTCCGGAGGATTGGTGATTCACAACGACGCATCTGGGAAAGGTTTAGGATGTGTTTTGATGCAGCATGGAAAGGTTATAGCTTACGCATCGAGACAGTTGAAGATCCATGAGAAGAATTACCCAACTCATGATTTGGAGCTTGCAGCAGTGATTTTCGCTCTGAAGATTTGGAGACACTACTTATTGGGCGAAATGGTCGAAGTATTCACTGATCACAAAAGCCTAAAATATGCGTTCACACAAAAAGAGCTTAACATGAGGCAGCGTAGATGGTTGGAGCTGATGGCTGACTACGATCTTGATCTTAAGTACCATCCGGGGAAAGTTAATGTTGTGCCGGATGCGCTTAGTCGGTTGACAACAATTCGGATGTTGACTGCAGAGAAGAAGCTTATCGAAGATTTTCGGAGATTCGAGTTGGAGATCGTGCTACCGCATTCTTCGGGATAGTTGATGCAGCTGCAAGTACAGTCGTCGTTGATCGATAATATTAAAGCAGCGCAGTCACAGGACCCAAGATTGCAGAGGTTTCGAGAACAGGTTGAAGCTGGACTTCGAACGGACTTGTTGATTCATGAAGACGGTTCGTTGAGATATGGTAGCCGTTTGTGTGTGCCGAAAGGATACATTCGTGAAGAAGTTATGAAGGAGGCACACAGTTCCGCATATTCCGTACATCCCGGAGGCACGAAAATGTACCGCGATCTAAGACAGCATTTTTTTTGGGAAGGTATGAAAAGGGAGATCGCTCGTTTTGTAGCGAAGTGCTTGGTGTGTCAGCAAGTTAAGGTTGAACATCAAAAGGTTGCTGTTTTATTGCAACCACTTCCGATTCCTCAATGGAAGTGGGAACATATAACCATGGATTTCGTGACAGCTTTACCGAGGGCAACAATGCAGTTTGGGTGATTGTTGATCGATTGACCAAGGCAGCTCATTTCATACCATTTCGAGTTGGTCAATCAACGGAAGCGCTGGGAGAACGGTATATGCAGGAGATTGTGAGATTGCATGGAGTACCTGTGAGCATCGTGTCCGACCGTGACACCCGATTCTTATCGCACTTCTGGAGGAGTTTACAGGAAAGTTTGGGGACGCGATTGAGGTTTAGCACAGCTTATCATCCTCAGACAGATGGCCAGTCGGAGAGAACGATCCAAACTCTTGAAGACATGTTGAGAGCTTGCATGTTAGACTTCAAGGGTTCATGGGAGGATCATTTACACTTGGTGGAGTTTTCGTACAACAATAGTTTTCAGGCGACTATTCATATGGCTCCATTCAAAGCATTGTATGGTTGCAAGTGTCGCTCACCCGTTTGTTGGGACGATGTTGGAGAACGAAGATTGTTGGGACCGGATTTGATCGTGCAAACCGTAGAAAAAGTTAACACTATCCGGAATCACATGAAGGCAGCACAAGATCGGCAGAAGAGTTGGGCCGATATATCGAAAAGACCTTTAGAGTTCGCTGTTGGTGATCTAGTATTCTTGAAGATATCACCGACTAGAGGGGTGATTCGTTTTGGGAGTCGAGGCAAGTTTAGTCCTCGAATCATAGGGCCTTTCGAGATTATGGAGCGTGTTGGAGAAGTGGTTTATCGATTGGCTTTACCACCATCTTTGGCGAATGTTCATGACGTGTTCTATGTATCTCAACTCCGTAAGTATGTTCGAGATGAAACACACGTGCTAGATCATTCGGAGCTGACTGTAAGAGAGGATTTGACCTTTGAGGAACGACCAATGTCGATTGTTAATCGAAGAGAAAAGGTCCTCAAGAACAAGGTTATCCCTCTCGTACTCGTTTCTTGGGGAAATCGCTCGCACGGAGAATTGACTTGGGAACGAGAAGACGAGATTCGACAGAAGTTTCCAGATCTCTTCTTGTAGATTCATGTTTGTTTATCTTTTCTTATTTCGGGAATTTCGAGGACGAAATTCTTTTTGTAGTTGGGTATAATGGAATACCGTAATTCATTTATACCAGTTCTTTTTGAGTATTTCTTTATTTATGGCATTTTCCTGATTTATTGTATTTTGGGTGCGAATAGTGTATTTGACATCTGTATTTGCATCCGACCCAACCCGCTTGCTGGAAACCCATCTTGATTCATGTTTATGATTTATCCTGGCTCGTTATGTGGATCTGTGCACTTTCATTATTTTATAAACTGCATACTGGCATTTTATCTGGCATCTGCATTTTTTTAATATAACATTTAAAGTCAAGAAAAATATTTTAAAAATGTATTGCATGGCCTGCATGATACCTCTAACCCCGTTGTAACATCCGCGCACCTTGTTCTCATCCCGCTCAGTGTAACGGACCTGTTTGGATGGCTACGTGCACGTGCGTGCATCCGTTCTTGGGGGTATGCTTTTTCGTTACCCGGATATCCAATTTTAGTTTTGGTTGACACGTATATTAACAGTATTTTCAAACCGTAAATTTAGACCCGACCCGGGCATGTTTTGGACTACTTTTGTATTTGTAAGTCCATGTCACGCACCCCACGAACTTGCGGGGAGGCGGAATATATGAAAAACAATTATCAAAGCTTCGTAACATGGACTTGAGCGCACGAATCGTATATAAACCATTACTAGCAAACTACGAGAGGTTTAACTACTCGGATTCGAAGTTATACCTCAGGTTACTTGTCCTTCGGGTCTTCATCACTGTCCTCCACTCCTTGTAGGCTCTTTGGAACGTCGGCACCTCAACGGCCTCCTCGAGTCAAAGACGATCCACCCGAGAGCTCCTACTCCAAGCTTAACCTCTAACTTGAGGTAACTAGGTTTCTCAAAGTGATAATCTAAGCAACCTAGGTGATATAGAGTTGGATTATGCATGTATTAGTCTAGCTAACCCTTGATCTCAACACATGAAAGGTCAGGGTTAGGGTTTGAAGAGAGAGAGCTTGAGGAGAGAGAAGGTGAGAATGAGAATCCTTTTTGGATGAATGAAATCATTTGTGTATATATGAAACATATCATATAATTAAATGAATAACAAATAATGATATATCATCATGTTTCATTAATACACTAAGTGATTCATTACATGAGTCATATAAATCATAAATGATTCATTAACTCAATGTATGAATCACACCATGACTCATTTATCCAATTAATGCAAATGCCACCTTAACCCCCAAGTCACCATGCTTCTAGAAGCTTCCCGACAAATTATGAGAACGCCCCTCCTATCCGTGAAAACACGGAAAAACTTTAGACTGTATAAATCCAATAATCCGATATTAGAATCTGGCTTAAACCAAAGCCGACTAGTAAAAACTGTCCGAACGTCGTACGTGCGTAAACACACGTATGCGTCCGAACCCTTGTCGTAAAACCATACGACCTCTATATCGTTTCGCCCGAACCAGGGAAACTCTCAGTGTGGGACTCTAAAGACTCGACACTATGCTGGCAGTGGGTTTAACTACAGATTGCAAGCGGCACTAGCTGTACGTAACGGTCCCCAGGTAGATGTCGATAAGAAGGCCGATGAGAAACCCATCCGAACTCCTACTGAGCCTGTTATGACAATCTCAGTACAGTCCGGTCTGTTCGTCTAGGACTATCGCATATCGGGCCAAGGGGGCGGCAAGCGTCAGTCCCCTAAAAGCAGTATAAGTCATGTCGGAGCGTAGCCCATTACACCTTGAGAAACTACTGGAAAACCTACCAGTAAATCTCGCTTGCCCGGCCAGGGACTTTGCGTAATGGCTCTCTGACACAGCGCGATATCAACTCCCAATACCGGGAGAGACAAATCCTGTCTAACCGCCACTGCCTCCAAGTGCTCGGGACTGCACCCAACTGCTACCTGTTTGCATGACTCCTTTGAGCCGTGGTAGGGTAGCAATCTAAGAACAGTGGGACACACTTGAGGCGAAGTAGCAGTGTCAAGTCTGCGGACTATGCTGTACTCATGTCACCTGGGAACTGTTAACTGACGACGGGTATAATACCAACCAACAGTTCCCCGCGAGTCCTGTCCGGTGTACCCGTAACCTAACGAACACCTGTATACTATCTCCAGTACGACGTACTGATGGCTGTGGGACAGACCATCTCCCCAACTGGGATGAGAAGCGTACACACTAGTCTAATCCGGAGTATCGATGCCCTGTCTCGATAATCCTACGACTAGGGACCTGTATAGGATGTTGCTTATAGACTACCCAGCCCCCACTAGTGTGACTGCCATCACAACGCTGGTAATCAAGCAAAGATCCTAAGGGCTCTACTAATATGTATAAGCGATACGTTACAAGAAACATATGCACATATTAAAGTAGACTCAAACCAAGTAGCATACTACCATTTTTAGCAAGATTGTCAATACAACTGTGAATATCCCAAGCTTCCATTAAGTAATATACAAACTAGTATGATACAGTAATGGCCTTCTAGGGCATAAACACTAACAATCTCCCACTTGCACTAGGGCCATATACTGGCATATCGCAAACTTATCATCTCGAATAGCCTCTCGAACTGCGTCTGAGGAATGGCCTTTATGAATGGATCGGCAGTGTTATTTTCTGTATCTACTCTCTTTACCTCGATCTCCCGGCGATCTACGATCTCCCTGATCAGGTGATACCGCCTTAAGATGTGTCTGGACTTCTGATGGGACCTGGGTTCCTTCGCTAAAGCTATAGCGTCGTTGTTGTCGCAATACAGAGGTATTGGACCAACACTGGTAGGAACCACCTGTTGGGGTAAAAATTTACACCCCCGTTGACCGAGTCAAAGTCAAGGTCAACCCCAAGCCAGGTGGGCCCAAGACCAGGTCAAGCGGGCCCATGCCCAAGTCGAGCCCGCGGCCAGCCTCCTCCATGCCAACAACAAAAATCATGTAACAAATAATTTTTATGTAATTTTTGTGCATGAATGTATGCAAAATGGGCACAAAGCCAATATTTTGTAAGCCCATGGCTTATGTGCAAAAATGAAATGGCACATGAGCCATGGGATGGCTAAAATGCCATTTTTGTAAAGCCCAAGGGGCTATGTGTAAATATGTAAGCCTATATAAGGCAAAATGATGATGAATAAAAAACAACTTTTTCTCTCTCCAAAAAAAAGTTTTAGATCTGAGATCTTTCTTCCTTCTCCAAGGTTCCAAAACCTTCTTTTTTCTCTTGAATTAAATCAAGAGTTTTACTCTTCCTTTTTCAAAACAAATTAGTTTTTCACCACAAAACCCACAAAGGGGAACTTGGATCTGTCATCAGATCTTAAAAAGGAGAGATTTTGAGATTTCACATCTCTTGATCTTCAAGATCCAGCAAGCAACAGGAGGAAGAAGAAGAACCACTTCCATTAAACCCAGAACACATTCAGGAGCCCGACTCCTCTCTGATTTCTCTTTGAGAAATCTTTTTTTAGGCTAAAAGCCTCTTGTCCTCTCCAGCGCGCAGCGCAAGTGCGCAAAGCGCCCGCGTGCCGACACGTGGCGCGCGCGCTTGCGCACCTGCGCAAAGCGCCCGCGTGCCGACACGTGGCGCGCGCGCTTGCGCAAGTGCCCAAAGCGCCCGCGTGCCGACACGTGGCGCGCGCGCGCTTGCGCACCCGCGCGCAACGCGCATTGCGCAAAGCGCCCACGTGCCGACACGTGGCATGCGCGCGTGCTTGCGCACCTGCGCTCAGCGCTCTTGCGCAAAGCGCCCACGTGCCGACACGTGGCGCGCTTGCGCACCGCGCGCTTGCGCAAGTGCGCAAAGCACCCGCGTGCCGACACGTGGCACGCGCGCGCGCTTGCGCACCTGCGCGCAGCGCTCTTGCGCAAAGCGCCCACGTGCCGACACGTGGTGCGCTTGCGCACCTGCGCGCAGCGCTCATGCGCAAAGCGCCCACGTGCCGACACGTGGCGCGCTTGCGCCTGAGCGTACAGCACCTAAGCGCACAGCGCCCAAGGTGCTGCCCCACGCATCCTTTGGATGCCTTTTCCCCTTTATTTATATATACATGTATATATATACATATGTATACAAATGTACACATACACATACTCCGCCACACTCTCCCCCTCAAAAAAATTTTCGGGCCGGGGCGCTGCCCCGAACCCCGCAAGGGGGCTACTAGCCCCCTTGACCCCCAGCCCGCTATCCGGGTAGCGGGACCCCCGTAAAAACTCTGCGTGGCTCCCGATATATCCAAAACCCCCCTTTCAGAACAGAACACACGTACACTGCACATTGAGTTCGCATGACCAGTTTAACCCATTAATCGGAGGTTCCCTCGCCCCAAAGGCGAGGGGTAATTAACGGCAGCTTAGTCCGCGGCTGCCGGAGATTCGGATCCCCACAATCATTAAGCCCCGGCCTACCCTAGGCAGGGGGAATCTGTAGTACGCCTGACAAGCGCGCGCGTACTCCCATCTCAATGGGGTGACGAAAAACACCCTACACCACCTAAAGTTCTGTGAGGAACTTCTTCATCTAGACAGCTTCTTTTGCGGCATCGCAAGCAGCTATGTACTCCGCTTCCATCGTTGAGTCAGCAACGGTCTCCTGCTTGGAACTCTTCCAACAGACCGCCCCTCCATTGAGGGTAAAGACATAATCCGACATGGACTTGGAGTCATCCTTGTCACTCTGGAAGCTGGAGTCGGCAAAGGCCTCGATCTGGAGGTCTTTTCCGCCATACACCAAGAACATCTCCTTAGTCCTCCTCAGGTACTTGAGAATGTTCTTTACTGCTATCCAGTGCTTCTTCCCTGGGTTTTCCTGATACCGGCTTACAACGCTTAATGCGTATGCTACATCTGGTCTGGTACATAACATCGCATACATTATAGAGCCTACCGCAGAAGCGTAGGGTATAATCGACATGCGATCCCTTTCCAAATCAGTCTTGGGAGACATCTCTTTTGAGAGGGTGATTCCGTGACAAGCCGGTAGGTTACCGCGCTTAGAATCTTCCATACTGAATCTTTTCAATATGGTGTCTATGTACCTGGATTGAGAAAGTCCCAACATCCTCTTTGATCTATCACGATAGATCTGGATCCCCAGAATGTAGGTGGCATCACCCAGGTCCTTCATGGAGAACTTCTGTGACAAGAATCTTTTGACTGACTATAGCATAGGAATATCATTTCCTATTAGGAGAATTTCATCCGCGTACAAGATGAGGAATACAACAACTCTCCCTACAATCTTACTGTATATGCATAGTTCATCTGGATTTTTGATAAAGTCGAATTCTTTGACGGTATCATCAAAACAGATGTAACTCCGCGATGCCTGCTTTAGTCCATAAATGGACTTAAGCAGCTTGCATACTTTACCGCTGCTCCCACTCTGAATGAATCCCTCTGGCTGATCCATATAGACGCACTCTTCCAAATTACCATTTAGAAAGGCCGTCTTTACGTCCATCTGCCAGATCTCATAATCGTGGAAGGCAGCAATAGCAAGAAGGATCCGAATGGATTTGAGCATAGCCACTGGAGAAAAGGTTTCGTCATAGTCCAAGCCAGGTCTTTGACGGAAACCCTTTGCAATAAGTCTAGCCTTATAGGTTTCAACCTGTCCGTCTACACCAATCTTCTTTCTGAAGATCCATTTGCATCCTACGGGTTTTACCCCATCTGGAGCAATGTCCAAAGTCCATACTTTGTTAGTGTACATGGACTCCATTTCGGTCCGCATTGCATCCAGCCATTTTACCGAGTCGCCGCTCTGAATGGCTTGCTGGAAGCTAGTAGGGTCATCATTATCAATGACGCAATCTTCTCGATCCCCGTCTATGAGAAAACCGTAGTATCTCTCGGGCGGATGAGACTGCCTACTACTTCTGCGGATAGGCGCCGGTATGTCCCTTTCTTCTGAAACTTCTTGTTCTACCAAACTTTCAGTAACAGCTTGTGGTTCTGGAATTTCTTCCAGTTCTACTGGGCTCCCACTCTTCTGATTTTCTAAAAATTCAGTTTCTAAGAAGTGGGCATGACGAGAAACAAAAACCTTTTGTTCCTCTGCGTAATAGAAATAATATCCCTTGGAGTTCTTTGGATATCCCACAAACTTACACTGTACTGAGCGTGCCTCGAGCTTGTCCGCATGTTGCTTTTTTACAAAAGCCGGACATCCCCATGTCCTAAAATGTTTAAGACAGGGTTTCTTTCTACTCCACATCTGATATGGTGTGGTAGGCACAGTCTTGGTTGGAACCTGGTTCAAAAGATATGCAGCTGATTCTAGTGCATAACCCCAGAAAGATCGCGGTAACTCAGCCTTACTCATCATGGAATGAACCATATCCAATAGGGTTCGATTCCTCCTTTCCGATACACCGTTGTGTTGTGGTGTGTATGGAGGAGTAAGCTGAGAGAGAATTCCATTCTCTTTTAAGTATCCCAGAAACTCGGCACTTAAGTACTCACCACCTCGATCAGATCTCAGTGTCTTGATACTTTTGCCTGTCTGCTTTTCTACTTCATTCTTGTATTCTCGGAATTTCTCAAAGGCCTCGGATTTATGCTTCATTAAGAAGATATATCCATACCTAGAGAAATCATTCGTAAAAGTAATGAAGTAGGAATAACCACCTCGCGCATTTGTAGACATTGGACCGCACACGTCATTGTGTACGAGTCCCAAGAGCTCGCTCGCTCTTACTCCGTGTCCAGTAAACAGAGTCTTTGTCATCTTTCCCATGAGACAAGATTCACAAGTAGCATAAGATTGATATTCGAACGGATTCAAATATCCTTCTCTATGTAACTTCGTCAACCGTGTTTCATTGATGTGACCTAGTCTACAATGCCATAAGAAAGCCTGGTTTATTTTTGGAGACTTTCTTTTAAGTGTGTTCTGGACATTGAAAACCTGAGCTTGATTCAATACGTATATACCGTCATGTAATGTTCCGGACCCAATCAGAACTTGATTTAGGTGGATGTGAACTACATCGCTTACGAATGTAAAATCATATCCCTCTATCTCGAAAGTAAGGACACTGATATGATATTACAAGTCAAACTAGGTACATACAAACAGTTACGTAGAATCAATATCTGCCCACTTGTCAAACCTAGGCGATATTCTCCCACGGATTCAGTGTCCACGCTCATTCCGTTTGCAACTCTGAGAGACAAATCACCTACCCTTATAACTCTACGGTTTCTCAAAGCATGTAATGAATTACAGATATGAGATCCTTCTCCGGTATCTAGTACCCAGGAAGTAGAGTTAATTGACAAACAGTTCTCAATTACAAACACACTTGAGGCCGAAGCCGCAACATGCTTCGTATCCTGGCTACTGGCTTCCAAAGCCCTGCAATCCTTCTGCCAATGCCTGTTCCCATAACAATAGGAACATCCCTTCTTACCTACACCAAGTCCCGAAACTTTTGCTCTTCCCTTTCCTCCTACTTTACCGACACCGTATATCGGTTTTGTAGAGGTCTTCTTCTTTTCACCCTTTGCTTTCGCCTTGGATGTAGAAGAAGAAGGTCCCCCATTAAGAAAAGCTTGTGTCTTCTTGATTACTTTCAGGGTGTAAGTAGAGAGTAGGGACTGTGGAAATAAGTCAGCATATGACCTGTTTCTCAAAGTGGTCTCCAGGTCCTTGAGCTCATCAATATAGCTAGTCATTGTAAGGACGTCGTCCCCTACAGATGACCCGACAGCCAACCTCGCTTGAATTAATTCGTTCGAGGTCTCATATCTTGCGATTTGAGATTGCTCTCCATATAAATCTTTGTTATGGAGAAAGATGGAAAATAAGTCCATCTTCTCGTGCTGCTTCTGATATACACCATCAACTGAAGCCAACACGAGGCACTTGGCTTTCGCTTTATCCTTTTCCCTTGTCTGACGGATATCCATATCCGCGACGGTGGAAACTGGATCTGGGACGGTGGGATCTTGAGTAGTAATAGGGTGGTCCAGCTTGTCATAGGCAATGGACATCTGGACAGACCTTTGCCAGTCATATAAGTTAGATTCAGTCAACTTGTTATCTAGATGTAACCTAGTCATGGTCACAAGGTCGCTGCAATGAGAGAGAGAAGAAAACACTTTAGCATGATTCTCTTGCAAGTTTAGATTGGTTTTTAGTTTATCTAAACTGGATGGCTCCCACTGTTTATCGAATCCTTCCTCAAACCATAAAAGAAGAATTAGCCAGGACTATTCTCACCGTACAATACTTGCTTAACCGTTCAGCCAGGCCGGTGTCAGTACTTCGAGGGAGGTTTTCCAACGTTTTCGCGAAGTTCCTTAATTAAATAACCTCTTTTCTCTGGGGGCGTAGCCCCGCTGACACCTTTCTCGACACCTACTTGGTTTATAGCATTGATCGTTAAGTGACGAATCTCCTGATAAGTAGCATATACTCACAGTAGGATCGGGATCCAAATATCATCGTGTGATAATGTTGAAGGAATCCTACCAACATTCATCAAACTCCAAATGGTATGCAACACTAGCAAGTTTCAGTTTCTTTAGAAACTCCCGATGTGGATTTTTGCCCCATGTTCTTATGACCTTGACTAAGGGCCAACAAATCATAAGTCACATGTCAAGTTCTACCCATCATTATCTTGTTAATTTGAACCCATCCATATATACACTTGACTAAGGGCCAAACAAAATAATACGACTGTCCCAAACCAACTCATCTATCTATGCAACAAATGAATACCCCAGCAGCTACCAATCACCATGTCTTGACTAAGGGCCAAACAAACATAGCTTGAATACTACTGACCATTCATAAGAAATGACGGAGGGCTACGACTGGTTTTGGCGAAACCGTGAACGTAGTGAACTTGATATAATCGAAGGAACCTGATAGCTTTTTTAAAAGGAGTGGTTAATGCTCTGCAATTAAAAAATTCTGCTCTTTTAAAAATAATCGAGTGGTTTCTTTTAAATTTGTTCCAACGATTCAACTTTGGTTTGTTTTCTTTGCATTAAAATAATGCGTCTCATCATTAACCTATCATTGCAGAAAACAACGAAAATACAACGTCCTCTTATGCCATCCGCATTCGCCACTGGGTCCCGTCATCACCCGTTAGGTTACTTAACTAACGACAGAGCGGGGGCTGGGCTAGCGCGGGTGTAAAACATAAGTGACGTCTAAATAGCTATCATATATAGATATTGTACATTCTTCAGACGCAATAATAGGCATTCCAGATCACTGATGAACATTATTGGATATACAAGCAATCCGCGTTTGCTTTGAGCCTGCAACAAAAGACGGATTACACAGTTGTGATGAATAGCCATTACCCCACCCTAGACCCCAACGGGTACGGCAAACTACCCGCCAAGTACCCGAAGTGAAGCGGTCTCCCTCAACAACGTGAGTAGGCCACTAAACACTTCAACGTACCCGGTAGTTTGTGTATCCCACCTTGGGTCTATCCTAGGAGCAAAAAACAGTAAATGAAATAATACAACGATGGCTACAACCGCAACCTGGATGTGCCCCGCAAAAGAATATTACATCATATTACAATTTACATCGAATGAATGAATATAAAACCCATCTCAAACCCCGGCTTATCATCACAACGATCCAATCAAGTTCATATACACAAACTGTAAACATTACAGAAATGTGCAACCCCCTGCCAACCGACATACTAGCAATTAGGGGAGGTTTACGAACACATTAAACATTACAGATAAAAACCCGATTAGCAAATAACTTAGAATATCGATCGACAATCTTTTTCCGTGTCTACCCCAAATGCAAGCCAGCACAGAAGTAACCTGGGCAGAAACAGAATATACAGGAAAACAAAACACCATAAAATATGAATTTCTGTGAAACTCCGAGTCAACTCGGGGTTGACTCGGCGGCGGATCCGCGGCCAAAAGCACCATTTGGCCGCGGTTCCGCGGCCGTCTTGCCGAGTTGTGTCCTCGTATTTTCCCAGTATTCTTATATTTCCCTGCTGTGAATTTTAAGGCATACAAAATATTTTTTTTGACACGTTTAAAATTAACAGAAACTGATAGAGGTTCGGGGTGTTGTTTTCGCGTTTTTTCGACGATCGAAGTTCTAATTAGTTGCCAACAAGCTAGTAAAGGTTTAGTTGGCTCTGATACCACTGTAAGTCCATGTCACGCACCCCCACAAACTTTCAGGGAGGCGGAATATATGAAAAACAATTATCAAAGCTTCGTAACACGGACTTGAACGCACGAATCGTATAAATCATAAATGATTCATTAACTCCATGTATGAATCACACCATGACTCATTTATCCAATTAATGCAAATGCCACTTTAACCCCCAAGTCACCATGCTTCTAGAAGCTTCCCGACAAATTACGAGAACTCCCCTCCTATCCGTGAAAACACGGAAAAACTTTAGACTGTATAAATCCAATAATCCGATACTAGAATCTGGCTTAAACCAAAGCCGACTAGTAAAAACTGTCCGAACGTCGTACATGCGTAAACACACGTATGCGTCCGAACCCTTGTCGTAAAACCATACGACCTCTATATCATTTCGCCCGAAGCAGGGAAACTCTCTGTGTGGGACTCTAAAGACTCGACACTACGCTGGCAGTGGGTTTAACCACAGACCGCAAGCGGCACTAGCTGTACGTAACGGTCCCCAGGTAGATGTCGATAAGAAGGCCGATGAGGAAACCCATCCGAACTCCTACTGAGCCTGCTGTGACAATCTCCGTACAGTCCGGTTTGTTCGTCTAGGACTATCGCATATCGGGCCTAGGGGACGGCAAGCGTCATTCCCCTAAAAGCGGTATAAGTCGTGTCGGAGCGTAGCCCATTACACCTTGAGAAACTACTGGAAAACCTATCAGTAAATCTCGCTTGCCCTGGCCAGGGACTTTGCGTAATGGCTCTCTGACACAGCGCAATATCAACTCCCAATACCGGGAGAGACGAATCCTGTCTAACCGCCACTGCCTCCAAGTGCTCGGGACTGCACCCAACTGCTACCTGTTTGCAAGACTCCTTTGACCCGTGGTAGGGTAGCAATCTAAGAACAGTGGGACACACTTGAGGCGAAGTAGCAGTGTCAAGTCTGCGGACTATGCTGTACTCATGTCACCTGGGAACTGTTAACTGACGACGGGTATAATACCAACTAACAGTTCCCCGCGAGTCCTGTCCGGTGTACCCGTAACCTAACGAGCACCTGTATACATCTCCAGTATGACGTACTGATGGCTGTGGGACAGACCATCTCCCCAACTGGGATGAGAAGCGTACACACTAGTCTACTCCGGAGTATCGATGCCCTGTCTCGATAATCCTACGACTAGGGACCTGTATAGGATGTTGCTTATAGACTACCCAGCCTCCACTAGTGTGACTGCCATCACAACGCTGGTAATCAAGCAAAGACCCTAAGGGCTCTACTAATATGTATAAGCGATACGTTGCATGAAACATAAGCACATATTAAAGTAGACTAAAACCAAGAAGCATATTACCATTTTTAGCAAGACTGTCAATACAACTGTGAATATCCCAAGCTTCCATTAAGTAATATACAAACTAGTATGATACAGTAATGGCCTTCTAGGGCATAAACACTAACCGTATTAACCAGAAAACTCAAATATATCTAATATTATATTCATCAAAATATTTACTGGTTATGGTTATATTTACGTTTATATATATATCTTTAACAAAAAAAAGGTATTCTAAAATCCTTAACTCACAGCTCTCTCTCTCTCTCTGCATTATATATATTTTTGTTAAAATCTTATTCTCTCTAACAACCCCTGCCTCTCTCTTTAATATATAAATATTTAATATTTTTACTTTACCCAGAACCCCACGTCCCCTCTCTTTCTCCCTCACCCTCTTTCCTTCTCCCGCCTCCTCCTCACGAAAACCCACGCCCGAACCTTCGCCTCGCCATCTCCTCTCACCGTCGACTTCCTCTCCACGACCTCGCCTCCATCATCTCATCTCCAACCTCCTCACTTCTCTCCTCTCTCCAGCTCCTCAGACCCACGCCTCTATCCTCAGCACAAGAACCCTGCACACCCGACGGGAACCCATAAACCCACTGCCATTGTCACCTGCACACCTTGCCGGAGCTCTGATCCCATCGGCCTCACCCCATCACCACGACCTCCTCTGACCCAAAGCCATACCAGAGACCCCAGCCTTCTTCTCCTTTCTCTTTCCTTTTTTCCTTCAACTTCTTCTTCTATTTTCTTTTTTCTACATTCTTGTTTTCTGGTCATTGCCGGAGCCGTAACCGTCACCGATGATCCAGGCGATCCAGTGGACATCCCCAGCCAGCATGGTCACCTTCTTAATTTGCTTGGTTCAGTTTTGTACGCCCGCGTGTGCGTCGCGACGTTTACCGACATCGTTCGAGGCGTTTACACCTCGTCGTGTGATCCGATCGAGGCAAGTTTATCTTGCTACATGCTATGATCATTTTACATCCATATTAATACAAATATTTAATGTTTAGTGTATTGTACATCCCCTGTTATCATTTTACTATTTTCGGATACCCGTTTGCATCCATATCATTTAATATACATGTAGCTGCAACTACAGATCACATTAATTCATATTATTATTGTAGTAACACCCCATGCTTAATAATGTGCATCCCACTTAGTCTTAGAACTGTAAATGTAACCCTGGTCGATGTTTGTGCATCCATACCATTAATTATATATCTATTTGCATTCCATGTCACGTTATTTCGTATTACTGCTACATTAACACCCCATGCTAGAAAATGTGCATCCTACATAGTAATGGAGCTATAGTTGCAATCCTTGATAGTTACTCATGCATCCATATTTTATTGTGTACCCATACCATTAATCCTTTATATCCAGTTGCATGCCATGTCGTATTAATTCATAATATTGTTACAGTAATACCCCATGCTTGATAATGTGCATCCTACATAGTCATGATGTAACCCCTGACAAAATATTTGTGCATCCATGCTTTTACCGTGCATCCGTACTTGCTACAGTTTTATTATGAGCATCCGCTTGACACATGTGCACTACCTGTCATGACCTGATATACCACTGCTTGAATTGATACCTGATCTTATTACTAATGCCGACAATCTTGACCTGTTGTCCCTACGGACATATCCTGTTGTCTATTTTAGACAAACCTGTACCTTCTTGATCCTGTGTTGGCATTAGCTCCAGATTTATCAATACTTGACTTGAACATATTGTTCCCCTCCGAACGGCGGCCACGACGTGAATACGTCTTGCCTGAAGTTTGGGGCAGATGCTATGTGGTTTTAACCGTCCACCTCTCCGAAGATGCCAAGTCGATTTATGGCGCCGTGTATCGGAGGTTTAGATGGATGCGGCCGATGTAGCAGACTTCGTCAGATTCCCCCTCGCTTGAGGGGTTTTTGATTGTGGGGACGCTCTTCCCTGCAGACGCAAGCCCCTGCAGTTAATTACGCTACCGCATCGCGGTAGCCACTTTCTCCTTCTTCAGAATTTCACTTCGTGTCGTGTGTGTTTGTTTTGTTTGTGATTGCCCGTGGATTGTATACGGAGACTAAGTTATGCCGTCGCCAGTAGGACGTGGATTAGTCCAAATCCGTATTTACTTAGATTTGGGTTTGGTGTTTTAGTTTAAGGATACGTTAGCCATATTTAGGCTAAGATCGACTTAAACGTTTGTTAAGGATACGTTAGTCTGATTTGAGACTAAGATCGACTTAACGGGATCGTTTAGATCTGACAAAAGAGCATTTGGGAGCTCTATTGTTTAGTTTAATGACGTTACGGTCAATAGGTAGTTTAAGGACGTTGCGGTCCATATTCCAGTTTAGGGACATGGTGGTCCATATTCCAGTTTAAGGACGCTTAAGTCCGTGAGTTTAAGGACCCCACAGTCCGTGTTTTAGTTTAAGGACGCATAAGTCCGCGGGTTTAAGGATCCCACAATCCGTATTTTAGTTTAAGGACGCTTAAGTCCGTAGGTTTAAGGACCCCACAGTCCGTATTGATGTGTGGTTGTCGGGACCCGTCACTTCGTTGAAGGATTACAACGATAGGAGTCAAAGGAGTTCGGAGATGTACCCTCGAACCGGATGTAAATTGATTAAAGAGAGCAATCTTGCTCGGTTAATTTAATTTGAGGATTACGGCCATGATTGGGCTAAGTCCAGTTTATTTCTTATTTTTGGCTTATTAGACCTGTGTTAGGGCTTTACCCATGCATAGCATTATTTATTCTGTTTGGGCTCTAGCTATTTATAAATGATGCAGAGCATCATTTTTGTTTGGGCTCTGCCCCTTTTTATTGCATTTTTACCTTTGTTTGGGCTCTGCCCTTTTACAAATGATGCAGAGCATCAATGCTGTTTGGGCTCTGCCCTTTTTATTGCATTGCAATTTATTTTGGCCTACTAGGCCTTTCTGATTTGGGCCTGGCCCTTTAGTAAATAATGCATTGCATTTGTCAGACGCTTTGAGCCAATCACTGAGCGCAAGTGCTTACGGTGATGACACGTGTCACACAAGCGCAGCGCGCTCCAGCGCGCTGCGCTTGCGCTGCTGACACGTGGCACGCTCTGGTGAGTTGCGCCAATTTCAGAGAGCAAGGCTCTATTTCAAAAGCGCACAGCGCAAGTAGTTTAGATGCTGACACGTGACGCTCTCTGGTGGTTTGCGCCAACCCAAGAGCGCAACAGTGTAGTTTTGCAAGTGCAAGGCACTATTAACTTGAGAATCTTTTAGATTCCAGAACCAATGGTTCATAAAAAAGTGCAAAGCACTGTTTGTTTTCTTGATCTAATTTAGATCAAAGAAAACAAGTATTTCTTATTTTTTCTTGATCTCAGAGAACCAATGGTTCATAAGTGCAAAGAACTATTTTTTTTTTTTATTGAAGATCATTGATCTTGCTCTTAGATCAATGATCTATTAGAAGAAATTCTTCTATCTTAAAGGTTTTTACCTTTTTCTTCTTGAAATTTCTTCAGAGTTCTCTCTGTTTGAAGTTCTTGATTTCTCCCAATGTTGATGCCTTTGATTTGGGGTTTAGGGGCCTTTATATAGTGCCCATAAATTTGTTAAATTTTTTAAAAAGATCCTTCTCTGAGTGATTTGGGGAATTTTCCCCACCGTTGGATCTTTGATCCAAGGGCTTCTGTTTTACAGAAGACAATCTTCTTGTTTTAATAAGAACAGAAAAATCTTACTAGAATTTAATTCTGTTTGGCGCAAACGCCTCAGCGCGTGACACGTGTCAAGCAGCGCACGGCGCAGCGCAACTGCGCTTGCTCATCTGCGCTGACACGTGTCGCGCAGCGCACGGCGCAGCGCAACTGCGCTGACACGTGTCGCGCAGCGCACGGCGCAGCGCAACTGCGCTTGCGCATCTGCGCTGACACGTGTCGCGCAGCGCAGCGCAAGGCGCAGCTGAAGCGTTGCTTCCTTTAATTTTGTTTTTAATAGAGCTTTGCTCTGATTGGGCGTGCTGCCTTGGGCGCTGCGCTGATGTATCAGCTTTTGACACGTGGCGCGTTGCGCGCAGCGCAAAGAATCTGAAGCGTTGCTTCGAATTTTGAATTTTGAAATTCAAACAGAGCTTTGCTCTAATTGGGGGAAACAAATGCCCCCCCACCGTTACGCTCACGTGGCGCGCACGTGAGTGCAGCGGTGGCAAGATCCTGACCGTTGGATCAACGGATGAGCTGAAGGGGCGCAAGCACCTTATAAATAAGACCCCTGGCCCTTAAAAAAATCTTCACCATTTTCTAGATTTCGATTTCCAGAGCTTTGCTCTTGCTTAAGAACTTCAGAGCTTTGCTTTTGCTTTCAGAACTCTAGAGCTTTGCTCTCATTTCCCAAAGTTAGGAAACTTTAGGTAATAATTAATTTTAAATTAAATTAAATCAATTTTAACCAACAGAGCTTTGCTCTCATAGATCTTTTGATCTAAAAAAATCCCCTTTGGGATTTCATAAACAGAGCTTTGCTCCCAATAATTTGTTTCAGGGTTTCTTAACTCATGAACAGAGCTTTGCTCATTGACAGAATATAGATCTTTTGATTTTCTGATGATGAACTCTTAAGAGCTTTTTCATATGGATCTTTAAGATCCCAGAACTTCAATTTTTTAGGAATTAATTAATAAAAAAATTTCTTTGATGATTTTTTTTATTACAGAGCTAAGCTCTTTTTAAAGAATTTTATTTCCCTGAGACCAGATTTTGACAAATGTCACTCTGTGACAGAGCTTTGCTCTGAAAGAGGAGATTTTCTCTTTGTCTCTAGGGATTTTTTATTATTAATGGGAATATTTTCTTGGGGACCAACTGACAATCTCATCCAATGATGGGGTTGTCTTATTAACTGACATATTGTCATCCAGATTTTGTGGGTCCCCCTTCGGTCTCCTACCCATTGCACTGCTGTGTGGTGTAATTAATTAATTTTAATGTAATTAATTAATTAATGAAATTTTTTCAAACGCCAAGCGTCGGAATTACAACACTAATGGCTAATTTTTGTTCACTTGCAGCGATCATGTCTCTCGATACTTCATTCCCGTTCGCTCTCTCGGAGGAAGGGTTCCCTGAAGCGCCCTTGGACCGTGAAGTCTTAGCCATGATCAAGGACCACGACCCGGAATATAAGAGTCTCCACCTTTGGGGGTCGTGGTATAATCAAATTATCATGGGTCGACGGAGCTTCATGTGCGCAGTGCCGTCAGAACCTATTACGGCGATCCACTACGCCAGCCCACCCCCGGTGCAGTATGCTGTGGAGATGGTCGATTGGACCTCGAAGGGATTTCTTCATCCCGCCATAGATGTGATTCCGGTTTAGCGTCCCATGGTTTTGGATATCCTGGGACGCCTTATCTGTCAAGGCGAAGCGCGACCTTGGGGGCAATCATATAACATAGGTCTGATCCCCCACCACCCGATCGGCTACCTGCCGTGGGCTCGGTTTATCCTGTCGGCGAAGAAGTCGCAGTTGATAAGATTGGGATTGTACACTGCGGTTTATGTCTCCCTCTTCCAGTATCCCATGCTTCCCACCTGGTGGTTCAAGGCCTTCTTGGAGCAGTGGAACATCCCCACTCACACTTTCCTCGCAATGGATCGGGAAGTGTCAATTTCTCTAGAGGAGTTCACAGAAGTCTCCGGTTTACCGGTTATAGGGAAGCACTATGAGGAGTTGCTTCGGACAGACGAGTATTTCTTTGGTGCCAAGCCGGCGGTATGGGACCTCACGCCGGAGAATGTTGTTCAACACCAATTCCCAAGTTTGATCATGGTGTTGAACATCTACGAAGCCCTTTTCATTGAGCGTGGGAGTCACGGAGTTAGTTTTGAGGATTTCATCGCTCGGTTCCTTCACCCAAGCATCCTCTCGGCAGAAGCTGCCAAGTTTGCCCCCCTTGAGGACCCTTTCGGTTTAGGTTTGGATAACCTACCGGTGAAGGAAATAGACCAAAAGGGTTTTTTCCTTCCTAACTCCCCGACCATGTCTTTTGCGGAAGTTGCAGCCCCTGAGATGGACGAGGAGGCCTTCTTTTTAGGATTTCTTGGGCTATGGCTGAGTTGGTTTGCGCTCCCGATGCACTCTCGCCATATGCGACCCTCCGTCTTTTACCCGGCTCACCGGATGACCATCGGGGTAAAAGTAGCCGTTGGGATAGCCGGCTTGGCACATTTGTACCACGGCCTCAGTCGAGCGGCGGATGCTAATGAGCCTGGGGTATTGCACGTGATCTTCCCGATGCACTACTTCATATCGTGGCTCGAGCTACACACATCGGGTGTCTTTGGCATGCACAAAAGGCCCTCGTTCTACGACAGGTGCAGCTTCCCTCGCATCATACAGTTGATTAGCGCGTCAATTGTGAGTCCATTGCCACGAAATGCCAGGGGTTTACTCCTTCGCCCCCACACCGTTGGAGATGGGGTGTCTTTTATCGATAAAGTGTTGACCATTAGAAAGGCATCCACCACTGCGGTGCGGCCATTGCAGAACACTTTCAAAGATGGAGCCTCAGTTTTGACGGCCAGGGAGACCCTCCACTTATATTCTATCAGACCGGGCTTCCTGGTGTTCAGGCAGAACGGTGCGGCGATTTTCATGAGGTACAACCCGCATCGCTTCACCCAACAACTGAGCTACACTCAAGGGGTACCACTGGAGGGCTTCCTTTCGGAACCTGCTGCGACCGAAGAAGGGATGGAGAGCGCGCTGCATCATTTCATGCGTCTAAACACGGGCTCCCATTTCTTTATCAGTGAACCGGCTTGCGCCCCACGACTCCTCAAGGTATATACAGAATGGTACAGTCATTCGACGGGAGCCGTCATAAAGGAGGAAAGGCGATTACTGGTCGACCGTAAGGGTGCGCCTCCAGGTAGCGACTGTAACGCTCCTTTGGTGCCAAGGACCCCGGTAGTTCCCCCTCTAAAAGATGCTAGAGCCGGACCACCGCGTGCGCAGAGTCCCCCACGCGGATTGCCGCTCCCTGATATTGCGGATGCACCACCAGCTCCCTGTGCTCCAGTGGAGACAGTGGTTGTAGCCTCGCCAGAGTCTGGCGTGGGTGTGGACATCGGGACCCGCCGCCCCAAGGTGGCTACCAAGCGTAAGTCGATCCCGAGTGCACCCAGGGTTGGTGGGCAGAAGAAGAAAAAGAAGTCACTCTTCGCCGCTGACGCCGCATTCGGTCAGGAACCCCATGCTCCCTATGGTGAGGGCATGAGTGAATATGGGACTAACGAGGGATTAGTCATGCCGCCGGATGACACGGACTTGGAGGCCGCCCTCGAAGCTTCGGAGCGGTTGGCGAGGCGCGACGCGTGGCTGGCTAAGCTTGCAGCATCAGGTAATCACTAATCGCATTTTCTGTTGCATCATATATTTATTATTGCCTTTGACTAACATTCTTCCTTCTTCTCTTCCAACAGGCATCACCACTGAAGAAACCATTGCCGCTTCCTTTAAGACCTTCTAAGAGGAGGAACGCCTTACAGCGTCTTTAGGCCTTAGTAAGTTTGAATTCATCAAGTTTTCATTTTCCTTATGTTATGGTCAATCTAACCTCTCCCTTTTTTATCGCAGGAACCTCAATGCCATTCCCGCCAAGTGACACAGATGTTCTGCCAGCTGCCGATGTTCCTGCTTCCTCAGGGCTACCGCAGGAGGTCCGTCTTGAAGAGCCGATGAGAGATGCCTTAAAGGCTCTGGAGGCATCTCTGAACGAGGACGACGGCGCCTTAATGAAAAAAGCGTCGAAAAGGTCCATCGCGACAGCCCGGGAGGAAAGGAAGCGGTCGAGGCGCGAAGCAAAGGCACGCAGAGCTGCCTTAGCCATTGGAGAGGGCCCAAGCACCGTTCCTCGTGCCGATACTCCATCAGAAGAGCCCCCGGTTGCCTTGTCTACAGCTCATAGACAGGCGATTCGCGCCAATAGGGAGGCTAACGACAAGTCTACCTCAGGTACTACTTCTTTCAAAATTTTGTTGTAAGACTTATAAAGCTGTCGGTTCTTATATGTTCTACCCTGTAGGGCCAAGCCCAACCGAGGGGGAGGCGGAGACTGTCGAACCTGAGGGGCTAAGGGAAGAGGCATTGGTCGAGCCCGAGCCGGTGGCGGATGACACAGCTGGGATTGCTGGGCCCGAGATAGTGGCTGACCAACTGGTCATGTCCACTATGCCTGAGCAAGCGGTTGTTGCTGAGCCCAAGGTGGCAGCGGGCGGAGTGTCTGAGGCCGATGACCTCGTGGTGACGGTGGACGAGACAACCGCGACTGCTGAGCCTGAGGGAGTAGCGGGTGAGGTAGACATGATTCCTGAGGACGAGCCAACCGCTCTTTCTCAGGAATCTGGCAATGCTCCGGTCATAGCCCTCCCTGCCTATGGCTCCCTGTCGTCTCCCGGCCTCGCGAGCACGACAACGGTCTCCATTGAGTCGGGTGATGAGGCCACGGGCGGTGGCCTCATATCGATGGAGGAGGGAGTCGCCTCCGTTTCAGCCGGCAGCTCATCAGGTAAATCCCAAGTTACTGTCCTCTTTATCTTACAATCCTTTCTGACAAGTTCACATTTGTTCGTAATGCAGGTGCAGCCAGCGCCGATGCCCCATTGCTCGAGGAAGCGCCTTCAACTACTGCCTTGGCGGTGGTCACCTCTCAGCCCTCTCTCATACCATCGAAGATTTTGGAAGGTATGGATTTGCAACTTATTAATCTTATCTTTCAGACGTATAATTTTTGTACTAAAATCATACTGTTGTGTCTTTCAGGAGTGCTTTTTGACCATCTCTATCAGGTGTTGCTCCCACACTTCTCCTTCCCATCTGAATTCGCTTCTTCCTCTGGTGGCGCTGGTGAGTATGGTTTCCCATTGATATCTTTCTTTTTTATTGATGGAATTACTTCTAACTTTTTTCCTCGTCCCGACTGCAGTGCTACAAATTGAAGGAGGGGATGAAAGATCGGCCGCGCCACCGGCCCTCCCGGCCTTGCTATCTGCCGCAGCTGGTACAGCAACTATCACATTGTTAACTCCCCCTTTTTTTATTTCCTGAACTGTTATCTGATCATATCTTGTTTCTTTTCAGCTGTTGTTCCGGTCTCGGCGCCCTTCGAGCCTCGCATCACAATGCCGGCAGGTCCTTACCTGAGACGTCCATCTTCGAAAGGCGCCGCGAACAGTTTGCGTATGTTGAGCGACTATATTGAGGAGCTCGATGTCGAGACCCCTACGTCTGCTGCGGATTTCGCTACGGCGGTTAACCCGATGCTGGTGATACTCGTGAATTTCCATGACGAGGGCATCATCGCATCTTGGATTAACCATTGTAGGGAGATCGATACTCGCCTGCATCAGCTGGAGTCAATGTGTCTCGCCCCCGAGACTTTAGCCGTGAGCAATGAAAAAGCAGCATGGATCGAGGAAAGCGCTTCTTGCGTCCACTACTTGGAACAAGAAGCAGCTTTAAGACTGAGGGAATGCCAAGAGACCTCGAGCGAGACGGCTCGTCTGCGTGCTGAGGTTGAGGCGAATGCTGCCCAAGTGAAGGCTATCTTTGAGGGTCTCCTGGAGCGCATCTCTCATGGGCTAAACCTGAAGCGAAAGCTTGATGTCGCCGAGCGTGACACCCCAGGCCGCGAAGCTGCTCATCAGGCCGTTAGGGAGCAGCTTGCATCTGTCTTGCAGCAACAGGCCCAAGGGGAGGCGGAGCTGGCAGCGGTGGCCGATCAGGAGAAAGTGAGGAAAGAAGTGCGTGAACAATTGCTAGAGTTATGCAAGACGCTTCCTTCCCAGTAATTCTCCTTGTATCTATATACTTGTAAAATTTTCCTTTTAAACAATATGTATCTATTCTTTATTCTTTTGTACGCTTCACCTTGTACTTGATTACAATCAATAAAGATACACATTTTTCTTTGCAATATCTTGTACTATTTCTTTGCTTTTTACTTTTTCTTATTATCAACATGCTGTCTTGATAAACACATTTGACCGATAATAGAGTAAGCATCTAGATTTCTCCGAGAGATAGCGATGGCTTAGGCCGCAGGTTCAGATCTGCCGCCTAAGACTTTTCAACTCTATGAGCCATGAGGGTCTCATAGAGACTTTTCTCCCTACGGATCGAGAGGATCTCGTAGGTGTATTTTCTCCTTAGGAATCGTGAGGATTCCTAAGCGCGTTTTCTCTTATAAGTCGTAAGGATCTTATAAGAGAATTTTTCCCTCTTACGAGTCAAGAGGACCCGTAAGCGGTTGTTTCCCTCCTTGTCGAAATTCGAATTTGGAGAGTGAGACCCGTGAATAGTATGCAAGAGACCGTTTTAGACCAACTTGCAGGGTCCCATTGTTCAGGAAACAAGTTTTTAATCCCTGCTGCCTGAGGCTTCATCTTGCAAGTTGAGACGAATCAGGAATTTCCCACGGAGACACTGGTTTCTCTACGAGCCGACGCGAATCAGGAGGCTCTCATCAAGGACGCTTGTTTCCTTGAATTGAGGTATTTGCCAAGGATATTTGTTTCCCTGGTGTTGAAACGAATCGAGAATTTCCCGCGGAGACACTGGTTTCTCTGCGAGTCGACGCGAATCAGGATTTTCTTCGTCAAGGACACTTGTTCCCTCGAGTCGAAGGATTTTGCGAAGACACTGGTTTCTTCGGGGTTGAGACGGATCGGGAATTTCCCGCGGAGACACTGGTTTCTCTGCTAGCCGACGCGAATCAGGAGGCTCTCATCAAGGACACTTGTTTCCCTGAATTGAGGTATTTGCCAAGGATATTTGTTTCCCTGGTGTTGAAACGAATCGAGAATTTCCCGCGGAGACACTGGTTTCTCTGCGAGTCGACGCGAATCAGGATTTTCTTCGTCAAGGACACTTGTTTCCTCGAGTCGAAGGATTTGCCGAAGACACTGGTTTCTTCGGGGTTGAGACGGATCGGGAATTTCCCGCGGAGACACTGGTTTCTCTGCGAGCCGACGCGAATCAGGAGGCTCTCATCAAGGACGCTTGTTTCCCTGAATTGAGGTATTTGCCAAGGATATTTGTTTCCCTGGTGTTGAAACGAATCGAGAATTTCCCGCGGAGACACTGGTTTCTCTGCGAGTCAACACGAATCAGGATTTTCTTCGTCAAGGACACTTGTTCCCTCGAGTCGAAGAATTTTGCCGAAGACACTGGTTTCTTCGGGGTTGAGACGGATCGGGAATTTCCCGCGGAGACACTGGTTTCTCTGCGAGCCGACGCGAATCAGGAAGCTCTCATCAAGGATGCTTGTTTCCCTAAATTGAGGTATTTGCCAAGGATATTTGTTTCCTGGTGTTGAAACGAATCGAGAATTTCCCACGGAGACACTGGTTTCTCTGCGAGTCGACGCGAATCAGGATTTTCTTCGTCAAGGACACTTGTTTCCTCGAGTCGAAGGATTTTGCCGAAGACACAGGTTTCTTCGGGACTAGGATGAACCGTCGAGATTTGGTTTCGTTTTCTGGCGGAGCCTGTTGGGAAAGTATGGTTCCCTCTTTGTTTGCGCCCTTGGATTGTATACAGGGATCGATGTGATCTCAACTGTAGGGCCAAAGTTTTATCATTTTTTTTTGATTTATTTCCGCGATGCTCTATCATTTCAGCTTTTATATCGCGAAGGTCATGATTGCCCAATCATTTCGACTATTTTTCGCGGTGCCCAATCATTTCGGCTATTTATTTTATTTTCACTCGCTGCTTTTTATTGCGAGTTGCCCAATCATTTCGGCTATTTTGTATGCATACGTTTTTACTTGCTGCTTTTTATTGCAAGTTGCCCTATCATTTCGGCTATTTTGTATGCATGTGCGGCCTACCGGCTTTTCACTGTAAACATGAACTTAGACACCGATTTCGGCATCAGCACCGCTGCAACTGGGATATTGCCAGGAGCGAATCATCATTTGCCTCTGTCGATGTCGAACAAAGGTGGCTTAGCGAACAGGGTTAAGGTCCTGTCGACTAAGGCTTTTAACTTCATGAGCCGTAAGGGTCTCACAAAGGTATTTCTCCCTACAAGTCGTGAGGATCTTGTAGGTGTATTTTCTCCTTAGGAATCGTGAGGATTCCTAAGTGTATGTTCCTCTGTAAGTCGTAAGGATCCTACAAGAGGGTTTTCTCCTTGTAAATCGAGAGGACTTATAAGGGTTGTTCATCATGCGCAAATATCCCTAATCATGGATGGGACTTGGTTAGGGAAATGTTTATTCGTGCCCATGGATTGTATACAAGGGTCAGTATTGAACCACTTGTAGGGCAGTATCGAAGGTTGTGGGGGGTTTGCTTAAGAACAGGTTTATGTCTCTGTAACTTAAGACTTTCAAATCTTATGAGCCGTAAGGGTCCCATAAAAGAGTTCTCCTTACGAGTCATGAGGATCTCGTAAGTGTATTTTCTCCTTAGGAATCGTGGGGATCCCTAAGTGTGTTGCTCCCTTGTGAGTCGTAAGGATCTCACGCGGGTGGTTTCTCCTTACAAGGTCGAGAGGACCTTGTAAGTGTCTTTTAACGAGGTTGCGCTCTTTCGGGTTTTCACAAACACTCGCTGGTAGTCCTGCTGTTTTTACTCACGGAGCCCTTTCGGGTTTTCATCCGTGCCCTTTTTGCTTATGGACATACACCTTTTTTTATTCTTTTTATTTTTATATATTTTTTTACGAGGTCGCGCCCTTTCGGGTTTTCACGAACACTCGTCGGTAGCCCTGCTGTTTTTACTCACGGAGCCCTTTCGGGTTTTCATCCGTGCCTTTTTTGCTTATGGACATACCATTTTTTTATTATTATATTTATATTTTTTTTCTTTTTCTCTTTTTTTTTATTCATCTCGTCAGCCTAAGGATACTGCGGTAGTAGTTTTAAGGACGTTTCGGTCCGTCCAGGAGAAGGCTGGCTACTGCTTATAAAGTTTGGGCTCAGGAAGATAGCGAGCGGACATAGTCGTCGTCATCTATCATTGACCTAAGCAGTAACTCGCTAAGCGTAGTATTTCTTTAGGAATCGACCATTTATTGGCCTGTAAGGCCTTTCACCGTGCATATCCATGAGTAGATAGGCTCCATCCTGTTAGACCTTGTCTATGATGTACGGGCCTTCTAGTTTGGATCGAATTTTCCCCGCTTGGCGCGATTGGGGATCATAGGCCTTTTGACCATTAGCACGAGTTCGCCTTGGCGGAATGTCCTCGGCCGAGTCAATCTTTCATATGAGCGCGTCATCTTCATAAGCTTCCAGATTTTGTTGCGCTATGAGCCGGGTTTCATCAAGGGCATCAAGCTCCTCAAGCCGAAGGTGAGCGTTTTCTTCATCTGTTAGCTCGTAGTGGACTGCCACTCGTAGAGAGGGTAACTCTATCTCGAGGGGGAGTACTGCTTCTGTACCGAATACCAACGCATATGGCGTTGTGTTTGTGGCTGTCCTGAACGTAGTTCGATACACCCAAAGAGCTTCTTGTAGCCTCTCATGCCAGTCCTTCTTATTTCGGGACACCGTTTTCTTCATGATCTTTGTCAAGGTCTTATTGAAGGCCTCGGCTAGACCATTAGCTCATGGATTATAAACCGAGGAATATCTCCAGTCTATATTGTGTTGTTGCGCGAAGCGACTGATCTTGTGGCTTCTGTAAGTTGGCCCGTTATCGGAGATGATCTGTCGCGGAGTTCCAAACCGATATATGACGTGCGTCTTGAAGAAATGGAGGATATTCTCCATCTTCACTTCCCTCAGCAGTACTGCTTCTGCCCATTTGGAGAAGTAATCAGTCATTGCCAGGATGAATCGATGTCCCCTGGACGATGCTGGTTCGATAGGGCCGACTATATCAGTTCCCCACATTTCGAACGGCCAGCTAGCCACCGTTAGATGTAGTGGATTTGGATGCTGGTGGATGAAGTACCCATGAATTTGGCATGAGTGGCATTGCTTCGCATATTCGAGGCAGTCCTGAATCATCGTGGGCCAGTAGTAGCCCATCCGCTTGATCTTCAACTTCATCTTTGGGCCTGCTTGATGAGAGCCACAGAGTCCGTCATGAACTTCCTGAACGACTCTTTTTGCTTCTTCAGGTCCCAGACATCTCAACCACAGAGAATCAAATGACGTCTTGTACAGAGTATCATTGACGAAGGCGAAAGACAGAGCTCGTTTCATAAGCTGATGTCTTGAGGACGCATCTTCGGGCGTTCGACGGTATTTGAAGTAGTCTATAAAGACTTCTCTCCAATCCTCGGTATTTTCCCGATCTTTTATTTGCAGGGTCGTCTGCTCACTCGCTCCTTTTTCTTCGGATGATTCCGGAGATATTTCTGCTCGGGCAAGCACCCGACAGCTTTGTACCATGATTCTTACGTCACCAAGGTTCTCATCAGCCAGTTCCTTAGCGAGTTTGGCCAACGCGTTTGCTTTGCTGTTTTCCGCGCGCGGTATGTTTTCCAAAGTATAGGAAGGGATTTGGGTCAACAGTTTTTGCACCTTTTCGCCGTACTTCACCAACTCTGGCTTGCACGTTTGGTAGTCGCCGTTTACTTGACTAACGACTAGTTGGGAGTCTCCATATATGAGGAGGTTTTCAATTCCCATGTCGATGGCGATCTCGAGGCCTGCTATCAAAGCTTCATATTCGGCTTCATTGTTTGTCCTCGGCTCTATTAGGGAGAAAGCAAAACGCATTATCCCTCCTTGTGGAGTTACAAAGATGAGTCCTACCCCCGATTTGATTATAGGGGTACTTTGTTTGCGCTTCTTTACGGAAGATGCTCCATCGAAATAAAGCTCCCATCGGGTATCACCACCGTCGATCGCGTCAAACGCATGTTCGTATGGAAGATCGCAATTTAGAGGAGAATCGGCGGCTGTCGGATGCTCAGCGAGGAAATCGGCGATGGCCTGGCCTTTTACTGCCTTGAGAGGCTGATAGGTTATCGAGAACTCCATCAAGAGCAGGGCCTATTTAGCGAGTCGTCCCGTCAATATGGCCTTTGACATTAAATATTTAAGAGGGTCCACCTTCGAAATGAGACGGACCTCATGCGCCAACGCATAGTGCCTGAGCTTTGTTATCGCGAAGATTAACGCCAGGCAGTGTTTTTCGATGGGGGAGTAGTTGCTTTCTGCCCCCAGTAGAACTCGACTTAAGTAGTAGAGTGCTCTTTCTTTCCCTTGATCGTTCTCTTGTGCCCATAGTGCGCCTAAGGAACCTTCGAGGGCGGTTGTATAAAGAATGAGGGGCTTTCCCTTGACCGGAGCAGCCAGCACTGGCGGGTTCTGCAGGTATTGCTTGATCTCGTCTGGCGCGCTTTGGCATTTTTGGTCCCAGAAGAACGGGGTTCCCTTCTTCATCAGGTGGCTGTAAGGATGGCACTTGCCTGAAAGGTTGGCTATAAATCGCCGTATGTATGCGAGCTTCCCTTAGAGAGACCGCAATTGTTTGAGAGTCCTTGGCGATGGCATTTCCATGATCGCCTTGATCTTTGACGGATCTATCTCAATGGCCCGGTGCCGGACAATGAATCCCAGGAATTTGCCTGAGGAAACTCCGAATGCACACTTGAGAGAGTTCATCTTCAAGTTGTATTGTCGAAGGCGTTGAAATACGGTCTTCAGATGCTCGAGATGTTCCTCGTATGATTTGCTCTTAACCACAAGATCGTCGATATAGTATTCGACGATTTCGTGTATGAGGTCATCGAAGATTTGCGTCATGGCTGTTTGATAAGTAGCACCGGCGTTCTTTAAACCAAAGGGCATCACTTTGTAGCAGAATATACCCAAAGGGGTCCTGAAGGCAGTGTGCTTCTGGTCTTCGGGATGCATCTTTATCTGATTATAGCCTGACGAGCCGTCCATGAAGGAGAAAACCTCATGAGTGGACGTATTGTCTATCATCAGTTCGGTGACTGGCACTGGGAAATCGTCCTTCGGGCAGGCTTTATTGAGATCCCGGAAGTCTACGCATATGCGCACTGTCCTATTTTTCTTCATCACCGGGACGATGTTGGCGATCCATTCCGGATATTGAACCTCCTGAATAATGCCAGAGTCGATCAGCTTCTTGACCTCGGCGTTGATGCTCATCTCAAGCTCGAGCCGCATTCTTCTTGGTGCCTGCTTGACCGGCTTGACGTCCGGGGATATTGCCAATTTTTGCACAGCAATTTCTGGATCTAGTCCCGGCATTTCGGAATAGTTCCATGTGAAGCAATCTTTATGCTGCATAAGCAGGTTTTTTAATGAAGCCACCCTCTCTTCAGACAGCAGCTCACCAATGAATATCGGTCGCGGGTCGTTTGCCGTTCCCAACTCAATTTTCTTGAGGTTATCTGCAGTGGTACGGATTCCGTCTTCCAGCTCTTTTGGCGCTAGTGGAAATTCTGAGATTACCTCATCGTTGTTGTTTTCAAAGCACCAGGGAAAGTCATCCATGTTCTCAGGCTTTTCCTTTGATATTGTTATCACGTGACAAGTACGAATTCGCTTCCAATCCCAATGTGGAACTGGTTCTTATTCCGTGGCCTTGGGTTCGTGCTTCTGTGGCGGTGCTACCCTCCATTTGTCAGACAGAGCGAACTTGCCAAGCTGATACTGATCCTCGACCCAATTCTTGAAGGTGAAGCAGTCTTCGAGAGGATGCCCAAAGCGTAGTGTCAGTATCACAGACCCAAGAGTTCTTGATGATTGGGAGTCAAACCCGGAGATGGTAATCTTATCCCGAGCAAGGTGCTGGACGCTCATGCAGATTTCTTTTAACACCCACATATTGAGGAGGTTAACGGAGGATCCATTGTCGATCAGGATTTTGCCTATCTTTATATCGTGACAGTATCCTGAGACATAAAGGGGACGATTGTGTTCGCACGTCCAAAGGAGAAGGTCTTCATCACCAAAAGCGACATCGGCCGTATGCACTTCCTCCAATTCATCCTTCATCTTTTCCTCGGCCAGGAAAGCTTGGAATTGCTCCGGATCCTATAGTGCCTTGATTAACGAATCTCTCGCCTCCTTTGATAGCAAAAGGGCATCAAGAATGCTGAGCTGCAAGGGTAGTTTCCTCAGATGCGCTAAGACGTTGTAATCCACCTTATTTTTCTTTGGCGGGTCCTTGGCACTTAGCTCCTCTACAACTTGGTCATCTAAGACGATATCTTCAGAGACCTTTTCTTTCCCTTTATCTTTTTCATTTGAGGGCCCGAGATTCTTTTCGGGGAGCGTGCGATTACGTAGCCGGATATTTTCGCAGACCTTCGGCTCTTCTTCTTTTCCCGAGGTGGACTCTTTAAAGAGAGGGGCAAGCTCCATCTCCTCATCAGAATCGCTTCTGAATGTAGGCACCTGTGATCCCCCGGCGTTAACCATGCGACAATTACCGGTGGTTCTGTTAAACCCTTCGGTCATATTTTTCCGCTCCCGACGATTTTTACGTTTCTCCCGCTTAAAATGTTGTCGATGAGCAACATATCTTTGCCACCATCTATCGAAAGCTTTGCACTCTTGAGTGGGGTGCGAAACCTTCTGATGATATAAGCAATCGGAGGGGTGCATTTCCATTTCACCAGTAATGTTTCCTTCGGAGGATGGTAGCTTCATGCCCATTGATATGGCTTTAGCAAACCTTTTCCTTATCTTGAATTTGCTTTTGTCGGTAGTGGAGGTATTTTGCTCCAGTGGGAGCGTCTCAGCTCTTTCATCAAGTCGCTGGCGCTTGGCCCTTTCAAATATGACCGCCTCGCGTTCCCGATCAGCTTTACTTTTTAAGAGAGCTTCATTGAGGAATGTGTCAATTACTTCATCCGATGGCCCCAGAATTTTTGGTTCAGGATCTGCCCCCACCGTTTCAGTATAAGGAGTCTCCTCATCGTCCGTGAACGAATGGGAAATCACATGACAGCTCGCCACGTATTCTTCAGATTCATCAGATGAACTTTCTCCCTCATCTTCCTTTTGAAAGACGTGGTTAAGAAACTCTTGGAGCGTAATGGGAGTCCGTGCTTTCTGGTTGTATTCCTCCAGCGCGTCAATTTGTTTTTGCAAGTCTGTGCGCTTGTCGCCAGGCTTCATGGGCTTCTTTGATTTCTTCTTCTTCTTCTTTGAATATTTTGACGGTTGGTTGCGAGTGCTTGGGCCACCACCATCGGTCTTTGGAGTTGGACGTGGCTTCAACATCCCTTCAATGACATGCGGTTCCAACGGGTTTTTCCACTTGATCACTGGGCATGTTTGAAGATCGTTTAGCATCCTCTTTGTCTTGGCTGATAATACAACCTCCCAAGGAACTTCTTCAACGACAGAGCATTTTGCCCCCGGCGTATTCATCCTCTTAGAGGTATGGGGATGCGGGGGATTCACCTTCTATTTGTCAGATAACACGAACTTGCCATGTTGGTACTGGTCTTCAAGCCAATTTTTGAAGACGTAGCAATCTTTGATCGGATGACCCAGTACTCGATGATAAGGACAGTAGTTGGGCTCATTGACATCATTTGGTTGCGACGGACGTTTTGGATCCGGCAGATTTATGAGTCGATTGCGCAACGCCAGCTCGAATAACCTTCTCGTTTTATCTCGGGGAAATGAGTAAGGACGTCCTAGCCTCTCCTCAAGGGCTACGTACGGGCGCATATTATTTTGACGAACAACCGGCTTCGAGTTGCTCGGTTGTTGTTGAGCATTAGCGACAACGATCGCTTTTCCCTTCCCCTTGTCATTTCGGGAGTCCGGCTTTGGAAGAGGGGGTCTATGGCCCATCTGATCCATTTGCGCTAGCTTGTCAATCAAGTCCTGGAAGGTAGTCGTCTTGAAAAATATCATAAATTGCGAGATGGTTGCTTGCGGATCAAGGGTTCCCACAAACATACCAACTGCAGGAGCTTCTTCAATGCGCTGTTCGCACTTTGACCATAAGTTCCTCCACCGTATAGCATATTGAACCCATGTCTCGCCTGGCTTCACCCTGGCGTTAATCAGTGCCGTCATCGGGGTGCGTTCACTGGCGCTTGCAAAACGCTGAGTAAACAACAGCTCCATCTCCGCGAAGGTCTTGATAGAGTCATTCGGGAGCTTAGAGTACCACTCGAACGCTGTATCTGATAAGCTTCCAACAAACTGGTGAAGCAACAGCTTGTCATAACCGCCGGTGTTGCCGCAGAGTGTCCTGAACTGGGCAACATGCTGGTGAGGATTGCCCGTCCCCTTGTAGACATGGAACTTGGGAATTGTGTAGCCCGGCGGATTCTTGATCTGGTCGTACCAACTCGGATACGGCCATCCTGTTTTTATGACCTGGCCGGCTGCTTCAGTCGCATGATGAACCCGTAATTTTTGGGCTATGTACTCGTCCAAATCAGCTTTGGAGATTGTATCCTCCTTAGCTGTTGATAGAGCTGGTGGAGGATTCGACGTTTCTCCCCTATCGTCTTCAAGGACGATCGGGGGATCTTCGGCCGGAGGATCTTGCTGGATCATCATCCCTACCATGTCTTGGAACAGGAGGCACATACGCTTTATGTTGGCTGCTTGTTCAGCAGCCTCTTTATCCTTCTTCTCCAATATTCGACGAAGGAATTCGGCGTCGGTTTCTTGCTCCTGACGTTCATCCGAAGACATTTGAGGGCTTTCTTTTGGCCCAGTAAGTGCGGCCATAGCGCTCATCATCTCTTGGAGCTTCTGCTGCTGCTCCTGCGCCTTGGTCACCGATCGCGTGAGCGGTCTATGACCCGTTGATATGCGGCTGTCCTCTTTACCAGACGCCATATAGACGGTATGAACTACCATACCCCCAGACTTAGGGCGTTTGGGTTCACCACCTTTGATATTCGCCACAGGTGTAGGGACTTTCTCTGGCCTCCTTCTCTTATGGGCCGTTGAAGTTGAGGGGGCCGTTGCTTTGGGCACCCAAGTGGTCGTCAACTTTCGTTGCTTGATCGGAGGATTTTCTTCTTCCCGACCTTTCGACTTCTTGTGTCAGCGAGAGGAATTAGGATCAATTACAGATTCTCGGACTCGTCGCCATGTCTTGTAAATCCTGGAAGACAGTGATTGAAGAGGCTGCTCCATTTTTTCTGAACGGCGGTCTCTACCGGTCAAGGAGATCTTTTGAGCACCGCAGTTGGCGAGTTTCTGCGTACTCTGTTCAGTAACTCGAAGTTGTTCCCAGTTGGAACAGCAGCGTTAACTTCCACCGTTGGAGCGGCGGAGTCATCCCAGAAGGGGAGTTGACCCCGGTCTTCCTTACCTGGCGCCAGTGGCATCGTCGGGCGCGACGAGTTGTCGGTATTAGCTCAGAGACAGAAACAGCCTCCTCTTGCCCCTGGTTCAGGTGTGGGGCTGTTGCCGGCGTTAGACTATTGAAGACAGATGTCTTTTGAGCAGCAGGAGCAGGAGTGGGAATAGGGATGGTCAGTCTTGTAAAGACCGATCTCTTAGCAGGAGAAGCCTCCTTGACGACTTCAGGAGAAGGTTTGGGTACTTCTTCTGGGGTAACCTTTTCTGGGACTGCAAGCTTCATTATGGGTCCGCAGGAGTTTTGGCCCAGTCTGGAGAAGACCGAGGCACTGGTGTTGGGCAACCCGTTGAGAGGGGCCGCCGTAACTGTAAGTCGATCGAAGACCGACTTCTTAGGAGCTTCTGGTATGGGCACGGGGGTGCTGAAGCTTGTTGGCGGAAGCATAGTTCCGAAAAACAACCCCGTGGTGGCTTGAGTAATCTGTTCCACGGGCATGGTGAACAAAGAGGCCGCTTGGGGCCCGTAGGTTATGTCCCCAGCTGAGGCCGGACGCGAGCTGCAGCTGCAGTTGGAGCACTTCAAACAGGTAGATGCCATCGATGCTTGATTTCTGCGCCAGGAAAGAGACCAAATCTTAGTAACTTGAAACCTAAGGGCAACCATTAACAAACCGAGATTCGTTCGCGAATACGACACACGAAGTGTGGAGTGGAAAGAGGAAAAGGTCCCACCGGGCGTGCCAGAATCTGTTTCCCTCCGAACGGCGGCCACGACGTGAAGACGTCTTGCCTGAAGTTCGGGGCAGATGCTATGTGGTTTTATCCGTCCACCTCTTCGAAGATGCCAAGTTGATTTATGGCGCCGTGTATCGGAGGTTTAGACGGATGCGGCCGATGTAGCAGACTTCGTCAGATTCCCCCTCGCTTGAGGGGTTTTTGATTGTGGGGACGCTCTTCCCTGCAGGCGCAAGCCCCTGTAGTTAATTACGGTACCGCATCGCGGTAGCCACTTTCTCCTTCTCCAGAATTTCACTTCGTGTCGTGTGTGTTTGTTTTGTTTGTGATTGCCCGTGGATTGTATACGGAGACTAAGTTATGCCGTTGTCCGTAGGACGTGGATTAGTCCAAATCCGTATTTACTTAGATTTGGGTTTGGTGTTTTAGTTTAAGGATGCGTTAGCCATATTTAGGCTAAGATCGACTTAAACGTTTGTTAAGGATACGTAAGTCTGATTTGAGACTAAGATCGACTTAACGGGATCGTTTAGATCCGACAAAAGAGCATTTGGGAGCTCTATTGTTTAGTTTAATGACGTTGCGGTCAATTGGTAGTTTAAGGACGTTGCGGTCCATATTCCAGTTTAGGGACATGGTGGTCCATATTCCAGTTTAAGGACGCTTAAGTCCGTGAGTTTAAGGACCCCACAGTCCGTGTTTTAGTTTAAGGACGCATAAGTCCGCGGGTTTAAGGATCCCACAATCCGTATTTTAGTTTAAGGACGCTTAAGTCCGTGGATTTAAGGACCCCACAGTCCGTATTGATGTGTGGTTGTCGGGACCCGTCACCTCTCTGACGTCGTTGAAGGATTACAACGATAGGAGTCAAAGGAGTTCGGAGATGTACCCTCGAACCGGATGTAAATTGATTAAAGAGAGCAATCTTGCTCGGTCAATTTAATTTGAGGACTTACGGCCATGATTGGGCTAAGTCCAGTTTATTTCTTAATTTTGGCTTATTAGACCTGTGTTAGGGCTTTACCCATGCATAGCATTATTTATTCTGTTTGGGCTCTAGCTATTTATAAATGATGCAGAGCTTCATTTTTGTTTGGGCTCTGCCCCTTTTTATTGCATTTTCACCTTTGTTTGGGCTCTGCCCTTTTACAAATGATGCAGAGCATCAATGCTGTTTGGGCTCTGCCCTTTTTATTGCATTGCAATTTATTTTGGCCTACTAGGCCTTTCTGATTTGGGCCTGGCCCTTTAGTAAATAATGCATTGCATTTGTCAGGCGCTTTGCGCCAATCACTGAGCGCAAGTGCTTGCGGTGATGACACGTGTCACGCAAGCGCAGTGCGCTGCACCAGCGCGCTGCGCTTGCGCTGCTGACACGTGGCGCGCTCTGGTGAGTTGCGCCAATTTCATAGAGCAAGGCTCTATTTCAAAAGCGCACAGCGTAAGTGGTTTAGATGCTGACACGTGGCGCTCTCTGGTGGCTTGCACCAACCCAAGAGCGCAACAGTGCAGTTTTGCAAGTGCAATGCACTATTAACTTGAGAATCTTTTAGATTCCAGAACCAATGGTTCATAAAAAAGTGCAAAGCACTGTTTGTTTTCTTGATCTAATTTAGATCAACGAAAACAAGTATTTCTTGTTTTTTCTTGATCTCAGAGAACCAATGGTTCATAAGTGCAAAGCACTATGTTTATTTGTTTTTTATTGAAGATCATTGATCTTGTTCTTAGATCAATGATCTATTAGAAGAAATTCTTCTATCTTAAAGGTTTTTACCTTTTTCTTCTTGAAATTTCTTCAGAGTTCTCTCTGTTTGAAGTTCTTGATTTCTCCCAATGTTGATGCCTTTGATTTGGGGTTTAGGGGCCTTTATATAGTGCCCATAAATTTGTTAAAGAGATCCTTCTATGAGTGATTTGGGGAATTTTCCCCACCGTTGGATTTTTGATCCAAGAGCTTCTGTTTTACAGAAGACAATTTTCTTGTTTTAACAAGAACAGAAAAATCTTACTAGAATTTAATTCTGTTTGGCACAAACGTCTCAGCGCGTGACACGTGTCAAGCAGCGCAGAGAGCAGCGCAACTGCGTTTGCACAACTGCGCCGACACGTGTCGCGCAGCGCAACTGCGCTAGCGCATCTGCGCTGACACGTGTCGCGCAGCGCAGCACTTGCGCAACTGAAGCATTACTTCCTTTAATTTTGTTTTAAATAGAGCTTTGCTCTGATTGGGCGCGCTGCCTTGGACGCTGCGCTGATGTATCAGCTTTTAACACGTGTAGCGTTGCGCGCAGCGCAAAGAATCTGAAGCGTTGCTTCGAATTTTGAATTTTGAAATTCAAACAGAGCTTTGCTCTGATTGGGGGAAACACACATAACTTTGGGGGTATGGGGAAATCAAAAGTGTAAACTAAATTGTAGCTTACAAAGGTATTACTTGATCTGTGGTCCTGGAGGATAACGGGACAGAATCATTTGTGATTCTTACTTGATCTGTGGTCCCGGGGGATAACGGGACAGAGTTACTCATGACTCCCACTACCTGATCCGTGGTCCCTGGGGATAACGGGACATATCCTTTGAGTTATATGGAGAATTACATTAATTGATTTCAAACAAACTTTAGAATAGATAACCCAGTAGCACGGTTTTGACTGATCACTGCACGTCAAATATATTGATACACTTCACTGTTCTATATCCGTGTTTACTTATTACATTCATGTTACTGTTTATGATTCATACCTGCATATCTCGTGTATCCTGTTCATTTATTATTGTTTGATATCATGACGCACCGACGTCTGGGTTTTGCATGGCCCAGATCCTCTATCTCTATCGCAGGCCGTTCAGGACTATTTTGACTAACAAGCCGAGCAGTGAAGATCATATTAGTAGCTAGCTGGTTTAGTTTTATTTCGCATTTTCATTCATGATGTGAGCCCGTATTTTCGGACGTACTTTCCAGATTGTTATTGTTACTTGAATTTATTGCTTCCGCATATTATTTCTTGACTCGCTATTTCTGGCTCATGGACATGTACTAGATAGTTTCTTTTATTTTTCCTGCTCTTGATATTTATAGACAGCCGTAATGTGACTGTGGAGGGATGTTTCCTAGCCACAGGTAGCATGGTTGGCTCTGTCACGTGCCGATCTTAGCACACTCTGGGAAGCGGGGCGTGACACTACCGCACAACGCCAGGGATCAAAGCCCTCGCCAAGAGGCACCGGGAAGTAACCCTGCTCGGCCCGTCCTTAAGGATCAAAGCCTTCGCCAAGAGGCACCGGGCAGTAACCCTGCTCGGCCCGTCCTTAGTAGGCCTCTTATGGCCCCTCCCGCACTAATGATCAAAGCCCTCACCAAGAGGCAACCGGGCCTTCCCTTGTTTGGTTATCCCTGGCTGGTAGATCCCTACCTCGCAATGCCAAGGATCTAAGCCCTCGCTAAGAGGCAGCCCAGCGGCTTCTCTGCTCGGCTATCCCCGACTGGTAATTCACTACCCCACGACGCCAGGGATCTAAGCCTTCGCCAAGAGGCAACTGAGCAGCTTCACTGCTCGGTCCCTCCTTAGCAGGCCTCGTACGGCCCCTCTCATGCTAAGGATCAAAGCCTTCGCCAAGAGGCCCCGAGCAGCGATAACGCTCGGCCAATTCTTTAGAAAGCACCAACCTTCTTGCAACAAAGGTTCCCTCAAACTGTTCAAGTGAATGATCACCACCTCGATTTCGGGGCCATGGAGATACCGACCCTTCACCGATCTCTGCACACTTGGCAAATGGTCAAATTCAACTCGACGGTGTGATCGCCGGACGAAGAACCGACCTGACATGAAGGCTGAACCGTGCAAATATGAATGTTCCCCACAAACAAAAGGATAAGTGCATGCAAAGAAACTGCAAAGTAAGATTTTTATTCACAAAAATCAAAAGTCTCTACAAAGGTATTATGGGCTCCCCAGCCTAACAAAAGTGCCCATAGGCTTACAAGATTCCCAAAACAACAAAAATATATATAAAGAAGACGAGGGGTTTCAGGCCTCAGGGCCGGGGGCAACTCGAAGGAGCACCGCATCTACCACGACCGGGGCTGCGTCTGGAGGGTCGGCGCCCATCGCAGGAGCCTCGGCGCCGCCCTCGCCGGGGGCCTCCTCCCCGGCGGTGCTTTCAGGGGCATAGGCCTGTGCGTCATTCCTGTGAGGATACTTGTTTCGGAGCTCCTCATCAGGGAACTCCGGCATCCAAGCCTTAACGGCATCGAGGGCATCGTGCCAAATGAGGGTAGAGGCTGCGGTTAGGTCGGTGTAGAAGTGGTCCGACTTCTTGTAGTTCTCTACTGCCTTCGACGCTCTGAGCTCGGCTCGCTTTGTCCCCTCTACCGCCGCCTCCAGCTCCTTCCGGAGGGAGCTCGCCGACTTCTTCAGGGTGCCGACGAGCACCTTGGAGTCCTGAAGCTTGGCCTCGGTGGCCCGGGCAGCCTCATGGTGCCTGGCGACCTCCTGCTTCCCGACCGCCACCTCCTATTTCCAAGCCTCAACCTCCTCCTCAAGGACAGCAACCCTCGCCATCGCCGCCTCCAGCTCCAACTTGGAGCTCTCCTCCAGCGAGGAGAACTCGCCCGCGGCTCGCATCGCCGGGGCAATCTCCTCGTCCTCCATTTGGACGACAAGGGCGACGTGCTGGAGGACCTAAAGAAATCAGAGAAGTGTCAGAAAGAAGAGGGAGGCACCAACCCTCACGAATAACGAGACGCCGAGTGGAAAACCAAGGGAGGGGCGAGTACGAACCTGCACGGCCTCTTGGGCGATGGCCGCCATTTGCGCCCTAAGAGTACCCCGAGGGACTTTGCCCCCGGCCGACCTCTCCATCTCTGCCAATAGGCTGTCGGAAATGGAGAGCCCCGAGGGCACCTCGAAGCAGAGATCCCCCTCATCCACCAGGATCGGGGAGGCCGGGGTGCGCGGGACCGTCCGGTGAAACCTCTTGAGAGACTGCACTGGGGAGCCTGTCTCTACGTCCGCAGCCCGGGCCTTCTGTTCCCGAACCCGCTTCCGGCTTAGCGCCTGGCTGAACTCCGGGGCACGGGCAGCACTTGAACGCCTGGGTGGAGCGGCCGCCGGGGGAACAGGGGCCGACGTCGGACGAGAGGAGCTGGCACCTCCAGCCCTCGATCCCTTCTTCTGCTCGAGCAGGGCTGCTCGGAATTTTCCCACGTCCATGGTTTCTGCACAAGACAAGGTATAATGATTACAAGTAAAAGTAAAATAAATGCAAGTCTAACAGATCTCCTGTGAACTCCTAACTTACCCGCGAATTGGGCATGACTGAGCCCAGCCCAACTAAGGGCCTGCTCAGAAAGTAGCACGTCAGCCCGAGAAATGGGCTCCCACTCTGCCACTTTCAGCGCGTCGGGATCGCTCGACTGACTCTCTCGCCGACACCTATCTTTAGACCACTAGTGGGGCATGGGCCAGTCCTCACCCTCGGGTGGCCCAACAAAGAAAAACTTCTTCTTCCAATCGTGGATGGAAGAAGGCACGACGACGACCCTCGATCCGGGAGCACTTCCCCTCTATTTCCTAAAGGATACGTATACCCACTTCGGCTTGCCCGCGCGAGTGCCGGGTGACTTTTGTAACAGAGAGAGGAGGTGAGGGTGCTCAGCGAGAAGGGGATCGCTCGCAACTTCAAACTAACCAGGAACCCAAGAGAATCCTCCAGGAGTTCGGCACTAACTGGCCCGGGGCTAACCCAAAATGATTCAGCGCTCTAACAATCTCGGGAGAGAAGGACAAGTGCATTCCGGCCCAAAAAACTTCCAGGTACAGGGCAATCTCCTTACCTCGTACCTAATCTGCCCTCTCCCCTTTCTCGGCCAAACGTACCGTATAGCCGGGAGGAATGTGGAAGCGAGCCCGGGCGGTGGCGAGCTCATCCTCGTACCTCACCATGGATGACACACCAGGGGCATCCGCGACATCCTCTCTGGGAACCGCCCCCATTTCGCGGCCTCGAGAAGAGGATCCGACCCTAACTTTCCAGGAAGACTCCGACTCAGTGGAAGAAGAAGCAGAAGAAGAAGAAGAAGAAGAAGAAGAATCTACGGTGGGCTCCCTAGACCCTACCCGATCTATTTCTACAAACTCTTCAAAAGAAGACATCTAACCTGATTGAGATGATGGGTCCTCGGAAGGGGAAACGCAGAGATCTGACTTAAAAAGAGAGCGCCGAGCTAACGAGACCCAAGGCGAGGAAAATATGAAGTGGTACGGGCTATGATAGGGACCTCACCTCTATTTATGGCTGTCGGCGTACACATCCTACGGCGACAGCCCTCTCCCGCCGAAACGACTCATTGCATTCAACGGCCACGATCGCTCCACCTGTCGCACGTGCATTGGTCGTATCCCATCAGATGCCAGAAATCTACGGCCCGTCGCATCAACCAACCAGCGCCTGACACGTGGACTGTCGTTTCAGTGAACGTACGCACGATCCGGCGCATCCTCTTTAATGCGGGGTCTGACCCCTGATCCGCTGACGTCTCCAAGAAGATACCGTTGGATGCCCGGGAATGCATACTCACGATATCTACGACAAGGAGCTCACCTCGGGTGACCAGGCAGACCACTCTCGACCCGACCCGTGAGCAGGTCGGGACGAGAGTGGTGGGATAATGATGATGCTCGATATCGGTGATCTCCCAGATCATGACAGTGGCAGATGACGTGTCCCGAAGCTGGCAAGAAAGGACCTGCAGTAGCCGACCAGACCACTCCTATGCCCGTCCTACAAACAACCGCTGGCTCACCTCCGAGCCCCCTGCACAATTGGCCTCCTCGGCCCTCTCAGCTCGCCTCCGGGCTATCACAGAACCAAGATAGCTCGGCCTTCCGCTCGGTTCCGAGCCTCCTACCGAGCTCATCTTCCTCGGTCCTATCGACCGACCAACGGCATCGATTGCAGGTGCATCCGCCTCGCCTCCGCAAATCTCGCCATGCGCGAGATATCCACTGGCCATGATCCCGCGTTCCACGCCATCACGATCCCCATTAACGAGCCTGCCTCGCCATTAATGGGAGATCCCGCCTATCATGCGGGCGTGACGTCGGGAGCGTAACGGCCGGCGTGATTCTCGCACCTTCCTGCCTGTTGCCACCGCTACATAAACCCTTCTTTCAGGCGACTCAAGTAAGCAATTCCTTCCTTGCTAAGCCGTTACTCTGCTTAACTTGCACCACTAACTTGATCGTCGGAGGGTTCTCGGTGGTACAACCACCCCGGGACTTCCTTGCAGGTAGCTCGGCTTAACCTCAAAACCATAGCCCATTGAGATCCACACGCTTCAGGAGTCAACCTCCAACTCAAATCTCAGCCGTCCATCATCGCCAACAGCAGATCAACAGAAGGTAACGTCTTGACGCGATACGTCATGCGTCATAGAGACATAAATATGGCTAAAGATAATAGTTGGGTTAATAAATATCCAGTGTAAAACAAAATTAGTGGACTAAGTCAAGAATTCCACATGCTTCTACAAGCATCCAAACCAAGCCATTTTCCACCTAATTTTGTTTATTCCCTAAATAAATAATCACCCTAATTATCTTAAGTATGGTATGAGTATCATACACCCATGTGCAATGTATCATCAAGCACGACAAAAAAAAATACATTAACATATATCACATATATATTAAATGTATAAGTAGAAAAGAAATTCTTAAGTGGGCTAATATTAGTTAATATATATATTAATATATCAAATAGATAATTATATATATTAAATTATTAAATCAACACTTGATTTAATAATCCGGCTATATCACATACAACCGACTAATATCATATACATGTATATCAAATATACATATAACAAATTATTGACTCAACACTTGATTCAATATTCCGGTTATATCACATATAACCTATATCGCGAGATTAGAATATTGTATCGCATACAGTATCAATCTCAGTCCCGCACATATCACATATGTGCCCTACTTCCTTTCGCTTGAGCCAGGAAACCTCTGTGTAGGACTCTAAAGACTCGTCAATACGCCAACAGTAGGTGATGATCATATCAGTCACCCACAAGCCGTCAGCGGTACTAGCTGGACGTAATGGATACCCAGGTATTGAGTGATAAGAAGATCAACAAGTAAGCTTGTTCAAACTCTCATGAATCTAGTAAGTAACACTACCGTACAGTCCGGTCTCTTCGTCTGATATGTCGCATATCTATTCTGGGGGTGGTAAACGTCAGACCCCAATAACTTGATAAATCATGCCGATGTGTGGCTCATAACGGGTCGAGAAACTACTGATAACACTTACCAGTAAATATCATCATCATCCCTGGCCAGGGACTTCCTGTTATAGCCAATCGAGTATAGCGCAACATCAACCCCCAATACCGGGAGAGACAAAACCCCTCTTATCGCTCATTGCCTCCATGTGACTCGGGACTGTACCCAAAAACCACCTGTTTGCACGCTCTTTTGTACGTGGTAGGGTGGAAATTAAAGCACAGTGGGAATCACACAAGACTCTATGACGATCTCGGATCTACAGACTAACCTGTACTAGTGTCACCAGAGAACTGCTATCTGACGATAGGTATAATACCATCTAGGAGTTCTCAGCGAGTCCTGTTCGGTGTACCCATTCTCTAATGAGCACCTGTGTACAATCTTTGATGTCAAACACCAATGGATGTGGGATCATCCATCGCCCAATACAGGGTCAAGAAACGTACACACTAGTCTACTCTGGAATATCGATGCCATGTCTCGATACTCCCACGACTAGGAACAATTAAAGGATGAACTTGTGGACTACCCTAGCCCCACTAGTATCATCTGCATCATAGTCCTGGTAGTCAAGTGCATATTCTAAGGGCTTACAATATCACAATAACAGTCTACATGTTAAGATAAAGAGCAACCAGATAACATACTATCATGTTGAGCAAGAATATCCTCTTTATATATGTCCAAGCATCCACTATAATATACAATCATGTACAATAATGGTCTCTAGGGCATACATACAACTAACAGAAATACCCCTAAAGGGGGCACCCGCCGTCGGGAACCTTCAAAGGGGCTCCCGCCATCAGGAACCCTTAAATGGGGACTCCCGCCTCCGGGCCCCCCCATGGGGGTCCATCACCTTCGGGACCCCTCCTAAAAGGGGTCCCCTACTTCAGGACCATCCTTAAAGGGGTCCCGGCCGCCCCGGAAGGCCTTCCGAACTCGGGAGGCCACAAAAGCGTGCTCTCTCTATCTTTCTTTTTTCTCTCGTCGGTAACTCTTCGGATAGACTGAAAACACTTCCTCCCTTAAAAAAATTTCATGGGATGCTGCCTCGCACCCTGTAAGGGAGCTGCTTGCCCCCTTAACCCCCAACCCGCTGACCGGGCAACGGGACTCCGTGTGATGGCCCCTGATATGTTCAAAGATGCCTAAAATTGTCTTCGAGCACAACGCACATATTACAGAATGAGTTCACATGATACACATTAAAGGATTTGAGGAATAAAGGCTCACATTTCATTTACAATTGATGTGTTTAAATATGTGTGCAAGGAATAGTCCAGAATAGACTAAAAATAGAAACAAATAATTACAATTTATGCTAAACAACTTATGCTTGATTTATGGGATTATCATTGATTTTTGTCAATATCATACCAAAACACTCATGCATGATTTGTGTGATTATCCTTGATTTGCAAATCTTCAGTAAATCTTATTGATGTGGGATTATCCTTTACTCTCCCACAAGTTGAACGGTTGATCGTCGATCATTAACTTGGACTTAAAAAGATGATGACGTTCTCATGAGAGCTTTTAGTGAAAATATCCGCAATCTGATTATGAGTAGAGACATGAAGAACTAGAACTTTTCTTTGGGTGACATGATCACGAACAACATGAAAATCCACTTCCACATGCTTCGTTCGTCCGTGAAAAACATGATTTGCTGCCATATAGGTAGCGGAGATATTGCCACACCATAATATAGGTGGAGAGGAGAATTGTATATGAAGATCTTTTAAAATAAATGTAATCCAGAGAACATCTGCATAGAGATTGGCCAAATCCTTATATTCAGATTCAGCACTTGAACGAGCCACGGTGGCTTGTTTCTTGCTGGACCAAGAAATAAGGTTAAGCCTAAGAAAAACACAATAACCATCCGTTCTCTTTCGATCATCTGGGCCACCATCCCAATCAGCATCATCATAGCCATGTAAAATATTTAGTTTGCCGGGACGCAACTGCAAGCCATGAGTAATCGTGCCTTTAAGGCAGCGAAGGATTATTTTAACCGCTTCCCAATGAGAAGTACGTGGTGTTTGCATAAACCGACAAGCATGCTGCATTGCATGTGAGATGTCTGGTCAAGTAAGTGTTAAATATTGTAGGGCATCGACAATACTCCTATAATTAGTGGGGTTTGACAAAGGATCTCCGTCATGAACAGATAGTGTTTGTCACGCCCCGCTTCCCAGTGTACGGAATCGGTGACATGACGAGCCACAACGTAATTACTAAGAATAAATACGTTAAGCGTAATTAAACAATATATATAAAATGCACAAGAATGATAAGTGATATAAAAATATAAACAACAACTTTTATTTATATTCACTTTACATACAATTGTTTGAAAATGAAAAGATACAATGATATAAAAAGTGCCTAAACAGTGGCATACAAACTGAAAGTAAATACAAAGAGAGCTAGAAGTCTGGATGGGAAGTGAGTTGGTCCAAATCCTCCTGGCTAAGCTCGATCTCCTGAGAGTCCGGCCCTCCTGACGAACATTCTAAAGAAAGAAAAGACAGGAATGTCGTCAGCGAACTAGCGCTCGGTAAGTCCAAAAAGAAGAAATGGAATATAACAAGTAATGTGAAATGAAACTGGTAAGTTGTACAGGTATATGCTTGTTATTCTAACGTAGTTGTTTGTAGCTTGGTACAGAAGGTATTTGTGTATACGAGAAGAGTCCATCTTACCCCGTGGACTATACTAACATATAGTATAAGGCCCCGTCAAAACCCACGGGACAACGGCACGAGAGTTTATGTAGATGTCTTTTAAGTGACCATCTCGTTCCACGTTAATACGTTCCGTAACAATCTACCCTGTCATCCCCGCGTGATGTATTGTATAGGTTATGTTTACAAGTTTTGCCGAGACCATAGATACAGATTGTTCAAGTAATCAGGTTCAACATGTAATCATATATTCAAGTAGTCATGTCTAGTTATAACCATGGTTCGGTCAAGTCAAGTCAAGTATTCATATTTGATATTGGTGTTTGAATTCAAGTATTCAGGTTCAAGTTCATGTATTCATGTTTGACTTTGGATTCAGATTTGAAATGGACTCTAATTGTGTCAGACACTTGTAACTGATTTAGATCCTGAATTAGGTTGGAAGTTATCGGTAACTGTTGCACATGAACGACGGGATTTGTGTCTTTTTCCAAAATATTTACCATTGATAACTTCGTTATGTTGTCTACCTTAAATAGGCAAGCACTCACTTTCTCCGGCTCCCTGGGGCTCAAGAGAATTGATCCCGCTTAAACCTATATTTACTAAAGTTCTTAAATATTGTTTTATATAACTCGATGGGGTTTTATGAAAAATATTTTTAATAAAATTTTAAAATAGACCTCGAGAATTTATTTATATTATTTAGGGTTTTCATGGATATAAATTTTAAGGATTTGAGGTATTTTAGTGATAATTGCTTAACTTGGAAAGTTCATGATATTTTATTGTAAAACTTGTCTTTTGTTGGTATCTTGATTGTATTTTAGTGAAACTTGTAATTCTTTCATTTTTAAAAAATGTATGTTTATTATATTTTGAAAATATATGGATTTGTAATTTTTTATATAATTATTAAAAATTAAATTTTATTTAATTAGAAAAAGGCGTTTTTCTTAAAAACCTATTTAAAACCTTTCGAGATCGAATGCTTCGTGAGGAGGTCTGCATCTCGCTCTACTAGCCCAAGGATGTGCGATAATTCGCATCATCCATTAACGGGTCCCCTAACAAGGGTTGTAGAGGCATAATCGCAAAGAAATTTAAAACACCGTTTAAAAGAAATCCAGTTTTTATAGTAAGCTAGTTTTGTCGACTTTCCTCATTAACAGCGGGAGTGGTATTTTCTTGTAATAATGTCTTCGTAACAAAAATTCACGTAAAAGAGATATCGTGCTATGGAACCATGTGTGCGTGTGGGGTAGGTCATTACCCCGTGAAGTTTTCCTAAAGGTATTGTCTTAACAAAACTAAAAAAGATGATATTTAAAGTTCATGGTATTTAAATGAAAAGGTTAAATTAAAGTTATTTTGCATGGAATTATAGGTTAAAATTTATTCTAAACGTTTATAATTAAGATTACAAGTATCGTGCAAGAATTTAGATGAATAATATATAGGAAAAAGGTAAATTTCAAGGGTTTAGAAAATAAATATTGGTATTAACTCCACTTATACCAATTTTGATTAAAAAGAATTTCAAAGAAGAGGAAGAGAGTTTGAGAGGGACTTACTGGTTAGGAAACTTAATAAGAGGTAGAAGAAGAGAAGGTTGTCGTCGTGGCGTTGCGGGAGCTCGGGAATAGCTTCGATTCTTCGTCGGAAGTTGACCGCTTGCTAACTGCTATTTACTCTAGGAAATTTTTAAGAGTTTTGGCTAGAATTTTCAGAAAGATATTGAGCCAAAGTGTGGGGTGGTATTTATACTGTAGAATTAGGGTTTTGGAATTAAAATGGAGAATTCAAATGCATTAAAATTATGATAAATTGTGAAATGAAAGGTCTCTATTTGATTGCAGAGAAATCAAACAGTGCAGGTGAGTTAGGGGTAGGTGAAGAGGTGTGTGTGCAAAGCACGGAGGAGTTTAGGCCAATATCGACCGTCGGTGCCGGTTTTTAAGGGGATTTGGCCGGTCGATTTGTGATGTATGGCCTCGAGATTCGTGCCAGCTGATTAAAGCCCTGTTTACTCCATTTTCCACATGTTTGATTTCTCTGACTTTTCATTTTTCTGTGGATTGCATGTGTAGACTTTTGGGCTTCCAAAAAGTTAAAAAAAATCAGAAAAAATAATGTGTCTGATGGGGATCGAACACAGGGGCTACGTCACAGCAGTGCAAAACTTTACCGGTGAGCCACAAGTTGTTTCTTGCCGTTATTTAACAAAATTTACTTATAACTCAAACTCAGGCTGTATAACTCATTTTCTTTACATTAAACTGGAAAATTCCATACAGTAAATTCAGAGTCGTTACATTCTACCCTCCTTATAAAATTTCGTTCTCGAAATTTACATTTACATAGGGACTAATTTCCAAATAAGTGAGGATATATTGCACACATGTCTTCTTCTCGTTCCTATGTTGATTCTCCTGGCGAATCTTTTCTACATATCACTCGGACCAAGTTTACTTCCTTGTTCTGCAGTGTCTTCACCTTTCGGTCCAGAATCTCAACGGGTTGTTGCTCGCAATTCAGGTCAGTCTGGAATGTGAGCTCTGAGTGATCAAGGATGTGACTGGGATAGTGCCAAATGTTAGCTCACATATCTTCATAGCTGGGATATATGGAACACGTTGTGCACTCCTTTCAATAAAGGTGGTAGTGCCAAACGGTATGCCACTTCTCCAACACGTTCGAGTATGCCGAACAGTTCTATATATCTTGGACTGAGCTTACCCCTCTTGCCAAATTGGACCACTCCTCTATTTGGAGAGATCTTTAAGAAAACGCGGTCTCCAGGTTGGAACTCCAGATGTCGGCTCTTTGCATCTGCCCAATACTTCTGTTGGTCTTGGGCTATGCGCATTCTTTCCCTGATCATGCGAACTACGTCCACAGTTGCCACGATCATCTCTAGTCTAAGGAGTTCACAATCTCCGATGTTGTCCCAACTTAGCGTTGAACGACACTTCCGTCCGTAGAGTGTTGCGAATGGTTCCATTCCAATGCTCGCTTGATAGCTGTTGTTGTATGAAAACTCCACAAGGTGTAGGCGATCTTCCCACGAACCTCCGAAGTCTAACATACAAGCTCTTAGCATGTCAATTTGAATTGTTCGCTTGGACTGTCCATCCGTTTATGGATTGTAAGCCATGCTGAAGTTCAAACTCGTTCCCAGACTAGCTTGCAGACTCTGCCAAAATTGTGATCGGAATATGGTATCATGATCGGAGACGATGCAAACAGGAACTCCATGTAATCTCACGATCTCCTGCATGAGTTCATGGGTATCAAATATAGTACACTTTGAGGTTAAATTTTACTTTAGATTCATGCTTACGTCCATGTACTTCTTTGCTAACGTCTCGGTAGATTGGCCAACTCGAAATGGGGTGAAGTGAGCTGACTTGGTGAGTCGATCCACAATAACCCATACTGCGTCGTTACCCTTCGTGCTGCGAGGAAGGGCAGTCACGAAGTCCATGATAATGTGCTGCCATTTCCATTCTGGGATCGATAACGGCTGAAGTTGACCAGCAGTTCTGTGATTTTCAGCCTTCACTTGCTGACACACCAAATACTTGGCCACTCTCCTTACTACTTCACGCTTCATTCCATGCCACCAGTATTGGTGTCGTAGATACTGTACATTTTTGTACCACCGGGGTGTACTCAGTACGGTGAGCTTCTTTCATCGACTCTTCTCGAACAGGACCGTGTGGTACACATAATTGACTTCCATATCTCAAGGATCCGTCTTCGTGGATGATGAAGTCGGTTCGAAATCCACTTTCTACTTGTTCTCGTATCTTTTGTAACTTGCCATCATTTGCTTGTGCTGCTTTGATCTGATTGACAATAGTGGACTGGACTTGTAAGTTCATCAAATATAAAGTGTTAACTGGCATAACTACTTCGATCTCCATTCCGTGCAATTCATGTTGTAGCTTCCACTGAGCGGTGAGATTCATTGCTAATGGCTGGCGGCTAAGTGCATCAGGAACTACATTCACCTTCCCGGGATGATACTGTAGGTTGATGTCGAAGTCCGCCATGAGTTCTAACCATCTTCTCTGCTGCATATTTAGTTCTTTCTGAGTAAATACATACTTCAGACTCTTATGGTCCGTGTATATATCCACTCGTTCACCCAAAAGATAGTGGCGCCAAATTTTAAGTGCAAAGATAACGGCTGCCAACTCCAGATCATGTGTTGGATAGTTGCGCTCATGTACTTTTAGCTGTCTCGATGCGAAAGTCACAACTTTTCTATGCTGATGTAGAACACATTCATATCCCTTACCGGACGCATCGTAATGCACAACAAATCCTCCAGATTGATCCGGTATTATGAGAATAGGAGCAGAAGTTAATTTTGTCTTGAGTTCTACAAAAGCGTTTTCACATGCTTCTGACCACACGAATACTTCATCTTTACGTGTGAGCTTGGTCATGGGTGCTGCAATCTTTGAAAAGCCTTCAATGAATCGTCGGTAGTATCCTTCTAATCCTAAGAAACTTCGTATATCTTTCACTGTCTTCAGTGTCGGTCACTCGCTGACAGTTGACACCTTAGCTGGATCTACTGAGATTCCTTCGCCCGAAACGATATGTCCGAGAAATCCGACTTGATCTAGCTAAAATTCATACTTGTTGTACTTGGCATAGAGCTGATGTTGTCGCAATGTCTTCAAGACAATCCGTAAGTGCTCGGCATGTTCTTTCCGATTCTTTGAATACACCAGGATGTCGTCGATGAAGATGACAACAAATCTGTCTAAGTACTCTTGGAAAACTTAGTTCATCAGATTCATGAATATAGTAGGTGCATTGTTCACTCCAAATGGCATTACGAGATATTCATAATGACCATATCGAGTCCTAAACACCGTTTTCGGAATGTCGGACTCTTTGACCTTCACCAGATGATAACCCGAACGAAGATTTAGTTTTGAAAATACACAAGACCTACTTAACTGATCGAAAAGATCATCGATGCGAGGTAATGGATACTTGTTCTTAATCGTCACTTCGTTCAGAGCTCGATAATCTACACACATCCTGTATGAACCTTCTTTCTTCTTCACCAGTAATACCGGAGATCCTCAGCTTGAAGTACTGGGACGAATCCAACCTTTCTTCAGGAGTTCGTCCAACTGAATGCAGATCTCCTTCAATCTTTCAGGACTTAACCGGTACGGAGGTTTGATTACCGGTTGCGCATCAGGTAGTAAATCAATGCTGAATTCAAGAGCTCGATCGGGAGGCAAACCTGTTATATTTTCAGGGAACATATCTTCGAACTCTTGAACTACTTCTGGTTTTTCTTCTTCCGCCGGTAGAGTAAACACTTCTGCATTCTTTGGTTTAGCATGGAAGATTCCTGGCTCCAACATTCGATCTCCACTCTTGAAGTAGAATACTGGGTGATCTGGTATCTCAAATACTACCCTCTTTTGATGGCAATCAATCATAGCATAGAAAACTCCCAGCCAGTCTATTCCTAACATAACATCGAAGTTTAGGATGTCCAGTACTTTGAAATTTGCGTAGAATTCTCATCCGCAAACTACAACCGGACACTGATCAAATCCCATAGTTGCTTTTAAGACTCCATTCCCGAAACTGACATTTCAGCTTGAAATGAGTGGCTTCACGGTAATTGCATGCGTTCTCACGAATCATTGCGACATGAAGCAGTATGACGCTCCAGTGTCGAACAGTGCGAGTGCAGGAAGGATGGCTACTAGTATAGTACCTAAGTTGCGTGAGGTTGGTTTTAGATACATGAAAAATATGGTGATATACAAGAATTGAAAAGATGTGAAAGGATTGGGAATTACCAGTGATTACTTGGCCAGTGGCTTCGGCTTACTCAACCGTCATTGTGAAAGCCTAACGTCTGGGCACATTCCTCCTTGCTGGAGGCACATTCCTCTGTATTTGGGGCACGTTTCTTTGCCTTTGAGGCATGTTTCTGTGCCTGATGGAACCGACGTTGAGGCTGTGCAGGAGGTCCACGTGGAGGTGGTGCAGGGAGAGATAAACGCGGTGCAGGAGACTGAATAGCAGCCGCCGCGGGACTGTGATTGCAGGTCTAGGTGTTGGAGCTGAGTTGAGTCGATATGGACATGCTCCTATGGTGTGAGTGGATGCACCACAAACCAAACACAGGCCATTTGCACGCCTGCAGTTTTTCGCCAGGTGTCCATTCCTCTTGCAGTAGAAACAAAAGTATGGAACGGGCCGGTTAAATGATCCTCCCGGTCTTCTGGGTGCAAATGTCGGCTTAGAAGAGGCTCCTCCTGCCATCTGTATGGCAGGGCGTTTCACACCGGCAGTTTGCGGTCTGCCCTTCTTCTTCACAACTGCCTCATATCGTCGGGCAGCCTTCAGAGCAAGCTCATGGGTTGGGAAATCCCCCGTACCGAGTGCATCTTGGATTTCTGGGTCCAAGCCTTACTGAAATCGTCGTGCCCGGATCTCAGCAGTTGGAATCAGGTGTCCAACGAATCTGTTATGACCTTGTGTTAGCAGTGTAATGAGTGAAATCAGGAATTTGAATTTGAGACAATATCTTACCTGCTAAGCATGGTAAACTCGGCATTGTGTTCATCCACAAACTTGACCCACATCGAGTCTTGTTGTAAATGAATGAATTGCTGCTCCATGTCGAAACGGGTAGTTTCAGAGAAGTACTTCGCATCGAACATATCGCGAAACGTCTTCCATTCGATAGGTTGGGTGAGTCGTCTTTCTTCAGCCTTCCACCAGACTCTGGCGTTGTCTGTCAGTTGCAACTTAGCAACTCTCACCAAGGCAATATCAGGCACTTATGCTGCTGTCAGATCATCTTCGATAGACTGTGCATATTCTTCTGACTCCAGTGGGCTCTCTTTTTCTGAGAAGTGTTTTGGATGCAGTGCCCAGAATTGTTTGACTCTGGGTGCCTCGGCTTCTGGGCGATTCATGAGGATAGCAGTATGCTGCTGCTAGATGTGAGGTGGAGGTAAATATATGTGATGGATTAAATTAATCACCTTAGAAATTAATCCCCCATCACACAAGTTCCTGGCACAGACGTAGAGGCCCCGGCCACTACAAAAAACACCCTCACATATAAAATGCACAGAGCTCCCTTCTTGATTTGGCCGAGACCAATTTTTGGGGTGAGGATTTTTCCTTTGCAAAATCCTTTGCACACTTCATTACATCTCCATGGCAACTTCATTTTTCTTGAGACAAAGTATTCTACACTATCTCTACTTCAATCTTGGACATGTCGGTTAGCAAACTTCATGTCTGAGTTGCCTCAGTTTAGAGGCGGGAGCCCGTATAAAGATCCGTTGACGTGGTGTCACCTCGACGAGGAGACAAGATATCGGAGATGCCGCGAGGAGCGTGGGAAGATGGCTAAAGACTGAAGGACACGGATCGATCGGTATAGCCATTCTATCATTTTACAGTTTGCTAGTTTAGTGTTAATGGCACGATCCGAGTTACAGTCTATGTTAGCGTCAGTTTATGAAAAAGTTTTTATTCCGCGTTTGGCCTCGGATTATTGGCCGGGGTGCTACTGTAGACTTACATGGTAAGTCTACGGTAGCGCCCTGGCCAATAAATCGAGGCCAAATACGGAATAAAAACTTTTACAACTTGCGCTAGCGCAGACTTTTACCCGGATCGTGCCATTAACACTAAACTAGCAAACTGTAAAATGATAGAATGGCTATACCGATCAATCCGTGTCCTTCAGTCTTTAGCCATCATCTCACGCTCCTCACGGCATCTCCGAACTCGCTCAATCTCCGATCTCCACGTCGGAGTGGCACCACGTCAACGAATCTTTATACGGGCTCCCTCTTCAAACTGAAGCAACTCGGACGTGAAGTTTGCTAACCGACATGTCCAAGATTGAAGTAAAGAGAGTGTAGAATATTTTGTCTCAAGGCACCCAATGAATTGGGTGAAGGTAAATGAAGTTGCCATGGAGATGTAATGAAATGGGCAATAGGATTTTGCAATGAAGAAAATTTTCTCACACAAAAGAAATGGGCTCGGCCACTTGATGTGCAGGCAATCTTTTTTCTCTCTGGGATTTCTATATTGTTTTGTGAGCTCACATGAAATGGAAGTAAAGAGGTGGCCTAAAATTGTGATGGATTAAATTAATCGATCACCAAAGAAACACACATGGCTGCTGGAGCCGCTGCCACCACAAAAAGGCCCCTCCCATCAATAATCTTTCGCAAAAACAAAAGAACAAATAACACCTCGCACCAAGGCCCATGCCCGTTCAATGTTTCCCACCCCAATACCAATCAATGCAAGAAGACTTGCTGGAGGAAAAAACTGCCAGCACAAAAAGAATGATAACAGATGCCATTAAACAATGATCCGGGTGTTTAAGACCGGTGAAGGAAAATTGGCAACATCGAAAGTAATCCTGTAACGAATTACAGGGTTACCCCACAACTGTATATACATACCCGCATTTGTATTCCAACCGAATACAAATGCAACGAGACAAAAAGTATTCCAACACAATATAATACTTGGATCCGGCTTAAACCAAAGCCCACCAGTATTATCTGTCCGAACCATGACACGTGCACAAGTGCACGTGCATGTTCGAACCCTGCCATAAAACCATACGGCCTCTACAACGTTTCGCCCGAACTTGGGAAATTATCTGTGGGGGACTCTAAAGACTCGTCAATACGCGAGCCGTGGATTTAACCACAAGAACGTCAGTGGTACAAGCTGTACGTAACGGCTGCCCCAAGTATTTAGCAAAAGGGAAACCGATGAGCGAACTCATCCTGGAACCCTAACTGAGCCTATTAGTGACAATATTCGTACAGTCCGGTCCGTTCATCTATGAGCATCGCATATCGGGCCTAGGGGGCTGGTAACGTCAGACCCCCAATAGCGGTATAAGTCGTGTCAGAGTGTAGCCCAGAACACCCTGAGATACCACTGGAGTACCTACCAGTAAATCTCCTGCCTCGGCCGAGAGCTTTGTGTAATGGCACTCCTAGACACAGCGCGATCTCACCCCCAATACCGGGAGAGACGAAACCCCTGCCGATCCGCTCACTGCATCCATGTGGCTCGGGACTGTACCCAACTAAAACTTGTTTTCATGACTCCTTTAAGCCGTGGTAGGGTAATAATCAAAGCACAGTGGGAACTCACACGAGACAAATGACGATCTCAGGTCGATGAACTAACCTGTACACATGTCACCAGGGAACTGCCATCTGACGCTAGGTATAATACCAACTAGCAGGTTCCCGGCGAGTCCTGTCCGGTGCACTCATAACCCAATGAGCACCTGTATACATCTTAGGTAATCCAACTGACACCAATGGATTGTGAGACCAGCCACCGTCCCTCGTCGGGGTATCGACTGTATACACTAGTCTACTTCAGAGTATCGATGCCCTGTCTCGAAACTCCCACGACTAGGGACCACTTTTAAGGATGTGCTTATAGACTACCCAATTCTCACGTATATGATCGTCATCATACTGTTGGTAGTCAAGCAAGGATCCTATGGGCTCTATCAACGTGTAATAGTGATCTATAATGTCACCTAAAGCAGTACACGATGATAAAGATAAACCAGATAGCATACTATCATCTCGAGTAAGACTGTCCTACCGGTATAGGTCCTCCCTCAATCATTGAAATCACGTACCTGCGATCCAATAATTGACTTTGAGGGCACTATATCCAACACTGCTGACCCTCCAGGAGGCTCTTGATTGCCTCGAGTAGTACCGTTTGCTCATTGATGGGAGCTGCAACGGTAGGTGGTGGTGGTATAAGAATAAATACGTTAAGTGTAATTATGCAATATATATAAAATGCATAAGAATAACAAGTGATATAAAAATATAAATAGCAACTTTTATTTACATTCACTTTACATACAACTATTTGAAAATGAAAAGATACAATGATATAAACAGTACCTAAACAATGGCATACAAACTAAAAGTAAATATAAGGAGAGCTAGAAGTCCGGCTGGGAAGTGAGCTGGTCTAAGTCCTCCTGGCTAGGCTCGATCTCCTAAGAGTCTGGTCCTCCTGACGAACATTCCAAAAAAAGAAAAGACATGAATGTCGTCAGCGAACTAGCGCTCGGTAAGTCCCAAAAGAAGGAATGGAATATAACAAGTAATGAGAAATGAAACTGGTAAATTGTACAGGTATATACTGTTACCCGTCGGAAGACGTGACCGGGATGTTGGGACGTCGGGGCCTGAATTCCGAGGGCAGATGCTAATTGGTGCTATCCGTCCACCTCTCCGAAAATGCCAAGTTGATTTATGGCACTGTGTATCGAAGGTTTAAACGGATGCGGCCGATGTAGAAGACTTCGTCAGATTCCCCCTCGTTTGAGGGGTTTTTGATTTTGGGGACGCTCTTCCCTGCAGGCGCAAGCCCATGCAGTTAATTACGCTACCGCATCGCGGTAACAACTTTCTCCTTCTCCAGATGATCACTTCGTGTCGTGGGTGTTTGTTTTGTTTGTGGTTGCCCATGGATTGTATACGGAGACTAATTTATGTTGTCGTCCGTAGGACGTGGATTAGTCCAAATCCGTATCTTCTTAGATTTGGGTTTGGGAGTTTGGTTTAAAGATACGTTAGTCTCGTTTGAGACTAAGATCAACTTAAATGTTTGTTAAGGATACGTTAGTCTAATTTCTAGACTAAGATCAACTTAACGGGATCGTTTAGATCCAACAAGAGAGCAATTGGACTCTATTGTTTAGTTTAGGGACATTGCGGTCGATTAGTTTAAGAACATTACGGTCCATTGTTAGTTTAAGGACATCTCGGTCCATGGGCTTAAAGGGACCCCACAGTCCGAGGTTAAGGACATCATAGTCAATGGGCTTAAGGACCCCACAGTCCAGTTTAAGGACGACGTAGTCCATGGGTTTAAAGGGACTCCACAGTCCGAGGTTAAGGACATCATAGTCCATAGGCTTAAGGACCCCACAGTCCAGTTTAAGGACGTCGTAGTCCATGGGTTTAAAGGGACCCCACAGTCCGAGGTTAAGGATATCATAGTCCGTGGGTTTAAAGGGACCCCACAGTCCATAAAGTGTTTGGTTGCCGGGACCCGTCACCTCTCTGAAGACGTTGAAGGATTACAACGTCAAATATCAAAGGAGTGAAGAGATGTACCCTCGAACCGGTGTGAGTTGGTTGGAAGATCTGTAGCCCAGTTTGGGACTGAGATCTGATAAATATTCATGAGCAGATGGGCTCAATTAAATATAAGTTGAGGACTTATGGCCAAGATTAGGCTAAGTCCAATAAAATTAAAATGTTTAACATTTTATTGTTCTGGGCTGTTAAGCCTTTACTTAGGCTTGGCCCTTTTAATAATGCTGAGCATTAGATCCTGACAATTTTTTTCTTATATTGAATGCATAGAATTTATCAGAACAATTTGTGTTCTGACAGCACGTCATGTGGCGCACCAAGCGCTTTGCGCCAATTAAAGAGCGCATTGCGCTTCTGCCAAGTAGCGCGGACGAAGATGACATGTGTCGCACTTAGCGCTAAGCGCCAGCTTATAAGCGCATTGCGCTTTCAATTAATGAGCGCGTTGCGCTAGTTTAGTGGCGCACCAGTGAGTGACACGTGGCGCGATTGGCGCTGAGTGCCAGCCCTTGAGCGCAGTGCGCTTTTTCAGAAGCGCAAATCGCAAATTGTGTTTGTGGTTGACACGTGCCATGTTTTGGCGTTGAGCGCCGGTCCAAGAAGCGCAAAAGCGCGGTTCATGAGTGCAAGGCACTTTTCAGTAGCGCAAAGCGCATTTGATCGAATTTATGATCAGAGAAGAAGTTTATGTTCTTCTTTTAAAGGAGGCCTTGCCTCAAAGTTTAAGAACAAAAGTTCTTATTTATAAAAAGGTATTGCCTCTGTAGATTAATGATCTGTAAATGAAGCAATTACTTCTTTTGTTCTTATGATAGGATCTTTGGATCTCTTTTTTATCAAAGACCTTGGTCTTTTTATAGATCTATGATCTTTTTTAGAAAATAGTTCTTCTTTTTATGAGACGATTTCATCTCTGTGTTCAAGAATCATGTTCTTTACCTTGAAGAAATGATCTTCTTTTGCTAGAAGCTTACTTTTCTCTCTTTGAATTTTCTCAAAGTTTGTAGGGTTTTTTTTCTATATCAGACTTGAAGTCTTGGGGCCTTTATATAGGGCAAATTGATCAGTTCAATCAGTTAAAGAGATCCTTCTCTGATTGATTTGGGAATATTTTCCACCGTTGGATCTTTGATCCTAAGGCTTCTGTTTTGCAGAAGATAATCTTCTTGTTTTAATAAGATTGGAAAGATCTTTCCATAACAGAATTTTAATTCTGATTAATTAATAATTTATTATTATTAGATCTTTTGATCTAACGGTGGGGAATTTTTTAATTCCAGCGCTGGCGCACCTTGCGCTAGCGCACCTACGTTCGACACGTGGCGCGCAGCGCAGAGCGCTGGATCTGAAGCGTTGCTTCAACTTTTGAGTTTTGAAATTTTAAAACAGTGCTTTGCTCTGATTGGGGGTGCGCTGCCTAGCGCGCAGCGCACCTGGCGCTAGCGCATCCATGTTTGACACATGGCTCGCAGCGCACCTAGCGCTGGATCTAAAACGTTGCTTCAACTTTTGAGTTTTGAAATTTTAAAATAGAGTTTTGCTCTGATTGGGGGGGCGCAGCGCACCTGGCGCTGGCGTATCCATATTTGACACGTGGCGCGCAGTGCACCTAGCGCTGGATCTGAAGCGTTGCTTCAATTTTTGAATTTCAAATTTCAAAACAGAGCTTTGATCTGATTGGGGGAAATAAATGCCCCCCCACCATTGCGCTTACGTGGCCCACACGTGAGCGCAGCGGTGACAACATCTGAGCCCTTGGATCAACTCAGAAGTTGAAGAGGCGGCTTAACGCCTATAAATAGGACCTTTGGTCCTCTAGATGATTATCATCTTCTTTTTTTTGAGAATTTTTTTTCAGAGCGCGGCTCTTTTGTTTAAGAACTTCCCAAGAGTAAATACTCTTTCCAAACTTAGGTAAAAATTTTAATAAATTTTAATAAGTTAGGGTTTTACCCATTAATAGAGCCTTGCTCTTTATAGATCTTTGATCTACAGAAAACCCATTTAGGGTTTCATTAGTAGAGCTTTGCTCTGATGAACCCATAGATCTAAAGAGATCTTTTGGGGTTTCTTAGCCCATAAACAGAGCCTTGCTCTTTTGAATCATGTGTAGATTTCTTAATCTTTAATGAAGAACTCTTAAAAGTTTTTTCATTGGTCTTGAAAATCCCAGAATTTTTAATTCATAAAAATTAATTGATTTTAATTTTCTTTTCTGATGGGTTTTTTCATCATTATTATAGAGCCAGGCTCTTAAGGAACCTTATTTCTTCATTATCAGAGTTTGACAAGTGTCACTCTGTCATAGAGCTTTGCTCTCAAAGGGAGATTTTCTCCTTTTTCCGAGGGATTTCTCATTCAATGAGAATCTTCTTGAGGATTTCCTCATTAATTAACAGTCTCATCCAATGATGAGGCTGTTTTATTAATCGATGAATTGTCATCTAGCTTTTGTGGGTCCCCCTTTGGTCCCCTTTCCACTGCATTGCAGGGCGGTACAACTTTCAAAGTACCGAGTGTCAGAAATTTTAAATTAAATTATAGTACTGACAGTTGACTTCTGTCCCCCTTTTTTTGCAGGCAACATGTATTTTGATGCTACGTTTCCATTCGTCTGTTCAGAGGGAGGATTCCCTGAGGCACCTGTGGACCGGGAGGTTCTCACGCTCATCAAAGACCGTGACCCGAAACACAACAATCTTCACTTGTGGGGTAGATGGTATGACCAGATTATCAGAGGTCGTCAAAGCTTCTCTTGCACGACGCCGTCGAAACCTATCTCGGCGATTCCGTATGCAGATGCACCCCCGGTGAACTATGCCGTGGAGGTTGTCAATTGGACTTCGGAAGGTCTTCTTCAAACTTCGATTGCCGCCATACCCATGCAGCTGCCAGCGGCTTTGGATACCCTGGGGCGGCGCATATTCCAGGACGAGTCGTGCCCTTGGGGACAACCTTACAACATCGGGCTAACTCCCCGTCATCCGGCCGGGTATTTGCAGTGGGCCAGGTACATCTTGTCGGCGAAGAAGTCGCAACTGCTAAAGCTCGGCCTATACCCTGCGGTATATGTTTCGTTGTTCCAATATTCTGCTCCTCCCACATGGTGGATTAAGGCGTTCTTGGAGCACTGGAACATCCCGACCCATACATTCCTTCTACTGGACAGAGAGGTCTCCATCTCCTTGGAAGAATTTGCTGAGCTTTCCGGTCTACCGGTTAGAGGGGAGCACTACGAGGAGCTGCTTCCTCCGGATGAATACGTTTTCGCCACCAAGCTGGTGGTGATGGGCCTTACGCCAGAGAACTCCATTCAGCACAAGTTCCTTAGTCTGATAAAGGTGCTGAACATGTACGAGAGCCTCTTCCTGGAATCCGGAGGTCAGGGGTCAGTTTTGCAGATTTCATTGCCCGGTTTCTTCGCCCGGAGATTTTGTCGCAACGAGGCGAAAAGTTTTTCAAGCTCGATGATCCCTTCGGCTTTGGCTTGGACCGTCAGCCGGTACTGGAAACTGATCAGAAGGGCTTTTTTCTTCCTGATGCTGCGATCATCCCTCTGTCAGAAATCGTCGCTCCGGGCATTGACGAGGAGGCTTTCTTTCTTTGGTTTCTTGGGCTATGGTTGAGTTAGTTCGCTCTCCCTATGCATCCTCGTTTCATGAGGCCTTCCGTCTTCTACCCCGCGCATCGCATGGTTGCCGGAATACAAGTGACCGTCGGGATCGCCGGGTTAGCCCACCTATACCACGGTCTTAGCGTGGCGGTGGATACTACTGAACCGGGGGTGCATCCTGCCCACTTCCCGATGCATTACTTAACTTCATGGATGGAGATGCACGTGCTCGGGGTCTTCGGCATTCATAAGAGACCTTCGTTTTACGAGAAATGCAAGTTCCCGCGAGTTATGCGGCTGGTTGACGCCTCTATCGTGAGTCCGTCACAGCGGGAAGCTAGGGGCTTGCTCCTCCGTCCGCGCACAGTCGGAGATGGTATGTCTTTCACGGACAAATTCCTGACGATCGGCCAGGAAACTTCCAAGACGGTGCTGGCATTGCGCGACATTTTCAAGGATGGGGCTTCCGTGTTGAAAGCCCGGGAGATTCTCCATTTATACTCCATCAAGCCGGGCTTCCTTGTATTCAGGCAAAATGATGCGGCGCTATTCATGAGATACAACCCTATCGTTTTGCCCAGCAACTGAGTTATAATCAGGGGGTCCCGCTGGAGGCTTTCTTGGTAGAACTCGCTGCCACCAAAGAGGGAATACGGGGTGCACTGCATCACTTCATGCGCTTGAATACGGGCTCTCACTTCTTTATCAGCGAGCCGAGTTGCGTCCCGAGGGCCCTTAACGTACACATGGCCTAGTATCAATACGCAATGGGTGCTGTTATCAGGGAAGAGAGGTGGCTGCTGCTCGATCGCAAGAGTGCGCCCCCTGCTGGCAATCGTAACGTCCCTTTGAAGCGACGGACCACTGTCCCCCCTCCGCTAAGAGAGGTCGCTGCAGTTGAGCCTCCAAGTATGCTAAGTCCTATGCGCGGGTTGCCCCGTGCTCCTGTAGAGACGGTGGATGTACCATCGGTGCCCCATGCTCACATGGAGACGGTAAATATAGCTTCTCCCGAATCTGGCGTGGGCTCAGACATCGAGACTCGTCGCCCTAAAGTTCCCACCAAGCGTAAGCTTGTACTTGCTGGGCTGAAGCTCGCACGTAGAAGAGAAAGAAGAAGTCGGTCCTCTCCCTGGATGTCGTACTCGGCCTGGAGCCTCAGGCTCCTTATAACGAGGGCCTGAGCGAATATGGGACCAACGAAGGTCTCTTCATAGCGCCGGAAGATACTGATCTCGCGGCCGCTATTGCAGCTTCTGTGCGATCCGCAAGCCACCAAGCGGAGATGGCCACCCTTGCGCAATCAAGTAAACATCAGTAGCACCTTTTGTTATTGCATTATATCTTTATTTTTATTATCATGTCTTAACTAACTCTTTCTTTTTGTAACAGGCTTTACCACTGAAGAGGCTCTGGCGGCTTCCCTCAAGACCTTCAAGGAGGAGAAGAGGAATCATGCTTTGTTGGGCATTGTTATGTCTCGGCTTATTGTATCTTCATTCTCCTTTCTTATAAGCAATCTGACTGTTTCTTTATCTTATCGCAGGGACCGTAATGCCGATCCCGCAAAGTGATGCGGAAATTCTTCCCGGGCCAGCCACCGAAGTCCCGGCCTCTTCGGCACTGCCGAAAGAGGCCTTACTCAAACGACCGATGACAGAAGCTATGACGGCTCCAGAGGTAACCCTTGGTGCGGGCGGCGACGTCCTGTTGATGGAGGTGTCTAGAAGGTCCGCCTTGACGGCCTGGGCGGAAAGGAAGTTCCGAATGCGCGCGGCAAGGGAGCATAGTGCTGCTTTAGCCGTGGGTGCGGGTTCGAGCACTGCTATCCCTGCCCCTACTCCCTCAGAGGAATGTCCGTATGCCTTGTCCACTGCCTACAGACAGGCAGCGCGTGCGGCTCGAGAAGCAAACGAAAGATCAACTCAAGGTAATGTGACATGGGGTTCCGTTGTCAAAGTTTTAAATTACCAGTTCTCACATATCTTATCTTGCAGGGCCGAGTCTTCCCAAAGAGGTGGCGGTGGCCGCTGAGCCTGAGGTAGCGGTGGAGGAGGTAGCCATGATTGCCGAACCCGAGGCGGCGGTAGGCGAGATGGATGCAATTGTCGAGCTCGAGGTAGTGACTGGTAAGTCAGCCACGATTGTCGAGCCTGAGATAGCTGTAGGTGAGATGGCTACAGCCGCCGAGCCTGAGGTGACGATGGGTGAGACGGGTACAACCGCTGAGCCCGAGGTAGTCACTCTGTCGCAAGAGTCGGGCACTGCCCCGATCGTTGCTCTTTCTGCTTGCGACCCTTTGCCATCTCCTGGCATCGCGAGTGTTACGACGGCTCTGATAGAGTTAAGGGATGAGGCAACAGGAGGTGAGACCTTCCCGATGGAAGAGGATGGAGTAGTTGTTGTGTCAAGTGACGCCCTTGTCACGGTTCCGACTGGCGACTCACTAGGTAGGTTTTGGATCATTGCTTTTCTTTTTATTCTGCAATCTTTTTCAATCTCTCCTGACGGGGTTTATCTTGTTTCTAATGCAGGTGCGGCGAGCGCTGAGGTCGCACTACCTGAGGCAATGCCATCAGCTACCGCCTTGACGGTGACACCTCCTCTACCCTCTCTCATACCATCTCAGATATTAGAAGGTGCGGATTCGTGACCCATCAGTCTTATTTTTAAGCCGTATAACTTATGTACTGACGTTGCATTACTGCGTCCTTGCAAGAGTCCTTTTTGACCACCTATATCAGGTGTTGCACCCACACTTTTCCTTCTTGCCAGAGATTAGTCCGCCTGCAGGTGTCGGTGAGTATCTTTTCTAAACGACTTCCTTTTTTTAACGGGCAGTCGCATTACTGCTAAATCTTCTTTATATTGCTTGTAGCCTTACAAACTGAAGGAGGGGATGAGGCTGTCGTTGCACCACCAGTACTCCCAGCTCTGCCCCTTGTTGCAGCCGGTATAGTAGACTCTATTTTTTGTGTATTTTCTTTATTTCCTGAGCCGAAATCTGACTATGATTTATTTTGCAATAATCACATCGACTTCAGCCTCTTTCGAGTCTCGCATTATGATACCGGCAGGGCCCTTTTCCAGACGTCCGTCCTCGAAAGGCGCCGCGAATAGTCTGCGCATGCTGAGCGACTATATTGAGGAGCTCGACGTGGAGACTCTCACATCTGCCACGGATTTTGCCGCGGAGGTTAACCCTATGCTGGCGACGCTCGTGAACTTTCATGGTGAGGGCGTCGTTGAGTCTTGGGTTAATCGCTGCAGGGAAATCGAGGCTATCCTGCATGAGCTTGAGCTTAGGCGTCCTGCACCTGAGATTCTGGCTGTGAGCACTCAACGGGCTGCGTGGATCGAGCAGAGCACTTCTTACTTCCGCCATCTTGAACAAGAAGTGGATTTAAAGCAGAAAGAATGTAAAGAAACTTCAAGCGAATCTGCTCGACTGCATACTCAGGTTGATGCGAATGCTGCCCAGTTGAAAGTTATCATCGAAGGCCTTCTGCGATGCATTTCTAATGGGTTAACATTGAGGCAGAAGCTCGACGTCGTCGAGCGGGATGCACAAGATCGATAAGAAGCTCAGCGGGCCATCGAGGAACAACTTTCGTCTTACTTGCATCAGCGAGCCCAGGTCGAAGCAGAGTTGGCCGCGGCAGCTGATCAAGAAGAGGGGCTGAGGGAAGTGCGCGAGCGGCTGATTGGATTATTGAAAGCGCTTTCCTCTCAATAATTTTTTTTGTACCATTTCTAATTTTGAATAAAATGTATTCGTTCTTTTATTCTTTCATATGATGTATTTTGTACCCAATTGAATTCATGAATAAAAGATACACATTTTTTTTTTGCAATGTCTTGCGTCATCTCTCTGCTTTCTTCTTTCTTTTGTTATCAGCATGTCACCTTAGCAAACATAGCCGGCAGATGATAGAGTGAGCATCTTGTCTTGGCTTCTTCGAGGGGTAGTGATGGCTTAGGAAGCAAGTTCAGATTTGCTGCCTAAGACTTTTCAACTTTATGAGCCGTGAGGGTCTCATAAAGATTTTTCAAACAGAGCACTTCTTACTTCCGCTCATGTGGATGACGTATTTCCGAACGGGGTCATGTGGATGACGTATTTCCGAATGGGGTCATGTGGATGACGTATTTCCGAACGGGGTCATGTGGATGACATAGTGTCTGTTGTAATGAGACGAATATCGGAGTGGTCTCCGGGTTTTCTATGAGCCGTTGAGATTTGGCTTCTTCTTCTGATGAAGCCTGAGGAGGGAAGGTGTGGTTCCTTCTTCGTTTGCGTCCCTGGATTGTATACAGGGATTAATGTGATATCACCTGTAGGGCATAAATTTTATTTATATATTTTTTATTTCCGCGATACTCTATCATTTCAGCTTTTATATCGCGAAGGTCACGATTGCCCAATCATTTCGTCTATTTTTCGCGGTGCCCAATCATTTCGGCTATTTATTTTATTTTTACTCGCTGCTTTTTGTTGCGAGTTGCCCAATCATTTCGGCTATTTTGCATGCATACATTTTTTACTTGCTGGTCTTGTTGCAAGTTGCCCCATCATTTCGGCTATTTCGTATACATGTGTGGCTTGCTAGCTTCTTGCTGCAAACTTGGAATTAGACACCGATTTCTGCATCAGCACCGCTGCAACTGGGATATTGCCAGGAGCGAATCATCATTTGCTTCTGTCGATGACGAACAAAGGTGGCTTAGCGAACAGGGTTAGGATCCTGTCAACTAAGACTTTTGACTTTATGAGCCATAAGGGTCTCATAAAGGTATTTCTTCCTACGAGTCGTGAGGATCACGTAGGTGTGTTTTTCACCTTAGGAATCGTGAGGATTCCTAAGTGTGTGTTCTCTTATAAGTCGTAAGGATCTTACAAGAGTGCTTTCTCCTTATAAGTCGAGAGGACTTACAAGGATTGTTCACCATGCAAACATATCCCTAGTCACGGATGGGACTTTTTTAGGGAAATGTCTATTCGCGCCCGTGGATTGTATACAAGGGTCAGCATTGAACCGCTTGTAGGGCAGTATTGGAGGTTGTGGTGGTTGCTTAAGAACATGTTTAGATCCCTGTAGCTTAAGACTTTTGAATCTTATGAGCCGTGTGGGTCCCATAAGAGGGTTCTCCTTACGAGTCATGAGGATCTCGCAAGTGTAATTTCTCCTTAGGAATCGTGGGATCCCTAAGTGTGTTGTTCCCTTGTGAGTCGTAAGGATCTCATGCAGGTGGTTTCTCCTTGCAAATTCGAGAGGACCTCGCATGTGTCTTTTAACGAGATTGCGCCCTTTCGGGTTTTCACAAAACTCGCCGGTAGCCCTGCTATTTTTACTCACGGAGCCCTTTCGGGTTTTCATCCGTGCCCATTTTGCTTGTGGACATACCGTTTTCTTTCTTCTCTTTTTTTATTATTATTTTTTTTTGTATCAGCTTTGGGATGCTGCAATCCACCGTAGTTTGTCGACGTCTCGGTCAACAGCTAGTTTTAGGACATAGTGGTCCATCGTTAGTTTAAGGACGTTTCGGTCCGTTGTTAGTTTAAGGACGTTTCGGTCCGTTGTTAGTTTAAGGACGTTTCGGTCCATTGTTAAGGAAGCCGGCTACTACCTGTAGAGTTTAGGCTTAGGAAGATAGCGAGCGGACATAGTCGTCGTCATCTATCGTTGACCTAGGCCATGACTCGTTAGGCGTAGTATTTCTTTAGGAAGCAACCGTTTATTGGCCTGAAAGGTCTTTTGCCATGCATGTCCATGAGTAGATAGGCTCCACCCTGGTAGACCTTGTCTATGATATACGGGCCTTCATAATTCGGCTCGAATTTCCCCCGTTTAGCACGATTAGGGATCATAGGTCTTTTGACCACTAGCACGAGGCGGAATGTCCACGGCCTAGTCAATCTTTCGTATGAGCGCGTCATCTTTGCATTATAAGCCTCCAGATTTTGTTGCGCTATGAGCCGGGTTTCACCATGGGCATCGAGCTCCTCAAGCCAAAGGTGAGCATTCTCTTCGTCTGTTAACTCATAGTGAGCTGCCACTCGTAGAGAGGGTAGCTCTATCTCGAGGGGAAGTACCGCCTCTGTACCGAATACCAATGCATACGGAGTTGTGTTCGTGGCCGTTTTGAACGTAGTTCGATACGCCCAGAGAGCTTCATGCAGTCTCTCGTGCCAGTCCTTCTTATTTCGGGACACCGTCTTTTTTTCGATCTTCGTCAGGGTCTTGTTAAAAGCCTCAGCTAGACCGTTAGCTCGGGGATTATAGACTGAGGAGTATCTCCAGTCTATGTTATGTTGTTGTGCGAAGCGGCTCATCTTGTGGCTTCTATAGGCTGGCCCGTTATCGGAGATAATCCGTCGTGGAGTTCCAAACCGGTAAATGACGTGCGTCTTGAAGAAATGGAGGATATTCTCTATTTTCACTTCCCTTAGCGGTACTGCTTCTGCCCATTTGGAGAAGTAATCAGTTGTCGCCAAAATGAATCGATATCCTCTGGACGATGCTGGCTCAATGGGGCCGATTATGTCAGTTCCCCACATTTCAAACGTCCAGCTAGACACCGTTGGATGTAACGGATTTGGATGTTGGTGGATAAAGTCTCCGTGAATCTGGCACGAGTGGCACTGCTTCGCGTATTCGAAACAGTCTTGGATCATCGTGGGCCAGTAATAACCAATCCGTTTGATCTTCAGCTTCATCTTCGTCCCGGCTTGGTGAGAACCGCAGAGTCCATCGTGAGTTTCTTGGATGACTCCCCTTGCCTCTTCAGGTCCCAGGCATCTTAACCACAGAGAATCAAATGATCTCTTATACAGAGTATCATTAACAAAGGCGAAAGACAGAGCTCGTTTCATAAGCTGATGTCTTGAGGACGCATCTTCAGGTGTTCGACGGGATTTGAAGTAGTCTATAAAGACTTCTCTCCAATCCGTAACCTTTTCCTGGTCCTTTATGTGCAAAGTCATTTGCTCGATCGCTCCCTTTTCTTCGGACGACTCCTGAGATATTTCTGCCGGTGCGAAAACCCGACGGCTTTGCACAACGATCCTCACATCATCGAGGTTCTCGTCAGCCAGTTCTTTAGCGAGCTTGGCTAATGCATCTGCCTTGCTATTTTCCGCGCGCGGTATGCTTTCCAGAGTGTAGGAGGGAATTTGAGTCAGTAGTCGCTGTACTCTCTCGCCGTGCTTTACCAGCTCCGGTTTGCACGTTTGATAGTTGTCGTTTACTTGACTGACGATCAGTTGGGAGTCTCCGTATATGAGGAGGTTTTCAATTCCCATGTCAATAGCGATCTCGAGGCCTGCTATCAAAGCTTCATATTCGGATTCATTGTTTGTCCTCGGCTCTGTCAAGGAGAAGGCGAATCGCATTATTCCTCCCTGTAGAGTCACGAAGATAAGGCTTATCCCCGATTTGATTATGGGGGTACTTTGTTTGCGTTTCTTCATAGAGGACGCTCCACCAAAATAAAGTTCCCACCGAGTATCACCACCGTCGATCGTGTCAAACGCATGTTCGTCTGGCAGTTCGCAATTCAAAGGAGAATCGGCAGGTATCGGATGCTCAGCGAGGAAGTCGGCGATGGCCTGGCCTTTCACTGTCTTAAGAGGTCGATAAGTTGTCGAGAATTCCATCAAGAGTAGGTCCCATCTAGCAAGACGCCTCGTTAATATGGCTTTTGACATTAAATATTTGAGAGGATCCACTTTTGATATGAGATGGACCTCATGCGCCAACGCGTAGTGTCTGAGCTTTGTTATTGCGAAGATCAACGCCAGGCAGTGCTTTTCAATGGGAGAGTAATTGCTTTCTGCCCCTAGGAGAACTCGACTCAGATAGTAGAGGGCCCTCTCCTTCCCTTATTCATTTTCTTGTGCCCATAGCACGCCTAAAGAACCTTCGAGGGCTGTCGTGTACAGGACAAGAGGTTTTCCTTTAACGGGAGCGGCTAGTACTGGCGGATTCTGCAGATATTGCTTGATTTCGTCCAGCGCGCTTTGGCATTTGTGATCCCAGACGAACGGGGTTCCCTTCTTCATCAGGTGACTGTAAGGACGGCATTTTCCTGAGAGGTTGGCTATTAATCGCCGGATATACGCGAGCTTTCCTTGGAGAGATCGCAGCTGCTTGAGAGTTTTTGGCGGGGGCATCTCCATGATCGCCTTGATTTTCGACGAGTCTATCTCGATGCCTCGGTGTCAGACGATGAATCCCAGGAATTTGCCTGAGGACACTCCAAATGCGCATTTGAGAGGATTCATCTTCAAGTTGTATTTCCGAAGGCGTTGAAACACGATCTTCAGATGCTCTAGATGTTCCTCGTATGATTTGCTTTTAACTACGAGATCATCGATATAGCAATCGACGATTTCATGTATGAGGTCATCGAAGATCTTCGTCATGGCCCTCTGATAGGTGGCACCGGCGTTCTTTAGACCGAAAGGCATTACCTTGTAGCAGAATATACCCAAAGGGGTTCGGAAGACGGTATGCTTCTAGTCTTCGGGATGCATCTTTATCTGATTGTATCCTGACGATCCATCCATGAAGGAGAAGATTTCGTGAGTGGACGTATTATCTATCATCAGCTCGGTGACCGGTACTGGAAAGTCATCCTTCGGGCAAGCTTTATTGAGGTCCCGAAAGTCCACACATATGCGCACCGTTCCATTCTTCTTCATCACGGGAACTATGTTGGCAATCCAATCAGGATACTGAACTTCTTGGATGAAGCCGGAGTCGATTAGCTTTTTCACCTCGGCGTTGATGCTCATCTCAAGCTCGAGCCGCATTTTTCTCCGCGCTTGTTTGATCGGCTTGACATCCGGAGATATCGCCAATTTGTGCACAGCAATCTCTGAATCCAATCCTGGCATTTCAGAATAGTTCCATGCAAAGCAATCTTTATGTTGCATGAGCACGTCCTTTAGCGTAGCCACCCTTTCTTCGGACAACAGCTCACTGACGGATGTCGGTCGCGGGTCACTTGCCGTCCCCAAATCAATTTTCTTGAGGTTATCTGCAGTAGTATGTATTCCATCTTCCAGTTCTTTTGGCGCCGGTGGAAACTCTGAGATTATCTCGTCATCATGGTTTTCGAAGCATCGGGGGAGGTCATCCATATTCTCGGGCTCCTCTTCTGACAGCGTTATCATGTGACAGGTACGAGCTCGCTTCCAGGACTGATGTTGATCTGGTTCTATTTTCACGGCTTTAGGTTCATGCTTTTGTGGTGGGGTTACCCTCCAGCTGCTGGATAGAGCGAACCTGCCTTGTTGATATTGATCTTCGACCCAGTTCTTGAAGGTGAAGCAGTCTTCAATAGCATGTCCTATTGCCCTATGATAGGAGCAATAGTCCGGATGAGAAACTTCGCTTGCTTGCTCGGGGTGCTTGGACTCCGGAAGGATAATCATTTGATGTTTTATGACAAGATCAAGTATCTTCCTTGTCTTGTCCTGGGCAAAAAAGTATGCTCAACCCATCTTCTTTATAAGAGACGAATCCTGGCCGCTCGATTCTTGATCGCGTGGCTTCTTGGACCCGATTTGTCGTTGTCGAACGCCTTTCCCGTTCTTTGGTTTATTTTTGCCTCTGTGTCGGGCCTTTTTTACACCGGGTTAGCAAGGAGGAGCATCTTCATTTATCGCATTCTATTGAAGGAGGTGTTGTGTCCTGGCTTTCTCGTAGATGGCCATTTCGCAATTATGGTCGTCTCGAACCTTTTGACCTGCTTCCCTTATAAGCTTGTCCATTTGTTCTTCGAACGACGGACTGGGCATTCTCACGGCGGGGGCTCTTTCTGGTTCAGGGTTAGCATCTTCCCACAGAGTATCTCTTTCTTCATCAAAGTCATGTATGACGTAGCAGTCGCGGAGTAGCTCCCGTTTCTTGGGTTGAACATACCCAAACCCGGTCGTTTCCATCCTCCCGTTGGGCAACTTTCGTTGAGTTCCGGGAACGTTCCAGATCCTGTTATAGAACCGCGCTTGCCGCGCAGTTTGCTTAAGGGGTACACCTTGGCGTCTCAAGAGTCTTTTTAGTCCGTCTGTGTAATACCTGGGCAAACGGATGGGCTGGAGCCTGTCAAGTGTAGAATCCGCACCATGCCGATCTCTTTCTCCACTTTGGTTTCCATGGATCGGTAGAATAGGATCGCTTTTTCGCCTTCTCGCCTGGGAAGGACATAGAATGTATGCAGCTCTTCCACCTCGTAGGTATCAAGCGCGTCTAGTTTTTTATGATGCTTGGGCGGAACCATGACAACTTGCAAACTTTGCACTTCATCAGCGAAGGTTTGCATTGAAGGCCGAGCAGAGAATACGACATGGAACTCATCTTTCGAGTCGCTGCCGAAGATCAGCATAGGAGTGGACGGTCCCGGCTTGTTGTACTGGGGCGGACCTGAGTAGACTATATCCTCTTCCTTCTCGGTATCACTCCCGAAGACCGGAATGGTAGGGATAGCTTTGTTCTCTGGTTTGCGACATCATTCCGTGTCCTCAAAGTCTGGTAAGAAGTATTTTGCATCTTCGTACTTGGGACTTCGTTCACGGAGAATGGGTTTAGCTCTCCTGTTACGGTTTACTCGAGACCATCCTTGAAATACTTCATACACTGATGTTGTGTAGAAGGGATGATGTTGTACTCGTGTAACCAAGGTCGGCCGAGCAAAGCGTTATAGCATGTCTTGGCGTCAATGACATGGAACTTAATATCCGTGACGAGCAGCCCAAAGCGTAATGTCAATATTACGGACCCAAGCGTCCGTGATGACTGAGAGTCGAACCCGGAGATGGTGATTTTGTCGCGAGCGAGGTGTTGAACGCTCATGCAGATCTCCTTTAGCACCCTCACGTTAAGGAGATTGACGGAGGACCCGTTGTTGACCAGGATTTTTCCTATCTTGATGTCATGACAGTATCCGGAGACATATAGGGGACGATTGTGCTCGCAAGTCCCAAGGAGGAGATCTTCATCGCTGAAGGTGATATCGGCTGTGTTCACTTCTTCCGGCTCGTCCTTCATCTTTTCTTCGGTAAGGAAAGCTTGGAATTGCTCGGGTTCTTGCAGTGCCTTGATTAAAGAATCTCTCACTTCTTTTGATAGCAAGAGGGCGTCTAGAATGCTGAGTTATAAGGGTATCTTCCTCAGGTGTGCCAGAACGTTGTAATCCACCTTACTTTTCTTAGGCGGGTCCTTGGCTGTCAGCTTTTCGACGGCTTGGTCATCAAGGATGATATCTTCAGAGACTTTTTCTTTCCCCTTATCTTTTCTATTTGACCTGCTGTTTGAGGGCCCAAGATTCTTTTCGGGCAGCGTACGGTTGCGCAGCTGAATATTTTCACAGGTCCTTGGTTCTTCCTCTTTTCCCAAGGTGGACTCTTTAAAAAGAGGGCCAAGGGCCATTTCTTCGTCAGAGTCTCTCCCGAAGGTGAGAACCTGTGATCTCCCAGCGTTGACCATGTGACAATTGCTGGTAGTTCTTTTGCGCTCCTCGGTCGTACTTCTTTGCTCCCGACGAGCTTTGCGTTTCATCCGAATGAAATGTTGCCGGTGAGCAACATACCCCTGCCACCAGTTTTTAAAAGCATTGCACTCTTCGGTGGGATGCGCAATCCTTCGATGATATAGGCAGTAGCTAGGATGTGTTTCCGCTTTACCGAGAATGTTTCCTTCGGAGGGTGGTAGCTTCATTCCCATCGATATGGCTTTGGCGAATCTCTTTCTTGTCTTGAACCTGTTTTTATTTGCAACAGAGGAACCTTGATCTGGTGGGAGTGTTTCAACCCTTTCATCCAGTCGCCGGCGTTTGGCCTTTTCAAATATGGCCATCTCACGCTCCCGATCAGCTTTACTTTTCAGAAGAGCTTCGTTTAGGAACGCATCGATCATTTCGTCTGATGGCTCTAGAAATTCCGGTTTAGGATTTGCCCCCAGTTTCTCAGTGCAAGGAGCTTCTTCATCATCTATCGACGAGTGAGAGATCACATGGCAACTTGCCACATAACCTTCAGATTCATCCGACGAGTCTTCTCCATCATCTCCGTCCTCAAGGACGTGACTGAGAAATTCTTGGAGTGTGATTGGAGTCCGCGCTTTCTGGTTATACTCTTCCAGCGTGTCTATCTGTTTTTGCAGGTCCGTGCACTTGTCACCAGGCTTCACGGGCTTTTTGGTCTTCTTCTTCTTCGAAGACTTTGACGGCTGGATGTGAGTGTTTTGGCTATCACCGTCGATCTTTGGAGTTGGGCGCGGTTTCAGCATTCCCTCAATGATCTCAGGTTCCAGCGGATTTTTCCACCTAATTGCCGGACATGTGTGGAGATCCTTCAGCATTCTTTTCGTCTTGGCTGAAAGAGAGATCTCCCATGGAGCTTCTTCTACGAAAGAGCATGATGCCCCCGGTGTATCCGTTTTCTTGGGAATGTATGGCCGAGGCGGGTTCACCTTCCAGTTATCAGATAATACGAATTTTTCCTGCTGGTACCGATCTTCTATCCAGCTTTTGAAGATGTAACAATCCTCGATCGGATGGCCCAACATTCGGTGATAAGGACAGTAGTTGGGATTGCTAATGTCGCCTGGTTGCGCTGTGCGTCTTGGCTCTGGGAGCGTAATGAGCCTGTTGCGGAGTGCAAGCTCGAATAATCTCTTTGTCTTGTCTCGAGGGAACGAGTAAGGGCGACTCATTTTATCTTCGAGAGATCGAGTTCTGTTATTTTGGCGATCAATTGATCTCGGGCTACGAGGCTGCTATTGAGCATTGGCCACGACGATTGCTTTCCCCTTTCCCTTCTCGTTTCGAGAGTCCGGCTTTGGAGGAGACGGTCTATGACCCATCTGGTTCATTTGGGCCAGTTTGTCGATTAAGGCTTGGAATGTGGTCGGCTTAAAGAACATCATGAATTGTGAAATGGTTTCATGAGGGTCCAAAGTGCCCACAAACATGCCTACCGCTGGCGCTTCTTCGATCCGCTGTTCGCATTTCGACCACAGATTTCGCCATCGGATGGCGTATTGGACCCATGTCTCGCCTGGCTTCACCCTGGCATTGATCAATGCCGTTATCGAGGTGCGTTCACTAGCACTCGTGAATCGCTGGGTGAATAATAACTCCATTTCTGCGAAAGTCTTAATGGAGTCGTTTGGAAGCTCGGAGTACCACTCAAATGTTGGTTCCGACAGGCTGCCGACGAATTGACGGAGCAAAAGCTTATCATCGCCCCCAGTGTTGCCGCAAAGAGCTCTGAACTGGGTAACGTGCTGGTGAGGATTGCTTGTCCCCTTGTACACATGGAATTTGGGGATTGTGTATCCTGGCGGGTATTTTATTTTGTCATACCAGCTTGGATACGGTCGCCCAGTTTTAACGACTTGACCGGCCGCTTCATTCGCCTGGTGAGCTCGTATTTGCTGAGCTATATAGTCATCCAGTGTGGCTTTGGAAATGGTTTCCTCCTTGGCTGCTGAAAGAGCCGGAGGAGGATTAGATGTCTCCCCTCTATCGTCTTCAACAATGATCGGAGGGTCTTCAGCTGGAGGGTCCGACTGTAACATCATCCCTACCATGTCTTGGAAGAGAAGCGTCATTTGTTTTATGTTGGCAGTTTATTCTACTGCTTCTCTGTCCTTCTTTTCAAGGACTCTGTGTAGGAAGTCAGCATTGGTTTCTTGTTCATGACGCTGCTCTGATGATTCCTCCGGGTTTTCTTTTGGCCCGGTGAGTGCGGCCATTGCAGTCAGCATCTCCTGAAGCTTCTGTTGCTGCTGTTCCTGAGCTCTTGTTATTGATCGGGTGAGCGGTCGGTGACCCGTCGAAGCGCGGCTTTCCTCTTTTCGGGAAGCCATGTAAACAGTATGCACCGTTATACCCCCAGACTTGGGACGTTCGGGCTCAGCGTCTTTGTGGTCTGTCGTAGTCACAGGGGATTTCTCTGGCCTCCTTTTCTGTTGAGCAGTTGACGTTGAGGGGGACGTTGCAGCGGGCACCCAGATGGTTGTCGTCCTTTGTGGCTTGCTAGGATGGTTCTCTTTCTTCTGAACCTTCAGCTTCTTCTGTCGGAGGAGATAGTCCTGATCGATCACCGACTCCTGGACCCCTCGCCAGACTTTGTAAACTTTGGAGGACAGCCGTTGAGGAGGCTGGTCCAGCTTTATTTCTGTAACATTCTCCACCAGAGGAGGAGATCTTTTTAGTACAGCGGTAGGAGAGTTCCTACGCACCTTGTTCAGCAGTTCGAAGCTGTTCCTAGTTGGAACAGCAGCATTGACTTCCACCGTCGGGGCTGGCGGAGTTAGCCCAGAGGGGGAGTTGCCCCCAGCCTTCCTCACTCAGCGCCAGTGGCGACGTCGAGCTGTTGGGATGGTTTCAGCTTGAGGGGTAACTTCGTCTTGCCCCCTGCTTTGGAGAAGGGTTGTTGCTGGCGTCAGCCTCTTGAAGACTGAGGTTCGTTAAGTAGAAGGATTTAATCTGTCAAAGACAAACTTTGGAGCAGGAGCGGGAGTGGGAGCTGGAACAGTCAGTCTTGCAAAGACCGACCCTTTGGCAGGAGAAGCCGCCTTGACGACTTCAGGAGCAGGGATGGCTATCCTATTCAAAACAACCTTTTCTGGGATTGCAGGCTTCATCATGGGCCCACATGGACTTTGGCCCAATCTGGCGAAGACTGAGGCGCTGGAGCTGGACGACCCGTTGAGAGGGGCCGCGGTAGTAGCAAGCCGATCAAAGACCGACTTCTTGGGAGCTTCTGGTGTTGGTACAGGGGTGCTGATGCTCATCGGTGGGAGCATAGTCCCAAAGAACAATCCGGTGGTGGCCTGAGTTACCTGGTCCACCAGCATCGTGAACAGGGAGGCCGCTTGGGGCCTGTAAGCTATGCCTCCAGATGAGGCGGAGCGCAAGTTGCAATTGCAGCTAGAACACTTCATGCAAGTAGACGCCATTGATGTTTCACTTTCTGCGCTAAGCAAGAAACCAAATCTTAGTACCTCGAACCCAAGGGCAACCATATCAAACCGCGATTCGTTCGCGAACACGACATACGAAGTGTGGAATGGAAAGAGGAAAAGGTCCCACCGGGCGTGCCAAAATCTGTTCCCTGCCAGAAGACGTGACCGGGATGTTGGGACGTCGGGGCCTGAATTTGGGGGCAGATGCTAATTGGTGCTATCCGTCCACCTCTCCGAAGATGCCAAGTTTATTTATGACACCATGTATCGAAGGTTTAAATGGATGCGGCCGATGTAGCAGACTTCGTCAGATTCCCCCTCGTTTGAGGGGTTTTTGATTGTGGGGACGCTCTTCCCTGCAGGCGCAAGCCCCTGTAGTTAATTACGCTACCGCATCGCGGTAACAACTTTCTCCTTCTCCAGATGGTCACTTAGTGTCGTGGGTGTTTGTTTTGTTTGTGGTTGCCCGTGGATTGTATACGGAGACTAATTTATGTTGTCGCCCGTAGGACGTGGATTAGTCCAAATCCATGTCTTCTTAGATTTGGGTTTAGGAGTTTGGTTTAAGGATACGTTAGTCTCGTTTGAGACTAAGATCAACTTAAACGTTTGTTAAGGATATGTTAGTCTAATTTCTAGACTAAGATCAACTTAACGGGATTGTTTAGATCCAACAAGAGAGCAATTGGACTCTATTGTTTAGTTTATGGACATTGCGGTCGATTAGTTTAAGAACATTATGGTCCATTGTTAGTTTAAGGACATCTCGGTCCATGGGCTTAAAGGGACCCCACAGTCCGAGGTTAAGGACATCATAGTCCATGGGCTTAAGGACCCCACAGTCCAGTTTAAGGACGTCTTAGTCCATGGGTTTAAAGGGACCCCACAGTCAGAGGTTAAGGACATCATAGTCCATGGGCTTAAGGACCCCACAGTCCAGTTTAAGGACGTCGTAGTCTATGGGTTTAAAGGGACCCCACAGTCTGAGGTTAAGGACATCATAGTCCATGGGTTTAAAGGGACCCCACAGTCCATAAAGTGTTTGGTTGTCGGGACCCGTCACCTCTCTGAAGACGTTGAAGGATTACAACGACAAATATCAAAGGAGTGAAGAGATGTACCCTCGAACCGGTGTGAGTTGGTTGGAAGATCTGTAGCCCAGTTTGGGACTGAGATCTAATAAATATTCATGAGCAGATGGGCTCAATTAAATATAAGTTGAGAACTTATGGCCAAGATTGGGCTAAGTCAAATAAAATTAAAATGTTTAACATTTTATTGTTCTGGGCTGTTAAGCCTTTACTTAGGCTTGGCCCTTTTAATAATGCTGAGCATTCGATCCTGACAATTTTTGTCTTGTATTGAATGCATAGCATTCATCAGAACAATGTGTGTTCTGACAGCGCGTCACGTGGCGAACCAGGCGCTTTGCGCCAATTAAAGAGTGCATTGCGCTTCTGCCAAGTAGTGCGGACGAAGATGACACGTGTCGCGTTTTGCGCTAAGCGCCAGTTTATAAGCGCATTGCGCTTTCAATTTGTGAGCGCGTTGCGCTAGTTTAGTAGCACACCAGTGAGTGACACATGGCGCGCTTGGCGCTAAGCGCCAGCCCATTAGCGCAGTGCGATTTTTCAGAAGCGCAAAGCGCAAATTGTGTCTGTGGTTGACACGTGGCATGTTTTGGCGTTGAGCGCCGGTCCAAGGAGCAAAAGCGCGGTTCATGAGTGCAAGGCACTTTTCAGTAGCGCAAAGCGCATTTGATTGAATTTATGATCAGAGAACAAATTTATTTTCTTCTTTTAAAGGAAGCCTTGCCTCAAGGTTTAAGAACAAATGTTCGTATTTATAAAAAAGCATTGCCTCTGTAGATCAATGATCTATAAATGAAGTAATTACTTCTTCTGTTCTTATGATAGGATCTTTTGATCTCTTTTTTATCAAAGACCTTGGTCTTTTTATAGATCTATGATCTTTTTTAGAAAATAGTTCTTCTTTTCATGAGATGATTCATCTCTGTGTTTAAGAATCATGTTCTTTACCTTAAAGAAATGATCTTCTTTTGCTAGAAGCTTACGTTTCTCTCTTTGAATTTTCTCAAAGTTTGTAGGGGTTTTTTCTATATCAGACTTGATGTCTTGGGGCCTTTATATAGGGCAAATTGATCAGTTCAATCAGTTAAAGAGATCCTTCTCTGATTGATTTGGGAATATTTCCCACCGTTGGATCTTTGATCCTAAGGCTTCTGTTATGCAGAAAATAATCTTCTTGTTTTAATAAGATTGGAAAGATCTTTCCATAACAGAATTTTAATTCTGATTAATTAATAATTTATTATTATTAGATCTTTTGATCTAACGGCGGGGAATTTTTTAATTCCAACGCTGGCGCACCTACGTTCGACACGTGGCGTGCAGTGCAGAGCGCAGCGCAACTGCACTAGCACACCCGTGTTTGACACGTGGCGCGCAGCGCAGAGTGCTGGATCTGAAGCGTTGCTTCAACTTTTGAGTTTTGAAATTTTAAAACAGAGTTTTGCTCTGAAGCGCAAAGTCCTTAAATATTGTTTTATATAACTCGATGGGGTTTTATGAAAAATATTTTTAATAAAATTTCAAAATAAATCTCAAGAATTTATTTATATTATTTAGGGTTTTCATGGATATGAATTTTAAGGATTTGAGGTATTTTAGTGATAATTGCTTAGCTTGGAAAGTTCATGGTATTTTATTGTAAAACTTGTCTTTTGTTGGTATCTTGATGGTATTTTAGTGAAACTTGTAATTCTTTCATTTTTAAAAAATGTATGTTTATTATATTTTGAAAATATATAGATTTATAATTTTTTATATAATTATCAAAAATTAAATTTTATTTAATTAGAAAAATGCGTTTTTCTTAAAAACCGTATTTAAAACCTTTCGAGACCGGATGCTCCGTGAGGAGGTCTGCATCTTGCTCTATTAGCCCAAGAATGTGCGATAATCCGCACCATCCATTAGCGGGTCCCCTAACAAGGGTTGTAGAGGCATAATCGCAAAGGAATTTAAAACACCGTTTAAAAGAAATCCGATTTTTATAGTAAGTGGTATTTTCTTGTAATAGTGTCTTTGTAATAAAAATTCACATAAAAAAGGTATGGTGCTATGGAACCATGTGTGCGTGTGGGGTATGTCATTATCCCGTGAAGTTTTCCTAAAGGTATTGTTTTAACAAAACTAAAAAAGATGATATTTAAAGTTCATGGTATTTAAATGAAAAGGTTAAATTAAAGTTATTTTGCATGGATTTCTAGGTTAAAATTTATTCTAAACGTTTATAATTAAGATTACAAGTATTTTGTAAGAATTTGGATGAACAATATATAAGAAAAAGGTAAATTTCAAGAGTTTAGAAAATAGATATCGGTATTAACTCCACTTATACCAATTTTAATTAAAAAGAATTTCAAAGAAGAGGAAGGGGGTTTGGGAGGGACTTACTAGTTAGGAAACTTAATAAAAGATAGAAGAAGAGAAGGTTGTCTTCGTGGCGTCGCGGGAGCTCCAAAATAGGTTCGATTCTTCGTTGGAAGTTGACCGCTTGCTATCTGCTCTTTACTCCACTTGTACTTAGGAAATTTTTTAGAGTTTTGGCTAGAATTTTCAGAATGATATTGAGCCAAAATGTGGGGTGGTATTTATAGTATAGAATTAGGGTTTTGGAATTAAAATGGTGAATTAAACTGCATTAAAATTGTGATAAATTGTGAAATGAAAGGTCTTTATTTGATTGCAGGGAAATCAAACAGTGCAGGAGAGTTAGGGTAGGTGAAGAAGTGTGTGTGCAATGCACGAAGGAGTTTGTGCTAAGATCGACCGTTGGTGTCAATTTTTGAGGGGATTTGCCGATTGATTTGTGATGTATGGCCTCGAGATTCATGCCAGCTGATTAAAGCCCTGTTTACTTCATTTTTCACATGTTTGATTTTTCTAACTTTTCATTTTTCTTTGCATTGCACGTGTAGACTTTTGGGCTTCCAAAAAGTTAAAAAAAAATCAGAAAAAATAATATGTCTGATGGGGATCGAACACAAGGGCTACGTCACAGCAGTGCAAGCTTTACCAGTGAACTACAAGTTGTTTCTTGCTGTTATTTAACAAAATTTACTTTTAACTCAAACTCAGGCTGTATAACTCATTTTCTGTACATTAAACTGGAAAATCCCGTACAGTAAATTCAGAGTCGTTACAGTGTTCGACTAGTAACCATAGGTGTGGAGATAGACTTGATGCCATCAAACTTAAATCTGTGAAGAAGATCGGCAATATACTTTGCTTGAGAAAGATGAAGGCCGTGTGATGACCGAAACACTTCAATACCAAGGAAGAAGTGGAGAGGACCAAGATCCTTCATAGCGAACTTTTTTTGCAACACTTGAAAAAGAAGATCAATAGAATGATTATGCGACCCAATAAGAATAAGATCATCCACATAAATAAGAATGATAAGTGTCTCGGTAGGTGTATGTCGCACAAATAAAGAAGAGTCTGCTTTAGAGCAATGAAAACCAACAAGCAATAGAAAGGAGCTAAAGCGTTGATACCAAGCCCTAGGTGCCTGTTTAAGACCATAAAGAGACCTTTTCAACCGACAAACAGCAATGAAAACCAACAAGCAATAGAAAGGAGCTAAAGCGTTGATACCAAGCCCTAGGTGCCTGCTTAAGACCATAAAGAGACCTTTTCAACCGACAAACATGAGTGGGAAATTGATCGTCTATGAAGCCTGGAGGTTGTTGCATATAAACTTCTTCAAGCAAATCACCATGGAGAAAAGCGTTTTGAACATCCATTTACCGGATAAGCCATCCTTGCTAGATAACAATGCTCAATATGAGTCTAATAGTGGTCGGTTTAACAACGAGACTAAAGGTCTCATTGTAGTCCTCGCCGGCAGTTTGAATGAACCCTTTAGCGACGAGGCGTGTCTTATGACACTCAATGGATCCATCAGGTTTTCATTTGATACGGAAGCCCCATTTGCAGCCTACAACATTTTTGTGATGTGATGAAGGGATTAATCTCAATGTGTTATTTTGAAGAAGAGCGTCGAACTTCGCCTTCGTTGCTGTTGTCCATTCAGGATGCTTTAAAGCAACGCGATATGTACGAGGTTCTCGTTGATTATTATGTGTGAGGAGGACAACAGAAAAAGGGTATTTGGTGGAAAGATGAACTTTAGGTCTGAAAATACCATTCATACTCCTTGTGACTATAGTGCGAGTACATTGAGGTGGATCAAGTTGGGGTGCTTCATTCAAAATGGTAGGCATAGTGGTTGTGGGTGTGATGGAAGAACCTGATATAGGAGCATGTATAGGTGTAGTATGAATGGAATAGGTTGTGCTAGACATGTTTAAATGAGAGGGTGAAGAAGCTGGTGAAGAAATTGAAGAAGTGGAGAAAATAGGAGGAACAACTTGTTCTAAGAAAGATTGGATGGGTAAGGCGGCGGCGGCGGCGTAGGTAACGTGACAGATGAAGAGGAAAAAGTGATTTGTCGAAAACAACATGGGGAGAAGTGTATATATGACCAGTGGGTCGATGATTGCAGAGATATCCCTTTTGACTATTACAATACTCAATAAATACACATTGTTGTATGCGATATTCCAATTTATGCTTTGTGTAAGTAAGGACGAAGGAAATGATAACATGCACAACCATATACACGCAAAAAGGAATAATCCGGACGCCGACAATATAGGACTTCATAGGGTGACCGCCAACGAAGAACCTTAGAAGGTAATCTGTTGATAAGATAAGTGTCGGTATTGAATGATTAATTACAAAATTCAGATAGCATATGAGAGGTGCTTATAAGAGACAAAGCCGTTTCTACTGTATGCTTATGACGACTTCAGTAGATCCATTCTGCTCCGGCGTATATGGACAAGTTTTGTCAATGAACAATACCATGATGTTGCAAATGATCAGCGCATCGGCGATTAATAAACTCACCACCATTATTTGTTTGGAGGCATTTAAGAGTGTGCTCAAATTGTTTCTCCACCAAAGTTCGAAAAGTGACAAATGTATTAAATGCATCGACTTTAGAGAATAAAGGAAAATGCCAAATATATATGCTAAAGCCATCAATAAATATAATATAAAAATGATAGCCAGAAATTGCATGAACCGGTGTTGGTCCCCAAACATCCGAATAAACAATTTCTAAAGGTTCTTTTGCATCAAACAAACTAGTAGTGAAACGAAGTCTAGAACTTTTACCCTATCGACAAGATGAACATACTGAGAGTTGTTTATTAGAATCCGACAACTGTAAGAAATATTGATGAATCAACCGCCAAATTGGAGGATAAGCAGGATGAACAAGCCGTCAATGCCACTCTACAATAGACGTACATTCACCAACAAAGCACACTCGATCTATAGTCTTATTTGATGGTAGACAATAGAGACCATGCTTATTCTTGCCTCACAGGAGTATGGCCCCCGTGTTCTGTTCCTTAATCAAAAATTGGTCTGGATGAAATTTGAAATAACAATTATTTTCTTGAGTGAATTGAGAGACTAATATTAGATTCTTAGTGATTTGTGGAACATGCAACACATTATTCAAGGGGAAATGAGAGGAACGGGAAGAAATTTGATGAGAGCCAACATGAGTAATATTCAAACCTGCGCCATTACCCAGAAGGGTCGGATCGGATCCATTATATTTGAGTGCATCATCAAGGTTCTGCACATCTCCAGTTATATGATTTGTGGCTCCTGTGTCCGGGTACCAATTGAGATCGGATGAAGTCGCGGTGGAGTGCACAGTGGATAATGCCTGCTGATTAGTAGTAGCCGACCTATAAGAGTGGTCGAAACGATAACGACAAGCAGCAGCAGCATGACCAAAAGAGTTACATAGCCGACAAGTAATCTTGGGGCATTGATCCTACACATGTTCTTAGACTCCGCGCTCTGATACCATAAAGAATTTGAAGAATAAAGGCTCACATTACATTTACAAGAAATGGTCAGAAATGGATTAAAAATAGAAACAAATAATTACAATTATGCTAAACAACTCATGCTCATTTGATTTGTGTCAATATCATACCAAAACAACTCATGCATTATTTGATTACCAAAGCAACTCATCCATAATTTGTGTGATTATCCTTGATTTGCAAATCTTCAGTAAATCTTTATTGATATGGGATTATCCTTTACACATAAACTGTCAATCAGAGGTTCCCTCACGTCAAGAACAATGGGTAATTAAAAATAATTTTGTTCACAGCTGCTGGAGATTTGGATCCCCACGATCAATAAACCCCTGTTTACCATCGAGCATGGGGAATCTGTAAATGCATAATGCACGTGCACATTCCATCTCCATAGAGTCACGAAAAACACTCTACAACCAATTCCGATACAAGATAACGATAATTTTGCCCTTGGTTCAAAGAACAAAAACAACTTATCCTTTGCAATGAAATTAGTTGTCTTAAAGTTGATATCATACTAACTGGCCCACCACTTCTTACTATCCATTCCTCAACCTATACAAACATTCTACACGTGTCATTATTTTATTTTGTATCGTAAATTGTGAAATCAATTAACAAGTACTTAAGGGATGTTTAACTGCAAGAAACACAAGATTATGATTTTTAACCACTTATAACATGACCTTGTCAAAAAAGAATCCTGTTTCTGAATCGGTACTTGTCATAATTAAATATAAACAGTTGAATACGATCTCAATCAATATACGTTGTAGCGCAAATATTGGGCTAACAAGTCAAATCAACAAGAAAGAAAAATTACCTGGGGTCAACGATTTTAGTAACCTTTGAGCATTTCAAAGGTTAGCAGTAGCGATCTCTCCTCCTCCTCTCCTTGATACTCGGAAAGTTTCAAAAGTTCGCTATATAAACCAATTAGAAAATTACAGACTATGATAAAAATTGTGATGAAATTTCAAGAAGTTGACATTTTACAGCAATCTACAGCCAAAAATTAACCAACCTTTTTGTCTTATACGGAGGAGTCATGATATTTGGAATATATTTCTAATATTTTGTCTGCCGTTTGGCTTCTTCTATAGAAATCTATCGTATTCCTTTCTAATTTATAAAATTTTGAAAAATCCATACCGTTCATTTAAAACTGTAGCAAAGGCTTGTTTTGTCCATGATATTTTCTGCAGAGGATAATGACTACGACGACCACCGACCAACGAAGTCATATAAATTAATCAAATTGTGTGGTCCATCCTTCACAACTCATCCAATGCAAGGAGAAAATAAAGCCTTTGTCTCATTCCTTTGATTCCAATCAAATAATTTAATAAACCACCATAGAGCTACTTGCTAGTGAAGCCATTAAAATAGCTACATCCACCATCCATTGAGCAATTTTAAATCACTAGACAAAGGTCCAGTATGAAGGAAATGTAATGGCAAAATTAGTCTTCATCTCAACAGTTGACCCCTTCAACTTTAATATTAGCAAAAAATAATGGAAACACGATATTTATCCAAGTATAGAACTCAATAATTTTACTTATTTATCGAGGTCAATCAATGGCTTAGAGGTCATCGATCCTAATGAGTTTGTTTCTAGAAGTGGCTTAGAAGCATAACAAAGGGTAAGGAAAAAAGACTGTCGTGCTGATAATTAAGATTTAGGAGCATAATGTGGTAGGTGGTGATCACTAATCTGTAACTAATCATATATGTATTCTCAGCTGAGATACTTTATTCAAGTCTCAGCATGCTTTTGATTTCTTTCAACTGATTATCATATTTGTGTTCATATGCATTTAGGATCTTTTGGTTTCAAGCATTGGAATTTGGCTGAGATATGGTGGCAAGTGGTGGAGACCATAAACATTCATTTCAATTCAACAAAGTTTAGCCGAAATCCCCTCTCAAGATCGAGTGGAGTCGCTATCCTGTAGCAAGTGGAGAACACCCACATTTCTATTTTAACGGTCGTTAACCTTTTTTGTTTATGTAAATTTTAGATGTAGCAAGGGGGTCGCAATAGTATCTTGTCCCTGATGATGCAATATCTTATATCAAAGCAAATATGTTCTTTTTATTCTGTAATATTCTCTATCTATATAACTTTTTATAATAGGCTAAACTGCCGAAAACACCCTTAACTTTTGTTCCAATAGCATGAATTACCCCTATTTTTCTAAAACCTACATTGCCTCCCTCAGCTTTAACTATTCCCAAAATGCCATTCATTTAAATTTTAACTAAGAAATATCTTTTTTCTCTCTTTCTTATTTCATTTAGATATTTGAATGAAGGGTATTTTGAGAATAAATTAAAGATGAGAGGGGCAAAGTGCTTGTTTAGAAAGTTCAGGGATATTTCGTGCTATTAAGCCAAACGTTCAGGATATATCCTGCAATTTAGTCTTTATAATATGATTAGGAAATTTCCTAAAAACAATATGAAAAAGAGATATCGTCGGAACTTCTTAAAATATATCCAAGTTCTATAGGGAAACCGTACTGAATCATAAAATATTGTTGGAAAATTTGATCAATTCTTTTATGGTCTTCTCGCTTCAAATTGAGGTCATTGCTGAGAAAACATTTTGTTAGAAAACATTTTGTCAGATGAAGATCATGCACAACATTAGAACTTATATTAGAAATCATTATTCATTGAAGAATATATAATTATATATAATTGATTTGTTTTCTTACTTTGGTATATATGTGAAAAAAGGAAATATATGATGTCGACGTCGATTAGGTTAATATGGACTGATTCCAAGGTAAAAGTGTAAAATTTTAAGGTCAATAGATACATGAACAACATTATTCTAAGCTTAATTTCAGTCATTATCTCAAAAATATAGCACCAGTTAGGGACTGTCAAAAAAAAAAATCTAAGTAGGTATGATGACATAATAACTTTTTAAATATGAATAGAAATTCAAAACAGAAATTCCAAGGGGTCGATTTATAAATTTTTCCTGGCAAAGAAAGCAATGGCCTAACTACCATAGATTCTTATCTTTTAGAAAAGGTACCCTCTTCTGGAACATCCAATTCTTTGTGACAGTGGGGTCTTGGACATGGAATTTATATAAACTCTTAAGCATAATTTTAAACATGGCTCCAAAGTGCTGCAAATATTTATAAGATTGATAATGCTCAATATTGGCGACCCTTAAGATCAGGACTCATGGCGGATGGTACGTCCCAGAACTCAGAAGAAAGGACCCACAAAGGCCGACCAGGCCACCCCTGTACCCGACCAACCAGCACAAGCTAGCCCTCCTCCGGGCTCCCTGCAGATTGGCCTCCTCGGCCCCTCAGCTCGCCCTGAGCTGCCACGGGACCAAGTCTCCTCGGCCTTCTCACTCGTCCCCGAGCCCCTTGACCGAGGCCGTCTTCCTCGGTCCTCCGACCAGTTCCGCCGCTCACAGGCGTAACCGCCGCTCCGTGAATCTCGCCATGCGCGGATTCTCCGCCGGCAACATCCCACGTTCCACGCCTTCACGATCCCCATTCATGGGCGATCCGCTCTCTACGCTGGCGTAACGTCGGGAGCGTAACTGCCGGTGAGATTCTCGTGCCTGCTGCTGTGTGCCTCCACCACCATATAAACCCCCATCATAGAGGGGTCAAGTAAGCCATTTCTTACTCCACTTAGCCGTTACGCTGCTCGGATCTAGTACTAACTTGATCGTCAGAGGGTCCTCGGTGGTATCAAATCACCCCGGGACTTCTTTGCAGGTACTTGGCGCAAAATTCCTCCAATCACCAAATCTCCTCAAACCTATTGAGACCCACACACAACAGGGGATCCCCTCCAGAATCCACCGGGAGATCGACGGAAGACAACATCTGAAGGAGATCTGAAAAGGACCTCCATCAGTTGGCGCCGTCTGTGGGAACGCAAACTCCACAAAAACAAAGTTGGCCTTCCGATCTCCGTCCACATGGCAAGCGACCATCCTGAAGATTCGGGTACCAGCCGTCGCCTCCTCCTCACCGGAGGCGCGGATGAATCCCCTCCGGCGACCATCATCCACGCCCTCGCCAGCCGAATAGATCGGCTACAGTCCCTTGTGGAGGCGCTCGTTCGTGAAAAGCCCCAGATCGCCGCTCCTCCGCCTCCGGAATGCTCTGCCCCCGTCGGCACGGCCGACCACCAGCAGGCTGCGACTCCTGACCACGGATCTCACGGACCGATACTCCCTGAGGCCCGTTGGGCGCCTCGCGGCTCCACCCCCAGGCCCGACGACGGAGCACCACGCCTCGGACCTCCTCGCGACCCTTGCCCCCCTGAGGAGATGTTGGTCACCTCGCTTGCCCACAGGCATGACCGACACCCTCTCCCCCGATGGGGTCGAACAGAAGGGGCTCGCCACGATGGCTCGAGAGCTGTCACGATCCAAAATGGCACGTGACTGGTCCTTGAATCATATGAAATCTATAGGACCCCATCTAATTCAAGTAAGCCAAAAGCCCAGAAATCTAAAACCATTTTAAATAATAAATGAAAGAAAACTAGTTTTAAAGAAGTGAAGAAAACATGTTTTAAAAACAATGTTTTTAAATAAGTAAGCCGAGTATGTATTTTTGAAACCTCAAGTCCTTTCTGAAAATTTCGGCAGAGTTTCCTTTGTAAATACTGGCCCCGAACGGGGTACAACATGATAAAAGCATATATAATGATAAAAGGCATCCCCAAACGGGAGCTAGCTCTTCGTCAATCGACGGTCACAACCACGCAAGCAATATAATATACAACGCCGAAGGGCGAGGATCAAAACTCAAAAGGAAACTCAAACAGCATGAAATCCATAATACTACAACGCGCAACTCTAAAGTCGAAATAATACACAACTGGTCATCTAAGTCTGAAATAAGTATACATGTTTGGTTGATGGAATTACCAGATACAACCGATTAAAATAAATACAAGGGTGGTCACGATGCGAGTGAACCCACCTACCAAAGCAATCACCCAGAAAGGAAGCAGTGTGCCATAAAAGCCGCAATGAAACCTATACGGCAAAAACCTGCAAGAAATGTGGCACAACGGGGGTGAGTTGCCAACTCGTGAGTAGAAAACATCACATAGCAGAAGCCGTATGTATGACTCATCCTAGGTCAAACGATTAGTAATAATATATATCCTCAATATGATAAAGTCTGAAGCATGATAAGGTGGCAAGGGTAAACATATATACATCAGTGTAATACCAAGTGCTCGTATCAGTGCCTCAGGTAGCAACATATCATAAATATGAGGTATAATCAATGTAATCAATGTCAACTATATCAGGAAGTCTTTGATTATGTGGACATCTTCCAACTATGTGATCAATGTCTGTATGCATGTGGATCTCGTCCATGTGTCAACCAATGACATAACATCATGCATGTAAATATCATAAAGCATATGCATGGAAGTATGAGGATATAAATCAACGTGTGTCCCTCGCGACACATCAAAATTATGAAACCTGAGTGTCTAGCATCGACACTCGAAAACATCATGAAACCTGTGCCCAGCATCGGCACGTAAATCCTCATATATCGGGCTCCGTCAGTCCGGATCGGCCCACGAGCTCCGTCAGTCCGGATCGGCCTGTATTATCTCTCGACTCCGGTCGGTATCCTCCGGATATCCGCCGAGCCCAAATACAATCACCGGTAGGTAGTAGTCCCTCTGCCAGGCTCACCGTCTGTATACACAGCATTCCTTTCTTGCCCCGGGGTACCATACCGGGCTCCACCATGTACCCGCACACGGCTCACGACTCCTCCTCACATGGGGTATATACATCAGAACCGATAAAACTCATGGTGGGCGCACTGAAATATCATATCAAGAGTAACCGGGTTCTTAAAATAATACACTCTCTTTTGAAATACCCACGGTTCCCAAATCCAGAAATATCATGGAAACAACATATCTCAATGCGTAAAATCATAAAGCAGGATATATGCGACATATGATAGAATATAAGCATATCCGTATATCATGCAACATAAAACAGTAATATGCACACATCGAGGGGAAAACCGCTCTTTTAAATGAATCCAGTTCTTAAAATATATCTTGCGGTTCCCAAATCTCCAAAATAAAGCCAGAATCATCTAAGTATGTGCAAATACGTATGTTTGCAAGTATGGATGTACAATATGTGTACAAGTAGGTATATACGCAAGTATAAGTGTACAATATGTATGTGTGCCAGTATGGATGTAGAAGTAGATATATACGCAAGTATAAGTGTACAGTATATATGTGTGCCAGTATGGATGTATAAGTAGGTATATACGCAAGTATAAGTGTACAATATGCCTATGTGCCAGTATGGATGTACAAGTAGTCATATCCTGATGCAACAATCCTACTGTGTAGTGACATGGCAATTATCGATGATGAAGTGTGTGAGCCGGTAAGCAGGTGTACGTGGAACATACGCATCATCGATAATGGTGCTGGTGTCCTGAAAGCATGGATTTAATATAACAATAAACACATTTACACATGCAATGCGATGCGAATAGCAAGAATATGCAGAAATCGAACAATAAACGCAACAGTGAAGAATCTACATCAATATGTAAATGTCATACGGTTTTGCCATTTGAAATAAAACGAATCGTGGTGTTTAGAAAAATAAGGGCTACAGTGTTTTTAAGAAAAGATGTGTCTTTTGAAAATATCCGTAGAATCTCTTGGCTTGTCTTTAAAATACTCACGATTCGTTAGTTTTGAAATAGGTATGACTCGGGTCTAGTCTAACATCTACTAAGTAAACTACAGATCTAACTAACCATCTAATCGAAAGGGTATGGAAACCACCTAAATCTGAGTCGATATATAAATATATACATATAATAGTCGGTGATCCCGCCTCAATAGTATCACATACGAAACAATATACAATATGACATTCTCGAGTCAAGAGTGCGGATCTATCATCAATATATAGCTCGTACGTAAATCCGTCGTACGGCATCCTAAATCTGGGTACGGGTCGAATCTTATATTTATCTCATCAATTATCTGGTATCCTTATCATCATATCTCATGAACTGGGGTACTGATCTAAGTCTAGTACAAACTGATACCATCGATATATATATATATATATATATATATATATATATATATATATATAAACACACGCCTAAAAACCCGCTAAAATCTCATGTCGTATCTCCTAATACGAACCACATCATATCACCGATCTCATGGCACCATGCCCAAACTCATCGACTCTTCTCCAAATCTCATCCACTATCCTCATCATCCAAGTGTAGGCATACGTATATATATACCCATTGTCCCATACCTATGTATGTATGTATGTATATATATATATATATATACACACACACGTATCCCATATGCGCTCAAGTATATAACAGTAAGCATGTGTGTGCGTGTGGGTGTAAACCTATTCTAGGGTTTGCAACTATAAAGTTATACCAGTTCACTTCTAATAACCCTAAACTAACCATTTAACACCTAATCATATCTCGAATATCCATGTCACACATAAAGCTATCACATATATATAGTATATATAGCATACTAAACATCGAACTGCGGGGGTGATATACGCCATCCACCCGACTTCCCCCGTAGATATAATCTACTCACATTGATCTTGTTTGCCGATGTCGATGTCGCCATCATCTCCTTTATCGTCTCAAATCATCGTGGGGGTACCTACATATCACACGTATCGCATCGCATTAAAACCAAATCGAAACCAAAACGACACGCAGAACTCACATAGGTCAAAACCTATGGTCTACTCCCGCAAATCAACCCGATATCACTCGATATAGACGTACAAACGTCACGTGATCGAGATAAAGCACAAATACAAAATCCAGAATTTAAAATACGCAAAACTGTAACTTGAATCAAAACAGCAACATGGGGAAGTGGTTCCAGATTTTAATCAGGGTGAAAACAATGTTCCAAAACAACACCAGGGTGATATATATAGGGTACATGAGCTATGGAGGCAACCTAGGCCCCTGACTCCACAAGGCGGTCGGCCCCCTACCCTACAATTCCGGCGACCTCGGCCCTGATAGGGAATTGGGGTGTCATGTTTGTAGGGTAGTCTTCTGGTAGTCAATATAAGGTAATGGTCTTGCTAGTTTTTCCAGTAAGTGTCTAGAGTCACTCCAGATTCCCTGTAGGCCACCAATCTAACACAAAACCAAGATTTGGTATCTAAAGTTTAAGTTATGGCAATGTTATGATACTAAATTGTAGGAAATTGGTCCCAGATTTGGATGGGGGTGAAAACCTTGTGAGCAAACAATACTAGGGTGATATATAGGGTATATGTGACCTACAGAAGAAACCTGGACCCACACCCTCACCAAGTGGCCTAGCCCACTCTCATGCCAAACCGATCTCGCCGGCCCTGCATGCTCCAGTAGGGTTCGTCTTGCTGCAGGGGGTTCCTAGGGTCAATTTTAGTCCTCTTGTATTGTTTACTTTTCAAGTAAATTCCCCTGTTCATTCCAGATCTCCCTGCACACCCTAAAACTCACAAAACCGACATGAAAGTTCCGTTTTTCCGTATTTTTGGGTTTCAGTTGGGTTGGTCTGGGTTTTTATCAATTGGAAGGGGTTTAAGGTCACCACTAGGCCTCAATTCACAATCACCACTCAGTTCAAACCCTAGCCCTCTCTAGAAATCTCCAAAGTTCACCAAATCGCACCAAATCACAACTAAACACAAATATGGTTTAAAGTGAAGGAAAAACTACACTAAGTGTGAAGGGATTACCTCATTTAGCACCCATGAATCCTCCACAGCGCCAAAATGAAAACTTTCTTGGTCCATAGTATAGTTTGTGAGCTTGTGCGTCTTTCTTGTGAAAGGGAGATGGAGTTTTGAGGAGTTTCTCATGGTGTTTTGAGGAGGTGAAGAGAGGGAGGGAGTTAGGGCAGCAGCAGCAGTAGCAAAGAGAGGGAGGGGAGAGGAAATGAGTGATAGAATGATGAGGGGATGGCTCAAGACCAAGGTTGACCCCTCACCCTCTCTTTCTCTCTCTCGCCCATACTTCTATATTCTATTCTTTTCTATTTTCTTTTCTTCTCTCCTCAATAGTAAACCCAAAACAAATAGACATGCATGAATCATGATGAAAAATGTACAAGTGTTAAAAATGACATGTGCATGTCATATGCACAAAACACGTTTAAAGCCCGATTAGCGATTTTTAATCGCGATTAGCATAAAATTAGTGTATAATTAATCATAAAAACTTAAAATTTGCGTAATTCACATAAAACACCTTCTTTTAGTAATTTCCATAATTTCCAAAAATTTTCCCAATTTATCGGTATTTAATTATACCGCCTTATTAAAAAATATTCAATATAATATTATTTAATTATAAAAATTCCCAAAAATAATATTTTATTTTTTTTGAAATGTTACAAGAGCCACCACGCCCGGGGATCTGAGGAACCTCATCGAGAGGAACCGGAGCCGTGCCCAGACGCAGGTCTCCCACAGCAGAGGCCAGGGATCACGAGACGCCGAGTCCTCGGGGTACCACGGCCGACCCGACGCCCTCGAGAAGAAGATCGAGGGCATGCGCCGGGAAGGTCACCTCTCGGCCGACTCGCTCACCAAACCGTTTACCGAGGAACTGCTCGCTGTCCACGTCTCCTCGCACAACAAACCCCCGAAGGTCTCTCTGTTCGACGGGAAAACCGACCCCAAAGACCATTTGGATGCTTTCACCGCGGGAATGAGCTTCCAGGACCATTCCGATGCCACCCAGTGCAAGGCCTTCCCAGCCACCCTCATCTGTTCTGGCCGGGACTGGTTCCGAGGACTCGAGCCTCGCTCAATCTCGACCTTCGACAAGCTGGCTACTCAGTTCCTCGGCCACTTCGTTGGGAACCGTCGGCAGAAGCGCACGGTCGACTACCTCTTCACAATTAAGAGTGGAGACAAGGAGACGTTCAAGGATTACATCACCCGCTTTTACAACGCCCTCCTCGAGGTTCCCGAGCACCGGGACGAGACCGTCATCACGGCGCTCAGATCTGGTCTGAGGCACAAGGAGTGGCTGCGCTCCTTTGCGTTGGCACAGCCTAAGACCATAGCCGAGGTCAAGGCATGGACCGAGCGCGAGGTTCAGCTAGAGTCCGAGGTGAACGCAAACCTCCCCCGGGTAGAACGATCCGACCAGAAGAAGAGGGCTCGGGAGGAGAGGCCGGAGCGTCAGCAGCCCTATCACCCGAAGTTCCAGGAGTACACCCCGCTCAACGTCTCCCTCGCAGTGTTATTAGAGGAGGCCCAGGACGAGGGGTTTTTCAAGTTCCCTCCGATCCCACGTCAGGCCTCGAAGCGAACCCGAGGCCCTTACTGTGCCTTCCACCGGATGCTGGGCCACGCCACGGAGGATTGTAAGCAGCTCCGGGACTACGTCGAGTAGCTCATCTGATCGGTACACCTCGCCGCCTACTTGAGAGACAAGTGGCTAGCCATCCGCGAGCAGGAGCAGCGTCCCCCTCCCGCCGAGCTAACCGTCGGCCAGATCATGCTCGTTTCAGCAGACGACCAGTCCAGTGCTCAGGGAGCCCCGTACCCGGTGCCGGGCACAGAGACTAACAAGCCTCCGGGGAACTCGGGCTGCTCTAACAAGGTTATCTATTAGCATGTACTTTTCTTTTGGCGCAATGTAAACTCCTCCTAGGGTCTGTTGTTAATTAAATAAAGATCAATGGAACGTTGCAGAAAAAAAGAGAGAAAGGTTTCATTTATTCGAAAAAGGTATTATGGGCTCCCCAGCCATACATACGAAAAAAAAGAGAAAAGTACAACAGCGGGGGGGGGGGGTGCAGTGAGCACTGCTCATGGTACTCAGTAAAGATCTCCGCCAACCGAGGCCTCACGAGATCCAACCTATGCCTTCGGTTCCCTCCGCGTGCGTTGACCCCGAGCCTCAGCTCGTAACATTCGCAGACGAGCGCCGCTGAGCGAGCCAGCCGGTTCGCGGAGATCAGGCCAAAGCGTCTCAGAGACCGCAGCTTGCCCACGGCCTTGTCATAAAGCTGCTCAGACAGGGGGTTGTAAAGCCCCAGTGACGCCCTCCAGATGGAATACATCAGCAGCTGTAGCAGGGAGGAGCGTCGGGGGAGCAGCGGGCCGAAGTGGTCATCGATGCTCCCGTAGACCAACTGCACCGTGTCCTCGGTACAGTTCTAGTCATAAAGGTATACGTCTTCGAAGTGGATGATGTCAGGGATGGTGAATGGGAAGTCTTGCATTCTCGATCTTCTGTTTGTGAAGGAAGGAAGGACTAGTACTCCTTCAGCCTTATATAGCCCACTGCGCCCCAACAAAGCTCAACAGTTGCCCGCTTTCGCGACCCTGGCGGAATCGAGGCGACGTGACCAACAACCCAAGAGGTCACTGACACGCGGCAATCGTCAAGCCTTCTCTGGCGGAATCGAGGCGACGCGACCCTGGCGCTTCGCCTCCCCCCACGTTCGATGCGCATACTTCGCGCATGGTCGCCGCGACCATTCCAGTTCCCCATACCTACAATTGGATGGTCGGGCGAAACCTCATGAAGAGCCATCCGAGCCGCTACCCTGCCAGGCTATCCCTGGCCGGTAGCTTCCCTACTCGCAACGCCAGGGATCAAAGCCCTCGCCAAGAGGCAGCCGCGCAGCTTCACTGCCCGGCTATCCTTAGCAGGCCTCCCACGGCCCCTCAACCGCTAAGGATCAAAGTCCTCCCTAGAGGCAGCCCAACAGCTACCCTGCTCATCTATCCCCGGCCGGTAGCTTACCTACCCGCAACACTGGGGATCGAAGCCCTCGCCAAGAGGCAACCGCGCAGCTTCACTTCCCGGTCATCCTTAGTGGGCTTCTTACAACACCTCCAGCGCTAAGGATCAAAGTCCTCCATAGAAGCAGCCGAGTAGCTTCCCTGCTCGGCTATCCCTGGCGGACAGCTTCCCTGCCACAACGCCAGGGATCAAAAAGCCCTCCAAGAGGCAGTTGAGCCCGAGGATCTCTTGCTCAGCTATCCTTCAGGACAAAAGCCCTCGCCAAGAGGCACCGGGCAGTAACCCTGCCCGGCCAAGGGTCCTTGGTAGGCTTCTTACAGCCCCTCCCGCGCTAAGGACCAAAGTACTCCCAGAGGCGGTCGAGTCCTCGCTCGGCTATCCCCGGCTGGTAGCTTTCTACCACAACCGACAGGGATCAAAGTCCTCGCCAAGAGGCACCGGGCAGTAACCCTGCCCGGTCCCCATCCTGAAGGATCAAAAGCCCTCGCAAGAGGCAACCGGGCAGCTACCCTTCCCGGTCATCTCCGGTTGGTGGCTCTCTACCCGTGACGCCAGGGGTCGAAGCCCTCGCAAGAGGCACCCGACTGGCTACCCCGCTCGGTCACCCCAGGCTAGTAGTTTCCTACCTCCGACGTCAGAGATCAAAGCCCTCGCCAAGAGGCAACCGCGCAGCTTCACTGCCCGGTTGTCCTTAGCGGGCTCCTTACAGCCCCTCCGACGCTAAGGAACAAAGCCCTCCATAGAGGCAGCCGGGTAGCTTCCTTGCTCGGCTATCCCTGGCAGACAGCTTCCCTGCCACAACGCCAGGGATCAAAGGCCCTCACTAAGAAGCAACCGCGCAGCTTCGGGGCCAGGGACGTCGAGTCTATCCAAGTCTGAGCGATCCCCCCTCGACTTCAGGGCCATGGAGACGCCTCCTTCTTGGCAACGCTTGGCACGCTCGACAAGTGATCAAAACCAACTCGATGGATGATCACTAGGCAAATAACCGACCTGACATGAAAGCCCAACAGCGCGAGAAGGAAAATTTTTATAAGCAAGCCAATGAAACCAAAGAAAAAGTTTTATTACTAAAAGGCGGTCTTTACAGAGGGTATTTTTGGCTCCCCAACCTAACAAAATGCCCGGAGGCTTACAAAGTTCTAGATGCATCAAAATAAAAAGGAGGAGGAAGACGGGGGCTTTAGGCCTCGGGGCCAGGAGCGATCTCGGGGCCCTCGAAATCCACCACGAGGCGAGCTGGGTCCTCGGTGACTTCCTCGCCATTAATCTCTTGCCCCTGCCCGCTGGTGTCCGCGAGGGGGTACTGGGCCCGGAGCTCTTCATCGGCGAACCCCGGCACCCGGGCCTTAACAGCGTCGAGGGCCTCGTGCCAGATGAGGGTCGCGGCGACGGCCAGGACATCATAGTAGTCTTTCGACTTCTTGTATCCCTCTACCGCCTTCGCCGCCGAGAGATCGGCCAACTTGGCCGCCCTTAGGTCGGCTGACTTCACCCACTCAGCCGTCGCCCCCAGCTCCTTCCGGAGGGTTTTCACTGTCTTCTTCAGGTTGCCGACCAGCACCTGAGCGTCCTCAAGCTTGGCCTCAGCAACCGCGGCGGCTTCGCGGTGCCGGGCAACCTCCCGCTTCCCGGCCTTGATTGATAGGATACGAGCGTGTTCAAGTTTAAGTTTAAATACCGCAATCAAGACGGTTTCGCACGTAGCTAGCCGGTTGAGTACGGGTCGTCCGCAGGGAGATGGGAATCTTTTTCTATGTGTTTTTCGACGAGTTAAGTCCGGTTGTTCAGATTTTGTTTGTAACTATCTAAGTGTAAGTTGATATTTAAAGAGAGCTTGTTAGGGTTAGGATTAGGTTAGTTTGAGTTAGGAGTCTCCACATCTTTCGTTGCCCCACTTAATATCGGTGTTACGGTAATCGGCAACAACGGGGATTAGTACGACTAGGAAGGAACTTGCGAGTATAAGCTAGGCTTTCCAACGCATAGTCCTTCCTTTTGGTGCTTGTCCGTCCGTTCTTGGCTCTTATCCATAACCTCCGGTTAATTCAACCACAACCGGTCTCACTACGGAATCACCGCTATCATGTAGGATAGGGTGCCGTAAGGAGCGGATTGTGGTTCAATTAACGGGAGTCGATTTAAGTTGTTGGGCAAGGAAAGAGTGAGAGGGATTTCCTTCTCTCAAACTTCCCTTATCCTACCCTAACAAGTATAAAACTACTCACACTTCATCATACGGAAAAATAAAACAAACAAAAGAGGAAGATAGAAAGAAGGAGACTAGAAGAATACGACTAACTATTTGCGACCTCACCTTGGCGAGGATCAAGCGTAAGTATCATTGTCGTATGAATGATAAAGAAAAAGAGAGAAGAAATAAACAACAAGGAAATAACAACAACTACTTAACGAATTAAAATTACAACAAGCATAAAGATAAGGAGACAAGCATGATAATAAAATGGTCTTCTTTATTCATCACTCTTCACTCAAAAGCTCACTTACAAGTTTAATGGAGAAGAGGTGAGAAGAGGAAGAAGAACATGTAACTAAAACCTAGCAAAAGAAATACAAGAATTGGACCCCTTCCTTCACAAACTTCTGGGCTATTTATAGGCCAGAGAATGAAACCCTAGGGCAACCACCAGAACCCAAACAGAATGACCAAACTACCCCCCAAAATTTATCAGCTGCCGCCACTATATGGCCGCGGATCCGCGGCCTGGACCCCACTTTGGCCGCGGATCCGCGGCCTTCTGGTCGAATTGGGCCCCCCAATTTCTTGTGGTTCCCTGGTCTTCAGTGTACCTAATTCTGGTATATTTATTTTCTCACTTTGGCTCCCCGATTTTTCCAGAATTTCTGTTGAGGGAAAGGTGGACTTTTTGTCAAGATTTTGTCATGATTGCCTCGAGCTCCGCGTAGATCTCTTGGATTTTGTGCTACCATTGAGCCTTGTGCATGAGAATGACATTGATTTGACCTTTTGTCTTCCTATTGATATCTGGCAACATACGGATGAAGAGCAGAGACCGTGTTTTATCTGTGGTTGGCAAGAACCCGGACTTTTTTCGTGTTTTCCATGATTTTCACCGTTTTAGAACCGAGAACCTGTATCCTGCAATTGACTAGCAAACACGGCTCAAGAGTATCTACGGATATGCAAATGTGATAAAAATTGGGCGGTATGAAAATGCAAAAATCTGATATGAACAAATACCCCCAAACTTATCATTTGCTCGTCCCGAGCAAAGCCCATTTATTCACAAAAAATTTCCTAACCTCACTTTCGCAGGGAACGCGATTGCACTGAGCATGTGCAACAAGCCGTTAAACCTCTAGGTGTCCCTAGTAGGAGGAGTGTTGTCTCCTGAGGGTTTTCAGCGGATACTACCCACAAAATCCGGTCAAGTTGATTTTGTAAAATAACTAAGCTTCAAACCCTAAAGTTTTGTTTTAGAAAATAAAAATTCTATAATCCTAAGTCTAGACCATCGAACCTTTATTCTTCACACCTCGCTTCTCATTTAACTACAGATTTTATATGTCTTTACGTGCAGTGCAAATAGTGTCGTTAAGTTCCAGAAGGATCGATTAAAGTCATCACGTCGCACAATAAAGCCCAGATAACAATTTTAAAAGGATCACATAAGTTTTATAACGAGTTAAGCATTTTTCAAGTTTCGTTTTCCAGTAAGGTTTCAACTTCAGAATTTCTATCTTCCTTAACAGGAAACTAAGTTGTATTTTTCACTCCACCTTTTACTTGTTTTCATTTCATACACACCTCTGTGAACGTGCAATAGTCTTTATCATAGAATAAAACCTTCATATCTCCGTTAAAATTTTTATAAAAGCCTGTCTTTTATCAAGATTATTCTCACACAAAGAACCGTTAGGAATTTTAACTCGGAGAGAACACTTGCTTGATTTTGTTTTAAACTGGACTTTCTAGGCTTCTTAGCGAGCTTTGGGCCAATGCACCCAAACCAGTTGGTTTTAGGGCATTAGGTGTAGAAACACCCCAGCGGACTTAATTACTCAAGTTACCTAGGTCCAAAAACAAAAGACAGTTTGGCGTGAAAATCAGATGATTTAATACGAACGGAGATATAACCGGCAGTTCAAATATTTTTTTTTGGATAAAAGACGTGTCTAGTGGGTTTGGTGTGTAATCATTCCAATCAAGTTTTAGATGGGTTATTTTTCAGACTTAGCTCCAATTACGGCATCAATAACATTCCTTCATATTCGCTTTACTTCATAAACTATTCTTGACATTACTTATTTCAGAACAAACCTATTTGATCCTCAGAAAATCATTTATCTGTTTAAAAGTTTAAACATGAAAAACTTGTCATCTAATTCCCAAAACTCACGACACGTGTAGTGTGATGTAAAGACTTATATCAGCTATAGTTAACTTCAAAGGAGAGTTATCTTTCAGGTTTTCAAAATCCAAACATAAGATCTAGTTATTCCTATTTTTTCAAACAAAAACCGTCGAATGTTGAATCAGAGTTCTTCCACAAGCTAACTTGACAAAAAAGTTTTTATGGATTTTATGGATTTTCATATGCAGATGCAAAATATACATATGAATGCGAAGGTAAGAAATGCGTACCGAGCGTACCCCCAAACTTAAACTGGACAGTGTCCTCACTGTCATTGCATGAAGAGATCATTTGAAGGGTCAAAATTGTTGGTTAGCGATACACAAATTTTTATTTGTTTTTGTTTTTAAAGAAAAGAAAAAGAATATGCACAAATATATACAAAATGGTTTGTACATACCCCCAAACTTATTTGGAACAGTGTCCACTGTTCTTGGCTGGATAACCGAAGTTTGGAGGTAGGCAGAGGAAAATCATTCAGGGTAAACCGGCTCCTGTAAGAACAGGAGCTCCTCTGTTGGTTCGGCGCTAAGGTACGGTTTGCATCGGTGTCCATTTACCTTGAAGAGTGAACCGTCCTTTGGATTTTCCAAATCCACAGCGCCCTGCGGATACACATTCCGCACAAAATACGGCCCTTTCCAGCGAGATCGGAGCTTTCCAGGATGGAAATGAAGTCGGGTGTCGTAAAGAAGTACCTGCTGACCAGGTACGAAGGTTTTGCGCAAAAGGTGTTTATCATGAAACACCTTCGTTCGATTCTTAACGACAACCGCGTTGTCGTAAGCCTCATCCCTAAGCTCGCTCAGTTCGTTCAGCTGCAGCTTCCGATGGCTGCCCGCATCCTCCAGAGACAGATTCAGCTCCTTTATCGCCCAAAACGCGCGATGCTCGATTTCGACCGGAAGGTGGCAGGCTTTTCCGTACACAAGCCGATAGGGAGACATGCCAAGGTCGGTCTTATAAGCGGTTCTAAATGCCCAAAGGGCATCAGTGAGTTTCAAAGACCAATCCTTACGATTCTTGGAAACCGTTTTCTCCAGTATCTGCTTGATTTGCCGATTTGAAACTTCGGCCTGCCCGCAGGTTTGGGGGTGGTAGGGCGTAGAAAGCTTATGATTAATGGAGTATTTCCGCATCAAGGCCTCGAAAGTCCTATTGCAGAAATGACTTCCATTGTCGCTAATGATCGCTCGGGGGTGCCCAAACCGGGAGAAAATGTTTTCTTTAAGGAACCTAACGACAACCTTGTTGTCGTTAGTTCGGCTGGGCACAGCCTCGACCCATTTAGAGACGTAATCAACAGCTAGAAGGATGTACAAGTTCCCAAAAGAGCTGGGAAACGGCCCCATGAAGTCTATCCCCCAAACATCGAAAATCTCCACAACCAAGATCGGTTGGAGTGGCATCTCATTCCTCCGGGATATCCGGCCCATGTGTTGGCACCGGGAGCAAGTCTTGCAATAGTCATGAGCGTCTTTGAAAAGTTGTGGCCAGTAGAAACCACATTGCAAGATCTTCTCAGCTGTCTTTCTGGGCCCAAAATGCCCGCCACATGCTTGGTCGTGGCAAAATGACAGCACACTCTTGAATTCCTCATCTGGGACACACCGACGAATAATCTGGTCGGGACAGTACTTGAACAAGTAGGGTTCGTCCCAGTAAAAGTGTTTTACTTGGGATAAGAAGCGAAGTCTGTCCGGACTCGACCACTCAGTCGGTAGCAATCCCGTGGCCAAATAATTCACAATATCTGCGAACCAGGGTTCGCATGATACTGTCAAGAGTTGTTCATCCGGAAACACGTCGTTAATCGGAATTGGAAGCGAGGGCGAAGAAGGAAGTCGTGAGAGATGGTCGGCGACTACGTTTTCACATCCTCTTTTGTCCTTAATGACAAGGTCAAACTCTTGAAGCAAGAGGATCCAACGTATTAACCGAGATTTGGCATCTTTCTTCGCAAAAAGATGGCGCAGAGCTGAATGGTCCGTGTAGACAATGACTGGAGAGCCGATGAGGTAGGGCCTGAACTTTTCTAAAGCAAATACAACAGCTAAGAATTCCTTCTCAGTTGTTGTATAGTTAAGTTGGGCATCGTTCAGGGTCCGGCTCGCGTAATAGATTACGTGCGGCATCTTGTTGATGTGCTGTCCAAGGACAGCACCGATGGCAAAGTCGGATGCATCGCACATAATCTCGAATGGGTGCGTCCAGTCAGGAGAAGAAAGAACGGGAGCAGAAGTGAGTGAGCGTTTCAGTGACTCGAATGCAGTCACACAGCTCGAGTTGAAGTCGAAAGGCGTGTCCTTGGCCAGCAAAAGCGTCAAGGGCCTAGCAATCTTGCTAAAGTCCTTGATAAACCGTCTATAGAAACCGGCATGGCCAAGGAAGGCTCGGATATCTCTGACGCAACGGGGAGGAGGCAGATTGGAAATGACCTCAATCTTTGCTTTGTCGACCTCTATGCCATTTTGCGAGATGATATGTCCTAAGACAATACCTTCGCGCACCATGAAGTGGCATTTCTCCCAGTTTAAAGTGAGATTCTTGTCCTTACATCGGGTAAGGACAGCGTCAAGATGCAGCAAACACTCGTCAAAGGAGTCGCCGAAGATGGAGAAGTCATCCATGAAAATCTCCAAAAAATTTTCCACCATGTCTGAGAAAATTCCCATCATACACCGCTGGAAGGTAGCGGGCGCATTGCATAACCCAAAGGGCATGCGTCGATATGCAAACGTGCCGAAAGGACAAGTGAAAGTGGTCTTGTCCTGGTCTTTTTCGGCGATGGGAATTTGATTATAGCCAGAGTAGCCATCAAGAAAGCAATAGTACTCATGTCCGGCCAATCGTTCGAGCATCTGGTCAATAAAAGGTAGCGGAAAGTGGTCTTTCCGCGTTGCAGCGTTGAGTTTTCTGTAATCAATGCAAACTCGCCACCCGGTTTGGGTGCGAGTAGGGATTAACTCATTCGCCTCGTTGGTTATGACCGTGATGCCCGACTTCTTGGGGACAACGTGAATGGGGCTAACCCACTGGCTATCAGAGATAGGGTAAATGATATCACTATCTAGACATTTGACGATCTCCTTCTTCACAGCCTCCTTCATGACTGGATTAAGACGTCTTTGTGGATCCCGGGCTGGTTTGGCATCATCCATCAGATGAATGTGATGCTCAACGATCAGGGGACTAATCCCCTTGATGTCCGCCATGGACCAGCCAAAAGCTTGCCTGTTGCTGTGCAAGACCGCGAGAAGGGCTTTCTCTTGCTCGGGAGCTAGAGAAGCCGAGATGATGACAGGGAGGGTCTCGTTCTCACCTAAGTAAGCATACTTAAGGTGAGACGGCAACGGCTTGAGTTCGAGCGTTGGAGGTGAAATGATGGAAGGCAAGACCGGTGCAAAGGTCTCGAACTCAAAGGACTCCAGCAAAGGTTCAAAGCGAGTGTAGGCAACCGAGTTGGATGGTTCAGGTAACTCATCCGGAAAGTTGAAAGATTCAAACTCGGGTTGTGCGCGGCTAAGATCGTTCAAGAACGTGAAACACTCGTATTCGTTGTCGGGCGCAGAAGCAGCAGCAGGTTCGAAGAGAAACGCACTAGTGGCGTCAAGATTATCGTGTTCAAACAGAAACTCCTCGAATTCACACTCTTCTGGTGTGATCTCCTGGATCGAGCAAACATCCAGTATATGAGCATTAGGTTCGGTGGGCTGATTCCCCAACCTAAAAATGTTGAGTTCAATCGTCATATTTCCAAATGAGAGGTTCATTGAACCATTGCGACAATTGATCACAGCATTTGAGGTTGCGAGAAATGGGCGACCGAGTATCACCGGAATTTGATTCCGGGGGTTAGCTACAGGCTGTGTATCTAAGACAATGAAGTCGACGGGGAATATGAAGTCCCCGACTTTTATTAACACATCCTCTAGCTCACCCCTAGGATGGGTGATCGATCGGTCGGCCATCTGGAGAGTGCAGTGTGTGGGTTTTAGCTCTCCGACGCCTAATTGCTCGTATACTGAATACGGAAGCAAGTTAACACTGGCACCAAGATCTAATAGTGCGCGGTTGATGTTCTTATCCCCAATAGTAATTGAAATCGTAGGACAGCCAGGGTCCTTCCGTTTTTGTGGTAAAGATTGGGTAAGGGCATCACTCACAGCACTAGCCAAGAAAACTTTCTTGGGTACCTGAGACTTCCTCTTTTTCGTGCACAAGTCCTTTAAGATTTTCGCGTAAGACGGGACTTGTTGGACAGCATCTAAAAGAGGAATGTTAATGTTAACTTGCTTGAATAACTCCAAAATCTTCTCCATTTGTGGATTTTGTTTGTTAGACCTCAACCGGTTTGGAAATGGAACATTTTGAAAATTGGTTGAGTCTAATGCTGGAGGAGGAGATTTTGGAGTTGGAACGGATCCCAGAATAGGTGTTTTCGTGGAGTGAGAAGTGGGTCCGTTCAGAGCAGAAGAAGAGGAAGGAGAGCCTGTTGAAGAATGGAGAATAGGCTCAGAAGACGAAGAAGAAGAAGAAGAAGCAGAAGAAGAAGAAGAAGAAACAGCGGCCGGGGTGTCATCGTTGATCCGTCTGCCAATGTTGTTTTGCAGCACCCTCCCCGATCTCAGTGTGGTCACGGCACTCACATTATGGTTTTGTTGTTCAAGAGCAACATGTGCATTATGTGGGTGGCCGGGATTTGGAAGTGGCTGGGACGGGAGCTTCCCCTTCTCTCGCTCGCTCAAGGCCGCGTTCAGCTGTGCAATCTGGGCCTCGATGGTCTTGATGCTTTGCCCGTGTGCGGCAGTGTGTTGCACTAAAGATTGAATCGAAGACTGGATGTTGGCGGTGGATTGAGTCGATTGTTTAACAAACGCCTCCAGACTTCGCTCGAGCGAGGAAACCTTATCAGTGTTTGACGGAACAAAATTGTTTGGTGGAAAAGAGTTGTTCGGTGCAAAGTTGTTCGTCTGGTTTTGGAAGGGTTGGGGTTGGAAGGGCTGCTGATACTGAGTTTGTTGCTGCGCTTGTTGTTGCGGCGGAGGGGCCCTTTGGAAATTGTTGCCCTGGAATTGATTCTGATTCTGATTCCAGGCGAAATTGGGGTGGTTCCTCCAACCGGGATTATAGGTGGAAGAGTATGGATCATTCCTCGGTCTTTGCTGGAAGGCAGCATTAACCTGATCCTGTCCTTGCGAGGGTGGATTGTAAGGACACTCTTCGGTCAAGTGGGAAGGATCGGAACAACAAGCGCAGATGGTACGAAGGGGGAGAACAGGTGTGGGGGCAGGAGCAGAAAATTTGCTCTCTATCGCTTCAAGCTTTCGTGTTATTGCAGCCATTTCAGCTTTCATCGCAATAGAGACATCGAGTTGGTGGATTCCTACCCTAGACTGACCGGTAGAAGTGGAGGTAGAAGAAGAAGAAGTCGGTCTGGTGCTCTCCCACTGTAGCGTTTGCTCCGCAAGATCGTCAAAGAACTGCCACGCTTCCTCATCAGATTTGGATAGGAAGTGGCCCTGACAGATGGTTTCCAGCAACTGCTTCGTTGCTGGGTTCAGTCCCTCGTATAAGGTTTGGCAGAGTTGCCATTTCTCTATACCGTGGTGAGGACACTGAACAAGAAGGTCTTTGTACCGGTCAAAGCACTTCCAGAAGGGTTCAGAAGGAAGCTGGGAGAATTGGTTGATCTCATTTCGAATTCTTGCGGTCTTATGATTTGGATAGAATTTTTTTAGAAACGCTTTAACAAACTCGTCCCAGCTGGTGATTGAGTGGGAAGCGGTGCTATACAGCCATTTTTCAGCGAGATCGCATAGAGTGAACGGAATGACCCGTAGGCGTATAGCATCGTCCGACAGCTGGGTGGTTTTCATCATGGCACAGACATTTTGAAATTTGTTGATGAAGATATAGGCATCTTCAGATTCAAGCCCATGAAAACGTGGAAGCATGTTGATGAAATGGGGCTTAATTTCAAAGTTGTCCCCATTGGCCGGAGGAAGAGAAAGGCAGGTGGGAAGTGCAGAACGGGTGGGGTAGAAACGATCCTGGAGCGCGATTCGCTGCGGCGCTACAACAGGCGGAGGTGGTGGGAGATTGGTCTCCGTAGGAGGTGGAGCCAATCCAGCGGTGGTCAAAGAGATGTTCGGATTAAATCCCGACATCGCGGAAGAAGAGGTTGGTGAAAGTGAAGGTGAAGGTGAAGATGTATGAACAGAATTCCGGTCAACGTCGGAGTTGGCCGGCAAAGGAAGGGGTGAAAGAGGAGTGGACGGAGTATCGACTTCGGAGTCGATCGCGTAGTCGGTCGCGACTAACGTAACGCGGACTAGACGGGCGCTAGTGTCCCGAGTCCAAGCGGACATACACTAAACGAGTTTAGTATAGTCAAAGCGGAGAAGGTGAGGGTAAGAAAACGTCAATGGAGAAAGGCGATGGGTGGTGGGTGAAAATGGTTTTGGCGACAAAAGGGCAAGTTTTTATAAAAGTTTTTGATTTTTTCTTTTTTATTTTGTTTTTAGAAAGAGATTTACAGAAGTATGTACGGAAATACGGCTTAAGCAATCACAAACAAGATATGCACAATCACACCTAGATCTAGGGTAACCTAGGTCTACTAGACCTGCTCCTGAACTTGATTGTCGAAGTTAAACAGTGTCGAGAAACGGGCTTAAAAATACACTGATCACGAGGCCAGGTAAGTGCAGAGATAAGGGGAGGTTGTCCAACGCTTTCGCGAAGTTCCTTAATTAAATAACCCTTTCTCTTTCGGCGGTTGCGCCTTTAACACTTTCCTAGACACCCCGTAAACAATATACGGTTAAGCGAGGTTCTAAACAAGGTTTATCTTCTCCTAATGAGCGCGAAGTCCTTAGGGCTGAAGTCTAGTATTTTTTAATTTACAATGGACAATGCATATGCTTTAGTGATTTCCGGGGTCCTGGGAAGGGTGATGAAATCCCCACCCAATCTGGATTGGTTTCAAGCCCCTTAAGTCCGTATTAAAGAAATGCAAAGCAGTAACAAATCAACTGCAAACAATTTTTATTTGCGGCGCAAAGAATCCTGCACAAGAACAGTTTATTGGAAGGGGGAGAAGAATTTGCGCAAAGAAGCCTGCAGAAAACACAATTCAGTGGAGTTCAGAGGAGAGGGGAGAGGCAGAGAGAGTTACCCAGAAAAATTGGTGCCCTGAATCCACCAAGTGGCCGCGTTTCCGCGGCCAAAAGCATGCAATGGCCGCGGATCCAGGGCTATGTTGGGGGATTGGGGTTCTGAAAAAATTGGATGTTCTCTGTGGGGTTTCCTCTGCTTGTCTGGATGTACTGAATCTTGAATTGCTCACTGTATTTGCTCCAGATTTGTACAGTAGACCGGATGATACGTTTTGTCCGTCGCGGTGTAGCCGCGAAATGTGGGTCTATCTACCCACGTCTTTGGCACTGTACTTGAACTCCGTATTTTCAACGTCCTTGGCGTCGATCTTGAACTTCGTATTTTCCTGCACACTTGCACAAAAACTAATCAAGAATAACAAGATGGTTTTTTTACAAAGTATGGTTTTTTTTTTTGTTTTTTGGTTTTTTTATACTTACAAATTAACCCGAAATTACACAAGGAAATAAACTACCGTCTCCCCGGCAACGGCGCCATTTGATTGATAGGATACGAGCGTGTTCAAGTTTAAGTTTAAATACCGCAATCAAGACGGTTTCGCACGTAGCTAGCCGGTTGAGTACGGGTCGTCCGCAGGGAGATGGGAATCTTTTTCTATGTGTTTTTCGACGAGTTAAGTCCGGTTGTTCAGATTTTGTTTGTAACTATCTAAGTGTAAGTTGATATTTAAAGAGAGCTTGTTAGGGTTAGGATTAGGTTAGTTTGAGTTAGGAGTCTCCACATCTTTCGTTGCCCCACTTAATATCGGTGTTACGGTAATCGGCAACAACGGGGATTAGCACGACTAGGAAGGAACTTGCGAGTATAAGCTAGGCTTTCCAACGCATAGTCCTTCCTTTTGGTGCTTGTCCGTCCGTTCTTGGCTCTTATCCATAACCTCCGGTTAATTCAACCACAACCGGTCTCACTACGGAATCACCGCTATCATGTAGGATAGGGTGCCGTAAGGAGCGGATTGTGGTTCAATTAACGGGAGTCGATTTAAGTTGTTGGGCAAGGAAAGAGTGAGAGAGATTTCCTTCTCTCAAACTTCCCTTATCCTACCCTAACAAGTATAAAACTACTCACACTTCATCATACGGAAAAATAAAACAAACAAAAGAGGAAGATAGAAAGAAGGAGACTAGAAGAATACGACTAACTATTTGCGACCTCACCTTGGCGAGGATCAAGCGTAAGTATCATTGTCGTATGAATGATAAAGAAAAAGAGAGAAGAAATAAACAACAAGGAAATAACAACAACTACTTAACGAATTAAAATTACAACAAGCATAAAGATAAGGAGACAAGCATGATAATAAAATGGTCTTCTTTATTCATCACTCTTCACTCAAAAGCTCACTTACAAGTTTAATGGAGAAGAGGTGAGAAGAGGAAGAAGAACATGTAACTAAAACCTAGCAAAAGAAATACAAGAATTGGACCCCTTCCTTCACAAACTTCTGGGCTATTTATAGGCCAGAGAATGAAACCCTAGGGCAACCACCAGAACCCAAACAGAATGACCAAACTACCCCCCAAAATTTATCAGCTGCCGCCACTATATGGCCGCGGATCCGCGGCCTGGACCCCACTTTGGCCGCGGATCCGCGGCCTTCTGGTCGAATTGGGCCCCCCAATTTCTTGTGGTTCCCTGGTCTTCAGTGTACCTAATTCTGGTATATTTATTTTCTCACTTTGGCTCCCCGATTTTTCCAGAATTTCTGTTGAGGGAAAGGTGGACTTTTTGTCAAGATTTTGTCATGATTGCCTCGAGCTCCGCGTAGATCTCTTGGATTTTGTGCTACCATTGAGCCTTGTGCATGAGAATGACATTGATTTGACCTTTTGTCTTCCTATTGATATCTGGCAACATACGGATGAAGAGCAGAGACCGTGTTTTATCTGTGGTTGGCAGGAACCCGGACTTTTTTCGTGTTTTCCATGATTTTCACCGTTTTAGAACCGAGAACCTGTATCCTGCAATTGACTAGCAAACACGGCTCAAGAGTATCTACGGATATGCAAATGTGATAAAAATTGGGCGGTATGAAAATGCAAAAATCTGATATGAACAGGCCTCCACCTCTCCCTCCTAGGCGACGACCTTCGCCTTCATCGCCTCCAGCTCTCGCTTGGAGCTCTCTTCCAGCGAGGCGAGCTGGCTCGCAGCTTTCATCGCCGGGGATACCACCTCGGCCTCCATGCGCAAGGCGAGGGCGACGTGCTGAAGGATCTGAAAGGCAGAAGAGAGATCAGGAAGATGAGAGAGGCACCGAACCTCAAAAAATAATAATAATAAAAGACAAGCGCTTACCTGCACGGACTCCTGGGCGATGGACGCCAGCTGAGCCTTGAAGGTCCCCCCGGGGACTCTACCCCCGGCCGATGCCTCTATCTCATGCAGCAGGCTATCCGCGATGGATAGCCCCGAAGGCACGGCGAACTGGAGACCGCCTTCCTCCACCATGATCGGCGAAGACGGTCCCCGAAAGACCTCCTTTTGAGCGGCCTGGAGGGAGAGCCAGTCTCCTCTTCCGAGGCCGGGTCCTCCAGAATCCGAGCCCGCCTCCGACCCGACGTTCTGCTGGGCCCGGGGGCGAGATCCATCTCCGAGCGCTCGTGGGGCACTACCGCCGGGGGAGAAGGAGCCGGGGCAGGCTGTGAACGGGAAGAGCCGGCGCCCCCAACCTTAGCAACCGGCCTCGGCTGGCGCATGGATGCCCGGAGCGAGTCCATGTCTATGGGTCCTGCACGGAACCAACCGTAAAAGGAGTCAGCGACACAGGCAATATACGAACCAAAAAAGAAAACCTAAACTTACCGACGAACTCAACAGGGCTGAGCCCGGCCCAACTCAGAACCCTCTCAGACAACAGCACGTCGAAACGGGGGATTGGCTCCCACGGCGCCACTCTCACCGCGACGGGGTCACTGAACCGGTTCCCCGGCAAGTGCTTCTCCCTCGACCACTCTGTAGGCACGGGCCAGTCCTCGCCCTCGGGAGGAAAAACGAAGAAGAACTTCTTCTTCCAGTCGTGAATGGAAGAAGGCGGGGCCACAACCCCCGTCCCGGCAGCGCCCCCTGGTCGCTTTCTGAAAGAGAGATAAACCCACCTCGGGTCGCCCGCTCGACCACCGGGGTAATTTTTGAAGACGGGGGAAGAATCAAGGAGGGAAAGGCTGAAGGGGATCGCCTGTAATTTCAACCCTATTTCATTTTCCGAGGAGAATCCTTCACGAGTTCGGCACCAACTGACCGGGGGCTAACCCGATGAAGTTCAACGCTTCAACAACCTCACGAGAGAAGGGCAGACGCATTCCACCCCAAAATGCTTCCAAATACAGGGCGATCTCCTTGCCCCGTACTTGGTCTGCCCTCTCTCCCTCCTTGGCCAGGCAGAGCGTATAGCGTGAAGGGATGTGGAAGCGAGCCCGAGCGTTGGCAAGCTCATCCTCATGCCTTATCCAACACAAGTCGCTAGGGGCAGCATCTACCGCCTCCTCTCTGGGGCTGCCCCCGCCACATGATCCCAGGAAGAGGGGCCAACCCCTGCTCCTCGGGAGGACTCAGGCTCACCTAAGGGGTTCCTAGGACCTACCTCAACGATATCTACTGACTCGACAAGAGAAGACATCTAACCTTGGGAAGAATGATCATCGGGGAACGAAAGTGGAAGGAAGAAGACGAGCGCCGAGCAACCGAGACTTAGAACGGGAAATATAAAGGAGTAGGGGCCCTGGAACGGGCCCCACCCCTACTTATATCCATGAGCAACATCATCCAACAGTGCCCTTCATCTCCCGCCAAGACGCCTCCTCGCATCCAACAGCTCCGATTACTCCACTTGCCGTCCCCGCACTGGAACGCACCCTTTCAGGCGTCGCAGGTCTGCACGCGTCGCGTCAGCCAACCAACGCTCGACACGTGGGTCGTCACTTCAAAGGCAAGATACACGAACCGGCGCACCCTCCTTAAATGCAGAGATCTCGCGCTGATTCGTTGGCAAAAAAGATAGCTCGCGGCCCGAGGACGCGTCTCGACGAAACCTTAGGAGGGAGCTCACCGCGGGCGGCCCGACGGTCCACTCCTGACCCGACCCGCTGGCTGGTCGGGACAAGAGTAGGGGGCTAATGATAATGCTCAATATTGGCGACCCTTAAAATCAGGACGCGTGGCGGATGGTACGTCCCAGAACTCAGAAGAAAGGGCCTACAAAGGCCGACCAAACCACCCTTGTACCCGACCGGCCAGCACAAGCTATCCCTCCTCGGGGCTCCCTGCAGATTGGCCTCCTTGGCCCCTCAGCTCACCCTGAGCTGCCACGGGACCAAGTCTCCTCGGCCTTCTCGCTTGTCCCCGAGCCCCTTGGCCGAGGCCGTCTTCCTCGGTCCTCCGACTAGTTCCGCCGCTCACAGACGTAACCGCCGCTTCGCGAATCTCGCCATGCGTGGATTCTCCGCCGGCAACATCCCACGTTCCACGCCTTCACGATCCCCATTTATGGGCGATCCGCTCTCTACGCGGGCGTGATGTCGGGAGCGTAACTGCCGGCGAGATTCTCGCGCCTGCTGCAGCGTGTCTCCACCACCATATAAACCCCCATCACAGAGGGGTCAAGTAAGCCATTTCTTACTCCACTTAGCCGTTACGCTGCTCGGATCTAGTACTAATTTGATCGTCGGAGGGTCCTCGATGGTATCAAACCACCCTGGGACTTCTTTGCAGGTACTTAGCGCAAAACTCCTCCAATCACCAAATCTCCTCAAAACCCATTGAGACCCACATACAACAGGGGATCCTCTCCAGAATCCACCGGAAGATCGACGGAAGACAACATCTGAAGGAGATCTGAAAAGGACCTCCATCAAAGATCTTTTGTACATATGTGGGTCTTTTGTGAATGCCATGTGAGAACAAATCCAGTCAAAAAGTTGCACAAGCAGGAGAAAGCGTTTCTATCTAAATGTGTCTCCACATAATTCTAAGTGCTTTCAGCTTTACCCAAACTGCAAACTTTGGTGTACACGGTTTGCGGTTCGCTATCTTAATGCAACATATATATCATAAACGAAAAGCAATTTGAACATCAGAAAATTAAATCAGAGAAAGAAATTTGCCATGCGAACGAAACTGTGACCTTTACAGAGCCTTTTGCAAACCCCAAGGGAAGGATTGATGGCGGATTAAATGCATAATTACAATTTCCATAAAATCCTAGTATTATACAATTAATAGATTTTTTTTTTCATCGCAACTAACGCAGACATCTTCATCTCCGGAATATATAAAACATGAGGTTTGCAGTTCGAACCCGGTTCCTCAAAAGCAAACTGCATTTAAAATAAAATGTCATATGGAAGTACGGTTATTTCACTAAAACCACCTTATGGTTTACCTCGTTCTCTCAAAACCAACCTAGCTACGACAATTTCGTTGGTCGAAAGCCGTCTGTACTTCTGTTACCCCGGACTCTCTACTGTTAAATTTCCAAGGGGAGACCAGTGGGAAACCATGGGTCATGTGACTCTACTAGTAAAGCATAATATGGCTGGAAAAGAATTAATTCAAGAATAAACGCCTAATATGTTGCATAATGCTCATTTCGCCGATGATCAAGGCAAAAGATTTGGACATCAGAAATCTAATCATATAAAGTGATCTGCAAACATAAAACTAACTACAAGATCTCATCTCTAGCATAAGAATAAAAACTGCTTCCAGTGTAGCTGATATGACCATTTTCTCTCCAGAATTTTGGTGAACACGGCATGAATGGTTGTAATCTCACAACTGAATAGAATACTTCATACATATACCAGAAATAAATGGATTGACTTAAGAGGGGTATTAGAAATGGTAATCTATTAAGATCGAAATTTTGAAGAACAGTCCAAAAGTCGACACCAAAGAACACGGTGACAAATGAAATAACCGAAGATGAGCAGAAAGGAGGCTATGATGACACCTTAGAAATTTATAAAATATGGTATACTAATGGGACACTAATTAGTTCCTAAGTTACTACAAAACAAAGTAAATGGTTAAAATGCATCTTTGCAAATTAGCATAGATCATCGGCTAAGCCCAGAAGTTGTGCAGAGGCTTGCCGCTTGGCCAACAACATAAGCATTAAAGGATACCGGTATGTGTTATCTCATTTACTTTCTTTTGATTGTTATTGGTTGGATTCTACACTTCTGTTTTTAATCATACCATCTTCCCTTAGGTTGCAACACACACTCGATTGCCCAACAACCAAAAAGTCCCTTGCCATAGTATCCTTTATCTAGTTAAAATATACGGCCGAAATGAAACAGTACATTGCTAGTTTTTTCACGGTTATTGAAAGTGAACACATAAGGTACGACTCGTTTGGGACCTGATGATACTCATAAGTGGGAATTCCTCAGATCATGACACGTGGTAGATGACGTGTCCCAGGGCTCACGGGACAGGAGTAAGCACGATACATTGAAGGTATTTCCCGGGCCTTCGCCCCGAGGACTGACCCGACCTTCGATGGCCTCCTACACGCTAGGCTTTCTCAGCCCTCCCAGCTCGCCTCCGAGCTATCACAGAACCGAGCTTCCTCGGCCTCCTGCTCGCCTCCGAGCCTCCCGCCGAGCTAAGCCTTCCCGGTTCTGCCGAGCAACCAAGGACGCAGAGCCCAAGCGTCTCCGTCCTGGCTCCGCGTATCTCGCCAGAAGCGAGATATCCTCCATCCAACATCCCGCGTTCCATGCCGCCGTATCCCCATTAACGAGCGTATCTCGTCATTAATGGGGGATCCCGCCATTCACGCAATCGACGGCGAAGATCTCGCTCCATCTCGCTCCAAACGACCACTATAAAAACCTCTCTCTCAGACGACTCGGATAAGGCAATTTCAATCCAACACGCCGCTACTCTGCCAAAATTCCTCGGCTAACTTGATCGTCGGATGGTCCACGGTGATAGAACCATCCCGGGACTTCTTTGCAGGTGGCTCGGCTTCACCCCTAAAATCAACTCATTGAGACCCACACGTTCAAGAAGACAAGCATCAACGTCAATCTCAACCCTTCATCAACGCTCGTAACAGATCGACGGAGGACAACATCTGAAGGAGATCCAAACCTCCATCAGGACCCTTCAAGGTTCATCCCCTCGCCTCTTGTTTCGGCTGCGTGCCTTGGATTAGATAATTACTAAACTATTTCTACTATAATCTGAAGGGTCTGCATTCAGAACAAATTTCGGAATTAATTGTGCAGTCGAGCTGTGTCTGAGAAAATTTCCAGCCCATGACATGCATGCAAGCAAACAAGCAAGCAACCAAAAAAATAATAATAATAGGCAGACCAAAAGCCCATCTATAGTGCATGCAAATTGAGGAAAAAGAAAGAAGAGATCTAATTTCAATTACTCACACTTGATGAAAACTTTTGGCTGGAAATTCCTTCCTAGAGATATTTAATAGTATATATGCATTGCTTAATATAGGGATTCAAATTCTGAACCTGGTACAGCGCAAACATCTCCAACGATCTGTTTGGCTCTTCTGAAGAGAACAAGGCTCCCACTGCAAACGAGACATATAGCTATGTGATATCTTTGTAATGTAAACTTTAACCGAAAGAGAGAGAAAAATATTCCTTCAAATTCGAAAGAATCAATAATCTATGGATTATGTACCTTGAGAAGTGCATGTCTGTGCCCAACTCTTCTTCTTGATGTCAGCTTGTCCAATTCTTCTTCAAACCCCCCCCCCCCCCCCACGCCACACACACACACAACCATTTTTTAAGAATCCTAGGGTTTTGTTATGAATATTATGGATATTATTTAGTTGTTATTTTTAGTTAATCAGTTTGATTAGTCATTATCTGTTTGTTAGAAGAGGTGATCTAAAACTCTCTATATAAAGAGCTGTATAGACTACTATTTTTTCTTAAGCCAATAGAATTTTCTTCTTTTCAATTATGTTCATAGTATCAAGGCTGTGAACGGAAGGAAAAAAACCTATATTTTTCCCAATTGCCTCGTGCCCTCCCCTCACCGACCCTCGCCTTGCCGTTGACAACGCCCCCGATCCTTCGCCACCCCTCAATGATGCCTCCAGGACCCTCGCCGACCCTCGTCACCTACTCCAACACCGTAGCCATCCTTCGCCACCCCTCGACAAAGCCTCCAGGACCCTCGCCGCCCCTCGCCTTGCCCTCCTCAGCCCTCGTCTGGCCCTCGACACTGCCTCCAGCACCCCTCGACGACTCCAGAGTCCTCTAGCCTCTTCGAAGGTCACCAAAAGCCTTCGATCCCTCTAAACCCCTTCATCCAGTAGCTATCGATCCTTCCAAAAGCCTTCGATCCCACCAGAAGCCTTCGATCCCCTCATCTAGGAGCCGTCGATCCCTTTTGCACCTCTTCAGAAACCTTGCGCACTCATTCGTTAGTCTTCAGAAGCCTTCGTTTTACTCTGCAGTACTACTCCAGAGGTTAAATACTCTTAAACATCTGGACATATACATAATCTATTAGATCAATTTGCGTTTTCTACTTGTTTTGGGTTAGACAACCTTTTTCCTCTTGGGATCTATCTCTGCGCCACTTATCATGGATTCCGCTAAAGATAAAGCTATTTCGGTCTCTCTGTCATCCGTTGATTTCAAAACGTATCTTCGTTTGACTATGATCTCTCTTTCCGGCGTCAAGAACTACCTTCAATGGCCCAGTGCTATGGAACGAGCCTTGAACAACAAAGGTCTTCACCGCCACTTGACGGATACTCCTCTTGACTCTAAACATCCCAACTTTGATACCTGGTTACAGAACGACAATAAGATACTTGTTTGGTTTTCTGACTCTATGGATTCTCGCTGCTATACGTCTATTATGTCTCTGAAAACTGCTAAGATGCTTGGACACACCTTCGTTCTCTACACCCGTCTGAGGATAATTTGCAGAAGCTCTATGACATCTTCTATACTCTCACCACGGCTACTTTGGGAGAAGATATTCAGGATTTCGGTGCTCTTTTCGGTGAGATTCTTGATCAATGGAACGTCTATCAGGCTATCTCCACCGATCCTGCTGTCACTCGCTAACAATGTAAGTCTCTTGTTGGTGCGTCACTTTTGGCTCAATTACCACCCACATTTGAGGGCATCCGTTCTTTCATTCTTTCTCAAAGTGGTCCTTCATTGACGAGCATCCTGTCGAGTGTTTATCGTGTGCCCACCGTCTCTTTCCTATCTATTGAGCCTATTTTGACCGCACTTGCTACTCGAGGCTGTGGACGTGGGACTTACATTCAGTATAGGTGTGGTTCCTCTGATTCTATCTCTGGTGGTCATGAGGCATCGCGTGATCGCTCCTCTCTGATTGCTCATGGTCGTGGTTCCCGTGGACGTGGACGCGGTCATGGTCGTTCTAGCTTTTATTGTGCTCATTGTGGCGGCACTAATCATTAGGAAGACTGGTGTTGGGAGAAGAATGGCTACCCAGATGGTACACCTACCGCTCGCCAGACATACACACCGGTAGCTACTGATCAACTTTTCTCTTCTGCCGAGCAGGTCCCGTTATCCAGTGATGAGTGGAGCCAGTTACGTCGTCTCCTCTCTTCTGTTGCTCCTGCCAAACTTTCCACTTCATCAGGTATATCTTTAGTTTATCATTTTGATTCGTGGGTAGCCGATTTAGACGCCTCACATCACATGTCTCGTGATGAACCTTCTGACCTTACTTTTAGTCCTCACAAGCTTATTACCATAGTTGATGGTAATACTTCACTTGTTTTTGGTTCCGCTGACTTATCGCTTACTTCATCCTTACACCTTAAAAATGCTTTGATTGTGCCATCTTTAAAACAAAATCTGATTTCCATTCGTCAGCTTACTAACTTCCAACTGCTAAATAACTTTTTATCCTTCTTCTTTTGTAATATACAATCTTCTGACGAAGCAACGGATTGATGGGGAGCATGAGAAGAATGGACCGTTGATCACGTTCTCAGTACGTCTGTAGCTGTTTCAACTATTCAGTGGCACCAGAGACTTGGTCGCCCTCCCATTTCTTCTTTACGTGCTATATTACTTTCTATTAGCTTATCAGAATTTAGTTGTGAGTCGTGTATTCTTAGGAAGTATCATCGTTCCTTTTTTTCTTCTGTTAATAAGAGACACGACTAACTTTTTGCTTTAGTTCACTCTGATATTTGGGCTTCTGCATAATAGGTCTGAGATTCTGTCTACTTTTAAAAATTTTGTTGCTGAAATTTCTAATCAGTTTGGTGTTTCTGTTAAGATTCTTCGTTCACATAATACTAAGGAGTATATCAGCACGGATTTTAATGCATTTTGTAATTCAAGATGAATATTGCACCAAATTTCATGTTCTTATACTCATTAAAATGGGATTGCTGAACGAAAGAATCGCCATTTACTTGAGATAGCTCGTTATCTTCTTTTACATATGTATGTTCCTAAACGCTTGTGGAATTTTACAGTTTTAGCTGTCTGTTTTTATATCAATCGCATATCTTCTTCAGTTCTGGGCAACCGGTCTCCTTTCTCTATTTTATTTCCACAGGGTATGCCTTTTCCTATTACTCCTAAGGTGTTTGGTTGCCTTTGTTATTCCCTGTTCTCGATCCTCATATTGACAAACTTGATTCTAAAGCTACATGTATGGTGTTTGCAGGTTATTCTCGATCTCAAAAAGGGTATGTTTGTTTTGACCCTGCAACATCCAAAGTTTATACTTCCTGTGATGTGACTTTCTTAGAAGATAAAGTCTATTGCCCACCATCTTTTAAGGAACCCAATTTTACTATTCCAATTCCACATATACCTTTCTTAGATCTTGATTCATCTGTTCCATCCGTGCTCCCTAGAGATCAGCCTGTCATCTTTTATCCACAGGTGTACTAACGTCGTAAGAAAGTTATCCAGCCAACTCCTACCAATGATTCTTCTAACAATTCTTCTGTAGGTCTTATAATACAGTCCACTATTCCTGATTCTCCACTATCGCTGCCTTTCCATGATCTCTCTTCCTATTGCCTAAAGTAAGGGTAAGCATTCATGTACTACTACTCATTCGATTTCTAATTTTGTTTCCTATTATAGACTGACCCTATCTGTTCATCGGTTTGTTTTTTTCTTGTTTGTCATCACTCTTTCTTCCTCTGTTCAGAAAGCACTTGATTACCCAGGTTGGCATGCAGCTATGTTAGAAGAGCTTGCCGCACTACGCTCCAACCAGACTTGGAAATTGGTCCCTCCATCTTCAGATAAGAAGATTGTTGGTTGTCGATGGGTCTTTACTGTCAAGCAAAATCCAGATGGGACGACTGACCGTCTCAAAACTCAGTTGGTAGCCAAAGGATTTACTCAGTAGTATAGTTTAGACTATGTTGAGACCTTCTCTACAGTTGCCAAATTACCATCAGTTTGTGTTTTTATATCCTTGGCTGTTTCTAAGACATGGTCTCTTTATTAGCTTGATGTGAAAAATTCTTTTGTTCATGACGATCTATCAGAGACTATTTATATGCAGCAGCCTCCTGACTTTGAGCGACCGGGGAGTTTATGGTTTGTCTTCTACACAAATTATTATATGGACTGAAACAGTCACCACGTGCCTGGTTTGAAAAATTTAACATGATTTTACGACAGATTGGGTTCAAACGTAGTCGCGCCGACACGTATCTTTTTACCCATTATCGCCCTCAGGGAAGCGTAATTGTGTTGGTATATGTTGATGATATTATCATTACCGGAGATGATTTTGCTGGCATTTTCAAGGTGAAAGAACATTTGGCATGGACCTCAGGCCACTTAGATATTTCATTAGAATTGAAGTTTCACGGAATTCTGGTAGATTGCATTTCTCTCTGCGCAAATATGCACTTGATCGTCTATCTGAGACAGGATTTCTGGGATGTAAGCCAGCAAACACCCCTATGGACTCCTTAGTCAAGCTATTTCAATTAAGCTCTCCTACGGATCCTCCACTATCTAACCCAGGACGATATTGACGTCTAATTGAGAAGCCTATTTACCTTACTGTTACTTGGCCAGACATTGGCTTTGCCGTTAGCACAGTGAGTCGGTATATGCAGAATCCTTTGATCTTTCACCTTAAAACAGTTGAATATATTCCCAGATACATCAAAGGTTCTCCTGGTCAAGACCCCCTCTATAAACTATCGTCTATGTTGTCGCTCACTGTCTTTGCGGATGCTGATTTTGCTGGGTCTATTGACGATCATCGTTCCACTAGCGGCTGCTGTGTATTCTTGGAAGGTAACTTGGTTACGTGGAGGAGTAAGAAGCAAAATGTAGTGGCTCGTTCGTCTGCTGAGGCTGAATATAGATCTATAGCGCATACAGTTACTGAGTTAGCATGACTTATCTCCTTTCTGACAAATCTTGGAATTTCTTCTTCTCTTCCGACTATACTCTTCTATGATAACAAGGTCGTAATTCACATAGCCGAGAATCCAGTTTTTCATGAGCAGACCAAACATATCGAGATAGATTGTCACTTCATTCGTGACAAAATTACAGATAAGGTGGTTGCACTGCAGCATGTTTTTTCTGCGACCCAGCTAGCAGATATTTTTACCAAAACTCTTCCTCGATCAGTTTTCGTCCGTCTTCTGTCCAAACTTGATATGATTGACATCTACGCTCCAGCTTGTGGGGAGTGTTATGAATATTATGGATATTATTTAGTTGTTATTTTTATTTAATCAGTTTGATTAGTTATTATATGTTTGTTAGGAAAGGTAATCTAAAACTCTCTATATATAGAGTTGTATGGACTACTATTTTTCGTTAAGCCAATAGAATTTTCTTCTCTTTATTTGTAAACACCCTTGAATGCGCACATGATACACCAATCTGAACCAAATTAAAGATGAGAAGGTATACAGGCAGCAGAGTTGCCTACATCATACAATGCTTCAAATTTGTCCTAGATAAAGAAGGATCCACATGAAGCTGCCACTTTTCATTTAATAGCTACTTCGAGTATACCTTGGGAATTATAGGGCTGCCAATTTTTATTTTTATATTTATTTATTTCCACGTCATTATTGCTAGGTACATAGCATCTTGGACAACTAGTATAACATCAATAAACAAAATCAACCGAATTGGCTTTTATGGCATATTACCAACCAAATACACAAGTATCCTATGGATACCTTTTCAGGTACTAAATAATTGAGTCCCAGGCACAATGATCAGATATCAATAATAAGCTTGTTTCCTGAAGAAATGAAAAATAGTGTCTGGAATAAAAAAGAATCAGGATGCATGTGTTAATTTGCATGAGCAAAGGACTTCAAAGATAATGTAAACCACATCAAGTTTATACAGGATATATCAAAAGGCATGCACAGAACTAATGAATCACATGAATGATGCATTGCAAAAGATAATAAACTACAGATAGCGTACACATGGAGCCTAAAGAAATTAAGTTAGCCGTCACAATTAACATTCACCATCGGCTTCATAGATACAGGTACCAAACGAAATTACAAGTTAGTAGCAATCAGAATATACATCTTTATAATTATATGAAGGTGCATAGTGTACAGAGACCAAGAATGCATCATCATCCAATAATAATATTTCACACTTTTAGCAATATAGATATAAACAAGAAAAAAAATAATATAAGGACAAGGTGCAACTCAAACTTCTACTAGGCAACAAGTAATATCAATTGCCTTAGTACATTCTTCAACCTAAAATCAATCTTCAAGTGATGTAAGAATCCCAAGCTTTTGACATAATTCAAATATTACCCGCATCGATCAATATCATGGTGCGTGACATATGAAACTATTATAGATTGTGGTGATCTGACCATGGCCAAAACTGAGCTTGATCGTCTATACCACATATTAAATTATTAAAATTCTCGTTGTGTTCAATCTTGGGGCATGAGAGCTCTGACCTATTTGATTGTTCAAATAGTTGGATCATTGTCGGTGGCCTAACTGTGGGGAGAAAGGAAATGCTATTATGAGGATTAAGAGGGCTCTCGATAGTTGGTGTTTTTGATATGTCCAAGTTGATGTCAGAGCTATCCTCACTTCTATTTCTGTAAGATCCTTCGATTTCTTTATTGAGATTGATCGGTTGTGATGTTTCTCTGCCTTTAATAGCCCAGATCTGCACAGTTTAAATTGCTTCAGTCTAAAAATTATGCAAACAAAGATTTATTAATGCTAAAGTGACATGATCATTTTCTTTTCTTGTTTATGAAATGATTACCTCTCTTCGAAGAAATATAGGAATTGCATGCTGTGTTACTTAATAAAAGTACGCAAAAGTTTTCAAGATCCATATATTAGCATCATAGCATTAAGGATAAAGTATATACCTTTAAATTAAATCATTTATCAAGTAAAAAAATAATCCTTGTACTATCCTATCATTGAAACTGTAAAGGGCAAAAATTATGGATCATTTAATTGTTCAATGCCTTTTAGAGGATAGGGCATGTCACTGGTATAGAGGCATGTCACTGGTATAGACACTTATTTGAATGAGCCCGATCAAAGAAAAGTATTATAAATAGACACTTAATGTCAAAGAGAATTTTAAAAAATTTTATTGGAAGGGAAAGATGTAATTCAATCCAAAAATCAAGGAAGTAGCTCATAAAACAAAATCAAATGGAATTCAAATGAGAAAAAGAAACCATGAGGTTATCCAACCACTAGAACTGCACTTTCTCAAAATTCTCAGAGAGAATGTATACATCACCTTGGCTTGAAGCCTTTTGTTTTGTGTTTGGAGAGCCTCATTCTCTAATCTTATAGCCTCAATCTGCCTCTTGACCACATCAAAGTCCTTCTCCAATTTCTTGGTCTTCCATCTTGCTCTCCTATTTTGAAACCAAATAGCAACTTGCCTAGGCGGAAGCCCAAGTGCTCGAGCCAGTTGCATTTTCCTCTCAGGCTCTAACTTATTGCCAATCTCAAAACTCTTCTCCAATATCCTCACTTGCTCTATGGTGAGCCTTCTCTTCTTGTCGCCGGCCTGAGTGCACTCGTCAGAAGAGAGATCGTCTTCACAAGCTTTGAACATTGATTTCTTCCCTAACATTGTGCCCAAACCTACAAAGACCAATTGGCTCAATGCAATTCGAGGCCAAAACTATAGTTTAAATAATATAAAGTGCTTATATTGATAATTTCAAGTTTTATGATTACCTTGGAATTCTTGTTGATATTCTGTTTCACCGGGTATTTGGATTTGCTGAAGAAAGTTGTGAGAGGAGAAGGGGGAGGTGAAGGCTATTCCATATCAAGCCATTTGGTAGAGATTGTGAGCATGGGGTCACAGAGTCAATATGATGAAAGGGAAATGAGACAGAAATATCATAAAAATAGATTTTAATAAAAAAAAAGAAAGGAAAATGTGCATCACGGCAAATAGAATAACGAGGGAACTAATTGATATACGATGAAAGAATTGTATAAAAAATGGTAATGTCGATCAAAAGGATACTTAAAACTATATCTATTGTACTTTTTATTTCACTTTGAACTACTTAGTTCAAGTTGTCTGGAAGAAATGAGCGACTTTAACTTTCGCTAGAATGATCAAGTATATAACACGAAAAAAATCTTCAATATTAGTTTTGATATGAAGATTTAGCAAGAGATAATGCTTAATTACCTACTGAAATTGGCCCATGATAAGTGACAACACAGAGCAAGCTTCATCATGACAATTAAGTCAGGTCACACTATTGAATCGCTATCTTCATATATCAGAGTTTAACATCAGAACAAGAAAAAAAGAATCCTAAGCCAAGCAATGGGACCAAATTCACTGGTCTTTAAAAATGAATATGAGACATTTGCTGCCAGAATGTGAAAGCAATATAAGCTACAAATTCTCCCTACCTTCTCCATAGCAAGATAGACGTAACAAGAGAAGAGAATCCTAAGCAAGAAAAGGAATCAGGCAACAACAAAGAAAAATGACTTGACACAATTCTCCCTACCTTCTCCATAGCAAAAAGGACAAATTTCGGCCCAATAAAAAGTTTCCAGTGGCATGTTACAATATCTCAGGGTGATAAAATTTGTTTTGTTTTCTGTACCATAGGCATAAACCTATATTTCATAATAATTCAGCAATTACGGAAACAATTTGGTACGCTTCAGCTTCTATTATCCAAATCAAAATGCATAATATCATACGAGGTCAAATGAAAAATAATTCTGATGAACTATTTGAGTAGTTCTACGCATGAGGATTATTGGCATTTGAGCAGAGTATTTGTTGGTACAGCTCTTCCAAAAGTATAGACAAAAGAGCGAAACCTCCTGATTCCTAATTCTTATAGGCTTGTGTATATATTCATATGTACATTCCATGTTGCAAAACTTTCACAAATCTAATGCTAAGTTGAAACAGTATATTCATTTTGTTATTTGATGTGCCTTGGGGTTAGTTGTCTTGATAACTTTGAGAAGCATAGTGAACTATGGACACATGCACATTGACCCTGTTACTGTTAGAGCTAATGTGAGACAGTAGATTGCATGAGACTACATTGGCATCCATTCCATTTCATGGGGACTGCAAACTTGTTAGCATAATGTTTGTTCACCAGAATTTTCATATGTGGAATCATAATCTACTTTCAAAACTTTTTGTGCAAAGTTGTTCTAAGCAGCATGAAGTACATATCTTAGGCCCTGTTTGGGTATGGAATTTGGATAGCTGCGGTTTATTTTTAAGCGTAGGTAGAGGAGATGCAAGCTATGGTTTACAAGACCATACCTCCACCTTAAAATTAAACTTTGATGGGGTGTTTAGAATTGTAGTTATCTAAACCGCAAAGTGTTATTTTTGGAGTTATCTATACTCCAAAAAGGGAGTTTTCATCACAAATTTTGGAGTTCAGAAAACTTTGGTTGGACTAGAATTTAGTAAATTCCAGTTATCTCAAAGCCTTTGGTGTTTAAATAAACAGAGTTTTCTAAACTCCAAAATCCATGCCAAAAATAACATAGTTAAGATTTTGGAGTTAAGGTTAGATAACTTTATGAAACTCCGGTTATCTAAACTTAAATCCGTTCCCAAAAAGGACCTAAATAATGGATTCAAATCCTTTCCAGTGATGATTTGAATGAAATGCACCTGTTGACAACAAATACAGCATGGCTTCTCATTGAGACAAAACAGCAAACAGTTGGCGGGCAAAAAAATTACACCTGCAAAACCGATCAAAAAGGAGAATGAGGGCCCAAATTCATTAGAAAATATAAAGTTTTCTTGTTCTAATTTTGAAAACTGTGAATCACAAGGCTAATCCATTTACTAATCACGTGTTTAAACAATAACAAGTAGACAAAAATCCAATCTTTTTATTACCTCAATTATCGCGCAAGTATCTTTTTGGGCTTTTTTCCCCCTCAGGAGCTGACCCCACAGCCACATTCCACTCCACTAATTAATTACTCGTTTAACGGGAAATAAGGTGGCAACTTTCTGCATAACTTTTTTCTTGCAATTCTCCCTGTTTTCAGAGCATAAATGACCCCCTTTAATTCACAAGCTATTTTTAATGTTAATGGCAGCTTATTCTCCTGTTGTACCTGGGATCCAACCCCAAACAGATTAACCGAAATAATTTAACTCGATTTGAAATCAGTGTTTGTCAACTTGATATTGGCCACGGCTCACAATAAGATTCTGCAGTATTATTCAGAGAAGGAACCGTTAAGGAATTACGTGGTGTGAAATATCATGTCATTCGAGTAACCTTACATTTGTTTGTAAGCTGTTGTGGCCTTATGGCCAAATATTCGACCCGACCCAATTACTAGATGTTGAGAAACAGAAAATGCGTTCGTTTTCGATTCTTCACTCGTGACCGTGTCAAGCGCGAGAGAGATGAGATTGTGGGAACAAGTATCTCGCGAATTTCGTTCGTAGGGATAAAGCAAGATAACAGGGGCGAAGGGTATAGGAGAAAAATGCCTATATATAATGGAGATGAGCGTACCCCCTTTAGATCATCGATCTTGAATCGGCTATAATTGGAACCCCAAATATAATAAAAAAATCCACTCTTTTCTTCACTGGTATCAGAGCAGTGATGATCCTCTCCGGCGTCGTCCCATCCTCCCTCCTGCCCTTCGAGTTCGGCACCGATCAGTTCGCCGCCGAGATCATCTACCATCACCACAATCAACGACATCTGCGCCGACCCTAACCCATGGATCCGATCTCGCTTACGCTCGTTGCTGCCTGATCTCGCTTTGATTCTTCACTGATTCCATTCTAGTGCTTCGATTCTTTGATCCCGATCTGCTTTGATATCGTTTCCATTCGCTGCTATCTGATCTGGTTTCGATTCTCCGTTCATCAGAATGGCTTGTAAATTAATTGCTTTTGAATTGGCTAAGATAGAACGTCTCAATAGTATCAACTATGATATGTAGTATAGGAAGATTAGATTTAGTCTTATCCATGACAACGTAGATAACGTCATAGAAGGCACCGCTCCTATTCTCAGAGATGATCCGTCTGTGGAACAAAATAGGAAATATGAGCTGTGAAAATTAAATGACAAGAAAACTAAAAGTCTTATTTTTATGTTTATGGAAGATAATTTGATAAAAGTTTTTGAAATTTATGAAATGCAATTAAGGAAAAATATGATACTACGTCTGAGGTGAACATACAACTTTTATTACATAAATACGACTCTTCTCGCATGCAAGAAGGTGATAATGTAATTGAACATTGTAATAAGATGATTATCCTGGCTAAAGATCTTGCAACTGCTGGAACTGAAATTCCAGAGAAAATGTAAATAGCAACAATTCTGAATAGTTTACCACCATAACTAGATATGGATGCCACAACACTTAGATTGAATGGTACCATTAAATGTGTCACTGTCTTGCCATCTCAGTTAGCAATAGAGCAGAATTTAGTAGCCAGAAGGAAATGCCTAGAAATGAATTTTGTGTAGGGTGAAGAGCCAAATGTTATGCAGAATAGACTTTCACGTGATGTACATAAGAACAAGAACTGGAATATAGGGACTACAAAACCTCAGTTCAAGGGATTCAAGCAGCAAGGCACTCGAAAGAAAAATACCTAAAAGGGCTTATTATAATTACGGAAAGTTTGGTCATTTCAAAAATGACAGTCCAAGAAAACAAGCTAATTCGGGTACATCAAAGCATTCTGAAAATAAGGCACACCAGAAGCGTGAGTTTGCAGGGGTGATCGAGTGTAATGCTGTAATTGTTGATACTGATGGCTGGTGAATTGACTCAGGTGCTACTAGGTATATTGCAAAGACCCAGTTAGGATTATCAGATATAAATGAACTGAAAAATGGAGAACAACTCATTTATATGGGAAATAATACCTATTCCCTCATAAAAATTACCCTTTGTTTAAACAAACACAATCAGGAGGTGCCTCACGTGAAAAACACGTGAGTGCCGGCGCCAATCTCTGATATGATTAAATCTTATGGCATTGCCTCACGTGATACACGCATGAGTACCGGCGTGCAAAGCACGTGTATTCCTGTTTATGTGTAAGAATTAAATTCTTGAGCGGCGTCCACCTGCATAGCACGTGAGCGTCAGCTCTTAAACTAAAGCGGGTAGAATTAAATTCTACATATGGAATATTTCCCTAAAATCTGGAAATATTCTCTGTTAAACAGAGTCGTTGGATTAAAAATCCAATGGTGATTAAAAATCATCAAATGATAGGATTAAATTCTATTAGGAGAAAATATCTCTCTGATCTTTTAAAATGAGAAAGATATTCTCTGTTAAATAGAGAGCCGTTGAATCAAAAATCCAATGACAGAATTAAATTTTATTTTGGGAATATATTTCCCCAATCGTTCTAAACAAGAAAGATATGCTCTGTTAAACAGAGAGCCCTTGGAATAAAAAATCCAATGTTGATTAAAAATCACCGTTTAATAGAATAAAATTATATATATTGGAAAATATTTCCCTAATCTTGTTAAAAACAAGAAAATATATTCTGTAAAACAGAAATTGTTGGGATTCTTTAGCACATAGTCTAGGGTTTGCAAGTATCACACATGCCACAATAAAAAATTCAAGGGGTGCTAAGCAATCAAACTAAGAATCATGCTAGAAAACTAGGGTAACCAAAACAAGTAATCTATATTACAAAGAGAAGTGAACAAAAATACAACTTTTGTAGATCCGGTCCTTCACTTTTAAAGCTCCGTGTTGACATCCCTTCGCTGCGATCATCGAACTCTCGGACTCTAGTATGGAATTTCCCGGAGAAATGAACAAGCTTACTCGTAGACTTCGAGGCTAAAGATGATCTACGTCGAGGTGATTCAAACCCAAGCTAACCCTTCACTAGGTTAAGAACTTTGTGAAGAGAATACCCTAAACTAAATGGCAAGTAGTAGAGCATGATGAAATAGGAAGTGCGTTCACTTTAGATTTTGATTTCTCACTTTATTTCTTCACTTAGAAAAATCTAGCAAGGTTTTTTTTTTGGATGAAGAAGATGAAGAAAAAAAATAGAAACTCAAGTGAAGTGAATTATCATCAATTATGCAACCATGGGTGGGTTAGTATCATCCACTAACTATTGTAGAGACTAAACCATGGTTTAAGCTAATGGTTTGGTTAATAAATATCTTTAGTAAAACAAAGTGTGTGGACTTTGTCAAAGATACTTTAAGCTTCATGAAGCTTCAAGTCAAGACAAAGAAAATCACCATTTTGAATTACAAAAGAAATAAAAACCCTAACCATTATCTTAAATATGGTGTAAGTCATACACACACCTAAGTTTGCATGTATCATCAAGCATGATACAATCATATAGACAAACATATATCACATATACATTATGTGCACATCAAGTGAGAAAAGCAATCTTAAGTGAACCAATACTAGTTAATGTAAAGTATTATATCAAATATATAATTATACATTAAATCAATATTTGATTTAATGATCCGATCATATCCCATATAACCGACTAATATCTAGTGTATCAATATATCGAATCAACACTTGATTCGGTAACCCGGTTATATCACATATAACCGACCGATAATACAAATCGCGAGAATAGAATATAGTATCACATACTCGTATTATTCTCGGTCCCGCACATATCTCATATGTGCTCCTATTTCGTTTCGCTTGAGCCAGGAAACCTCTGTGTATGACTCTAAAGACTCGTCAATACGCCGGCAGTAGGTGGTGATCATATCAGTCACCCACAAGCCGCAAGCGGTCTGCTAAACGTAATGACCATCCGGGTATTGAGCGATCAGAAGATCAATGAGCAAGCCTGCTTACACTCCTGCGAATCCGATCAGTAACACTTACCGCACAGTCCGGTCTGTTCGTCTGATATGTCGCATATCTCGCCTAGAGGGGGTAAATGTCAGAAATCACTGGCTCAAAAATAAAGAGCCAGCATCCACTATCATATACATCTCATGTACAATAATGGCCTCTAGGGCATACATACAACTAACAGAAAGTCCTCCCTATATATGTCCCGGCATCCACTATCATATACATCTCATGTACAATAATGGCCTCTAGGGCATACATATAACTAACAGAAATCACTGGCTCAAAAATCCAACAGTGGATAAAATTTCCCAAATAATCTTTGAGACCAATTAAATCAATTGGAATCTCTTGATGAGAAATTTTCTAAAAACTGATCAACAATTTGCCTTGCCTATATAAAGGACCTGAGACTTCAAGTCTCATATACGCAAAGAGAGAGAACCCTCCATAAGTTTCTGTAAACAAAAAAAAAGAAGTCATAAAGCCGAGAATTTAATTATCCTTTCAAAGAAGATCTTCTTGCTCTTTCAAACCCTAGGTAAAGAAAAATAAAAAATAAAAATGTATCTCTTTTGCCTAGCATAAACAAAAAAAGGGTTTAACCTTTCACAAAAGAACTTAGTTCTTTCTCTGGATATGAGATTCGTAAGACAAATCTCCCATAATTTGAGAATTTAATTCTCATTTGGATGATTCTGTTCTTCAAACACAAAATCTAGGAAAAAAACTAGGTAAAAAGAAGAGAGAAAAGAAACATGTTCCAGGAATTTAATTTCTCTGAAAATAGAGTTTAACCCTATAAAGAACTTAGTTCTTATAATAAAAAAATATAGAAACTTAGTTCTCAAAGAAAACCTGATCTCAGATCTTCAAAACAGAGATCTTGATGATTATTAATAGCTAAAAATGCCGTTAGCAGAGATTAAATCTCTAAAAGAAAAGAACTCAGCGTCTCACGTGCTTCCCACGTGAGCGCCCGACAAAAAAAGGGTTCAGCGTCTCACGTGCTTCCCACGTGAGCGTCCGATAAAAAAAGGGGCTCAGCACCTCACGTGAGCACCCAGAGATGAAGACTCGGCGCCTCCCATGAAACACACATGAGCGCCGTATAAAAGTGCTTAGCACTATATCTAGTCAAAACGACTAAGTACCTAGCACCGATTGGGCAACACCCATGTCTGAGTGCCTCACGTGCTTCTCACGTGAGCACCAGAGCATCAAATAAGTGCTTAGCACTTCTGAATAAAAGGAGAAAGCCCAAGACCGAGCAGACCGAGTCCAAATTGGCTAAGTCTTTCTGAAGTTGCTTGCATCTGGGCCCAAATGCTCTGTTGTTGGATCTTAACTAAATTTAATGATCCTGAATATATTGCTAAGTTGATCTTAATCTCAAATAGGACTAACATATCCTTAGTTAAAATAAATTGAGCCCAAATGCTCATATATTTAAGTTGATCTTAATCTAAAAACAAATTAACGGTCCTTAAATAAAAAAAATATTTTTTGAACTAAAGGAACATACAACCTAAGTTTAAACCCAAATCTAAAATATACGGATTTGGACTAATCCGCGTCCTACGAACGACGACATCAACTAGTCTCCGTATACAATCCATGGGCAATCAAAATAAATAAAACACAACACGACACGAAGTGAACTATCGGAGTAGGAGAAAGTGGTTATCGGAACGCGATAACGTAATTAACTGTAGGGGCTTGCGCTTGCAGGAAAGAGCGTCTCCATAATCAAAAACCCCTCATAAACGAGGGGGAATATGATAAAATCTGCTACAACGGTCACATCTGTCCAAACCTCCGATATACGGTGCCATAAATCAACTTGGTATTTTCGGAGAGTTGGATGGATATGTCCAAATAGCATCTGCCCTCAAATTCAGGCAAGACGATCAATCCTAGTTCGTCTTTGTTTTCAGCGGCAAACAGATTCTGGCATGCCCGGTGGGACTGATTGGTCTTTGATTTTGTGAAAGAAAAAGTAGTTGTAAAATAACCGCAATCAGCATGGCATCGCGTGTAGCTAGCTGTGGCGAATACGGGTCGTACTCTGGGATTCGTGGAATTTTATAATTCTTGCTTTAGATGGGTCGAAAGAAATAGAAAAGAGAAAATAAAGAAAATCAAGAAGATAGTTTCAACATTTAATTGAAGAAAATCAAGAAAATTGTTTCAAGACCTAATTGAATTATCAAGAAAATAGTTTCAAGATTTAATTGAATTATCAAGAAAATTTATATGAAGAAAGCTTGCAGGATTCTTTAAGATTTAATAGCCATGGATGACCAATAAAGATTACTTCTCTTATCTATTGATAGATTTAAAACTAGATTGATGGTGATGAATGAGGATTAGGGTTCTTTGGAAGAAACTAGGCTTTCTCTTCTATTGACTCTTGTCCTTTCATTGATCTCCATTCATGTCTAACTCTTAATAAAAAGATCATCAATCTTATCTCAAATTGTGGTAAAGATTATCAAGAATTTGATATCGTGCCCGATAAGGATGTTGACGATTCTTTTGTTAAAATTTATAAATTTCATAAGACTTAAAAGGAGTATAGAATTTTCTCATCCATTGATCTACCATAATCCTATGAATCCTATCAAGCCGAGAATTATTCGCACATCATGAAAACAAAAGAAAGAATAGAGAAAGAATTCATAATGCGAAAATTAAAAGAAAGTGAAATGATAAAACTAATGTTCTACCTTTATTATTCAACTTCACAATACAATTCTTCGAGTTTAGATTACAAGACGAAGAAGAATTTGCTCTCGACCTCTGCCTCGAAGAAGTAAATGTTCCGTCGATCTTCATATCGCTTGATCACCTTTGCAGGGTTCCCTAGGCGGCCGCTGGGTTTCGGGAGGCATCGACCATGCCGTTTTCAAAAAATTGGCGCGCTAAAGAACCCTAACGCTAGAATCTAAACTCGATATTTAGACGAATCAAGCATGCAAACAACTTTACATACAAAGTGAACAAAGAATACAACCTTTGTAGTCCGGTCCTTTACTTCAATAGCTCCGTGTAGTAGTCTCTTCACTTCAAGTAGTTATCTTCCGGACTCTTGTGAGGCTCCACAAGTTGAACGAAACAAGCTTGCTTGAAGTTTTCGAGGCCGAAGATGATCTACGTCAAGGAGACACCAACTCAAACTACCTCTTCACTAATGTGGAATTAGTGAAGCAAACACCCTAAACTAAATGACTAGTATAGTAGAGGATGATGAAGTAGGAATTTTGCTCACTTTAAATTTATTTTTCTCACAATATTTCTTCACCATTTGAAAAGCTAGAAAGCTTTCACATGAGGAAGAAGAAGATGAAGTGGAGAAGAGAAATGAAACTCATAAGGTGAGAATAGCAACCATGGGTGAGTTAGTGTCATACCCTAACTCATGTAGAGAATCAACCATGGCTAACAATAATGGTTAGATTAATAAATATCTAGGGTGAGATAAAATTAGTGGACTAAGTCAATGGGTTCTACACGCTTCAACCATGTGACAAATTTCCAATCAATTATGATTTACTGTAAATAAATAAAACCATTCATTATTATTTGCATGGTGTGAGTCTCATACACCCATGTAGCATGTGGCATCTAGCATGACACAAAAGATGTACATTAATATATATCACATATATACCAAGTGTACACTAGTGAGAAAAAGAAAACTTAAGTGAGCTAATATTAGTTAATGTAACATAATATATCAAATATATAATTATACATTAAATTATTAAATCAACATTTGATTTAATAATCTGGCTATATCACATACAACCGACTAATATCAAATGTATCAACTTGTCGAATCAACACTTGATTCGACAACCCGGCTATATCACATATAACCGGCCGATATCACATACCGCGAGAATAGAATACGGTATCACATACGTGTATTAATCTCGGTCTCGCACATACCACATATGTGCTCCTACTTCGTTTCGCTTGAGCCAGGAAACCTCTGTGTAGGACTTTAAAGACTCGTCAATACGCCGGCAGTAGGTGGTGATCATATCAATCACTCACAAGACGCAAGCGGTCTGCTAAATGTAACGGCCACCCAGGTTTTGAGCGATCAAAAGATCAACAAGCAAGCCTGCTCATACTCCTGCGAATCCATCAAGTAACACTACTGTACAATCCGGTCTCTTCGTCAGATATGTTGCATATCATAACATGGGGGTAGTCTAACGTCAGACCCCAATAGCCTGATAAGTCATGCCGATTCAAGGTCCATAATGGTTCGAGAAACTACTGATAACACTTACCAGTAAATCTCAGCAACCATGGCCAGGGATTTCCTGTTATGGCCAATCGAGCATAGCGCAACATCAACCCCTAATACCGGGAGAAACGAATCCTCTCCTATCGCTTATTGCCTCCATGTGACTCGGGACTGTACCTAAAAACCACCGTTTTGCACAATCTCTTGAACATGGTAAGGTAGAAATCAAAGCACAGTAGGAATCACACAAGACTCTGTGACAATCTCGGGTCGACAGACTAACCTGTACCAGTGTCACCAGATAACTGCTATCTGACGATAGGTATAATACCATTTAGGAGTTCTCGGCGAGTCCGTCCAGTGTACCCAGTCTCCACTGGGCACCCGTATACCTTCTCTGATGTCAAACATCAATGGATGTGGGACCATCTATCACCCATCATATGGGTCGAGAAGCGTATATGTTAGTCTACTCTGGAGTATCGATGCCCTATCTCGATACTCCCACGACTAGGAACAATTGAAGGATGTACTTACCAACTACCTCTGCCCCACTAGTATGATCTGTATCATAATCCTGGTAGTCTAGTACTAATCCTAAGGGCTTTATCAACATGTAATAGAGAGACAATAAGTGTACATGTTAAGATAAAGAGCAACCAGATAGCATACTATCATGTCGAGCAAGAAAGTCCTCCTTATATCTGTCCAAGCATCCACTACAATATACATCACATGTATAATAATGGCCTCTAGGGCATACATATAACTAACAATCTACCACTTGCACTAAGGCCATTTGTTGTAGTATCTCATACTCAACGTCCTATAGAAGTCTCTCTAGATAAAGGCCTTTGTGAGTGGATCCGCCGTGTTATCCTTCACGTCAACTCTCCTTACCTCGATCCCTTGGAGATCAACCATCTCCCTGATCAGGTGATACCTGCCTCAGAATATGTTTGGATCGCTGATGGGACCTGTGTTCCTAGGCCAAAGCCACAACTCCACTGTTGTCATAATAACAGTTATTGGACGCTCAATGGTAGGAACTTTGTTCATCTTATGAACAAGAAATGCCCAGATTGGCACTTTGGCAGTATCGTTGGTAGCGATGTGTTCAGCCTTTATCGTCTAGTATGCTATGATATCTAGCTTGGAACTCTTCCAACATATCGTCCCTCCACTGAGGGTAAAGACAAAGCCCGTGACTGACTTTCAGTCGACCTTATCACTCTGGGAGATCGAATTGGTAAAAGACTCCCACTGGAGTTCACCGTTACCAAAACACCAAGAACATTTCTTTAGTGCTTCTCAAGTACTTAAGAATGTCCTTCGCAGCTGTCTAGTGATTCTCCCAAGATCCGATTGATTCCTGATCACTACACCTAGTGAGTTAGCTACATCCGGTCTGGTACATAATATCGCATACATGATAGAGCCTATTGCCGAAGCATAGGGTATCCCTTGCACGCGAGTTCTCTCCAAATCAGTCTTGGAAGACATCTTTTTGGAGAGAGTGATTGCTGAGTAAGTGGGCGAACCACCATGCTTAGAATTTTCCATACTAAACCCCTTTAGTACGGTGTTATTGTACCTGGATTTGGGACACTCCCAACATCCACTTAGATCTATCACTATAGATCAGAATCCACAAGATGTAATAGGTATCATCCAGATCTTCCTTGGAGAATCCTCGTGATAAGAGGTTCTTGACCGAGTGTAGCATAGGAAACCATTTCCTATCAAGAGTATGCCATCTACGTGCAATACGTGGAAGACAACCTTATTCTCTACAATCTTCTTGTATATACAAGGTTCATCTACCTTTTGATGAAGTCAAACACTTTGACTGCCACATCAAAACAGATGTTCCAATTACGCGATGCGTGCTTTAATCCTGATGGACTTAAGCATAGCCACTGAGGAAAAAGTTTCATCATAATCCACACTTGGTTGCCTGACGAGAACCTTTTACTACAAGTCTAGTTTTGAAAGTCTCAACTTTTCCATTTACACCAAGAATCTTCTCAAGATCCATTTACTCCTAATGGGTTTTACTCCTTCAGGTGCAACATTCAAAGTCATACTTTGTTGGTGTACATGGATTCCATCTCTGATTGCATAACATCCAGCCATTTCATAGAGTCCCCACTCGTGATGGCCTACCTGAACCTGGTTGGGTCATCATCTACCATGATGCAATCCTTACTCCCACCGTCATCGAGGAAACCGTAGTATCTCTCAGGTGGATGGGGAACCCTACCAGATTCGCGGAGAGGCTGAGGTTCATTGGAGACTATTGAATCCTTTGATTTCATCAAATCATCTGCTATTAGTTTGTCCAGCTGGAACTCCTTCTAGTTCTACCTCATGACCACTAATTTCTTCACAAGAAATTCCTTTTCTAAAAAAGGTGGCATGCCGAGAAACTAAACACCTTTTTCTCCTCAGTTAGGTAGAAGATATAACCTTGCAAATGTTTGGGATATCCAACAAACTTATACAGAACCGACCTTGCCTCGAGCTTGTCCGGATTTTGCAACATAGGTCGGACAACCCCATATCTTAACTCGTTTAAGATATAGTCTATTCCCATTTCATATCTCATATGGAGTGGTAGGCAATGATTTGGATGGAATCCCATTCAATAGGTATGCAGTTTCTCAAGTGCATAACTCCAAAAGGAAACGGGCAACTCAGCAGTACTCATCATAGAGCGCACCATATCACATAGGGTATGATACCTCCGTCCCGATATACCATTGTGCTGTGGTGTATACGGAGGGAGTAAGCTGAGAGGGAATACTATTCTCTTTTAAATAATCCAGGAACTCCATGCCCAAGTATTCTCCTACTCGATCACATCGAAGAACTTTAATACTTCTACCCGTCTGGTTCTCAACTTCAAGCTTATATTCCTTGAATTTCTCAAAAGTTTCAGACTCGTGTTTCAACAGGAACACATGTCCGAATCTTAGGAGATCGTCAATGAATGTAATGAAGTACAAAGAGCCAACCCCGGCATGTGTAGACATAGGACCGTATACATCATTATGTATCTGTCCCAAGAGTTCATCAACTCTTTCTCCATTTCCAGTAAACGGAGTATTGGTCATTTTACCTTTGAGACAAGACTGGCAAGTGTCATAAGATGAAAATTCGAACGGATTCAAATATTCATCCTTATGTAACTTGGCTAGTTGTGTTGCATTGATATGACCTAGTCTACAATGCCACAAGGAGGATTCGTTCATTTCTGAACTACTCCTCTCGTGTGTGTTCTATATATTTTGAACTATGGTTTGATTTAGAATACATATGCTATTTCATAACGTGCCTGATCCAATCAACTCTTGATTCAAGAAAATGTTCACAACATTATCCTCCAATACAGAATTATATCCTTCTTTAACTTAATAAAGAATCTGATGTAATGTTGTATATCAGGTTCGGTATGTAATAACATCCGTTCAGAATCAATGTATTTACCACTTGGTAATACAAGGTGATATTTACCAACTGACTTGATTGCAACAATTGCACCATTCTCTAACACTTAGAGACATATCATCCAATCCCAGTTCTCTACTTTTCTATAGCCCATGTAACTCTTATATATGTGGGATCCTGATCCGGTATCTCATACCTAGACGTAGAGGATATAGAGAAACAGTTCTTGGTAATGAACACACCCGAAGAATATGCACCAACATGCTCATTCCTTGAATGGGTGCCATGGAAATCCTGGTATTCCCCTATTTCCTGCTCGGACTTATAACAATTATAAGATAGAGCGGAACCAACGTTCTCCAACTTTGTATAATAAGCAGGTTCGGTCAATGCATCCATATTATTATTTTGATTAAGCCGTGACATGGTCGCTACCAGGAGAGAGAGAGAAGAAAACACTCTGTGTGCGCTCTTGCAAGATTAGATTGGTTATTATTTTATCTAATCGGGATGGCTCCCACTGTTTTTATCAAATCTTCCTTCAAACCCTAAAAGGTAAGACTCGCCGGGATTAATTACACCCTACAAGTTATCCAATTTTTTGGCCAGGCCAGTGTCGGTACTTTGAGAGAGGTTCCCCGTGTTTTCGCACGGACCTAATTAAAATAAACCCTGTTTTTCCAGGGGCGTAACTCCGTTAACACCTTCCTAGACACCTATTTGATCGGCTAATTGTAATTTGTAAAACTCTCCCAGGAGTAACTCTTACTCGCAGTGGGTATCGGGATCCAACTATCTCATAGAAGGTATGCAATCTCATTGCAAATTTCAACACTTGAAGTTCCCTATAATAATCTGCCCCTAGCGTCCTATGACCTTGACGGAGGTCAACAAACCATAGGCTGCTAGTCAAGTTCAACCCGTACATTTCATGATTGAATTAAACCCACCCGCACGACCCTTAACGGAGGTCAACAAGGTCGTACGACTACCCTAATCTAATTGCATCATATGCAGCAGATAAGCACTAGTCAGCTACCGCACACTATGCCTTGACGGAGGTCAACAAACGTAGCACGAATACTAAGTAGCACTTATCTGAAATGACGGAGGGCTACGACAGGTTTTTAAGAAAACCTTTTGCGTAATGAACTTGATATCGTTGTAGAATCGAGTGATTTTGAAAAGGAGTGTTTTTGAGGCTTTTGCTAGTTTCGCTAAAGAGATCACTCCCGGTGAAGGGATCTCGACTCTTTCCTTATCGAATAAGGTGCAGGATATTTCACAAATACCACTATGCTAAGCGTGAACTAAAAAAGAAATCAAAAGACAAAATCGAGTGGGTTGTAGCATCTGCTAGTTTCGCTAAAGAGGTCACTCCCGGTGAAGGGATCTCGGCTCTTTCCTTATCGAATAAGGTGCTGGATATATTACAAGGAATACCGCTATGCAAAGCAAGAACTAGAGCTACCAGTTTTTAAAACAAGATTCTACAATATCTTTAGGTTTCTTTTATTTCATTAATCTCATTAATGAAGTCCCATCAATTATGCTTCCTAAGCATCACAGAAGAAACGAAAGCAGCAATATTTATTATATATCATATATATCTAATATAAGCATTCATCTCAGAATATCAAGTGATCACATCACAGAATATCAGCAGCAGAAGAACACATATGAAATATTGGATATATTAGGAATTCCGTGTTTTAAATTAAGCCAGTAAAAAACGTGGATTCCACGGTTGTGATGAATAGCCAAACCCACATCCCTAGACCCCTACGAGAGCGGCAAGCAACCCTACCAATTCTAGAGTTAGGAGACCCGGTCTCGACTCCTCGAGATGGTCTCCCACTGGACCCTAGAACCCGGTTACTTGTGCTCTTCTCCTTGGGTTTATCCTAATGCGGAAAAGTAAATAATATACATCAATGGTGAATCATCCTCAACTCGGAAGTGCCCCAATAAAAGAATATTACATACAAGTTTTTACATGAATGAAATGAAAAACTTTCATCTCACATAAAAAACCCCGGCTATTCAAAACACGACGATCCAATAAAACATATCACAGCAACACATAACATCATATGTCATCAATGTAAGTAAATATGTGTATCCCAATTGTCATTGACATATAGCAATAAAACTGGCGATACACCATATATTACACTTACCGTCGCAGAAAAGAAAGTGGAAAACTACAACAATTGGAATCCGCAACCACCTTAGACATCATAAACCCAATGTATCACATACTTTGGATTTCATGCCTAACCAAATGAATTCCTTAGATATCACATGCCTAACAATTATAAACCCCGCATTTTAGTCTCGATATTGAAAACATTTTCCAATAACCAGTCGGGTAATTCAACAAGATTCCCGACAACCTGATCGAATGCTCGTCGGAAACTTTAGTAGACGGCCGCACCCCCGATGCCATCGACGAAGTGCACTTAGGCGGAACACTACGGCCGCGAGCACCCGAACAGATGTTTTTGGCAACGGGGTTCTCCTAGAGTCACTTGGTCGGAGCTATGGGGTGTGGCTATCTAGTAAGGTTACCTGGCGAGTATCCGCGTATACTACATAATTGCGACGGACTTTTGATCCATATCAAAATTCCGTGGCAACCGATCATCTGAGACTAAATTGCTAGATTTATAAAATTCAAACTAGTTATCACATAACTAATTTGTGGATTCCAAATATTGTTTCACAATCACAGATAGCTAGACGATGTTAAACTTTTCAATCGAATCAACAACATCCAAAATTTCCCAAAGAGCTCAACACTTGAGCGGAGTTTAAAAAGTACCCAGAACATGCCACAACACCTATGGATCAACCGTAGAAGGGTAAACCCTTGCCTCACCTATGGCGCTACGGAACTACCACAAACCCTAGGGTTTGGTGGCGGTTCCGATGGTCATAGAATTGAGTTAGGGTTTCGTTCTTCTAGAGGGTCCATAGAAAACACCTGCATGATTTTTTGAAGATTTCAAACTTGGAAAAAAATCCAACTCTTGGAAAATTTCCAGCGAGGGAAAAAATGGGTTATTGATATTCGTTCGAACTTTTTAACGTCGTCTAAATAACCCAAATAGATGTTAGAATTGTGACTACGAAACACTCTGAACTGCTTTTACACAAAGATAACATCACATGTAATTTTAGCAAAAACAAGCAACACCTGAAATACCAAAACCCAAAGACTGGAACACGATAAAAATTTGAAGCCAGAAAGGGGTACCAAAACCGGCCAGGCCGGAATTTCCTTACATGTGGCCGGCTATTTTCGGCGAGGGGGCTCAAATTTCTATGGTGTTCATGTCATATCACACGTAGCATTCTACAGTTGCTTAAAAAAAATTTTGACACCTTAAAAAATTCGACAAAAACTGTGTTTTTGTATCGGGTGTTTCGGAGTTATTTCAGTTTCGTAATTCTACAAATATCGTCTAGTTCTCTAGCATGGCTCTGATACCACTGCAGGGTTTCCTAGGCGGCCACTGGGTTTCGGGAGGTATCAACCAATTCACAAAATTGGCGCGCTAAAGAACCCTAACGCTAGAATCTAAACTAGAGATTTAGACGAATCAAGCATGCAAACAAATTTACATACAAAGTGAACAAGGAATACAACCTTTGTAGATCGGTCCTTCACATCAATAGCTCCATGTAGTAGTCCTTTCGCTCCAAGTAGTTATCTTCCGGACACTAGTGAGGCTCCATAAGATGAACGGAACAAGCTTGCTTGAAGTCTTTGAGGCCGGAGATGATCTACGTCGAGGAGACACTAACTCAAGCTACCTCTGCACTAATGTGGAATTAGTGAAGCAAACACCCTAAACTAAATGGATATTATAGTAGAGAATGATGAAGTAGAAATTTTGCTCACTTTAGATTTATTTTTCTCACAATATTTCTTCACCATTTGAAAAGCTAGAAAGCTTTCTCATGAGGAAGAAGAAGATGAAGTGGAGAAGAGAAATGAAACTCATAAGGTGAGAATAGCAACTATGGGTGAGTTAGTGTCATACCCTAACTCATGTAGAGAATCAACCATGGCTAACAATAATGGTTAGGTTAATAAATATCTAGAGTGAGACAAAATTAGTGGACTAAGTCAATGGGTTCTACAAGCTTCAACCATGTGACAAATTTCCAACCAATTTTGATTTACTTTAAATAAATAAAACCCTTTATTATTATTTGCATGGTGTGAGTCTCATACACCCATGTAGCATGTGGCATCTACCATGACACAAAAGATGTACATTAATATATATCACATATATACCAAGTGTACACTAGTGAGAAAAAGAAAACTTAAGTGAGCTAATATTAGTTAATGTAACATAATATATCAAATATATAATTATACATTAAATTATTAAATCAACACTTGATTTAATAATCCGGCTATATCACATACAACCGACTAATATCAAATGTATCAACTTGTCGAATCAACACTTGATTCGACAACCCGGCTATATCACATATAACCGGCCGATATCACATACCGCGAGAATAGAATATGGTATCACATACGCGTATTAATCTCGGTCCCGCACATATTACATATGTGCTCCTACTTTGTTTCGCTTGAGCCAGGAAACCTCTGTGTAAGACTCTAAAGACTCGTCAATACATCGGCAGTAGGTGGTGATCATATCAGTCACCCGCAAGCCGCAAGCGGTCTGTTAAACGTAACAGCCACCCAGGTATTGTGCGATCAGAAGATCAACAAGCAAGCCTACTCATACTCCTGCGAATCCATTAAGTAACACTACCATACAGCCCGGTCTCTTCGTCAGATATGTCGCATATCACAACCTGGGGGTGGTCTATCGTCAGACCCCAACAGCTTAATAAGTCATGCCGATGCAAGGTCCATAACGGTTCAAGAAACTACTGATAACACTTACCAGTAAATCTCAGCAACTCTGACCAGGGATTTCTTGTTATGGCCAATCGAGCATAGCACAACATCAACCCCCAATACCGGGAGAGACGAATCCCCTCCTATCGCTCATTGCCTCCATGTGACTCGGGACTGTACCCAAAAACCACCATTTTTGCACGATCTCTTGAATGCGGTAAGGTGGAAATCAAAGCATAGTGGGAATCACAAGACTCTATGACGATCTTGGGTCGACAGACTAACCTGTACCAGTGTCACCAGAGAACTGCTATCTGACGATAGGTATAATACCATATAGGAGTTCTCGTCGAGTCCATCCAGTGTACCCAGTCTCCACTGAGCACCCGTATACCTTCTCTGATGTCAAACACCAATGGATGTGGGATCATCCATCGCCTATCATATGGGTCGAGAAGCGTATACGCTAGTCTACTCTGGAGTATTGATGCCCTATCTCGATACTCCCACGACTAGGAACAATTGAAGGATGTACTTACCGACTACCTCTGCCCCACTAGTATGATCTGCATCATAATCCTGGTAGTCTAGTACTAATCCTAAGGGCTTTATCAACATGTAATAGAGAGACAATAAGTATACATGTTAAGATAAAGAGCAACCGGATAGCATACTATTATGTCGAGCAAGAAAGTCCTCCCTATATATGTCCAAGCATCCACTATAATATACATCACATGTATAATAATGGCCTCTAGGGCATACATATAACTAACAATCTACCACTTGCACTAAGACCATTTATTGTAGTATCTCATACTCAATGTCCTATAGAAGTCTCTCTAGGGAAATGCCTTTGTGAGTGGATCCGCCGTGTTATCCTTCGTGTCAACTGTCCTTACCTCAATCCCTTGGAGATCAACCATCTCCCTAATCAGGTGATACCTGCCTCAGAATATGTCTGGATCACTGATGGGACCGGTGTTCTTAGGCCAAATCCACAACTCCGTTGTTGTCATAATAACAGTTATTGGACGCTCAATGGTAGGAACTTTGTTCATCTCATGAACAAGAAATGCCCAGACAGCCACTTTGGCAGCATCGTTGGTAGCGATGTGTTTAGCCTTTATAGTCTAGTATGCCACGATATCTAGCTTGGATGAAAAATTGGATCCACAAATGATGTAGCTCTCGGTCCTTTTTATAGCCCCAAAGCCAGTAACAGAAGCCCCTAACAAACTAAGTTTGTTATGAAGAAGATTCCAGAAAACTCTCGAACCCTAATCCCTTGAATCGGCCGCGGATCCGCGGCGACTCGGCCGTGGTTCCACGGCGTTTTGGTAAGATCATGGCTTCGAACTTCTGTAATCTTCTCCTGTTGGTATTTGGGTATTTCTTTAATGTCTGGAACCTTCTTATCTCTTCTGAGTCTCTGCCAGTATTTGATTCTTCGACTTTCTTTACTTTATCGGCAGATTCTTGATTCCTGATATCTGACCTGAGCTAATCTTGCAGAATATCTTCAATGAACAATGTTAGTTATATTTGAGATACAAAATACTATGCATATAATATTAAACATACAATTTCCTTCATAATATTGATTATAACATATAAACACATGGTAAATGATATTTTGCAGATAAACTTCTGATATGTGTTATATTTATAACAAACACCTTTAGATGATTAAGAATAGTAAGGAAACTGTCATGTTAAAAGTGCAATATTTTCGACTGAACAAATACCCCCAAACTTGACTTTGATCGTCATGAGAAAACTATTTATTCAAGAGAAAGATAAAAGAAAATAGAAAGAAAAAGAAAATAGAAAGAAAAAGAAAAACTAACCGGCGCACTTTCGTAGGCAACACAATTGCACTGAGCATGTGCAACAAGCCGTTAAATCTCTAGGTGTCCCTAGTAGGAGGAGTGTTGTCTCGTGAGGGTTTTCAGCGGATTACACCCACAAAATCCCATAATAAAAGAAAGACAGTGAAAGTTACATATAAAAATAAGAACTATAAAAGAAAGAACTCGAAAATAACAGTTTTCAACACACTAGATTTTTGGTTGTCATGAGTCCTATCTTAATAGTCATGAAAAAATGTCAAAAATCACATCACCCCTCAATAAAATATCGCCTTTATTCTTCCTCCCTACCTTTCTTCCAAACACCGATCATATACCCCTACGTGTGTGTAAAAGACATCCCTATACTCGGAGAATTCAATTCAAGCTATCATACCCTTATCCATCTACCTCAGTACTTTTTAGTCGGTGAATATTTTAGATAGAATTGCTCACACATTCTTCATGCGACCGTTAATACTTCTTGAGCTACTAACCGACCGATTACTAAATGTGCTCGCTTATTAGGCGTAATTAGCAATTTTCTCGTCTTGTAACACCTAAGACTTAGAAGTGGCTCTTAAACCAGTTGGTCTAAGACACTAGGTGATAAAGCACCCTCGCTATATTTTTTTTATGCTGCCTTGGTGATTACAAAACTGGTGTTCATTTTTCTTCACCATTTTATACTTTTATGTTTCATTTATATTTTCTTCGTACTTTGTCTTTAGACAAGAGCATTTCAAGGTATTCTCTACTATCCCGAGTTTCAAGACGTATGTAAGTGAGTATAGTAGGGTGTCAACGTTCAAATGTTTAGCTTCAAGAATATGAACTATTTTTCAGACTTAGTGACTTCCTTCATATTACTAACCCTTGGGACAACGGCTCATAACTACTTATTACTAGTTTCGTTTTAAGAAAACATCTAACTTTCTTGTTTTTCTCAAAATCTTCCAATCTTTTAAATGTAATTTTTCACTTTCTAATCTTTCATTATCAAAGAATTTTTTTTGTGCTTATGCAAAGTGTAATGCAAAGTAATGCGTAAATAAGCACAAACCTCCCCCACACCTGTTTACAGCAGTGTCCTCACTGTTGTCATCTTTTGAATCTCAAAACCTGTAGAATTGGGAGGAAAAGTTATTAACGAGGATAAAAATAAATGAACATGAAAAATCTCCCCCAAACTTATTTTTGATCATACGGATATTCAGTTAAGTCCTTTTTCACTCACCTCCATTCTTAGGATGAGACAATATTATGGAGGTATGGAGGTGAGGCGGAGGAAATTTAGTTATGACAAAGCGACTCCTGTAAAAAAAGGAGCTCCTCCGTGGGGTCAGTGGAAATATACAGTTTTAATCTATGCCCATTCACTTTAAAAATATAACCGTTTTTAATATTTTCAACTTCAACTGTCCCGTACGGGTATACATACCGCACCACAAATGGTCCTTTCCAATGAGATCTTAGCTTACCCGCATGAAGATGGAGACGGGAATCGTATAGAAGGACTTGTTGTCCCGGGGTAAAATTTTTTCTAAAAATATTTTTATCGTGGAATACTTTAGTCCGGCTCTTTACTATAACCGCATTATCGTAAGCTTCATCGCGGAGTTCACTTAGCTTATTTAATTGCAGCTTCCGAAAGTTGCAGGCTTGATTGAAATCGAAGTTAAGTTCTTTAATAGCCCACATTGCTTTATGTTTGATCTCGACAAGAAGATGGCAAGCCTTTCCAAACACTAGGCGGTAAGGAGACATACCAAGATTAGTCTTATAAGCGGTACGAAATGCCCAAAGAGCATCCGTCAATTTGGTTGACCAATCTTTACGATTTTTAGAAACTGTCTTCTTTAAAATTTGTTTGATCTGCCCATTGGAAATCTCAGCTTGCCTGCTCGTTTGGGGATGATAGGGCATAGAAAGTTTATGGTTGATTGAATATTTTCGCATCAAAGGCTCGAAAGACCGATTACAGAAATGCGTCCCGTTGTCGCTAATTATAGAGCGAGGGTGTCCGAATCGCGAAAAGATATTTTCTTTAAGGAACTTAATAACAACCTTGTTGTCATTAGTGCGACACGGTATCACTTCCACCCAGACGTAATCAACCGCTAACAAGATATATAAATTCCCAAAAGAGTTGGGAAAAAAGCCCATAAAATCAATACCCCAAACGTCAAATATCTCCACAACTAATAAAAGTTGGAGCGGCATCTCATTTCTTCGTGAAATCCGACCTATTTGTTGACATCGTGGACAAGTTTTGCAATGATCGTATGCATCTTTAAATAATGTTGGCCAATAAAAGACACATAGCAAAACTTTCTCCGCCGTTTTACGTGGACCAAAGTGACCACCACATGCCTAATCATGACAGAAAGATAACACACTCTTGAATTCATCATTAGGGACACATCTGCGAATGATTTGGTCGGGACAATACTTAAACAAATAAGGTTCATTACAGTAAAAGTGATTTACTTGGGATAGAAATCGATGATTGTCTTGTTTAGACCAATTGCTAGGAATAAGTCCCGTTGCTAGATAATTCACAATATTCATGAACCAAGGTTCGCAGGATACGGTCAAGAGTTGTTTGTCAGGGAAAGAATCGTTTATTGGTAAGGTCACTCTAGGTGAAGAAGAGATGCGTGAAAGATGGTCGGCTACCACGTTTTCATATCCACTCTTATCTCGTATGACAAGATCAAATTCTTGTAATAACAGGATCCAACGTATTAACCTGGCCTTAGCATCCTTCTTCGATAAAAGATGTTTTAGAACGGAGTGATCGGTGTAAACCACTATCGGTGAGCCAATCAAGTAAGGCCTGAATTTTTCTAATGCAAATACAACTGCTAAGAGTTCTTTCTCGGTAGTTGTATAATTAATTTGTGCATCATTCAAGGTCTTACTTGCATAATATATTGCATGTGGCATTTTATCAATGTGCCGTCCTAAGACTGCACCAATAGCAAAATCTGATACATCACACATTAGCTCAAACGGGTGGTTCCAATCAGGAGATGATAGAATATGGGCTGTAGTAAGAGATCTTTTAAGCGAGTCAAAAGTAGCCTCGCAATCTGAATCGAAGTGAAATGTTCTATCCTTGGCCAAGAGAAAAGTTAAGGGTCTAGAAATTTTGCTAAAATTCTTAATGAATCTCCTATAAAATCCTGCATGACCAAGGAAGAATCGTATATCTTTGACGTATTTGGGATGAGGAAGGTTATGGATGACATCTATTTTAGCTATGTCTACCTCAATACCTTCTTATGAAATGACATGTACAAGCACGATACCTTCTTGGACCATGAAATGACATTTTTCCCAATTCAAAATTAAGTTCTTGTCCTTACAGCGGGTAAGAACCACGTCAAGATGACGTAGGCAATCCTTAAAGGAGTCCCCAAATATGGAGAAATCGTCCATAAATATCTCCAGAAAATTCTCGACCATGTCTGAGAATATCCCCATCATACACCACTGAAATGTCGCGGGAGCGTTGCAAAACCCAAAGGGCATGCTTCTATAAACAAAGGTACCGAAAGGACAAGTAAATGTTATTTTATCTTGATCCTTTTCGGCGATGGGGACCTGGTTATAGCCAGAGTATCCGTCCAAGAAACAATAATATTCATGTCCAGCTAATCGTTCCAACATCTGGTCAATAAAAGGTAGAGGGAAGTGATATTTCCTCATTGCGGCATTGAGTTTCCTAAAATCAATACATACATGCCATCTAGTTTGGGTGCATGTTTGGATCAACTCATTAGCCTCATTAGTTATGACCATGGTGTCAGACTTTTTAGGGACTACATGAATAGGACTTACCCATTGGCTATCAGAGATTGGATAAATTATACCGCTATCTAGGCACTTGATGATTTCTTTCTTTACCGCCTCCTTCATGACGGGATTTAACCGTCTTTGTGGGTCTCGTGTTGGTTTGGCTTCATCTATCAAATGTATATGATGTTCAACAATCAAGGGACTAATCCCTTTGATGTCTACCATTGTCCAACCAAATGCTTGCCGATTTGATTTCAAGACCATCAAAAGATCGTTCTCTTGCTCTAAAGCTAGATAAGCGGATATGATCACGGGCAAAGACTCATTCTCACATAAATATGCATATTTAAGATGAGAAGGTAGTAGTTTGAGATCTAATGTCGGCGGAGAGACGATAGAAGGTGGGGTAAAGGAATGATACTCGGACCCTCTAAGAAGTTCATAACTTGCGTAGGATATTGACTCGAAAAGTGACTTTTGCGATGAGTCAAAAGGTTTGAAATCAAGGGTGGACTCGTCAAAGGTGTCCTCACTATGATAATTTGCTAGATCAAACAATGACATAGTAGTGTCGTTAAGATCATTATAGCAAAGTTCCTCAACCATGCAGCTGTCGGAAGCTATCTCGTTGACAGAATATATATCAATTAGATGAGCAGAAGGTTCAGATGGTTGACTTCCTCGCTTGTAAATGTTAAGCTCAATTGTTATCTTCCCGAAGGATAAGTTCATAAAACCATTACGACAATTAATGACAGCATTGGAAGTGGCTAAGAAGAGTCGACCGAGAATCACCGGAATTTGGTTTCGTGGGCTCGCTACAGGTTGTGTATCTAGAGCAATAAAGTCCACAGGGAATAAAAATTCTTCGACTTTTATCAACACATCCTTTAGCTCACCCCGAGGTTGGGTGATAGATCATCTGCCATCTGGAGAGTGCAGTGGGCAGGTTTCAACTTTCCTATACCTGGCTGTTCATAGACAGAATAAGGAAGCAAGTTAACACTAGCGCCAAGGTCGATTAGAGCACGATTGATATTTTTACCTCCAATAGAAATAGATATTGTAGGACAGCCAGGGTCCTTACGTTTCCTTGGTAATTGCTGGGTAAAAGCTGTGCTTACATTACTCGTCATGAATACCTTTTTCGGCACTTGAGTTTTTCTCTTCCTAATGCACAAGTCCTTAAGTATTTTCGCATAAGCCGGAACTTATTGTATAGCATCTAGGAGAGGGATATTTATGTTAACCTGTTTAAACATTTCCATAATCTTCTTCATTTGTGGACTTGGTTTGTTTCCCCTTAACCTATCTGGATAAGGAGCTTTATCAATAAGAGTTGGGTCCAATAATGGAGAAGATCGAGGGGGTAGAAAGGATCCCAGAATTAGAGTTGGGATCGTGTTAGGTCGACTCAAAGAGGTGAGTTGGGGGTTTGAGCCTTGGGGAAAACGGAGAATAGGCTCAGAAAAAGATGGTAGATTAAACGAAATAGGGTTAGAAGTGGAAGCCGGGGTATCATTGATTGATTCCTCATTATCAACCTGTTCACCGACTTGGTTGTTCAGCATTCTTCCCAATCTCAACGTAGTAATGGTATTCACATTATGATGTTGTGAGTGGCCAGGATTTGGTAGGGGTTGAGATGGAAGTTTCCCTTTCTCTCTAGCACTCATCGCGGTATTTAATTGTGCAATTTGTGCTTCTATCGATTTAATACTCTCACCGTGGGAGGCGGAGTCCTTCGTTAAGGTTTCAATAGAAGACTTTATATCAGCCGACGTTTGCATGGAATGTTTTATAAACATTTCCAAGGTTCGTTCAAGTGCAGAGGAGTTTTCGGTACCGGCCGTTTCGAAGGAATTATTATAAGGTGCAGAATTGTTGGCCGGATTTTGAAAAGTTTGTGGTTGAAAGGGGTGCTGACTCTGAGGTGGCTGCTGTTGTTGTGGAGAAACCCTATGATAGTTATTTTGGTTTAGAACAGTATTTTGAGTTTGAGTTTGGTGTTGGTTCCAAGCAAAATTAGTGTGATTCCTCCAACCCTGATTATATATGGAAAAATAAGGATCGTTTCTAGGTCGCTGCTGAAAAGCAGCATTAGTGTGTTTTTGACCTTGAAACGGAGAATTCAAAGGACATTCTTCCGTCAGATGTGATGGATCGGAACAGCATCCACACACGGTTTTAGGGAGCGTCACCTGGTTTAGTGAGGCTAATAAAAATTTGTTTTCCATAGCTTCTAGTTTCTTTTGCATCGCTGCCATTTCGGCTTTTACTGCGATGGGAATATCAAGCTGATGGATACCTCCTCTAGATGATGGTGGTCTAACACTTTCCCACTGCAAAGTGTGTTCGGCAAGATCTTCCAGAAATTTCCAGACTTCACCATCGTCTTTGGACATGAAATTGCATTGACACATGGTTTCAAGCATCTATTTTGTCGCTAGAGTAATGCCCTCATATATAATTCGGCACAGATCCCATTTATGGATTCTATGATGAGGACATTGGACAAGAAGATCCTTAAACCGTTCAAAGCATTTCCAAAATGATTCATTTGGAAGCTGAGTAAACTGGTTGATTTCGCTCCGAACACGGGCGGTCTTATGATTGGGATAAAATTTCGTAAGGAATGCTATAACAAATTCATCCTAATTGGAAATAGAGTGTGTGGTTGTGTTATAAAGTCATTTTTCGGCTAAATCACACAAAGTAAATGGGAGAAGACGTAAATGTATAGCATCCACAGAAAGTTGTGAAGTGCCCATCATAGCACATACGTTTTCGAATTTGGTGATAAAGACGTATGCATCTTCAGAATCAAGCCCGTGAAATTTAGGCAAAAGATTGATAAAGTGGGTTTTGATTTCAAAATTATCCCCATTGGCTGGTGGGATAGATAGACAAGTAGAAAGAGGACCACGTATAGGGTAGCATCTCTCTTGGAGAGAGATGCGCGGTGGATTCTGCGCACCTGCGGATGGTGGCAGAGTGGTGTTATTAAAATTTGATGGAGAACCGTCCATCTCGGTCGATGTTGTGGGTGGGGAGGAAAAAGAAAATGAAGAAGTACCAACTTCGGAGTCGATAAAAGAAACGCGGACAAGGCGAGCACTAGAATCCCGTGTCCAGCCAAGCATGCACTAAGCAGATTTAGCGCAAGTTGTATCGTTTGTGAGAATTACGTAAAAAGAAAGGTTTGTTTTTGAAAAAGTCGGATTTAGACAAATCAAAAAAATGCACAATCAACCCTAGATCTAAAGTCACCTAGGTCAAGTCACTAGACCGCTCCTAGATTTCCAGAAGACAAATCGCAAGATCAATCCTCTATTACCTCTTTTTCCCTATTGTGGCCAGGTAAGTGCCAGGTAAGTTGGAGGTATCTGCTATACGAATCACCGTAAATAGCGGACCTAATTAAGTAACCACTTGCCTTGGACACACTTGCCTAGACATCATAAAAGAAATGCGGATAAGCAGTAGATTACCCACGACCTTCCTCTGTCCTAATTGAGCGCGACAGTCCGCAGAGTCTTAGTCTAGATATTTTTTAATTAATGAAGGGTGATGTGGATGCTCGTTTTGTGATTTGTGGGGCTTAGGAAGCGTAATGAAATCCCCACCTAATCTGAATTTGGTCTTTGCCCCTTAATTTTCCGTATTACAATATGCAAAAACAACCCAAAAACAAAACACGCAAAAGGAATTTTTTAAGCTGTGAATTTTTGCAAAGAATCCTGCAGAAAAATTATTATTGGACTTTTCAGAGGAGAGAGAAAAAGATAGAAAAGATACCAGAGAAACTTGAAGCTCTAAACCACTAAACCCACTGCAGTTCCGCTGCGAAATGGCCGTCTTGCCACGGTTGTGCGTCCAAGTTGAGGGTTCTTTGAACAATTTTTGGTACGGGTGCTTCCCTTGCTCATATGGTCTTGATGAATGCTTCTGAATCTTTATCTCCCTGCTACAGTGATTCCAGATCCCCTTGCAAAATTCACTGTCACGACCCGCAGGGTACGGAACGTGACTGGCACTTAAGTTTACGAAACATCTAAAGACGTCCGTAAAATAAGTAAGCCAAAGCCCAGAAAACAAAACCAATTAAGCAAAAGAGTGAAGAAAACCCAATCAATTGAAAGCGAGTTTATCAAATAAGTCATGTAAAACACTTTTTAAAAACAATACCAATTTTTCCGAAAATTTCGGCAGAGTCTCCTTTGTAAATACTGGCCCCCAAACTGGGTACAACAAAAATATATATGAATCCAACAAAATAGGGCATCCCCAAGCGGGAGCTAGCTCTTCGCCACAAGGCGGTCACAAATCCCACGCAATGTAAAGCAACAACATGCGAAATAATCATAATGAAGCATAAGAAAAATATCATGTCGACTCAAGTGAGCTCGACCCCAAAATACAGCATAAAAGTCCACAACCTCACAGTCTCATCTCTAGGTCAATATACAATAATAAGGGTAGAAACAGTAGATGGAGTGCACTAGATACAAAGAATATACAAGGTGGTACAAAAATAGTAACATAACCCACCTAAGAGCAAAACCTCGAGTCCAGGCAAAGGAGGCAAAAGAACAAGTGCGCCCGCCGCTACTGAACTGACGGAGCGGACCTGCAAAAGACTGTGGCACAACGGGGGTGAGTTGCCAACTCGTGAGTAATAAATAACACCTACAAAGGCTATCGTATGCATGCACACAAGCATCCTAGCATCTAAAATACAGGTATAAATGGGTGCACTAGCAGGGGTGTATACAACATCAGTGTACGAATATGTATGCAACATGAATATCTGAGGTCTCAATAGGTATATATAAGAAACATTTATCTCCTTTTGTTTTTGAAACTTTTTTAGAATGCCAGCATAATACTCAAAGAATCGACGAGGACCGGTGTCCAGCAACGACACCCAAAAGCTGTCTCAAATCTCATAAATGTATCCCTGGCCTCAGCCGTCCGGCTGACCCATCTCAAATATCAATATCTCATCATCTAGCGGCCACGGTCGGTATCCTCTGGATATCCGCCGTCCCAAACAGTCACCGGTAGGTAATCCGTCCCCTGCCAGGCTCAACGTCAACACCACATTCCTCTTGCCCCGGGGTACCTTACCGGGCCCACCATGTACCCGTGCCGGTTCCTCCACTCCTCGACACGAATTTCCAAAACCACAGCAAACTCATGGTGGACGACACTTACATCACTAGAAAACCGCAATTTACATATTTTAAAAATATAATAAGTTTAGAAATTTTGCGGCTTTCCCCCGAAATCCAGCAATATCATAAAATCTCAAGAAATCCTCATAAGTGCATATATCAGTGATAATGAATGCATATGGTATCAATAATCAAGTTGCGATGTGTGATTAATAGATTAAGCATGAACAATTAATATGATGAAGTACATGCACGTGAATAGCAATCCTACGGTTTCATTTTAAGGAATTAAAGGCAATAGCACAAGTTTAAGTATCAATTAGTAAAAGGTTTAATTTAAAGGTTATCTAGTGTGGTGGCATGCCAATTTCCAGGGTGTGTGTGTAAGCATGAATAGTGCTCGTGCTGCATAATAAAACCCTGGCAATGGTGCAGGTGTTCTATAAAATGGTTTCGTATAGGTATGTCAATATAATGCATGGATGCAGCAAATAATCATATACGTATTTCACCCCTAATTACTAACATCACTAAGAATCTTGTAAGTTACTAAAACTATCGGGCGGCTTGCACCATCCAACGATAGTCCCCCGTAGATGTTACATCTACTCACCGGAATCCCTGGCTAGCTGTGTCCAATCACCGCCTTCCCCTTTCGCGCCGCGTCTGACGTCTCCGCGACCGAACCTGGAATTTACATCAATACCAAACATAAGGTTACATATCAAGAACGACGCAAAACCCCAACGAAACTACTAATGTTCGCTAGCTAGGTACAACGTGCACAAAGTGCGCGGAACACACGCGAAATCGCAAAAACTGCCAAAAAAACGCCGATTTGGTCGCCCGGCAAAACTAATACCCGACTACACAAAAAACCGCACTCACGCATCCTAAACGTCATAGGAGATGCTAAAAACATCCCCAAGGTATCACAAATAATTCACCAATTAAATTTAACAAAAACCTAGTAAGCACAAAACTAGCAATTTTGGTGCAAATATCGAAAATTAGCGATGCGGTTACCACAATCCAACCACACAACAAGCAATCTACAAACACTATGATTACAACACATTAGCAAAGATTCAAAACCTATTTTCCATAAACAACCATTACTTGAATTATATAACCTAGCAATTCTTAATCCAAACTTTATATGTAAACCTTAAATTAACACTAATTTATAACTCAATTAGCAAGTTAACCTTCTAGATTAGGTTAGCAAAACAACTAGATAACAAATTAGATTTAATCAACTAAATAATGGTTTCTAAACCTTAATTCAACTCATTAATCATGCTTCACAACCCATTTCCATACACTAACCCCTTTCTAGATTTTGGTAAATTAGCAAACTTAATGCAATTTCACACAAGATTAACATAGAATAGGTTAATAGGAAGCCTCATAAGCAAGGTAACCATATAGATTAGTTATTAACAACTAGATTAACTACAAAACAATTTAATTAACTATCATGGCTTCAAAAACCCTAGTTTAATACAAACTACTCTTTTATAAACTAGATTAGAAATTAGTTAAACTTTTAACACTAAAACCATATAATTAAAGGAATTTAGCCAAAAGAAATTAACTTGATGGAAATTATACCTCAATTTGAGATCTAGCAAGAATAAATTTGCTCCAAATGATGGCCTCAAGCATCAAGATCCAAGCTAGGGAGGTGAAGGAAAAGAAAGATGAAGGATGAGTTTAATTTGTAAGCTTTAATTTGCAAATTTTGATGTGTTTTCTTGAAGAAATTTGAAGAAAATGAAAAGAAAAGAGATGAAGAGGGGGGAGTGCAGGTTTCGGCCAGAGGAGAGCATGGGGGAGGGGTGTGGGTGTGTGGGAAAGGTCAAGAGTCAACCCCCCAAAAGTCAAAGCACCATACCTTATCAACTATAATTAAAATAAATCAATAAACCAACTAATTCAACTCAAGAAAGAGAACAAAATATGAGGCCAGAAATTTCTGGACTTGGTCAAGGTGGGGCTGTCCTAGGGCTGAGGGAAGAGAGAGAGGGGTTTTACAAAAGAAATTTTATGCAAAAAGACCCCCTACAAGTCAAAATTTGCAAGTTTTAGCTTAAAATTCAATAAATTCGTTTCCTATCACAAAAATTTGTTAAAAAACAAAATAAAATGCTAAAAATTTATGTTTCAACTAGATTTTAATTATCATAATTTTAAAGATTAAAATTAGCCCGGAAAAATTTGTATTTATCGCTAATTAATGTATTTTCTTACCGGCTTAAAATAATATTAAAAAAAAAAAAATTAGGGAAAATTTTTAAACGACCAGAATTTCATAATTAAATCATTAGCTACTAAAAACAAGCAATTACCTATCCATTTTAAGTATAATTAGCCCTAAACTGCAAAATAACGAGAAAGACGGTTTTCGGAAAAATACCGAATTTTCACCGATTTTCAGGAAAACACCAAAACGACTTTTCAAGACGCTACAATCTTCCCCCCTTAAAAAAATTCGGTCCCCGAATTTAAAAATATAGCTACGCGTACCTTCGAAGAGATGGGGATATTTCTTCCTCATCTCGCCCTCGGTCTCCCAGGTAACCTCCTCGCTGCTCGGGCTACGCCAAAGGACCTTGACGGTTGGTATAATCTTCGACCTCAACTTCTTCACCTGCCGATCCAGGATGGCCACCGGCTGCTCTGCAAAAGAAAGGTCGCGCTCTAGCTGGACTGTCGGGTGCTGAATCGCATGCGAAGGGTCGTGAAGGTACTTGCGGAGCATCGAAACATGGAAGACGGGGTGAACATCGGGAAAGCTGGGAGGAAGAGCCAAACGATAAGCAACAGCGCCGACACGCTCGAGGATCTCGAAGGGACCTACGAATCTATGGCTAAGCTTCCCCTTTCGCCCAAAACGCATCACGCCCTTCATCGGAGAGACTTTCAGAAAAATATGGTCGCCAACTGCGAACTCTAATCTGCGACGGCGCCTGTCCGCATAGGATTTCTGCCTGCTCTGAGCCGCTCTCATCCGGTCTCGGATCAACTGTATCTTCGCTGTCGTCTCCTCCACAAGCTGCGGCCCTAAAATGCTGCTCTCGCTGAGCTCTGTCCAACAGACGGGCGATCTGCATCTCCTCCCATACAATGCCTCGAAAGGTGCCATCTGAATAGTATCCTGGAAGCTGTTGTTGTAGGAGAACTCCACTAGAGGTAAATGACGATCCCAGCTACCACCAAAGTCTATAACGCACGCTCTGAGCATGTCCTCGAGAGTCTGAATGGTTCGCTCTGACTGTCCGTCGGTCTGCGGATGAAACGCTGTGCTGAAGCTCAAACGAGTGCCCAAAGCCTCCTGAAGTCTCTGCCAAAGTCGGCTGGTGAACTGAGTGCCTCGATCTGACACGATACCAGTCGGTACGCCATGTAGTCGCACGATCTCGTCAATATAGAGCTGAGCATACTGAGCGAAGCTGAAAGTGGTCTTCACCGGTAGGAAGTGAGCCGCTTTCGTCAATCTATCCATGATCACCCAGATGGAGTCGTACCCTCGACTGGTCCTGGGTAGACCCACAACGAAGTCCATCGAAATCTGTTCCCATTTCCACTCTGGAATGGGTAACGGCTGTAGCTCTCCTGTGGGCCTCTGGTGCTCGGCCTTGACTTGCTGACAAGTCAGGCATCTCGAAACGAACTCCGCAATGTCCCTCTTCATCCCGTCCCACCAGTAGGTCTCTCTCATATCATGGTACATCTTGGTGGAACCGGGGTGGACACTATACACTGATCGGTGTGCCTCCTCAAGAATGTCGCGCCGCAATCCATCAGCGTCTGGTACGCACAGTCTAGATCCATATCGTAAAATCCCCTGATCGTCAACCACGAACTCGGAAAATCTGCCCTGTCCCATCTGTGCCATGATCTCTGAGCAACGGTCGTCACTGCGCTGTGCCTCACATATACGGTCAAGCAACTGTGGGCGTGCACGAACATGCGCGAGCTGTCCCCCTGTCTGAGTGAACTCGAACTCAACTCGGCTGTCGCATAACATCTGCCAATCTGCTGATGACTGCCTCTGCACTGCGCGCAAAAAGGATAGACTACCCCCGGGCCTCCTACTCAACGCATCTGCCACCACATTCGCCTTGCCGGGGTGATATAAGATCTCGCAGTCGTAGTCTTTCACCAACTCCATCCAACGACGCTGTCTGAGGTTCAGGTCTCGCTGCTGAAATATGTACTTTAAGCTCTTGTGATCGGTGAATATCTGACACGACTCGCCGTAAAGGTAATGTCGCCAAATCTTCAGTGCAAAGACCACTGCAGCCATCTCCAAATCATGAGTGGGGTAGTTCTGTTCGTGCTTCTTCAACTGCCGAGAAGCATAAGCGATCACCCGGCCATGCTGCATCAATACGCATCCTAATCCCACTCGTGAAGCATCACAGTAGACAACAAATCCGCCTGATCCCGAAGGCAAAGATAATACCGGCGCCGTAGTCAAACAAGTCCGTAGCTGCTGAAAACTGCGCTCGCACTCCTCTGTCCAGACGAAAGGAACTCCCTTCCGGGTCAAACCGGTCAACGGTGCAGCTATACGGGAGAAGTCCTGAACAAAACGCCTGTAGTAGCCCGCCAAGCCTAGAAAACTACGGATCTCAGTAACCGATGTAGGTCGGGGCCACTGCTGAACAACCTCAATCTTCTTCGGGTCCACACAAATGCCGTCTCTCGTAACCACGTGACCCAAGAATCCGACGCTGTCCAGCCAGAAAGCACACTTGGAGAACTTCGCGAACAGCTGGTGCTCCCTCAGAGTCTGTAACGTAATCCGCAAGTGCTGCTCGTGCTCCTCTCTGCTCCGGGAGTACACCAAGATATCGTCGATAAACACGATGATGAACAAGTCAAGATACGGCCTGAATGTACGGTTCATCAAATCCATGAATGCTGCTGGGACGTTGGTGAGTCCGAACGACATCACCAAAAACTCGTAGTGGCCGTAGCGCGTGCGGAAAGCTGTCCTCGGTATATCCTCCTGTCGAACTCGCAGCTGATGGTATCCTGATCGCAAGTCGATCCTCGAAAAATACCCCGCACTCTGAAGCTGGTCGAACAAATCATCAATGCGCGGCAACGGATATCTGTTCCGAACGGTAACTTTGTTCAGCTGGCGGTAGTCGATACATAAGCGCAAACTTCCATCCTTCTTCTTGACAAACAGGACCGGAGCACCCCACGGAGAAACACTCGGTCGAATAAGCCCCTTATCTAACAAATCCTGCAACTGATCCTTCAGCTCTCGAAGCTCTGCCGGGGCCATCCGATAAGGCGGTATAGAAATAGGCCCCGAGCCGGGAATCAAATCAATGCAGAACTCAACATTGCGCTCAGGCGGTAGCCCAGGTAGCTCATCAGGGAAAACATCAGGGAACTCACAAACTACCGGGACCCGGTCTAACGGAACCTCTGCAGCTCGAGTATCACAAATACATGCTAAGAATCCCTGACATCCCTTCCGCAAGAGCTGACCAGCGCGAAGAGACGAAATTAAGCTGGGAAGGGTGACACTGCGGTCTCCCCGAATAACAAGGACTGGCTCTCCCGGAAAGCTAAATCTGACTGCCTTCTCACGGCAGTCCACCGAAGCATAACAAGTGGCTAGCCAATCCATGCCCAGAAGCACATCAAAGTCCAACATATCGAGGAGTATCAAATCAACTGATGAATCCCTCTCCTCGATACGAACGGAACACAAACGAAATACAAACCGAGCGACAAACGACTCGCCTACCGGAGTACTAACAACAAGCGGATGATCTAACGACGACGACTCACGGCCCAACATCGGTGCAAAGTGTGTAGATACGTACGAATGTGTGGAACCTGGGTCGAATAATACCCGTGCGTCGAAAGAACAAACTGGCAAGGTACCTGTCACAACAGCATTGGATGCCTGCGCATCCTGCGGTGTCAAAGCAAAAACTCGGGCCTGTCCTCCACCGATAGCGGGCTGACCTCGACCTCGGCCTCTGCCTCCTCGTCCTCTCTGAACAGGACCGCCGCGTCCACGGCCTCTCGGTGCACCTAACTGGCGTGGAGCATCGCCTGGGGTAGGAAGTAGGGCTCTCTAAGGAGGGGGTGGTGATGGTGGTAGGGTCACATGCGGAACTGTCGCTGCTCCCTGTCGTCTCACCGGACAGTCTCTGACAAGATGGTGCGGACTCCCGCACCCAAAACACCCTGGCGATGGCTGCTGCCCCTGGGGATAAGAACCATATAACTGTCCCCGCCCAAATCCTTTGCCAGGCCTATCTCTCGGAAAGAATCTGGCGCGCTGCCTCTGAGACGGTACATCGGTGCGCATCCTCTTCGGCCCAGAAACGACCGAAGTCCGTGATATGCGTGCCTCCATCCGCAATGCCGTATCCATAGCAGCTGAATAAGTGTCGTAGTGCTGGGCGCCAATGGCAAGATATAGCTGAGCGTCAAGTCCCTGTACGAAGCTCTTCACCATCTTCTCTTCGGTATCCACCAAATACTGAGCATATCGGGATAACTGTGTAAACTGGATGTCATACTCAGACACCGTCATCCCAGGTGTCTTGACTAAGGCCTCGAAGCTACGAGCTCTGGCGTCACGAACGCTCTCTGGAAGGAAACGGGCTAGAAAGACCGCTGTAAACTCGACCCAAGTCATAGGCGGTAGACCTGCAGCTCGACCTCTCAAGACTGACTCCCACCATGTCTGCGCGAGACCCTCTAGTCGGAAACTCGCAAGCTCTACCCATCGATCATCCGAACATCTCAGCGAACGGCAGATCCTGGCTAAACTGTCAAGGAACGTCTGTGGGTCCTCCGCTGCCTCGGTGCCGGTGAATACTGGAGGTCTCAGCCTCATGAAATCCTGTAGTGAAACCGGGATGGTCACGGTGGTAGTAGTAGGAGCAGGTATCATGGTCGTCTGTGATGTAGTAGGTACGTCATCCGGCCTCGGTGTACGACTGGCTGCAACTAGGGATCCTACCATCTGACGTAGCTCCTGCATGCCTCCCATCATCTGTCGCAACTCCTCCATACCAGTCTCGAGCCTATTCATACGGCCTGGGGAAGGTGGATCGGTCTGTCCCTACGGCGTAGGCATACCGCCCTGCTCAGTCCTAGTCTCGGACGAGCCAGCTCGAATCTCGTCTCTGGCGGCAGCCCTCTGTGCCCTCGTAGCCTTCGGCGGCATAGTGGCTGTTACAGGAAAACGGACAGTAAAAACAGTGCAATAGGATCATAGGATACACGGAATTGAAGAAGGAATTTTTCAAGCAAGTATATCCTAAAGTCACTTAGGCGGAGTATCGTATCGTAAGTATGCCGCGGACATACACACGCTACGTTACCCTACTTAAGTCACTTACTCCATCTACCAAGGGTCATCCTACACTCAAAAAGGTAAAACCTATCGCTCTGATACCAACTTTGTCACGACCCGCAGGGTACGGAACGTGACTGGCACTTAAGTTTACGAAACGTCTAAAGACGTCCGTAAAATAAGTAAGCCAAAGCCCAGAAAACAAAACCAATTAAGCAAAAGAGTGAAGAAAACCCAATCAATTGAAAGCGAGTTTATCAAATAAGTCATGTAAAACACTTTTTAAAAACAATACCAATTTTTCCGAAAATTTCGGCAGAGTCTCCTTTGTAAATACTGGCCCCCAAACTGGGTACAACAAAAATATATATGAATCCAACAAAATAGGGCATCCCCAAGCGGGAGCTAGCTCTTCGCCACAAGGCGGTCACAAATCCCACGCAATGTAAAGCAACAACATGCGAAATAATCATAATGAAGCATAAGAAAAACATCATGTCGACTCAAGTGAGCTCGACCCCAAAATACAACATAAAAGTCCACAACCTCACAGTCTCATCTCTAGGTCAATATACAATAATAAGGGTAGAAACAGTAGATGGAGTGCACTAGATACAAAGAATATACAAGGTGGTACAAAAATAGTAACATAACCCACCTAAGAGCAAAACCTCGAGTCCAGGCAAAGGAGGCAAAAGAACAAGTGCGCCCGCCGCTACTGAACTGACGGAGCGGACCTGCAAAAGACTGTGGCACAACGGGGGTGAGTTGCCAACTCGTGAGTAATAAATAACACCTACAAAGGCTATCGTATGCATGCACACAAGCATCCTAGCATCTAAAATACAGGTATAAATGGGTGCACTAGCAGGGGTGTATACAACATCAGTGTACGAATATGTATGCAACATGAATATCTGAGGTCTCAATAGGTATATATAAGAAACATTTATCTCTTTTTGTTTTTGAAACTTTTTTAGAATGCCAGCATAATACTCAAAGAATCGACGCGGACCGGTGTCCAGCAACGACACCCAAAAGCTGTCTCAAATCTCATAAATGTATCCCTGGCCCCAGCCGTCCGGCTGACCCATCTCAAATATCAATATCTCATCATCTAGCGGCCACGGTTGGTATCCTCTGGATATCCGCCATCCCAAACAGTCACCGGTAGGTAATCCGTCCCCTGCCAGGCTCAACGTCAATACCACATTCCTCTTGCCCCGGGGTACCTTACCGGGCCCGCCATGTACCCGTGCCGGTTCCTCCACTCCTCGACACGAATTTCCAAAACCACAGTAAACTCATGGTGGACGACACTTACATCACTAGAAAACCGCAATTTACATATTTTAAAAATATAATAAGTTTAGAAATTTTGCGGCTTTCCTCCGAAATCCAGCAATATCATAAAATCTCAAGAAATCCTCATAAGTGCATATATCAGTGATAATGAATGCATATGGTATCAATAATCAAGTTGCGATGTGTGATTAATAGATTAAGCATGAACAATTAATATGATGAAGTACATGCACGTGAATAGCAATCCTACGGTTTCATTTTAAGGAATTAAAGGCAATAGCACAAGTTTAAGTATCAATTAGTAAAAGGTTTAATTTAAAGGTTATCTAGTGTGGTGGCATGGCAATTTCCAGGGTGTGTGTGTAAGCATGAATAGTGCTCGTGCTGCATAATAAAACCCTGGCAATGGTGCAGGTGTCCTATAAAATGGTTTCGTATAGGTATGTCAATATAATGCATGGATGCAGCAAATAATCATATACGTATTTCACCCCTAATTACTAACATCACTAAGAATCTTGTAAGTTACTAAAACTATCGGGCGGCTTGCGCCATCCAACGATAGTCCCCCGTAGATGTTACATCTACTCACCGGAATTCCTGGCTAGCTGTGTCCAATCACCGCCTTCCCCTTTCGCGCCGCGTCTGACGTCTCCGCGACCGAACCTGGAATTTACATCAATACCAAACATAAGGTTACATATCAAGAACGACGCAAAACCCCAACGAAACTACTAATGTTCGCTAGCTAGGTACAACGTGCACAAAGTGCGCGGAACACACGCGAAATCGCAAAAACTGCCAAAAAAACGCCGATTTGGTCGCCCGGCAAAACTAATACCCGACTACACAAAAAACCGCACTCACGCATCCTAAACGTCATAGGAGATGCTAAAAACATCCCCAAGGTATCACAAATAATTCACCAATTAAATTTAACAAAAACCTAGTAAGCACAAAACTAGCAATTTTGGTGCAAATATCGAAAATTAGCGATGCGGTTACCACAATCCAACCACACAACAAGCAATCTACAAACACTATGATTACAACACATTAGCAAAGATTCAAAACCTATTTTCCATAAACAACCATTACTTGAATTATATAACCTAGCAATTCTTAATCCAAACTTTATATGTAAACCTTAAATTAACACTAATTTATAACTCAATTAGCAAGTTAACCTTCTAGATTAGGTTAGCAAAACAACTAGATAACAAATTAGATTTAATCAACTAAATAATGGTTTCTAAACCTTAATTCAACTCATTAATCATGCTTCACAACCCATTTCCATACACTAACCCCTTTCTAGATTTTGGTAAATTAGCAAACTTAATGCAATTTCACACAAGATTAACATAGAATAGGTTAATAGGAAGCCTCATAAGCAAGGTAACCATATAGATTAGTTATTAACAACTAGATTAACTACAAAACAATTTAATTAACTATCATGGCTTCAAAAACCCTAGTTTAATACAAACTACTCTTTTATAAACTAGATTAGAAATTAGTTAAACTTTTAACACTAAAACCATATAATTAAAGGAATTTAGCCAAAAGAAATTAACTTGATGGAAATTATACCTCAATTTGAGATCTAGCAAGAATAAATTTGCTCCAAATGATGGCCTCAAGCATCAAGATCCAAGCTAGGGAGGTGAAGGAAAAGAAAGATGAAGGATGGGTTTAATTTGTAAGCTTTAATTTGCAAATTTTGATGTGTTTTCTTGAAGAAATTTGAAGAAAATGAAAAGAAAAGAGATGAAGAGGGGGGAGTGCAGGTTTCGGCCAGAGGAGAGCATGGGGGAGGGGTGTGGGTGTGTGGGAAAGGTCAAGAGTCAACCCCCCAAAAGTCAAAGCACCATACCTTATCAACTATAATTAAAATAAATCAATAAACCAACTAATTCAACTCAAGAAAGAGAACAAAATATGAGGCCAGAAATTTCTGGACTTGGTCAAGGTGGGGCTGTCCTAGGGCTGAGGGAAGAGAGAGAGGGGTTTTACAAAAGAAATTTTATGCAAAAAGACCCCCTACAAGTCAAAATTTGCAAGTTTTAGCTTAAAATTCAATAAATTCGTTTCCTATCACAAAAATTTGTTAAAAAACAAAATAAAATGCTAAAAATTTATGTTTCAACTAGATTTTAATTATCATAATTTTAAAGATTAAAATTAGCCCGGAAAAATTTGTATTTATCGCTAATTAATGTATTTTCTTACCGGCTTAAAATAATATTAAAAAAAAGAAAAATTAGGGAAAATTTTTAAACGACCAGAATTTCATAATTAACTCATTAGCTACTAAAAACAAGCAATTACCTATCAATTTTAAGTATAATTAGCCCTAAACTGCAAAATAACGAGAAAGACGGTTTTCGGAAAAATACCGAATTTTCACCGATTTTCAGGAAAACACCAAAACGACTTTTCAAGACGCTACATTCACACACTAATCATTAAACACAAGATGAGTTCTTGATTTATATTTTTATGGATTTGATAATATTTCAACCCAAATATCAAGAAAGAACAAATTACGCACAGATCCCCGGCAATGGCGCCATTTGATTGGTCTTTGATTTTGTGAAAGAAAAAGTATTGTAAAATAACCGCAATCAGCACTGCGTCGTGTGTAGCTAGCTGTGGCGAATACGGGTCGTCCTCTGAGATTCGTGGAATTTTATAATTCTTGCTTTAGATGGGTCAAAAGAAAAAGAAAAGAGAAAATCAAGAAAATCAAAAAGATAGTTTCAAGATCTAATTGAAGAAAATCAAGAAAATTATTTCAAGATCTAATTGAATTATCAAGAAAATGGTTTCAAGATTTAATTGAATTATCAAGAAAATTTATATGAAGAAGGTTTGTAGGATTCTTTAGGATTTAGTAGCCATGGATGACTAACAAAGATTACTCCTCTTATCTATTGATAGATTTAAAATTAAATTGATGGCAATGAATGAGATTAAGGTTCTTTGGAAGAAACTAGGGTTTCTCCTCTATTGACCCCTGTCCTTTCATTGATCTCTATTCATGTCTATCCCTTAACAAAAAGATCATCAATCTTATCTCAAATTATGGTAAAGATTATTAAGAATTTGATATCGCGCTCGATAAGGATGTTGACGATTCTTTTGTTAAAGCTTATAAACTTTATAAGATTTAAAAGGAGTATAGAATTTTCTCATCTATTGATCTACCCTAAGCCTAAGAATCCTATCAAGCGGAGAATTATTCGCACATCATGAAAATAAAAGAAAGAATAGAGAAAGAATTCATAATGCGGAAATTAAAAGAAAGCGAAATGATAAAACTAATATTCTACCTTTATTACTCAACTTCACAATACAATTTTTCGAGTTTAGATTACAAGAGGAAGAAGAATTTGCTCTCGATCTCTGCCTCGAAGAAGTAAATGTTCCGTCGATCCTCACGTCGCTTGATCACCTCGAGTCTTGGACATGTCGTGGATCGCTTGCTCGTTGACGGTGATTGGCTTCGCGTAAATAAGACTTGCTTGATTGACCGCTTGATTGATTTCTCGATAGATTTCTTGATCTTGGATCTCAAGATCGAAGATTCTTGATCTTAGATCTTAGATCCCCCTTTTTATCTTGGATTTAGGATGATGATTTGTTGTTCTTGATCTTTTTGCTTTTTGAATTGGATGAAAAATTGGATCCCCAAATGATGTAGCTTTCGGTCTTTTTTATAGCCCCAAAGCTAATAACAGAAGCCCATAACAAACTAAGTTTGTTAAGAAGAAGACTCCAGAAAACTCACGAACCCTAATCCCTTGAATCGGACGCGGATCCGCGGCGACTCGGCCTAACTCGGCTGCGGTTCCGCGGAGTTTTGGTGAGATCGTGGCATCGAACTTCTGGAGTCTTCTCCTGTTGGTATTTGGGTATTTCTTTGATGTCTGGAACCTTCTTATCTCTTCTGAGTCTCTGCCAGTATTTGATTCTTCGACTTTCTTTACTTTATCGGTACATTCTTGATTCCTGATATCTGACCTGAGCTATTCTTGCAGAATATCTTCAATGAACAATGTTAGTAATATTTGAGATACAAAATATTATGCGTAAAATATTAAACATACAATTTCCTTCATAATGTTGATTATAATATATAAACATATGGTAAATGATATTTTGTAGATAAACTTCTAATATGTGTTATATTTATAACAAATGCCTTTAGATGTTTAAGAAAAGTAAGGAAATTGTCATGTTAAAAGTGCAATATTTTCGACCGAACATGGACTTTTTTCTCTTTCCACTCCACACTTCGTGTGTCGTGTTTTTCTGCGATCAAATAGTCGCGGTATATATGTTTGTAGTTGTTAGTTATATGTATGCCCTAGAGGCCATTGTTGTACATGATTGTATATTACAATCAATGCTTGGACATATATAGGGAGGACTTTCTTTCTCGATATGATAGTATGCTATCTGGTTGCTTTTTATCTTAACATGTAGACTTGTATTGTGATACTGTCTTGCTCTCACATGTTGATAAAGCCCTTAGGATGTATACTTGACTACCAGGACTTTGATGCAGATCATACTAGTGGGACCAGGGTAGTCCACAAGTTCATCCTTTAATTGTTCCTAGTCGAGGGTGTATCGAGACGGGGCATCGATATTCCAGAGTAGACTAGCGTATATGCTTCTTGACCCAATTTATGAGCGATGGATGGTCCCATATCCATTGGTGTTTAACATCAAAGTTGGTATACGGGTGCTCAGTGAAGACTGGGTACACTGAACATGAATCGCCGAAAACTCCTAGATGGTATTATACCTGACGCCAGATAGCAGTTCTCTGGTGACACTGGTACAGGTTAGTCTGTAGACGCGAGATCGTCATAGAGTCTAGTGTAATTCCCACCGTACTTTGATTTCTACCTTACCATGTTCAAGAGAGCGTGCAAAACGGTGGTTTTTTGGGTACAGTTCACATGGAGGCAATGAGTGATAGAAGGGGATTCGTCTCTCCCGGTATTGGGGGTTGATGTTGCGCTGTGCTCGATTGGCCATAACAGGAAGTCCCTGGCCAGGGCTGATACGGAGATTTACTGGTACGTGTTATTAGTAGTTTCTCGACCTGTTATGAGCCTCATATCGGCATGACTTATCAAGTTATTGGGGTCTGACGTTTACCATCCCTAGACCCGATATGCAACATATCAGACAAAGAGACCGGACTGTACGATAGTGTTACTTATTGGATTCACGGGAGTATGGACAAGCTTGCTTGTTGATCATCTGATCGCTCAATACCCGGGAAGCCGTTACGTCCAGCTAGTACAGCTGACGGCTTGTGGGTGACTAATATGATCATCACTTACTGCCGGCGTATTGACGAGTCATTAGAGTCCTATACAGAGGTTTCCTAGCTCATGCGAAACGAAGTAGGGCACATATGTGATATGTGCGGGACCGAGATTAATATGTGTATGTGATACCATATTCCAATCTCGCGATACAGGTTATATGTGATATAACCGGATTGTTGAATCAAGTGTTGATTCAATGATATGTTATATGTATATGTGATATACATATAAATTATATTAGTCGGTTGTATGCGATACAGCGGAGTTATTAAATCAAGTGTTGATTTAATAATTTAATGTATAATTATGTATTTGATATATTAATATATATTAACTAATATTAGCTCACTTAAGAAAATGTTTTCTCCAAATACATTTAAATGTATATGTGATATATATTAATGTATTTAATTTGCGTCATGCTAGATGATACATTGTACTTGGGTGTATGAGACTCATACCGAACTTAAGATAATTTGGGTATTTAATAAGGGGAAAAACAAAATTAGGTGAAAATTATCATGGTTGATGATGCTTGTAGAAGCTTGTGAAAACCTTGACTTAGTCCACTAATTTTGTTTTACTCTAGATATTTATTAACCCAACTCTAATCTTTAGCCATGGTTAAGTCTCTACATGAGTTATATGAGATATTATATCAACCATGGTTGTCATTCTATTCTTGACTTCATCTTTTTCTTCATCTCCATTCATTGCTCTCTAGCTCTCAAGAGTAAAGAAAAAGAAAAAGAGAAAAACAATTATAAAGTGAGTAAAATTTCTACTTCACCAATCTATACCAAACTAGTCATTTAGTATAGGTTGTTTCTTCACTATTTCATCAATTAGTGAAGAGGTAGCTTGAGTTAGCGATTCTTCGACGTAGATCATCTTCGGTCTCGAAGAGCTTTGAGCAAGCTCGTTTCTTTCGCCTAGTGGAGCCTAAGGAGAGTCCGGGAGACCACTACTTGGAGAAAATGGACTACTACACGGAGCTTTAGAAATGATGGACCGGTCTGCAAAGGTTTTATTCCTTGTTCACTTAGAGTAAAGTTGTTTACATGTTTTAAAACCCTAATTCTCTAGTTAGATCCTTATTCCGGGTTTCCTAGCACTCTAGATTTTTTAAAATTGCATGCTAGATGTCTTAGAAAACTTGGTGAGGGTGCTATGGAACCCAACAGTGATATCAGAGCCAAGGCTAGAGAATTATATGATGTGCTCGAATTATGAAACCGAAACAACTCCGAAACCTGGAATCTGAAACCTTAGTTTCTGTCGATTTTTTAAGTCCTCTAAAATTTTTTTTAAACAAGTGAAGAAAGCTAGTTATGATGTATCTAGAACACCAGAGAAATTTGAGGCAAAACCACAAAAATATGGCCGGCCAAATTGCCTAAAAAACCGGCCTCACCTTTTTCCCTGTAGCAAAAAATCTTGAAATTTTTGTGGTGTTCTGATCTCTTGGTTTTAGGGTTTCAGGTTATGTTTGTTTTTGCCAAGATTGCATGTGATGTTATCTTTCTGTAGTGGCAATACGGAGTGTTTCGTAGTCGTATTTTAATATCGTTTCGGATTTGATATTGAAATTTGATACAATATTTAGAATCCACGATAATTAGTTTTGTGAAAACTAGTTAGTGTTATGTAAATCTTGCAATTTAGTCTCTTTTGATAGATTACCACGGAGTTTCGATTCGGATCAAAACTCCGTCGCAATCTCGTATAGTACGCGAACATTCGCCGGGTAACACTACTAGATAGCCATACCCCATAGCCCCGACCAAGTGACTGTAGGAGAACCCCGTTGCCAAAAGCATCCCCTCGGGTGCTCGCGATCACGGTGTTCCGCCTAAGTGCACTTCGTCGACGGCATCGGGGGTACGACCATCTACTAATGTTTTCGATGAGTATTCAATCAAGTATTTGTGAATCTTGTTGAATTACCCGAATAGGTTATTGAAAAGGTGTTTTCAATATGAGACTAAAATGCAAGGTTTATATGTTAGGCATGAAATTCGGGGTATGAGATATTCCGGGTTTATGATGTCTAAGCATGTTGCGGATTCTAATTATTGTAGTTTTCGTTTTCTTTTCTGCGACCGTAAGTGTAATATGTGGTGTATCTCCGGTTTCGTTACTATACGTCAACGACAATTGTGATACGCATATTTACTTACGTTGATAACATGTGATGTTATGTGTTGCTGTGATATGTTATATTGGATCGTCGTGTTTGAATAGCCGGTGTTTTTTGCATGAGATGAGAGTTTTTCATTTTCATTCATGTAAAAACTTGTATGTAATATTCTTTTATTGGGACACATCCGGGTTGATGATGATGTCACCATTGATGTATATTATTTACTTTTCCGCATTAGGATAGACCCAAGGCGGGGAGCATAAGTAACCGGGTTCTAGAGTCCATTGGGAGACCATCTCGAGGAGTCGAGACCGGGTCTCCTAAATCTAGAATTGGTAGGGTTGCTTGCCGCTCTCGTAGGGGTCTAGGGATGTGGGTTTGGCTATTCATCACGACCGTGGAATCCGTGTTTTTACTGGCTTAATTTAAAACACGGACCTCCTAGTATATCTAATATTTAATATGTTGACTTCTGCTGTAATGTTCTGTGATGAGATCATATAACTGCGTGAGAGAATGCTTAATATTATATATATGATATATAATAAATGTTGCTTATGTTTTGCATCCGCGCTAGTCCTGTCCCCGCTCTGCCGTTAGTTAACTAACCTAACGATGCATGACGGGACCCCAAGGCGAATGCGGATGGCATAAGCGTACGTTGTATTTTCGTTTCTTTATCTGTGTTGCTTAGGAATCATAAATGACGGGACTTCATTAATGAGATTAATGAAAGGAAAGAAACCTAAAAATGTTGTAGAATCCTGTTTCAAAAAGGGTAGCTCTAGTTTTCGCTTTGCATAGTGGTATTCCTTGATGAATATCCAGCATCTCATTCGATGAGGAAAGAGCCGAGATCCCTTCACCGGGAGTGACCTCTTTAGCAAAGGATAGCAGATGCTACAACCCACTCGGTTTTGTCTTTTGATTGCTTCTCTAGTTCTTGCTTTGCATAGTGGTATTCATTGATGAATATCCAGCACCTCATTCGATGAGGAAAGAGCCGAGATTCCTTCACCGGGAGTGAACTCTTTAGCGAAACTAGCAAAAACCTAAAAAACACTCCTTTTCAAAATCACTCGATTCTATAACGATATCAAGTTCATTACGCAGCAGGTTTTCTTAAAAACCTGCCGTAGCCCTCCATCATTTCAGATAGGTGCTATTTAGTATTCGTGTTACGTTTGTTGACCATAGCCAAGGCGTAGTGTGCGGTAGCTAATTAGTGCTTATCTACAGTATATGATGTGATTGAGTTAGGGTAGTCGTACGGCTTTGTTGACCAAAGCCAAGGGTCGTACGGGTGGGTTTAATTCAATCAGGAAATGACGGGTTGAACTTGACTAGCGCTTATGATTTGTTGACCATAGCCAAGGTCATAACTTGCTAGGGGCAAAATATTATTGGGAATTTCAAGTGTTGAAATTTGCAATGAGATTGCATACCTTCTATGAGATAGTTGGATCCCGATACCCACTGCTAGTAAGAGTTACTCCTGGAAGAGTTTTGCACATTACAATTAACCGATCAAGTAGGTGACTAGAAAGGTTTCAATGGGGTTGCACCTATGGGAAAACGAGGTTTATTTTAATTAGGTCTGTGTGAAAGCACGAGGAACCTCCCTCAAAGTACCGACACTGGCCTGGCCGAAAAATTGGTGAACTTGTAGGGTGTAATTAATCCCGGCTAGTCTTACCTTTTAGGGTTTGAAGGAAGATTGAATAAAAACAGTTGGAGCCATCCTGATTAGATAAAATAATAACCAATCTAATTTTGCAAGAGCATACGCTAAAATGTTTTCTTCTCTCTCTCCAGGTAGCGACCATGACATGCCTTAATTAAGATAATAATATGGATGTATTGACCTGTCACGACCCGAAATTGGCACGTGACGGCCCTTAAACCACGCAATGTCCACAGGCGTAACGCAATCTAAGTAACCCGAAAACCCAGCAATCTAAACCATCAAAAGTAGTAAGTGATAAGAACATTATTAAAACTTTTAAAATCTCAATCAAAATTCTTTAAAGTCCAAATTTACTTTCTTTAAAATTTGGCAGCACCTCCTTTATAAAACAAGCCCCCAAAAAGGGTACAACATAAAATATAAGTAAAAGCATCCCCAATGGGAGCAAATACATACCCAAAGGAGGAAAACAACCACCACAAGCAGATATACGACGCCGTAGCGAAGAAAAAGACGATATAAAGTGAAACTGCATAAAAGACCTCCGAATCACAAATAATATACAATATCGTCCTCACATCTCGTCTCTAAGTCAATACATGAAGTAGTAGATGGAGAGTACTGGATACAACGAATATACAATGAGCAACATCGGATAACCGCAAAACCCACCTATAGAAAAACTGCACACAGTCAGCCGTAGCGGTATCCACTGCAAAAGATGATACGATAGATGAAAGCCCTGTCGCGACTGCCCTGAGGGACTAACTGTAAAACACTGTGGCACAACGGGGGTGAGTTGCCAACTCGTGAATAGTAAATAACATATGCAGGTAATCGCAAGTATACACGTACTGCGATGGTTTATCACATGCAAGCTGATAGCAATAAATGACAATATGTAAATGCAATAGTCATGAAAGGTACTCTATCAGGTACTACTAATATATAAAGCAATACATATCAAATAAATACGGAGTATGGAATAAAACACATCCTGTAAGTCTCATGAAACCTGAGTGTCTAACATCGACACCCGAAAACATCATGAAAACTAGTATCTAGTATCGACACATAAATACTCATCTATCAGGTGCCGTCACCATGACTGGCCCTGATAGGTACGTATCATACGCTAACGAAACCCGAGTGTCCAGCTTCGACACTCGAAATTCCACGTATCCATACGTACATGACTCCGGTCGGTATCCCCACGATAACCGCCGAGTCTAAAATACTATCACTGGTAGGTACTTGCCCGCCTGCCAGGCTCATCGGTTAAAACCATCGACATACTTTTCTTGCCCCGGGAAACCATACCGGGCTCCACCATGTACCCGCACACGGCCCACTCCACTCCTCGTATCGGGTATATATCGCAAATCTCAGAACCGAGAAATCTCATGGTGGACGCATCGAAATATCATATCAAGAGAAACCGGGTTTTTCAAATAATGCATAATTTTATGAAAACTACCACGGTCCTCAAATCCAGAAAATATCAAGTAATGAATAAGAATATTTGCATAGATCATTATGATGATATATTAGGTAGGTGTACATATATAACAACGTCCGATACCACTAATATATATACGCAGGAGTAAAACATCCAGAAAACATCATATGAAAACCCTATCTCAATGCGACATCCATGAAATATCATATATGGAACATGAAAGAGTAATATGAGTATGTAAAGGAAAAACCGCTGTTTAACTGCAACAAGTTATTAAATATATCACGTGGTTTCTAAGTTCTCCAAAATCCATACAACATCATATAAAGGTGAACATGTAGCTATAGCCAGGTATGCGTAACCATGTCGGTATAGCAAGATATGTGTATCTATATGTAAGCATGTATGTATGATGCATCTCATATGCGCAATAGCATAAGAATCAATGTCTCCATGTCGGTGACACAACAATACCACATAGGGGTATATGTAGCTCTAGTCAGGTAAAAGGGTGTACATGTAAGTATGTGTGCATGATGTACATGTGGCTGTAGCCAGGTATGTTTCTATACCTGTCAAAATGATGTAATACCATACGGGTGTATGTAAGTATGTATGCAAGATGTACATATAGCTAAGTCTCATATGTGTATATACCTATCTCTAATGGTACAATACTATATAGGTATAAGGTAGTTAGCATGTAGGCATGGCAAGGTATATATGTAAGCATGTAGGTATACAGGTATGCTATATGTCATATGCATAAAGGAATATGAATCAATGTTTCAATATCCCTAACCAATACAATATCACATGTGTATTGGTGTAAACTATATCTCGTATGTATATGGGTTGTGCGTGTCATGGAAATTATCGACGGAGTGTGTGTAGCATGCAATTAGTGCTCGTGTAACATGAACCGTCAATAATGGTGTTGTGTCTCATCAATACTATATCCATATGCAAATAGGAAAATGAGGTATGCAACAAAGGTACACATGCACAATCAATGTCCATATACTAAATATCAAGAATCATATCGTTTAATCTAGTCCAGACGCATAACGCCATGCGGGCGATTCCCCTGTAGATGTTAAATCTACTCACAGATGATCTTGGGCTAAGTAAAGCCAACCACTCGCTTTCCCTTCTTCGCAGCGTCTGAAGTTCTCGCCTGCGTCGCTAAGATCATAAAACAACAATATAATAAGTGTATATTAGCAATCGACCAATAACACGTACAAACTATGTTTGACCGACGCACCAACTCCAAACATATTCTCAAGTGTTCGTTTAGTGGCTAACGTGCGTAGCAACACTACGAAACCAACCCAGGAGCCAAAGCAACACAAGAACACGAACCGTGTCGGATAACGTAACGCGCGTAATCGTAACACAAGAAACTAGCAAAGTGATCCTAGATTTTGTATACAGTAGAAACATAAAAATCAAACAGAACCAAACACACTAAAACCACATCATACAGCTACCCTGAAAAACCCAAGCCCTAACTCCTCTAATAGGCCGAGGTCGCTGGATTTCCATTGAAAGTCGCCGGCCAAATCCGGTGGGATGGGGTTCGTGCTTCAGGTGAAAGCTTAGGGTATCTGGTACAACACAACAACTCTGCTAGATTTTTTATTACACATTCTGGGTCACAGCAGATCATAGATATCACAATATAACACTAAAAATACGATATGTACACGAAACTTTACTTTAAGCGTTCTAAACTAAAACGAAAAGCTACACAACACTAAAAGCACCTACTTAACAGATAGAGATCATTACCTATCCACACAAGCTCAAAGATCCTAGCTTTCCAAGCTCCAATGGATCCTAGAGGCAAAACAAGACTAGAAAAGGGATTTGAAGAAGATTTGATGAAGTTTGGTGTAGGTTTTGTGGTGAAAGAGTTAGTGTTCAGTTGAGATGAAGAGAGATGAAGATAAATGAGAAAGAGATGAAGTGAGAGAGAGAATGAGAGAGGGTGAGATGAAAAGAGAAAGAGAGGTGAGGCTAAGGGTGAGTGCACCATTTCATTAACTCTCTCATTAATGCAAACCATGCCCTCACATGAGTCACCATGCCACCTCCTCTCCAATCTAAAACACAAAGAAATATCTCTCCACAAATATCTAGAGGTTTAGGGTTAAAGCAAAGTAAAGGATTAGGATTATGTTAAGTTGTCATGGTCACTAAACTAGATTAACACAAACAAACACTCACATTAACATGCACAAGTGTGTGCAAGCCATAACAAATAAAAATAAATTATTAATTAAATGTTATAAAATGTGAAGAACCCAAATTGGTAAACTTTTTATAGAAAACCCGCATTATCGCCTAATTAACACTAATCGCATTCTAAGGTGTTACATGATCGAACCCGCTTGTTATACTGCTCTGGGGAACGTTGGTTCTGCTCTATCTTATAACTGTTATAAGTCCGAGCAGGAAATAGGAGAATATCCGGATTCTCACGCTACCCAAACGAGGAATGTGCATGTTGATGCATCTTCTTCGGGTGTGTTTGTTACCGAGAACTGTTTCTCAGTACACTCTACGTCCTGGATATTAGATACCGAATCGGGACCCCACATATGTAATATGTTACATGGCCTAAGAAAGGTAGAAAACTGGGAAAATGTGATCATTCTCTAGAGTAGGGAATGGTGCAAATGCTGCAGCCAAAGCAGTTGATGAATATCACCTTGTATTACCAACTGGTAATACATTGATTCTGAACGAATGTTATTACATACCGAACCTGTTATGCAATATTATATCATTTTCTTTATTATATAAAGAAGGATATAATCTTGTATTACAGGATAATGTTATGAACATTTTCCTGAATCAAAAATTGATTGGATCGGGCACGTGATATAATGGCATATACGTTTTAAATCAAACTATAGTTCTCAACGTACAGAACACACACAAGAGGAAAAGTTCAGAAATGAATGAATCTTTCTTGTGGCATTGTAGACTAGGTCATATCAATGCGACACGACTAGCTAAGTTGCATAAAGATGGATATTTGAATCAGTTTGAATTTACATCATATGAAACTTGCCAGTCATGTCTCAAAGGTAAAATGACCAAAACTCCGTTTACTGGACACGGAGAAAGAGCTACCGAACTCTTGGGAATGATACATAGTGATGTATGCGGCCCATGTCTACACATGCCAGGAATGGTTCCTCGTACTTCATTACATTCACTGATGATCTCTCAAGATTCAGACATGTGTTCCTGTTGAAACACAAGTCTGAAGCTTTTTGAGATATTCAAGGAATATAAGTACGAAGTAGGGAACCAAATGGGTAAAAGTATTAAAATCCTTCGATCTGATCGGGGAGGAGAATACTTGAGCGCGGAATTCCATGATTATTTAAAAGAGCATGGGATTCTCTCTCAGCTTACTCCTCCGTATACACCACAGCACAACGGTGTATCGGAGCGGAGAAATAGCACCCTATTAGATATGGTGCGCTCCATGATGAGTAACGCCGAGTTACCTGTTTCTTTTTGGGGTTATGCGCTTGAGAAGCCGCATACCTATTGAATAGGGTTCCGACCAAATTGATGCCTACCACTCCATATAAGATATGGTATGGGAAGAGACCATGTCTTAAACGAGTTAAGATATGGGGTTGTTCGGCTTATGTTGAAAGGCAAAATCCGGACAAGCTCGAGACAAGGTCAGTTCTATGTAAGTTTGTTGGATATCCCAAACATTCACAAGGGTATATCTTCTACCACACCTAGGAATAAAATGTATTTTATTTCTTGGCATGCCACCTTTTTAGAAAAGGAATTTCTTGCGAAAGAAATTTGTGGTCATGAGGTAGAACTGGAAGAATTTCCAGCTAGACAAACTAACAGCCGATGATTTGGTAGAACCAGAGGATTTAATAATTTCCGATGAACCTCAGCCTCTCCACAGATCTAGTAAGGTTCCTCATCCGTCTGAGAGATACTACGGTTTTCTCAATGACAGTGGGAGCGAGGATTGCATCATGGAAGATGATGACCCAACTAGCTTCGATCAGGCCATCACAAGTGGGGACTCTGTGAAATGACTGGATGCTGTGCGATTTGAGATAGAATCCATGTACACCAACAAAGTATGGAATTTGGTAGTTGCACCTGAAGGGGTAAAACCCATTGGGAGCAAGTGTATCTTGAGAAGATTCTTGGTGTAGATGGAAAAGTTGAGACTTTCAAAACTAGACTTGTTGTAAAAGGTTGTCGTCACTAACCAGGTGTGGATTTTGATGGAACCTTTTCCCCTGTGGCTATGCTTAAGTCCATCCGGATCCTACTTGCCATTGCTGCATACCATAACTATGAAATCTGGCAGATCGACATCAAGACCGCTTTTCTAAATGGTGATTTAGAAGAGAGTGTGTGCATGACACTGCCAGAGGGCTTCGTAGACAGTGGGAGCAGCGGAAAGGTGTGCAAGTTGCTTAAATCAATATACGGATTAAAGCAGATATCGCGGAGTTGGAACATCTATTTTAATGTGGCAGTCAAAGAGTTTGACTTCATCAAAATAGTAGATGAACCTTGTATATACAAGAAGGTTGTAGAGAGTAAGACTGTCTTCCTCGTATCGTATGTGGATGACATACTCTTGATAGGAAATGGTGTTCCTATGCTACACTCGATCAAGCTCCTCTTATCACAATGTTTCTCCATGAAGGATCTGGGTGATGCCTCCTACATCCAATGATTAAGATCTATATAGATAGATCTAAGAGGATGTATTATACTCACTAGGTGTAGTGAGTAGGTATCAATCAGATCCTGGGAAGAAACACTGGATAGCTGTGAAGAACATTCTTAAGTACTTGAGAATGACTAAAGAAATGTTCTTGGTGTTTGGTAACGGTGAACTCCAAATGGAGTCTTTTACCGATTCGAGCTTCCAGTGTGATAAGGTCGACTGTAAGACAGTCACGGGTTTTGTCTTTACCCTCAGTGGAGGGACGGTATTGGAAGAGTTCCAAGCTAGATACCGCAGCAGACTCGATGATAAAGGTTGAATACATCGCTACCAATGATGCTACCAAAGAGGCTGTCTGGATAAAGATGTTCATGAGATGAACTTGGTTCCTACCATTGTGGTGACAATGGAGTTATGGTTTTGGCCTGGAAACCCCGGTCCCATCAGTGATCCAGACATATTCTTGGACAATATCACCTGATCAGAGAGATGGTTGATCTTCAGGCGATCGAGGTCAGGAGAGTTGAGACGAAGAATGACACGGAGGATCCACTCACCTAAGCCAAAACCTCAGATACAGTTTGAGAGTTTTTGGGATGTTCGGTATGAGATACTACAACAACTGGCCTTAGTGCAAGTGGGAGATTGTTAGTTATATGTATGCCCTATAGGCCATTGTTGTACATGATTGTATATTACAATGGATGATTGGACATATATAGGGAGGACTTTCTTGCTCGACATGATAGTATGCTATCTGGTTGCTCTTTATCTTAATATGTAGACTTGTATTGTGATACTGTCTTGCTCTTATATGTTGATAAAGCCCTTAGGATGTATACTTGACTACTAGGACTATGATGCAGATCATACTATTGGGGCCACGGTAGTCCATAAGTTCATCCTTTAATTGTTCCTAATCGAGGGTGTATCGAGACGGGGCATCGATATTCCATAGTAGACCAGCGTATACACTTCTTGACCCATTTGATGGGCGATGGATGATCCCATATCCATTGGTGTTTGATATCAAAGATGGTATACGGGTTCTCAGTGAAGACTGGGTACACTAAACAGGACTCGCCGAGAACTCTTAGATGGTATTATACTTGACGTCAGATAGCAGTTATCCGGTGACACTGGTATAGGTTAGTCTGTAGACCCGAGATCGTCATAGAGTCTTGTGTGATTCCCACTGTGCTTTGATTTCCACCTTACCACGTTCAAGAGAGCGTGCAAAACGGCGGTTTTTGGGTACAGTCCCGAGTCACATGGACGCAATGAGAAATATAGGGGGATTCGTCCCTCCCGGTATTGGGGGTTGATGTTGCACTGTACTCGATTGGCCATAACAGGAAGTCCCTGGCCAGGGCTGATACGGAGATTTACTGGTACGTGTTATCAGTAGTTTCTCAACCTGTTATGAGCCTCATATCGGCATGACTTATCAAGTTACTGGGGTTTGAAATTTACCACCCCTAGACTCGATATGCGACATATGAGATGAAGAGACCGGACTGTACGGTAGTGTTACTTATTGGATTCACGGGAGTATGGACAAGCTTGCTTGTTGATCATCTGATCGCTCAATACCCAGGTAGCCGTTATGTCCAGCCAGTACCGCTGACGGCTTGTGGGTGACTGATATGATCATTACCTACTGCCGGCGTATTGACGAGTCATTAGAGTCCTACACAGAGGTTTCCTAGCTCATGCAAAACGAAGTAGGGCACATATGTGATATGTGCGGGACCGAGATTAATACGTGTATGTGATACCGTATTCCAATCTCGCGATACAGGTTATATGTGATATAACCGGATTTTTGAATCAAGTGTTGATTCAATGATATGTTATATGTATATGTGATATACATATAAATGATATTAGTCGGTTGTATGCGATACAGCCGGGTTATTAAATCAATCATTGATTTAATAATTTAATGTATGATTATATATTTGATATATTAATATACATTAACTAATATTAGCTTACTTAAGAAAATGTTTTCTCCAAATACATTTAAATGTATATGTGATATATATTAATGTATTTAATATGTGTCATGCTAGATGATACATTGGACTTGGGTGTATGAGACTCATACCTAACTTAAGATAATTTGGGTATTTAATTATTAAGGGAAAAACAAAATTAGGTGGAAATTATCATGGTTGATGATGCTTGTAGAAGCTTGTGGAAATCTTGACTTAGTCCACTAATTTTGTTTTACTCTAGATATTTATTAACCCAACTCTAATTTTTAGCCATGGTTAAGTCTCTACATGAGTTATATGAGATATTATCTCACCCATGGTTGCCATTATATTCTAGACTTTATCTTCTTCTTCATCTCCATTCATTGCTCTCTAGCTCTCAAGAGTGATGAAAAAGAAAAAGAGAAAAACAATTCTAAAGTGAGCAAAATTCCTACTTCATCAATCTATACCAAACTAGCCATTTAGTATAAGTTGTTTCTTCACTAGTTCATCAATTAGTGAAAAAGGTAGCTTGAGTTAGCGATTATTTGATGTAGATCATCTTCGGCCTAGAAGATCTTTGATCAAGCTCGTTTCTTTCGCCTAGAGGAGCCTAAGAAGAGTCCGGGAGACCACTACTTGGAGAAAAATGACTACTACACGGAGCTTAAGAAGTGAATGACCGGTGTACAAAGGTTGTATTCCTTGTTCAGTTAGAGTAAAGTTGTTTACATGTTTTAAAAACCCTAATTCTCTAGTTAGATGCTTGGTTTGGGTTTCTTTCCTCTCTACATTTTCTAAAATTGCATACTCGATGCCTTATAAAACCTAGTGAGAGTGCTAAGGATCTGAAACCGGCGTTTCGTCTCTTTCTAGAATGGTGTTTGCTTCTACTCACCGTAACTCAGGCTCTGCCACTTCAGATAGAGTCAAGTATGGGCCACTTACAGACTCAAATCTCGGCAATCCGGCTCTTCAAGAAATTAGTGGGCTTTTCTTTGGGTCAATACTCCCACCTCCTACCCTCGGTGCATCAACGCCGAAGGAGGAAGCGCAGAAGAAGTCTGTCTTCCACAAGTTGAATCCTTAAGATTTAGCTCTGCAGACGACATCGGTATTCATACGACTGGCTCCTACCGAGAACCAAGGTCAACACAGGGGGCATAATATTCATGCTATGAAAGAAAACAGGGGGAAAGCTCAGCAAATTCCTGAGATTGATGAAACTCTGGTCGCAAGACATGATCGACGTCAATATGGGCGTCAGGCAGTTCTCCATCTGTGTTGACTCCACCTGCTTCAACTCTGATGGCGAATGCTGTTGTTCCAACCGAGAACAGCTTCGAACTGTTGCGAAGGGTCAGACACAATAATCCCACTGTAGTATTGAAAAAGTCTCCGCAACCCACGGAGATCTAAGGAGAGCAAAAACCAGTTCGCTCCCTAAAAGAACTTTCCTTATCTATATATAAAGTGTGGAAGCAGGTGAAGGAATCAGCCATCATCCATGGCTCTTTCCCTAAGCGTCAGCCAAACTCTGATAACCCCCCTCCAAATACAAGGAGACTCATCCCAAGAAGGTTCCTATTCTGATGGTTCCTCCTAATGCCAAAGAGATTTCACACAAAAAATAGAGGCCTAATAAAGTCCAAACGCCCGAGGCAAACTCCGAAGGCCAAAACTCCAAACGCCCCAAGCTTGGGGGCATGATAGTTCACACAGTCCATGTGGTGAATTCTAAAGAGGAAAGTACTACTTCTTCTATTCACAGACCGCATACTCGGTCTCTGAAAAAAGCTCAGCAGCAACATGAAAAGTTGCGGGAGATGCTTGCTAAAGCGGCATCACTCACTAGTACTTTGCCTAAGGCAAACCCCGAGGACGCACCCGAAGAAAGAGTAGGACAGGAGTTAGATATTGACTTCCTAAAGCGCGCTTTCAAGAAGAGAAATGAAGAAGCGGCAACGATGTCCGCTAAAATGAATTAGACGACCCTCTTGATCCAGAATATGGCTGGAATGATGGTCCATTCGAAACCACTGGCAGATGAACTGTCGGTAATTATCGAGGATGACAGAGGAAAAACATCAAATCCTCCCCTAGCCTTATCATAGGTAAAAGAGGATCCAATCTCCTAGGCGGCCCTAGATGACTACATTGCTCAACAAATCAGAGCTCACCAGGCCAATGAAGCCGCCAACCAACTCGTCAAAACCGGGTGACCATATCTGGCCTGGTATGACCAAATCAAGTACCCACTGTGATATACGATCCCGAAGTTCCACGTTTACAAAGGAACGGGTAATCCTCACCAGTACGTCGCACAATTCAGAGCTCTATGCGACAATACTGGAGGTGATGACAAATTGTTGCTTCTCCAATTCATCGGAAGTTTGTCCGAGATAGCATTCGAATAGTACTTGGAGCTCCTAAATGACTCCGTGAAGATCTTCTCTGAAATGGAACTGTCACGCCCTGCTTTCCGGCGTACGGGTAAGGAGACGTGGCGGGCCGCGACATATTTACTCAGAAGTAAACACATTAAGCGTAAATAAATAATATAAATGTAAAGCACAAGAATGACAAGAGATATTATAAAACAACAACTTTTTATTGATAACCATTCTTTATATACAGCTAAAAAGTAAAGTACAATGAAAGAAAGCGATGCCTAAACAATGGCATATGAACTGAAAGAAAAGTAAGTACAAGTAGGAACTAGAACTCTGGCTCCTCAGTGAACTGCTCCAAATCGTCCTGGCTGGGCTCGATCTCCTGAGAGTCGGGTCCTCCTGACAACATTCTAAATAAAGAAGAGAAAGGAATGTCATCAGCGAACTAGCGCTCGGTAAGTCCCAAAAGATGGAATGGAATAGATAAGTAAAGAGAATAGAACCGGTAAATTATCTGTTTGTTATGTTAACATAGTTGTTTGTAACTTGGTACAGAAGGTATCAATGTATACGAGAGGAGTCCAATTTATCCCATGGACTATGGTAACCCGTAGTATAAGGCCCCGTCAAAACCCACGGGACAACGGCACAGGAAGTTCATGTAGGTGTCTTTTAGTGACTGTCATCGTGCCACTTTTAACACATTTAGTACTAGTCTACCCCTTTAAAAACCCCGTAGTGTATATTGTATTGATTTGTAGTTACCAGACTTGCCGAGACCATTATATAAGTTGTTCATATAAACTGATTCAGAATGTAAACGGTAGTCATGTAGTCAAGTTCGAGATATAGTCATGGTTCGGTCCAGTCAAGTCATGTTGCATGTTCTGGTTTTGTTCTGGTATTCATGTTCAAGTTCAAGTGTTCATGTTTGGTATATTGGATTCATGTTGAATTGGAGTTGGATTCATGTTTGGATTGTATGTAGATTAGACTGAGACTTAGATCGAGTCAGACACTTTAAACAAAATTGGAATCCTGAGTTATGTTTTGGAGTTATCGGTAACTGCTGCACATGGACGGCATGATTTGTGTCTTTTTCTAAGACAATTACCAATGATAACCCCGTTTTAGTTTTCTACCTTAAATAGGCAAGCATCCACTTTCTACGGCTCCCTAAGGCTCAAGAGAATTGGTCCCGCTTAAACCTATATTTACTGCGGTCCTTAATGTAATTTTATATAATTTGAGGGGTTTTTATGAAAAATATTTTAAATATACTTTCAAAATAAACCTCAAGTATTTATTTATCGTATTTAAGATTTTCATGAATGTAACTTTTAAAAAGTGAGGTATTCTAGTGAATATATACCTAGCTTGAATAGTTCAAGGTATTTTAATGTAATGTTTGACTTGTGTTAATTCTTGATGGTATTTTCATGAAACTTGTAATTCTTTTATATTCTAAAAAACCTGTAATTTTATTATATATTTAAAATAGATGGTTTGATATATTATTTATATAATTATTAAAAATTAATTTTTTTTATCATTAAATAGAATTTCTCGTTTTTCTTAAAAATTGTATTAAAATTGCATCGAGATCATATGCTCCGTGAGGAGGTCTGCATCACTCCTTTCTAGTCCTGAGGACGTGCGATAATCCGCACCATCCCGACCGGGTTCCCCAAAATGGGTTGTAGAGGTATAATCGCAAGGAATGAATTAACACAATTTAAAGAAATCTGGGTTTTTAATAGTTTAAGGTATTTATTTAAAAAGTCATATTTTGCCATATGATATTGGTTTCAAGCGAATCGTGCTATGTCAAGATATGTGTATGTGAGAGGTAGGTCGTTACCTCATGAGATATTCTAAAGGTATGCTAAGCTAAATACGTAAAAGATGTTATATGTAAACTTTGTGGTATTTAAACGAAAAACGCAAATTAAAGTTACATAACATGATATTTTAAGATGAAAATTGTTCTAAATGTTTGCTTCATGATTACAAAGCAAGATATAATGATATGAACGAGTGATTCTTAAGGAAAAAAATGCGATTTTAATAATTTTAGAATCGAATGTCAGGATAACTCCACTTCCGATAAGTTTTGAAAAGAAAACTTTTTAAGGTGAAAGAATAGAATAAGAAGTGGGACTCCCAAGTTAAAATGAGAGAGTGGAGGTATAGGATGAGAAAGGTAGCTTCGTGGAGTTGCGGGGTCGCCGGAATTGTCTCGAATCCTCGCCGGAAGTCGTTCTTGAGCTAACTCCATTTGTACTCTTTTAGGACTTAGAAAAATTTGAGAATTTTGACAATAGATTTCAGAATGAAGAGAGACTAGGGTATTGGGTTGTATTTATAGGATGGAATTAGGGTTTTGGAATTGAAGAGAGAATTAAAATGCATTAAAAATTGGATTACTGCTCCGTTTTTAATTCTCTGTTAATTTTCAGGGAAATCAAACAGAATAAGAGTAGAGGGGGTAGGCCAAGGGGTTAGTGGACAAAGCACGGGGGATTATTCCCTATGGACGGCCGGCGTCGCAGGCCCAAACACACATCTCACAGGCCTAGTTGAAGGGTTGGGTGCTGGGATTTGAGCCATATGTCCGTGCCTGTATTAATACAATTTTGCACATGTTTGATTTTCTGTGACTTTTCATTTTATGTGTATTGCATGTGTAAACTTTTGGGCTTCCAAAAATTTTAAAATAAAAATTCAGAAAAATATATGTGGCTGATGGGATTCGAACACATGGGCTACGTCACAGCAGTGCAAGGTTTTACCAGTGAGCTACAAGCTATTTCTTGCTGTTCTTAAACAAATTAAATTTATAATTTATGCTCAGGTTAGCAAAGTCCATTCTGTATATTAACTTTTAAAAATTTTCGTACAGTGAAATTGGAGTCATTACATTCTACCCTCCTTGCAAAAATTTCATCATCGAAATTTACATTTACATAAGGACTAATTTACAAATAGGAAGGGGTATCTTGCACGCATATCGTCCTCACGTTCCCATGTTGATTCTCCTGGTGAATCTTTTCTCCACATCACTCAGACCAAGTTTACTTCCTTATTCCGAAGTGACTTTACTTTTCTGTCCACGATCTCAATAGGTTGCTGTTCACAGGATAGATCTGTCTGTACAGTGAGCTCGGAGTGATCAAAGATGTGGCTGGGGTCGCTCATATATCTTCGAAGCTGGGATATGTGGAATACGTTGTGCACTTCTTCCAATGAGGGGAGAAGTGCCAAACGATATACCACTTCTCCGACTCGTTCGAGTATATCGAACGGTCCAATGTATCTCGGACTGAGCTTACCCCTCTTGCCAAAGCAAATTAATCCATAGTTTGGAGAGATCTTTAAAAGCACATGATCTCCCGGCTGGAACTCCAGATGTCAGCATTTTGCATTAGCCCAGTGCTTCTGTCTGTCTTGGGTTATGCACATTCTTTCCCTGATCGTGAGAACTACGTTCACAGTTGCCACGATCATCTCTGGTCCAAGGAGTTCTCTATCTCCGATGTCTTCCCAACTTAATGGTGATTGACACTTCCTTCCATAGAGCGCTGCAAAGGGTGCCATTCCAATACTCTCTTGGTAGCTGTTGTTGTATGAAAACTCCACAAGATGTAGGCGATCTTCCCACGATCCTCGGAAGTCTAACATACAAGCTCTTAGCATGTCTTCAAGAATCTGAATCGTTCACTCAGACTGTCCATCTATTTGTGGATGATAAGCTATGCTGAAGTTCAGACTCGTGCCCAAGCTAGCTTGCAGACTCTGCCAAAATTGCGATCGGAATCTGGTGTCATGATCGGAGACAATGCAAACCGATACTCCATGTAATCTCACGATCTCCTGCATGAGTTCATGGGTATCAGAAATAGTACATCTTGAGTTTAAATCATATATTAGATTCATGCTTACCTCCATATACTTCTTTATTAGTGTCTCGGTAGATTGGCCAACTTGAAATGGGATAAAGTGAGCCGACTTTGTGAGTCGATCCACAATAACCCATACCGTATCATTACCTTTCGTGCTGCGAGGAAGAGCAGTTATGATATCCATGGTAATGTGTTTCCATTTTCATTCTGGGATTGGTAATGGTTGAAATAAACCAGCAGTCCTGTGATGTTCAGCTTTTACTTGCTAACACACCAAGCATTTGGCTACGCTTCTGGCTATTTCACGCTTCATGCCATGCCACCAGTAATGTTGCCGTAGATCTTTATACATCTTTATACCACCAGGGTGTACCGAGTACGGAGAGCTGTGAGCTTCTTTCATCAACTCTTCCCGAACAAAATCTTGTGGTACACACAACCTGCTTCCATATCTCAAAGATCCGTCTTCGTGGATGATGAAGTCGGTTCGAAGTCCAATTTTTACTTGTTCTCAGATCTTTTGCAACTTGGCATCACTTGCTTGAGCTGCTTTGATATGATTGACAATAGTAGACTGAACTTGTAAGTTCATCAAATACGAAGCGTTACCTGGCATAACTACTTCTATCTCCATCCCGTGTAATTCTTGTTGAAGCTTCCACTGTGCGGTGAGATTCATTGATAGAGGTTGGCGACTAAGTGCATCAGGAACTACATTCACCTTCCCTGGATGATATTGTAGGTTGATGTCGAAGTCCATCATAAATTCAAGCCATCTTCTCTGCTGCATATTCAACTCCTTCTGAGTAAACACATACTTCAGACTTTTGTGGTCAGTGTATATGTCCACTCGCTCTCCAAGTAGATAATGGCTCCAAATCTTAAGTGCAAAGACAACGGCCGCCAACTCCAAATCATGTGTTGGATAATTGCGCTCATGAATCTTCAGCTGTCTTGATGCATAAGCTACAACTTTTCTATACTGGTGTAGAACATATCCTAATCCCTTACCGGATGCATCGCAATGCACAACGAATCCTCCAGATTGATCCGGTATTACGAGAATAGGCGCTGATGTCAATCTTGACTTGAGTTCCACAAAAGCCTGTTCACATGCTTCTGACCACACGAATGCTTCATCTTTACGTGTGAGCTTGGTCAGGGGTGTTACAATATTCAAAAAACCTTCTATGAATCTTCGGTAGTATCCTGCTAAACCTAAAAAACTTCGAATGTCCTTCACTGTCTTTGGTGTTGGCCATTCGCTTATTGCTGATATTTTAACTGGATCCACAGAGATTCCTTCGCCCGAAACGATATGTCCGAGAAATCCGACTTGATCTAGCCAAAATTCGCACTTACTGTACTTGGCATAGAGTTGATGCTGTCGCAAAGTCTCCAGGACAATTTGTAAATGTTCAGCGTGTTCTTTCCGATTCTTCGAATACACTAGGATGTTATCGATGAAAATGACAACGAACCTGTCTAGGTACTCTCGGAAAACCCAGATCATCAGATTCATAAATATGGATGGTGCATTGGTCACTCCAAATGGCATCACGAGAAACTCATAATGACCATAGCGAGTCCTGAATGCCGTCTTCGGAATATCAGACTCTTTGACCTTCACCTGATGATAACCCGAAGGAGGATCTAGTTTTGAGAAAACACAAGACCCACTTAGCTGATCGAACAAATCAGCGATGCGTGGTAGTGGATACTTGTTCTTTATCGTGACTTCGTTCAGAGCTCGGTAGTCTATGCACATTCTGTATGAACCTTCTTTCTTCTTTATAAGAAAAACTGGAGATCTCCAACTTGAAGTACTGGGACGAATCCATCCTTTCTTCAGAAGTTCGTCTAGCTGAGTACGGATCTCCTTCAATCCTTCTGGACTTAAGCGATATGGTGCTTTGATCACCGGTTGTGCACCAGATACTAAGTTAATACTGAATTCAAGAGCTCGGTCGGGAGGCAAACCTGAGATATCTTCAGGGAATACATCTTCAAACTCTCGAACTACCTCTGGCTTGTCTTCTTCTGCTTGTATTATTGCAATCACTGCCTTCCTTGGTTTAGCCTTGAAGGTGCTAGGTTCCAGGGTATGGTCTCCACTCTTGAAATAAAAGACCGGATGATCTGGTATCTCGAACACTGCCCTCCTTTGACGACAGTCGATGGTAGCATAGAAAGTTCCTAGCCAGTCCATATCCAAGACTACATCGAAATTTGGTATGTCCAGCACCTTGAAGTCTGCATAAAATTCTCTGCTGCATACGACTACTGGACATAGATCGTATCCCATAGTTACTTTTAGAATGCCGTTCCCTGAACTGACATTCCAGCTGGATACGAGCGGTTTAACTGGAATCACATGAGTTTGGACGAATCGTTGCGATATAAAGTAATGTGATACTCCAGTATCGAAGAGTGCTAAGGCAGATAGAGAGGCTACTAAGATTGTACCTAAGTTGTGTGGAATATGTTCAAGTATAGGAAAAGATATATATTGATGTATATAAATATTGAAAAGGGTTTTGAAAGAGTGAGAGTTACTAGTGATGACTTGGCCAGTGGCTTCAGCTTCTTCCACAGTCATTGTGAAAGCCTGTCGCCTAGGTACATTCCTCCTTGTTGGAGGAGCATTCCTCTGTTCGTTCCTCTGTCCTTGAGGTAGGTTCCTTTGTGCTTGATAGAACTAATGAAGAGCTTGTGCAGGAGGTCCACGAGGAGGTGGAGCAGGTAGGGCAAGACGAGGTGCAGGAGCCTGAATAGCTGGCCGCTGTAGATAGGTAATGCTGGTCGGGGTGCGGGAGCTGGGGTGAGACGATGTGAGCAATCTCCAATAGAATGAGTGGATGCGCCATAAACTAAGAACAAGCAGTTAGCACGCCTGTATTCCTTCGCCAGGTGTCCATTCCTCTTGTAGTAGAAACAAAAGTCTGGACTGGGCCGGTTAAATGGTTCTCCTGGTCTCCTGGGAACAAACAATGGCCTGGAAGAGGCTCCTCCTGCTATCTTAGTAGTAGGGCGCTTCACACCGGCAGATTGAGGTCTGCTCTTCTTCTTCACTACTGCCTCATATCTTCGGGCAGCCTTAAGTGCAAGGTTGTAGGTTGGGAAATCCCCTGTAGCTAGAGCAACTTGGATCTCCTGGTCCAACCCTTGCTGAAATCGTCGGGCTCTGATCTCAGCAGTCGGTATGAGATGTGCCGCAAACCTGTTACGGTCTTGTGTTAGCAGTGTAGTATGTGATATTAGGAGATTGAATATTTGAGACATATTTTACCTGCTCAACATGGTGAACACAGCATCATACTCATCTACAGATTTTCTCCATATAGAGCCTTATTGCAGGTGGATGAATCGCTGCTCTATATCAAAATGGGCAGTCTTGGGAAAATATTTCACATCGAACATATTGCGAAATGTCTTCCATTCGATCGGCTGGGCAAGTCGGCTTTCTTCAGCCTTCCACCATACTCTGGTGTTGTCAGTTAGTTGCAGCTTCGCAATTCTTACCCAAGCAATATCTGGCACTTGTGCTGCTGCCAGATCGTCCTCAATTGACCAAGCCCATTCTTCCGCTTCCAGGGGCTCTCTTTCCCAGAGAATTTTTTAGGGTGCAGTGCCCGGAATTGTTTGACTCCGGATGCCTCAGTCTCAGGGCGGTGCAATAGAATAGTAGTCTGATGCTGCCGTCCCTCCAAGAGGCTCTTGATTTCCTCAAGCAATACCGTCTGCTCATTGATAGGAGCTGCTATGGTAGGTATAAGTGGTAGAGGTGGTGGTGGTGGTGGGGTGTTGACATTAACGTTCGTGCTCGTATTGTTGGGGGAACCCATAACCTTGAAAGAAAAAAGTAAGGTTAGGATAGATTCAAGGAATTGAAATGTAAAAAATATTTTTAGTTACCGATTCTTATAATTCTTGTGTTATATTACTTAGGTTTCCATGCAGAACTGACCTGCATGGGCCACCAACAAAACCTGTCACGCCTTGATTCCCGGCGTATGGGTAAGGAGACATGGCGGGCCGTGACGTATTTACTCAGAAGTAAACACGTTAAGCGTAAATAAGCAATATAAATGTAAAGCATAAGAATGACAAGAGATATAATAAAACAACAACTTTTTATTGATAACCATTCTTTACATACTGCTAAAAAGTAAACTACAATGAAAGAAAGCGATGCCTAAACAATGGCATATGAACTAAAAGAAAAGTAAGTAAAAGTAGGAACTAGAACTCTGGCTCCTCAGTGAATTGCTCCAAATCGTCCTGGCTGGGCTCGATCTCCTGAGAGTCGGGTCCTCCTGACAACATTCTAAATAAAGAAGAGAAAGGAATGTCGTTAGCGAACTAGCGCTCGGTAAGTCCCAAAAGATGGAATGGAATAAACAAGAAAAGAGAATAGAACCGGTAAATTATCTGTTTGTTATGTTAACATAGTTGTTTGTAGCTTGGTACAGAAGGTATCAATGTATACGAGAGGAGTCCAATTTATCCCATGGACTATGGTAACCCGTAGTATAAGGCCCCGTCAAAACCCACGGAACAACGGCACAGTATGTTCATGTAGGAGTCTTTTAGTGACCGTTATCGTGCTACTTTTAACATATTCCGTATCAGTCTACCGCTTTAAAAACCCCGTAGTGTATATTGTATTGATTTGTGGTTACCAGACTTGCCGAGACCATTATATAAGTTGTTCATGTAAACTGATTCAGGATGTAAACGGTAGTCATGTAGTCAAGTTCAAGATATAGCCATGGTTCAGTCCAGTCAAGTCATGTTGCATGTTCTGGTTTTGTTCTGGTATTCATGTTCAAGTTCAAGTGTTCATGTTTGGTATATTGGATTCATGTTGAATTGGAGTTGGATTCATGTTTGGATTGTATTTAGATTAGACTGAGAATTAGATCGAGTCAGACACTTTAAACAAAATTGGAATCCTGAGTTAGGTTTTGGACTTATCGGTAACTGCTGCACATGGACGGCATGATTTGTGTCTTTTTCTAAGACAATTACCAATGATAACCCCATTTTAGTTTTCTATCTTAAATAGGCAAGTACCCACTTTCTCCGGCTTCCTAAGGCTCAAGAGAATTGGTCCCGCTTAAACCTATATTTACTGGGGTCCTTAATGTAATTTTATATAATTTGAGGGGTTTTTATGAAAAAATATTTTAAATATACTTTCAAAATAAATCTCAAGTATTTATTTATCGTATTTAAGATTTTCATGAATGTAACTTTTAAAAAGTGAGGTATTCTAGTGAATATATACCTAGCTTAAATAGTTCAAGGTATTTTAATGTAAAGTTTGACTATTATAGATTCTTGATGGTATTTTCATGAAACTTGTAATTCTTTTATATTCTAGAAAACCTGGAATTTTATTATATATTAAAAATAGATGGTTTGATATATTATTTATATAATTATTAAAAATTAAATTTTTTATCATTAAATAGAAATTCTTGTTTTTCTTAAAATTTTTATTAAAATTCCATCGAGAACGTATGCTCCGTGAGGAGGTCTGCATCTCGCCCTACTAGTCCCGAGGACGTGCGATAATCCGCACCATTCGACCGGGTTCCCCAAAATGGGTTGTAGAGGTATAATCGTAAGGAATGAATTAACACAATTTAAGATATCTGGGTTTTTAATAGTTTAAGGTATTTATTTGAAAAGTCATATTTTGCCACATGATATTGGTTTCAACCGAATCGTGCTCTGTCAAAATGTGTGTATGTGATAGGTAGGTCATTACCTCGTGAGATATTCTAAAGGTATGCTAAGCTAAATACGTAAAAGATGTCATATGTAAAGTTTGTGGTATTTAAACGAAAAACGCAAATTAAAGTTACATAACATGATATTTTAAGATAAAAATTGTTCTCAATGTTTGTTTCATGATTGCAAAGCAAGATATAATGATATGAACGAGTGATTCTTAAGAAAAATTGTGATTTTAACGATTTTAGAATCGAATGTCGGGATAACTCCACTTCCGACAAGTTTTGAAAGAGAACTTTTTAAGGTGAAAGAATAGAATAAGAAGTGGGACTTACGAATTAAAATGAGAGAGGGGAGGTATAAGATGAGAAAGGTAGCTTCGTGGAGTTGCAGGGTCGCCGGAATTGTCACGAATCCTCGCCGGAAGTCGTTCTTGAGCTAACTCCACTTGTACTCTTCTAGGACTTAGAAAATTTGAGAATTTTGACAATAGATTTCAGAATGAAGAGAGGCTAGGGCATGGGGTTGTATTTATAGGATGTAATTAGGGTTTTAGAATTGAAGAGAGAATTAAAATTCATTAAAAATTGGATCAATGCTCCATTTTTAATTCTCTGTTAATTTTCAGGGAAATTAAACAGAATAGGAGTAGTGGGGGTAGGCCAAGGGGTTAGTGGGCAAAGCACGGGGGATTATTCCTTATGGATGGTCGGCGTCGCCGGCCCAAACGCGCATCTCGCCGGTCGAGTTGAAGCGTTGGGTGCTGGGATTTGAGCCACGTGTCCGTGCCTGTATGACAAGGGGATTTGGGTGCTGGGATTTGGGTAAAGGATCTATAAGCATGCCCGGGGATCAACTGGAAGAGTCCGCTTGAACATGAAATTATTGAAGGGATGCTAAAACCACATCCCATACCGAAGATTGTTGATAAGGGGAAATGCCTCCCCAAGTCAAACTGTCAAAGTCTTCTAAGAACAAGAAGAAGACCAAGAAACCCGTGCAGCCTGCTGAGTATGACTATAAACGCACAGAGCTTCAGAAATACATAGACGCGCTGGAAGAATATAATCAAAAGGCGCGGACACCGGTCACTCTCGAAAAATTCCTCAAGTATATTCTTGACGGCGGAGATAGTGACAATGATGAGAGAAATGACTAATCAAAAGAAGTGGAAAACTATGTAGCAAGTTGCTACATGATCTCCCATTTGTCGTTATATGACGAAGAAGCTCCACCAGCGTCAGAAAGTAATGCGGAAGAGTTGGGGGTAGAATCAGCGCTAAAATCCCTGAAACTGCCAGAAAAGAACTCGATTGAGAGGCAGCTAAACGAAGCCTTTCAAAAGAGCAAAATGACCAAGAACGCGAGACATCCATATATGAAATGCTAAGCGTCAGCATCTGAATAAAGAAGCTGCGGTGAGAACGAGTCATAAAGCGCTCAGACCAAGCCAAAGCACACCTGCAACAAATAAGAGCAGGATGAAAACTGAGAAGCGGTTCGCCAAAGCCCTATCAATGGGGATGAAATTGTTGGAGATAGTGCCCTCAGAGTCAATTATTAGGTCACAGGTACGTGATTGTAATGATTGAGGGAGGACCTATCCCGGTAGGACAGTCTTACTCGAGATGATAGTATGCTATCTGGTTCACCTTTATCATCGTGTACTGTTTTAGGTGACCTGACACGTCGCTATTACACGTTGATAGAGCCCCTAGGATTCTTGCTTGACCACCAGCAGTATGAGGGCGATCATATAAGTGGGAGCTGGGGGTCTATAAGCTTATCCTTAAAAGGTCCCTAGTCGTGGGAGTTTCGAGACTGGGCATCGATACTCCATTAGTAGACTAGTGTATACAGTCAAGACCCCGACGAGGGGCGGTGGCCGGTCTCACAAGCCACTGGTGTCAGTTGGATCACCTAAGATGTATACAGGTGCTCATTGGGTTATGAGTACACCGGACAGGACTCGCCGGGAACATGCTAGTTGGTCATATACCAAACGTCAGATGGCAGTTCCCTGGTGACATGTGTGCAGGTTAGTTCATCGACCTGGGGATCGTCATTTGTCTCGTGTGAGTTCCCACTGTACTTTGATTACTACCCTACCACGGCTCAAAGGAGTCGTGCAAACAGGTTTTAGTTGGGTACAGTCCCGAGCCACATGGAGGCAGTGAGCGTATCTTCAGGGGGTTCGTCTCTCCCGGTATTGGGGGTGAGGTCGTGCTGTGTCTAGGAGAGCCATTACACAAAGTCCTTGGCCAAGGCAAGGAGATTTACTGGTAGGTATTCCAGTAGTATCTCAGGGTGTTCTGGGCTACACTCCGACACGACTTGTACCGCTTTTGGGGGTCTGACTTTTACCAACCCCCTAGGCCCGCCATGCGATGCTCATAGACGAACGGACCGGACTGCACGGATATTGTCACTGACAGGCTCAGTAGGGTTGTCAGGCTGAGTTCGCTCACAGACATCCCTTTTGGTCAATACCTGGTGGCCCGTTATGTATTGGCTTATACCTCTAACGTGCTAGTGGTTAAATCCACAACCAAGGTGTTGACGAGTCTTTAGAGTCCCCCACATTCTGTTACTCAGCTTTCGGGCGAAAGGTTGTAGAGGCCGTATGGAGATATGGCAAGGTCCGATCAGATACGTGCGGTATTGCACGGATCAGGATCGGACAGTCTGTACTATAGGCCGTATGGTTATATGGCAGGGTTCGATCAGATACGTGCGGTATTGCACGGATCAGGATCGAACGGATATTACTAGCCGGCTTTGGTTTAAGCCGAATCCTAGTATAGTACAGTGGAGATTTTGTCTCATTGCATTTGTATTTCGGTCGGAATACAAATGCGGGTGTGTATGCACAGTATCGGGGTTTTCCTGTAATTTATTACGGGACCAGTTTTCTGGAGTTGCCAGTTTGCTTTCCGTTTCGGCCAATTTCCATTGTTCCGTTCATTGGCCGAAGATTGGTGGAGGAGGGCTTATTTGCATTGTTGCAAATAAGTATTTGTGGAGGGGTATTTGCTTATTGTTGTATCATGATAGTCTCTCATTGACCTTGACTTCTAGCTATCATGATGGCTTGACTTTGTATGATGTTGGAGGGACATGATGGTTGATGATGATGAGGGGTGAGGTTGGTGGAGTGTCAGTTTACACTTGTGATCATTTTCTTTTGGATGATAACCTTTCCTCTCTCTCTCTTGTATGGGTATTATTTTTGGCCTCTCTCATATTCCTTTGATACAACCTCCTCATTCTCACTCTCCCCTTTGTGATGGCCGGCCAAGCTTATTCATGGGCTGTCCAAAAATTGTAGTGGGGTTTTTGTTGTTCATTTGATGCACAAAATATCCCCAAGCTCCTCCACATTTGTTCTTGTTTCATCCTTCCACCAAATGGCACCTCCTTAACCCCAAAATGAGACATGGATCTCTACACCACTCATTCTACAGTAAATCTTGGGTACGTCGAGTAGCCGGTTTCGTGCCCGAGTTGCCTTGGCATTGAGGTGGGAGCCCGTAAACAAAGTTGGCGATGTGGTGCACTTCCGGCGACGAGGAGGAGACGGGACTTTTCCGCAGGAGATCGGGACCATGACGAGAAGACCGGAGGACTTGGATCGTCGGTATATCTCTATTCCCCATCTTGTTAGTAGCTTAGACTTGTTAATGGTTACGATCCGGGTGTTTAGTGCGCGGGGGTGCCGGTTTGCTAAGTCCGCAAAATTAAAGTTTTTCACCGCTTCCGCATTCCGGCGTCGGATTGACGGCCGGGGCGCCGCCGTGCACTTACAGTGGTATCAGAGCCTCGCCATTAACTTAGTCTAGCTTTGTGTAATGTGTTTGCATTTCCAATCGATCAAAAAGTTCCAAAACTACATTTTTGTTAGCATCAGTTTTCTGTTGGAATTTTTTGGTGTCGAAAATTTTTTCAGGTTGTAAAATATTGATGTACTGGAAAATCTAAGAGCTCTGTAAAAATTCGACGAAGTAACTCCACAGTGGGAGCGCGGAACCGCCGCGAAAACCCCCTTCCCGCCGCCCTTCCGCCGCACACTGTGGAGAACACTTCACCAATTTTTTACAGAGGCCTTCTGGGCTTAAAATATGGGTTTTGGAATATTAAAATTGGGCCCAGGTTTTCTGTGAGTGCTACAGTTTTGATTGGGGGCCCACTTGTTAATTTTTGATCGATCGGATATTTTAAACACATTTTTCACAGTATTTACATTATATCTGCGACCGTGAATGTCACTTGATCGGTAAATCCGGTCTAACTGCTATAGCCCGGTTAGACGGATTTGCGAACGTGACTTTCACGTTGATGTTCTGTTTTTGCTGTGATGTTGCGGATCGGTCGTGGGGGATAGCCTGGATGCAATGCTAGTACAGTTTTGTTGTATTATGTACATTTGATATTGCGGGACGAGCGTCCGACATGTGGACTGCCGTCACTGCCAGTTTGTATTATTCTTTTGGGGCATGACCTGGTTGCGGTCGATGTACCCGTTATATGTATATTTTACTTTCTGTACTAGGATTGCCCCGCGGAGGGGTGCACGGATAGCCGGGTTCTAGAGGGCAACAAGCCCGCATCTCATGGCATTGGGACGGAGGGGGCTTCACTCTAGGATTGGCGGGCTATTCGCCGCACTCGTAGGGGGTACAGGATGACCCAGGAGGGGTGCCCAAGTTACCGGATTCCGTGAAGTGCTGGGTGGTCCATTCACGGCGCTGAAGGGGGCTGCCTCGCTTCAGGTTTTGGCGGGTAACTTGCCGCGCCCGTAGGGGTCTAGGATTTCATTGCACAGGCTATCCACACGACCAGGGGAACGTCGGGTTTCAGCGGCTCTGTGAAACCCGGGGATCCCAGATATCTGTATTGTTTCTGTGATGCTGTACATTTTCTGTGATGTTGCATTTCTTTCACGCCTTGAGCGAATATAATATATTGGTATATATATTAGTAGATGTAGTATATGTTTTGCATCCGCGCTAGTCCAGTCCCCGCTCTGTCGTTAGTTAGCTAACCTAACGGGTAATGACGGGACCCAGTGGCGAATGCGGATGGCATATACGTACATCAGTATATTTTCGTTCTTTTTGGTGTGATCAATTGATGGGACTGCATTGACTCGGATCAATGCAAGTTAAAAACAAACCTAATCTGATGTTGTTGGAACACTTTTCAAAAAGCTGTTACTGCAAGGACGTTCACTTTTGTTTTGCATCGCGGTATTCAGTTGGAATATCCTGCTCCTCAGTCGACGAGGCAAGGGCCGAGATCCCTTCACCGGGAGTGACCCCTTGGACAAAAAGTTTGCGTCAGGGCATTAACTTCACTATAGCCGATTACTTTTGCTTTGCATCGCGGTATTCATTTGGAATATCCTGCACCCCATTCTACGGGGAAAGAGCCGAGATCCCTTCACCGGGAGTGACCTCTTTAGCAACGGTTTTTGTCACTATATTTTTAAAGCTATCCGTTCCTTCAACGATATCAAGTTCTTTACGTTAAAGGTTTTCGCCAGAAACCATTCGTAGCCCTCCGTCGTTTCATATGGGTGGTCAATAGTATTCAAGCTGTGTATGTTGGCCAAAGTCAAGGCACAGTGATTGGTAGCTATTGGGGTATTCATATGCAGCATAGATAGATGCGTTGGTTTGGGACAGTCGTACTGCCATTTTGGCCAAAGTCAAGGGTATGTACGGGTGGATTCAAATTAACCTGGAGAATGACGGGTAGAACTTGACATGTGACTTATGATATGTTGGCCAAAGTCAAGGTCATAAGAGCATGGGGCAGAAATCACATCGGGAGTTTCAAAAGAACTGAAACTTGCCAGATATGCGCATACCTTCTGGAGTGTGATAGCGTGAGCGGATTCTGTCACGTTATCATGCAATGATAGTTGGATCCCGATTCCCACTGATGAGTTAGTTTACTCCTCGGGTAACCCCGACTAATTCTTCTTTCAGGTTTGGAGGAGAATTTGAGGTACAGTGGGAGGTTTCCAGATTAGATAAATTGGAAACCATTCTGATCTAGGTTAGAGTGCACGCTGAGTGTTTCTTTTCTCTCTCTCTCTTTGGCAGCGACCATTGACCCGACCCTAAGACTTTGACTCAGTGACCAAGTTGACCGAACCTTCTTAAACACCGGCTTTTGGATTGTCAGAGTTGCAAACCTCATTGCCACTCCTACTTTTACCCTTTTCTCCAGGACACCCCGTTTTACTACGAACGTCCACTTCCATTGGACAAAACCATCGTATGGTTAGATACGAACTCGAAAGAATTTATTCGAGGATGGTTTCCGGTTCTGGAGAAAACGGATAGGATTATTCAGTTGTCTTTTCCTTTTACCCTCTCTCAGGTTACGAGTACTCCTTGGTTTAGGGGTAGTACACCTATTACGCAAATTGGATTGTCTTCTTCCAAACCTTAGGCTGGTGCCGACCGGTAGGGAATGAAGAAAACCAATTAGCATAACGATGGTGTGCAGAAGGTATTAAGTTCAGACAAAGCAATGGATTAGTAAGAGGGCAAAGTAAATTGCAACAGATATTCACGACCAAACCAAATATTTCGTTACCACTCCCACATCACCTTTGTATTTCTCCAGGACACTCCGTATCACTACGAAGATCCACAGTTTATTTGGATACTCCATCGTATGGTTATATACGAACTCGAATGGAACTGGTTCCAGTTCGGGGATGGATTCTGGTTCAGGAGAAATAGGAATAAGGTTTATTCGGTTGTCTTTTATCTTCACCCTCTCTCATTGCGAGTGTTCCTAGGATTGGGACAGTACACCCATTATGCTTATTGGATAATCTTCTTCCAAACCATAGGCTGGTGCCGAACGGTAGGGAAGGAAGAAAACCATTTGGCCTAAAAGGGTGTGCAGAAGGTAAAGACTAAAGACATATGAAGGGATTTGGAGAGGTGGCAAAGAACTATACGGTTACAGTCGTGAATCTGGAAGAGGCATTACTAGGAATACCAGAATACCCCATCGGAACATTTCAATGTTTCAGTTTCACTGTGTAATGTTAAAGGAAAACTGATTTCCCGATTAGACACTTGCTCCAGGGTATGTATTTACCAGGTATGATTCTCACATCTATATGGTTTTACAGATGATGAGTGGGAGTAAGTTATTGGGAATTGGGTGATTATCCTCATTATATCGGGATTCGATGTAATCGGTGATATTTGAGGAAATCACCTGGGCTGTTTGCCGGTCGGCAAATATTTGGTTTTGAATATCCGCTGTTATGCACCAATTTCAAATTGATATATCTGTACGTCTATTTTCATAGAGTGAGATATACCTTTCTGAAATTATGTCTACGACATTTACCTATATCAGTGGATGGTTAGGTAAGGAGCATTGAACAGCGGTGTAATTCTTCTTAACCATAGGTACAGTTTTCAACCTACGACACACAGTGAATGAGTTATCAGACTCAAGGGACTTATACAGAGTATTGTATGTTGTCCAGGGTCCATCAGGACAGAGGGGTTGGTCCTCGTACTATATTCGGTTTACTTATGACTTCTCTGGTTTTTAGACAGGTGTTTCGTGGAAACACAGGGTCCGAATTTGGAGAAGTTATAGGTATTTGAATAGAGTAGAGAACCAGGAGTAGCAAGTATCGGGATTCTTCAAAGTGATCGAAGATGTAGATACTTGTATATGGTATTCAGTTGATAGTAGTGATTAAGAGAAATTGCTTCTCTTTCAGGTTACTCATAATTGGAAGCATTCCTAAGTTGAGTAACGCTGATCGGCCTCCTTCCATTTAGTTGACATGCACTGGGGACAGCTGCATGATTTGAATCTGGTTCAATTAAATCAGTGCCTCTGTTTCTATATTGGATATAGAACAGTTCATATTTTAACGATGTTAAGGTACGGGGAGTTGTCCGGTTTATGATTAAAACCAGACACTGGACAACTCAAGGCACGTTTCTGTAATGGCTGTTTGTGGGTTGACCCAGGCTATGACGAGGGTTGATTTTCTACCATCTGGATGAACAATAGCGATATTGTTCTAGACTCGCCACAGTTTTATTAAAAATGGATTTTTTTTTCAGAAAAACAGTAGTGGGAGTATGGTAGAACTGGAAGTGATTCCAGAACCACAAACGATTACTGAAGATTTGATAAGGAACCTAAAGATTCAATCTGGATTGACATTCCATTGGCCACTCCGCAGATAAGGTGGGTAACTTCAGGCACCCGAGAGGCACTACGGTAGCCTCAAGGACGGTGACAGGGAAGTTCTTGTTTACCCACAATTGCCATTGCTGTTGTTCCAGGTTACGAGACCCGGCGGGAGGATGAGTATAGCGTCGTTCTAAACCAGTTTTAGAAGTGTACGTCTATATGACTCTGCCAGAGGGTTGTCGTAGTCAGTGGGAGCAGCGGAAGCATTGGTGGACAGGTTGCTTATGTCTATTTATAGACTAGAGCAGATGTAGCGGAGATAGATCATCTATTTCTGACGTGACAGTCATGGGTTTGACTTCATCAGAATAGGGGATGGATCTGTTGAGAAGGTAGTATGGTGTGATATCCTGGTATTTGGATGATATACACAGAGTAGGAAAAGAAACTCCCACACTACGATCGGTTATACTTTGGTCGTCACACAGTTGTTTCTCCACAAAGGAAATGGATTTTATATCAGACATACTGGTTACTAGATCTATGGTCTTAGATCTAGATTTGGGTGGTTTCCCAATCAGGGTACTTTACAGCATTCTAAGAGTATTTAGGATGGACGACTCCTGGCACGGTAGTGTACCTGCAGGTAATGGAGTCACCCTCTCCAAAGGTGTCTTACAGACTAAAGGGGAGAGGGACAGGCATGATTGGCAGATCACTTGCTCAGGCAATTGAGTCAATCGTGAGATGTCAAGTACCACACCAGATGTTGTTCTTGCACTAGATGCAATAAGTTGACATTAATCCAATCCTGGAGAAACAGTCAGAAGCAGTTTTAGAACATAAGTGGATGTTCTAGGGAGATGATAACGACAGCCTCATTCAGGAGACAGTTATCATTCCAGGCTTCCAAGGTGACATGGACGACAAGGAGGTTGTCAGAGTTATAGTTTTCCTTCTGATGAGGGACAGTATTTTGGACAGGTGGTCCAAGGCAATACTGAGGGAGGCATGGCGCGCAGGATACTGATTAAGTTCAGTTGACGATACAGTCTAAGAAGTTTGGATTTGGAGTTCATTTATGAGCTAGGTCCCATCAGACATCCAGACATATTCTGAGACAGGTATTGCTCTTTTCGGGAGATGGCTTTCTCCGCGAACTTGAGATATAGAGAGACATAGAAAGAAATAACTAAGTGGATCCACTCACTGAGGCTATTCCTCGAACGCAATAGTTCCGCAAACGAGCTTTGTGAGACTGACTAGTAGAGGAGTTGGATGTTCGGTATCACACGGGCTGTGAGTATGCGACATCGCAATAATTAGCCTTGAGTGCAAGTGGGAGATTGTTGGAGATAGTGCCCTCAGAGTCAATTATTAGGTCACAGGTACGTGATTGTAATGATTGAGGGAGGACCTATCCCGGTAGGACAGTCTTACTCGAGATGATAGTATGCTATCTGGTTCACCTTTATCATCGTGTACTGTTTTAGGTGACCTGACACGTCGCTATTACACGTTGATAGAGCCCTTAGGATTCTTGCTTGACCACCAGCAGTATGAGGGCGATCATATAAGTGGGAGCTGGGGGTCTATAAGCTTATCCTTAAAAGGTCCCTAGTCGTGGGAGTTTCGAGACTGGGCATCGATACTCCATTAGTAGACTAGTGTATACAGTCGAGACCCTGACGAGGGGCGGTGGCCGGTCTCACAAGCCACTGGTGTCAGTTGGATCACCTAAGATGTATACAGGTGCTCATTGGGTTATGAGTACACCGGACAGGACTCGCCGGGAACATGCTAGTTGGTCATATACCAAACGTCAGATGGCAGTTCCCTGGTGACATGTGTGCAGGTTAGTTCATCGACCTGGGGATCGTCATTTGTCTCGTGTGAGTTCCCACTGTACTTTGATTACTACCCTACCACGGCTCAAAGGAGTCGTGCAAACAGGTTTTAGTTGGGTACAGTCCCGAGCCACATGGAGGCAGTGAGCGTATCTTCAGGGGGTTCGTCTCTCCCGGTATTGGGGGTGAGGTCGTGCTGTGTCTAGGAGAGCCATTACACAAAGTCCTTGGCCAAGGCAAGGAGATTTACTGGTAGGTATTCCAGTAGTATCTCAGGGTGTTCTGGGCTACACTCCGACACGACTTGTACCGCTTTTGGGGGTCTGACTTTTACCAACCCCCTAGGCCCGCCATGCGATGCTCATAGACGAACGGACCGGACTGCACGGATATTGTCACTGACAGGCTCAGTAGGGTTGTCAGGCTGAGTTCGCTCACAGACATCCCTTTTGGTCAATACCTGGTGGCCCGTTATGTATTGGCTTATACCTCTAACGTGCTAGTGGTTAAATCCACAACCAAGGTGTTGACGAGTCTTTAGAGTCCCCCACATTCTGTTACTCAGCTTTCGGGCGAAAGGTTGTAGAGGCCGTATGGAGATATGGCAAGGTCCGATCAGATACGTGCGGTATTGCACTGATCAGGATCGGACAGTCTGTACTATAGGCCGTATGGTTATATGGCAGGGTTCGATCAGATACGTGCGGTATTGCACGGATCAGGATCGAACGGATATTACTAGCCGGCTTTGGTTTAAGCCGAATCCTAGTATAGTACAGTGGAGATTTTGTCTCATTGCATTTGTATTTCGGTCGGAATACAAATGCGGGTGTGTATGCACAGTATCGGGGTTTTCCTGTAATTTATTACGGGACCAGTTTTCTGGAGTTGCCAGTTTGCTTTCCGTTTCGGCCAATTTTCATTGTTCCGTTCATTGGCCGAAGATTGGTGGAGGAGGGCTTATTTGCATTGTTGCAAATAAGTATTTGTGGAGGGGTATTTGCTTATTGTTGTATCATGATAGTCTCTCATTGACCTTGACTTCTAGCTATCATGATGGCTTGACTTTGTATGATGTTGGAGGGACATGATGGTTGATGATGATGAGGGGTGAGGTTGGTGGAGTGTCAGTTTACACTTGTGATCATTTCCTTTTGGATGATAACCTTTCCTCTCTCTCTCTTGTATGGGTATTATTTTTGGCCTCTCTCATATTCCTTTGATACAACCTCCTCATTCTCACTCTCCCCTTTGTGATGGCCGGCCAAGCTTATTCATGGGCTGTCCAAAAATTGTAGTGGGGTTTTTGTTGTTCATTTGATGCACAAAATATCCCCAAGCTCCTCCACATTTGTTCTTGTTTCATCCTTCCACCAAATGGCACCTCCTTAACCCCAAAATGAGACATGGATCTTTACACCACTCATTCTACAGTAAATCTTGGGTACGTCGAGTAGCCGGCTTCGTGCCCGAGTTGCCTCGGCATTGAGGTGGGAGCCCGTAAACAAAGTTGGCGATGTGGTGCACTTCCGGCGACGAGGAGGAGACGGGACTTTTCCGCAGGAGATCGGGACCATGACGAGAAGACCGGAGGACTTGGATCGTCGGTATATCTCTATTCCCCATCTTGTTAGTAGCTTAGACTTGTTAATGGTTACGATCCGGGTGTTTAGTGCGCGGGGGTGCCGGTTTGCTAAGTCCGCAAAATTAAAGTTTTTCACCGCTTCCGCATTCCGGCGTCGGATTGACGGCCGGGGCGCCGCCGTGCACTTACAGAAATTACCACCCCTCATGAGGTACACACCTGGAGTCCCTTATTTCGATGGAGGAGAATCGCATCCAAAATACTGACTATATCACCAACGGGTCGCTCACGCCATCGAGGAATGCAGTGCCATCAAGAAGTGGTGGTAAGGATATTTTGCCTATCGAATACACTTCAAGAAGGAGAAGCGCGAAGCTCGCACCCACTGATGTGAAAGTAGTGAGACGAACACGCATAAAGAAACAACCGGAAACTATCATATGGTTGGTATCAGTTTGGAAAGGGAAAAACCCCAAGTTCTCACGCTTTGGAGCGATTGTGAGTATGAAATACCCCTTGACTCTCTCTTTGAAGACTCCACCTCTGAAAAAGAGGAGGAGAAGAATTGCTAGAACATTCAGATGCGTAACCATATGCTACCTGAGAAGAATTTCGGACCTGCAAACAAAGGTTCGAACAAAAGGACAAAAAGAAAGGGAAGATGCCCGAGAAAATCGCCTTCAATGAAGAAGCAGTCAAAGAGCTCGCCGCAAAGGACCCGTCTAACAAAAATAAGGTGGATTACAACGTCATAGCACATTTGAGAAAATTACCCTCGAAGCTAAGCATATTGGATGCTCTCCTCTTATCCAAAGAGGCACAAGATTCCCTGATCAAAACGTTACAAGTGCCCGATCAAATTCAAACTTTCCTCGCAGAAGAGAAGATGAAAAATGAACCGGCAGAGGTCCACACGGCTGATATCACATTCAGTAATGAAGATCTACTTCTCGGTACGTGCGAACATAATCGACCGCTATATGTCACCGGGTACTGCCACGATATCAAGATAGGGAAAATCCTTATCGACAACAGATCCTCCGTTAATCTTCTCAACGTTAGAGTGCTGAAGGAAATCTATACGAATGTTCAACACCTTGCACGAGATAAAATTACCATCTCTGGGTTCGACTCACAGTCTTCACGGACACCTGGGTCCGTAATACCGACGCTATGCTTCGAGCTGCTCATCACTGATATCAAATATCATGTCATTGACGCTAAAACTTGCTACAACGCCCTACTCGGTAGGCCTTGGTTATACGAGTATAACATCATCCTTTCTACACAACATCAATGTATGAAGTATTTCAAGGATGGCTCAGAGTACACCGTCACGAGAGAACTAAATCCTTTCTCGGTGAATGAAGTGCGGAAGTGTGAAGATGCGAAGTACTTTCTGCCGGACTTCGAGGATACTGAAAGGCACCACAAACCAGAGAATAAGTAAAAATCCACGGTCATCATCCCGATCTTTGGAAACGACACCGAGGAAGACGAACAAATAGTTTACTCGGGGCAACCCCAAAGGCAAAATAATAAGCCAGGACCATCTACTCCTTGTTCCCTTTAAAAAAAAAGGGAAGAAAAGAAAGAAGAAAAGAATTCCCACAGTTTGGGCCTCACGTGTTAAACAAGTGAGCGCTTATATGCAAAGCATATAAGCGCTGAAAAAAATAACCAAAGGGCCACTCGTGAGCGTTTATATGCAAAATATATAAGCACTGGGAATAAACAACCAAAAGAGGGCAAAACTGGCACGTGAGCGCTTATATGCAAACTATATAAGCGCTGAGAATAACCACTAAAAGAGGGCAAACCAGCCTCACGTGTTAAACATGTGAGCAATCATATGCAAATCATATGAGCGCTTATATGCAAATCATATGAGCGCTAAATATAAGAAGATCGAAACCTACACTGGGGTCATGTGTTAAATACGCGAGGACATACTTTTTAGCTTCGCATAGAATTAAATTCTATTTTTCGGAAAAATACTTCCCCTGATCTTTCTAAAAACAAAGAAAGATATTATCTAAATAGAGAACCGTCAGATCAAAAATCCAATGGTGATTAAAAATCATCAAATATAGAATTAAATTCTATTGGAGGAAAATATTTCCCTGATCTTTTTAAATGAGAAAGACATTTTCTGTTAAACAGAAAACTGTTGATCAAAGATCCAATGAGATAGGAAAATATTTCCCTATATCTTTCTAAATAAAGAAAGATGTGCTCTGTTAAACAGAGAACTCTTAGATTAAAAATCCAATGGTGATTAAAAATTACCGTATGACAGAATTAAATTCTGTATATGGGAAAATATTTCCCTAATCTTGTTAAAAACAGGAAAATATATTCTGTTATACAAGGACCTGGTTCAAAGATCCAACAGTGGATAAAATCCTCCGAATAATCTTTGAGGCCAATTGGTATCTTTCAAATAAAAGATTTTCTCAAACTAATTAGCCTCCTCTATATAAAGAACCCGAGACTTCAAGTCTTAGAAGGAAGATTGACCCCATAAGTTTTCCACAAGAACTGAGAATTTAATTCCTTTTAAAAAGAAGAAGATCTCCTCGCTCTCTCCGACGCTAGGTAAAGAAAAGCAGAGATAAATTTATCTCCTTTGCCTAGCATAAATAAAAAGGAAAACAAAGGTTTACCCCTTCATAAAAAGAACTTAGTTCTTTCTCTGATCTGAGATCTGAAAAGCAAATCTCCCAATAAGTTGATAATTTAATTATCATCGGGGAGGTTCTGTTCTTCAGACTCAAAATCTAGGGAAAAGAACTAGATCAAAAGAAAAGACACATTTTCTAGAATTTAATTCCTCCGAACTTAGGGTTTAACCCTATATAAAGAACTTAGTTCTAATAAAAAGAAAAGAAGAACTTAGTTCTCCAATAAAAAAATGATCCCAGATCTTCAAAACAGAAATCTTGGTGATCATCAATGGCCAAAACGTCATTAACAGAAATTAAATCTTTAAAAAGAAAAAGAACTTGGCGCCTCACGTGAAACACATGTGAGCGCCAGAGAAAAATCAGTGTATAACACTATTATAGTGCCTCGCGTGTTTCCCACGAGAACGCCCAAAACAGAAGGCTCAATGCCTCACGTGATTCCCACGTGAGCGCCATACAAAGTGCTTAGCACTATATATACCTAGTCAAAATGACTATGTGTTTGACACGGAATGGGCAGCGCCAATGTCTGTATGCCTCACGTGCTTCCCACGTGAGCGCCAGAGCAATAAATAAGTGCTCCGCACTTCTAAAAAAAGGAGAAAGCCCAGAATTGAGCAGACCAAGCCCAAATTGGCTAAGTCTCTCTGAAGTTGTTTGCAGCTAAGCCTAAATGCTCCGTTGTTGGATCTTAACTAAATTTAATGATCCTGAAAATATCTATAAGTTGATCTTAGTCTCAAATAGGACTAACGTATTCTTAGTTAAAATAAACTGAGCCTAAACGCTTATATATTTAATTCGATCTTAATCACAAACTAGATTAACGGTCCTTAAATAAAATAAAATATTTTTTGAACTACTGTAATACATACAACATAAGTTCAGACCCAAAATATATACAGATTTTGACTAATCCGCGCCATACGGACAACGACATAAAATAGTCTCCGTATACAATCCGCGGGCAACCAAAATAAACAAAAATACAATACGACACGAAGTGAACTACCGAAGTAGGAGAAAGTGGTTATCGCAACACGATAACGTAATTAACTGCAGGGGTTTGCGTCTGCAGGGAAGAGCGTCCCCATAATCAAAACCCCCTTACAAATGAGAGGGAATTTGATGAAGTTTGCTACAACGGTCGCATCTATCCAAACCTCCGATATACGGTGCCATAAATCAACTTGGTATCTTTGGAGAGCTGGGTGGATATGTTCCAAATAGCATTTGTCCCCAAATTCAGGCTAAACGTCCGAACGTCTCAGTCCAGTCTTCAACAGTAAACATATTCTGGCATGCTCGGTAGGACCTTTTTCTTATTCCACTCCACACTTCGTGTGTCGTGTTTCGCGAACAAAATCGCGGTTCGCGATGGTTTCCTTTGGACTCAAGGTACTAAAAATTGGTGTCTTTCTCTTATGTAGAAAATCAATGGCTTCTTACTGCACTTCTTGCAACAACAACTCTATCTCTACCCCAGTTGGAGGATTGACATACGGGCCTAATGCGGCCTCCATATTCTCAATGCCGGTAGGGCAGGTCACATAGGCCACTGCCGAGCTCTTCTTCGGGACCTTGCTCTCGTCTGTGAACTTCGGCGCCTCAATGCCATAAGAAAAACTCCTAAAAGGTCGGTCTTTGATCAGCTGGCAACCATGGCGGCTCCTATCAGCAAGCCGTTCAAATCTGACGTCTCAGTCTTCAACAGGACAAGAAAGAACTCGAGCGGGCCTGTAAAGAATCCCATGAAACCTGAGGGAGCCACCCCAAAACGGCTAGCTTTCCCTGCTCCTGCTACAGGTGAAGTCAGCAAAAGTGCTTCATCTCCCAAGCAGTCGGTTTTCCAAAGATTGGACAACCCTACTCCAACTCAATCAAGAACGCCGGTCTTCAACAGGCTGGCGCCAACTAAAGCTCCTCAGCAAAGCCGGAGGTATGATGAAGCCGCTTCTGATATTGAGATGGTCCCTGCAACAAGGCACGCTCGACGTTGCTACTGGCATCGAGTAAGACAGACTGGGGGCAACTCCCCCTCTGGGCTTACCTCACCAGCTTCTATAGTGGAGATCGACGTTGCTCTTCCAACCGGGAACAGCTTTCATTCGCTCAGGCGAGTCCATAAGAACTGCCCGACGGCGGTACTGAAGAAATCACCTCTGCCAACAGATGTCCCCATGCAGCGACAACCAGAGCAGCCTCGCCAATGGCTTTCTTCACAAATCCATAGATTCTGGCGACAGGTCCAAGACTCTGTGCTTGATGAAAACTACTCTCGTCGACCCAAGAAATTTAAGGACCGACAAGAAAAAGACCGCTCCTCTGCCATACAACGTAGGACTTCTTGTTGGATATAGTGCCCTCAAAGCAATTATTGTAATTGCAGGCACACGATTATGATAATTGAGGGAGGACCTATACAGGTAGAAAAATCTTACTCGAAATGATAATATGCTATCTGGTTTGTCTTTATCATTGATGTGTATATGTTTTACTTGTTATTACGTATCGCTAATACATAATGATGAAAACCGTAGGATTCTTGCTTGACTACTAGCATTATGATGGCGATCATATAAGTGAGAGCTGGGTAGTCCATAAGTACATCCTTAAATGTCCCTAGTCTTGGGAGTATCGAGACTGGGCATCGATATTCCAGAGTAGACTAGTGTATACGTTTCGAGACCCCGACGAGGGGCGGTGGCCGGTCTCACAAGCCATTGGTGTTATGTCACCTAAAATAGTATACAAGTGCTCACTGGAGGTGAGTACATTGGACGGACTCGACGAGAACTTATAAATGGTATTATCTATCGTCAGATGGAAGTTCTCGAGTGGCATTAGTACATGTTAGTCTTTTGACTTGAGATCATCATTTGTTTCGTGTGAGTTCCCACTGTACTTTGATTATTACCCTACCACGGCTCAAAGGAGTCGTGCAAACAGGTTTTAGTTGGGTACAGTCCCGAGCCACATAGAGGCAGTGAGCGATTGTCGGGGATTCGTCTCACTTGGTATTAGGAGTCGATGTCGTGCTGTGTTCGGTAGGCTATCACCTCAAATCTGTGGCCACGGTAGATGAGATTTACTGATATAAGTTCAGTAGTTTCTCAGTTGGTGATGAGCTTGACTCCAACACGACTTATCGGGTTATTAGGGGTCTGACATTTCTACCCCCCACACCTAGTATGCGATACTCTCAGAAAAAGAGACCGGACGAAGATTGTCACATTCAGGATTAGTAGGGTTCAAACGGACTTGATTGTCGACATCCCTTTCGACAGATATCTGGGCAGCCGTTACGTACAGCTAGTGTCGCTAACGTGCCTGTGATTTTTAGATTTATCCAGTAAATCACTGCCAACGTATTGTCGAGTCTTTAGAGTCCCCCTCAGAGGGTTTTCTCGGTCCAGGCGATATGATGTAGATGACGTAAGTTGGTGCATACAGGGTGTCCGATTAAATACGTGTATGTCACGATCCGGAAAAAGGCACGTGACTGGCACTTGAATCATGTAAAGTCTATAGGACCCTACCTAATTCAAGTAAGCCAAAAGCTTAGAAATCTAAATCTTTTAGGGAAAATAGTGGAGGTTGAGTTTTGAAATAATGGTATAATGAAATCAGGTCCTTTCTTTAAAACGTAAGTAATATTATAGGAAATACAATGTTTTATAACTATCTTGAAAACATGTTCAACATTTGAAATTTGGGCAGCATCTCCTTTGTAAATATTAACCTGAAAGCAATATAAGCAATAATAAATATAGGCATCCCCAAACGGGAGCTAGCTCTTCGCCAATTGGCGGAAACAACCACACAATGATATAAATATACAACGCCGAAGACGAGGATCAAACACAGTAAATTAGCAAGGAAACAATATTGATTAAGAAAACCAGAATAAAGCATAATACATGAGCGTGACTCTAAGGCTGAAAGAATATACAACAAAGATCTCTAAGTTTATGAATATACATAGTCCGGTTGATGGAGATTTTAACTAGATACAACTGAAATAAATATATAAGTACAATGGTGGTCACGATATAAGTAGACCCCACCTACCAAAGCAAATCACTCGGAAGCAAAGCGGTGTGCCGGTAAAGCCGCTACGAAAACCTGTGCGGTCAAACCTGCAAGAAACTGTGGCACAACGGGGGTGAGTTGCAAACTTGTGAGTAGAATACATCACCGAGTAGAAACCGAATGTATGACTATCTCCTAGGTCATACAATATAAATAATAATATTGAGACATTGAGTGATAACAAGGGTAACAATATGAGCATAAGTGCGATATCAGTGTACTCGGGTCCGTGTCATAAAATAGTAACATGTCATATGTATAATGTATGAATGCATCATCCAATGCGTGTCCAGCAACGACACACCAAATCATGATAAAACCTGAGTGCCCAACATCGACACTCGAAAACATCATGAAAACCGTGTCCAGCAGTGACACATAATCCTCGTATATCTCGGGCTCCGTCAGTCCGGATCGGCCCATATCATTTGATCTCAAGACTACGGTCTGTTTCCCCCAATATAAGAGCAAAACTCTGTTCCAAATTTTTTAATGAGGCAGCGCCTTACGTGCCTTCCATGACGGTGCCAACGCCAGACTTAAAAACTCTTATATTGGCGCCGCACATGCTCCTCACATGGGCGCCAATGTGCAAAGCACATAAAGAAATTAAAACCTTAATTAGAGCCCACGTGCACAACACGTGAGCGCCGGCGCCCAGGCAGAATTAAATTCTACTCTCTGTTAAACAGAGCCGCTGGATCAAAGATCTAACGGAGATGATAAATTATCAAGATTAAGAATTCAAATTCTGTTGAGAGGAAATATTCCTCAAATCTTTCTAAAACAAGAAATATACTTTCGGTGGGATCGTAGAATAAAATTCTATGCCCTCTGTAAAACAGAGGACCATTGGATTAAAATCCAAAGGTGATTAAAAAATCACCGTTCTATAGAATAAATTCTGTATATGGGTAAATATTTCCCCAATCTTGTTAAAAACAAGAACAATATCTTCTGTAAAACAGAAGTTCTTGGATCAAAGATCCAACAGTAGGTAAAATTCCCCAACTCTATTTTGAGGCCAATTAAATCAATTAGGATCTCTCAATGAGTGATTTTCTCAGAATTAAATAAACTTGCCTCTACTATATAAAGGACCGAAGACTTCAAGTCATGAAAAAGGAAGCCCCCCATAAGCTTTAAAAAAAAGAAGAGAGCTTCAAAAAGAAACAGAGAAGAAGATCTCCCTCCACAAAAAACTTTAGGTAAATAATAAGAACAAAGATCATCTCGTTTACATATCTAAGGGTTTAACCCTTTAAAAAAAAAAGAAGAACTTAGTTCTTTCTCTGGATCTGAGATCCATAAGACAAGTCTCCCACAAGTTGAGAATTTAATTCTCATCGGGAGGAACTTGTTCTTGAGAGAAATCTGGTCCTCATAAAAGAAAGAACCCGGCGCCCAGCGCCTCATGTGTTCCTCACGTGGGCGCCACAAAGGAAAGTGCCTAGCACTCATTGAGCGGTGCTCAACACCGAGCGCCTCACGTGTTCCTCACGTGGGCACCACATAGGAGAGTGCTTAGCACTCAATGAGCTGCGCCCAGCGCCTCATGTATCCCTCATGTGGGCGCTACAGAATGGAAGAGTGCTTAGCACTCACTAGGGAGCACCTAGCGCCTCACGTGCTTCGCACGTGGGCGCTATAAAGAGTACCTAGCACTCCATACAAAGAAAAAAAGGGGTAAAGTGTTTAACACTTATTGGGCAATCCCCATGATTGAGAGCCCACATGGTTATACATGAGTATCAAAACTTATATAAGTGCCTAGCCCTTTTATAAAAAGGGAATGATCAAACAGAGCCCAAACAAGTGTTTGGCACTTTTCAATAAAAAAAAAAACTGAATGGACCAAACCCAAATTGGCTAGGTCCCCTGAGGATAAAACCTCCCAGATTCAGATCAAATGAGCCCATGTGTTCATGATTTCCCAAACTGATCTTAGTCGCAAATACGACTATTGATCTTCAACTGATGATATTAAAAACGATACTCATCCCACATTCTCCCGAGAAAATCTTAGTCTCAAAATATGATTAATAATTTTCGGGTTTACCACTAACTCCTTTTTCCCTCAAATATGAGAATTGGTTCAAGGGTACATCTCTCCACATCTCTGATCCACGTCATTGTAATTCCTCAACGTCTTTTGAGAGGTGGCGGGTCCCAACAACCAACGACTTTTTGGTGCACTTCCAAATTGATGTGCACACCTCAAATCAAACCGTACACCAAACTGGGTGCATCCCAAATCATCGTTCTTCATCCCATCACGTAACAAATACACGTGCGCGTAAGATGGACAACGGACCGAGATATTCTTAAACTAAAACTTCACCTCCAAAATGGTGATCAACGGACCGAGACGTCCTTAAACTAAAACCTCACCTCCAAAATGGTGATAAACGAACCGAGACGTTCTTAAACTAAAACCTCATCTCAACAGACCGAGATGTCCTCAAACTAAAATTTCGCCTCCAAAATGGGGATAACGGACCGAAACGTCCTTAAACTAAAACAACAGAGCCCAAATTCTCTCTTGTTGGATTTAAGGCAAAAAATTGATCCTAAGACCTTGTTAAGTAGATCTTAGTCTCAAATTAGACTAACGTATCCTTAACAAAAAACCAGCCGAGCTCCAAATGCTCATATGTTTAAGTTGATCTTAATCTCAAACCAGATTAACGATCCTTAAATCAACCCAAGCCCAAATCTAAAATATACGGATTTGGAGTAATCCGCGCCCTACGGGCGACGACATAAATTAGTCTCCGTATACAATCCACGGGAAACCCAAACAAACAAAAATACACACGACACGAAGTGAACTTCCGGAGCAGGAGAAAGTGGTTATCGCGATGCGGTAACGTAATTAACTGCGGGGGCTTGCGCCTGCAGGGAAGAGTATCCCCACAATAAAAAATCCTTCGCAAACGAGGGAGAATCTGACGAAGTCTGCTACAACGGCGGCATCCGCCCAAACGTCCGATATATGGTTCCATAAATCAACTTGGCATCTTCGGAGAGTTGGATGGATATATCCAAATAGCATCTTCCCCCAAAATTCAGGTCAGACGTCCTAACGTCTCGGTCGTGTCTTTCGGCGGTGAATAGATTCTGGCACGCTCGGTGGGACCTTTTCCTCTTTCCACTCCACACTTCATGTGTCGTGTTCACGAAAAAAATCACGGTTTGCTATGGTTGCCCTTGGATTCGAGGTACTAAGATTTGGTGTCTTGTTCCTGTCTAGAAGAAGAAGTGAACATCAATGGCTTCCAGCTGCACAAACTGCAACAGCAACTCCCACTCCGCCCCAACTGGAAGAGCGACTTACGGGCCTAATACGGCCTCTATCTTTTCAATGCCGGTGGGGCAGGTGACTCAAGCCACCAATGGATTGTTCTTCGGGACCATGCTCCCGCCAGCAAGCTTCAGCACCCCAGTGCCACCACAGGAAGCTACTAAGAAGTCGGTCTTCGATCGACTTGCAACCACCCCGGCTCCTCTCTACGGGTCGTCCAAGTCTGCTAACTCAGTCTTCAACAGGCCGAGCCGAAGCTCAAGTGGGCCCGCAAAGAGGCTCGCGATACCCGAAGGGGCTATCCCAAAATGGATAGTCCTCCTAACTCCTCCGGCAGGTGAATTCATCAAAAGTGCTTCCTCTACCAGAAATTCGGCTTTCGAAAGACTAGCCATTCTCTCTTAAAGGATGTCAGTCCTCGACAGGCTGGCATCAGCAGCAGCCCCACACCAAAGTAGGGGCACGACGGAGCCGCTTTCACAACTGAGGTGGTCCCATCTGCAAGGCACGCTTGACGTTGCCACTAGCGTCGAGTAAGAAGAGCTGGGGGCAACTCCCCCTCTGTACTTACTCCACCAGCTCCAATGGTGGAAGTTGACACTGCTGTTCCAACCGGGAACAGCTTTGAAACACCTAGGAGGGTGCGAAAGAACTCCCAACCGCGGTGTTGAAGAAATCTCCCCCGTCTGCTGAAAACATGACGCAGGCAAAGACGGAGCAGCCCCCTCAACGGCTGTCCTCCCAAATCCACAGGGTCTAAAGGAAAGTCCAAGATTCTGTGATCAACAAAGACTACTCTCGCCGACTGAAGAAAATGAAGGCTCAGCAAGAGGAGGACCATCCTTCCACCATACAACGAGGGAATTCTTTCACACAGGTGCCTGTTACAATGGCTCCTTTAACCTTGACTTCCTATAAAAGGAGGAGGCCGGAGAAAATCTCATTGCCTGCGGCAAATTCCAAAGGCGCTGGACCCAAATGCCCCAAGTCTGAAGGCATGATCGTACACACAGTTTACATGGCTTCCGAAAAAGAGGAAAGCCGTGCTTCCGTGGGTCATTGACCTCAAACTCGGCCATTGACAAAAGCTCAGGAGCAACAACAAAAGCTCCAGGAGATGCTGACGAAAATGACAACACTCATCGGGCAGAAAGAAAGATCGGAATCGGCATCTGAATAGCGCAGGGAGAAGGAGACCGATACAGAGTTCCTGCGAAGGGTGCTGGAAAGAAAGGATAAGGAGGCCGCAGAACAAGCTGCTAACATAAAGCAGATGGCGCTTTTGTTCCAGGACATGGTTGGAATGATGATCCAGTCAGAACCTCCGGCTGAGGATCCGCCGATAATCATTGAGGATGAAAAAGGGGAAACATCAAACCCATTTCCGGCTCTATCAGTGGCTAGGGAGGAAACGATCTCCAAGGATGCTCTTGATGATTACTTCGCTCAGCAAATCGAAGCTCACTATACCAGTGAAGCCGCAAATAGGTCAGTCAAAGCTGGGCGACCGTATCCGGCGTGCTACGATCAAATACAGTACCTTCCAAAATACATACTTCCAACGTTCTACATGTACAAAGGAAGTAGAAATCCTTGCCAGCACATCGCACATTTTAAATCCATGTGCGGCAACACTGGAGGAAATGACATATTGCTCATCCGAAAGTTCGTCAGCAGCCTGACAGGCATCGCCTTCGAATGGTACGCGGGACTCCCAAATGATTCCGTAAAGACCTTCGACGAGATGGATATGCTCTTCTGTCAGAGGTTCGCTAGTGTGAATAAACACACTACCGTAGCGGCATTAGTCAACGAAACGGTTGGACCAAATGAGACCTGGGTTCAATATGTTACCCGATGGCGAAATCTCTGGTCAAAATGCGAGCAACACATCGATGAAACTGCAGCTGTGGGAATGTTCATAGCCACCCTTGACCCAAATTCAAAGGTGTTCCCATTTATGGCCCTCTTCAAACCGACGACCTTCCAAGAGCTCATGGATAAAATGACTCGATTGGATCAGATGGGTCAAGACCCTTCATCATCCGATAAAGATGAATGAAAAACGGAGGCAAGGCGGCGTTTGTCGCCAACGCTCAGCAAAATGAGCGGCTATGAAGAAACTTGTCACCAAAATAGCGACGGCGTGGGTTACTCGCTCCCTCTGAGATATACACAGGGGACATATTTCTCACTGGAGGAAGAACCTTTACGTGGGATGGTCCTTTCTTCTCAAAGTACAGAAAGGATATCAAGAGACCTACAAGCGGTGCAATCAAGTGGAATATCCTACTTGAACCAAAAAACCATGGGAGGGATGTGAAATCCATGTCTTACTCCGAATCGGATGATGAGGGAGAAAAAACCCTAAGTCAAATTCATTCTTCCGAGGAAGAGGAAGACTCGACAGAAGGAATGACGTAATATCTCATTCTTTCATATATAAAGAAGATGCCCCATCAGTATCGGAAAGCGACATTGATAAGCAGGGGGCAGGTGCCGTGTAAAATACCCGGTACTTCCCGCAAGACAACCCGATGGGCACGATGATAGATGAAGCAGTCCAAGAAGGTGAAGATAGTCTAAGGCGTGAAGTGTCCATACAGTAGCGCTTCAGCAAACAAGAGTTGGAAGGGATGGGTTATGCAACTCTGCGATCGAATGACAATGGACCTAAATGTCCCTAAACTAACGCATTCCCCCAAAAAACTGGAATGTTGGACCGAAATATCCTTAAACTAACAATGGACCGAAAACGTCCTTAAACTAACAATGGACTGAAACGTCCTTAAACTAATATTCGTCCCAAAAATGGAAATGTAGGACCGAGAAGTCTTTAAACTAATTACCCACCTCAAACATAGCGGTATTGGACCGAGATGTCCCTAAATTAACAACGGACCGTAATGTCCTTAAACTAAAGCTTCACCTCAAAAATGGTGATAACGGACCGAGATGTCCCTAAACTAACAATGGACCGAGATGTCCCTAAACTAACAATGAACCGGAACGTCCCTAAACTGGTGCGTCACCCCAGATATGACAATACAGTCTTTTGAGATCCATATTGCAATCAAAGTCTTGATAGCAAAGATCTCAACTTAAGTTCTACCGACTGTGCAGCTACTTCAGCGACAAAGCCACCTTTAAACACCACCAGCAAAAAAAACCAGTATGTTCACAAGCAAAAGGGGCACAGATGAAAACCCAAAAGGGCGCTGTGAGAAAAAACAGCAGGACTACAGGCGAGTTCGTGAAAATCCGAAAAGGGCGCAAACTCGTAAAAAAAACGGTACGTCCACAAGCAAAATGAGAACGGATGAAAACCCGAAAGGGCGCCATGAGTAAAAACAGCAGGGCTACCGGCGAGCTTGTGAAAACCCGAAAGGGCGCAATCTCGTAAAATTTTCACTTACGAGATCCTCTCGACTCGTAAGGAAAACCCCCCTATGAGACTCTCACGGCTCATAGGATTCAAAAGCCTTAAGCCACATGCACTTAAACCTGTTCTTAAGCCATCATATCCCCCAAATTGCCCTACAGGCGGTCCAATATTGGCTCTTGTATACAATCCATGGGTATAAATAAACGATTTCCCCCACCAAGTTCCACCAATGATGAGGAATGTCCTCATATGATGAACGACACTTGTAAGTCCTCTCGACTTATAAGAAGAAAACACTCTTGTAAGATCCTTACGACTTATAAGAGATCACACACTTAAAACCCCCATGGTTCCTAAGGAGAAAATACACCTATGAGATCCTCACGACCCGTAGGGAGAAATAACTTTGTGAGACCCTTACGGCTCATAAAGTCGAAAAGTCTTAGTCGACAGGATCCTAACCCTGTTTGCTAAGCCACCTTTGTTCAAATTGACAAAGGCAAATGATGATTCGCTCCTGGCAATATCCCAGTTGTAGCAATACTGATGCCTAAATCGGTATCAAATTTCAAGTCTTCTCGAGGCAAATGATGATTCGCTCCTGGCAATATCCCAGTTGTAGCGATGCTGATGCCTAAATCAGTATCAAATTCCAAGTCCTCTCGAGGAAAATGATGATTCGCTCTTGGCAATATCCTAGTTGTAGCGATGCTGATGCCTAAATCGGTATCAAATTCCAATTCCTCTCGAGGCAAATGATCATTCGCTCATGGTAATATTCCAGTCGTAGCGATGCTGATGCCTAAATCGGTGTCAAACTCCAAGTCCTTTCACAGCAAATGATGATTCGCTCATGGCAATATTCCAGTCGCAGCGATGCCGATGCCAAGATTGGGATCAGATCTTAAAGTTCCATACCTGCAATAAAAATCAGGGAGCAAAAAATGCATATAAAAATAGCCGAAATGATGGGGCAACTCGGAATAAAAATCAGTGAGCAAAAAAATATATGCATATGAAATAGCCGAAATAATGGGGCGACTCGCAATAAAAATCAGCGAGCAAAAAAATATATGCATATGAAATAGCCGAAATGATGGGGCAACTCGCAATAAAATCAGCGAGTAAAAAAATATGCTTATGAAATAGCCGAAATGTTTGGGCAACTCGCAATAAAAAGCAGCGAGCAAAAATATAAAAATAGCCGAAATGATTGGGCGCCGCAATAAATAGCCAAAATGATTGGGCAATCGTGACTTTCGCGATATGAAAAGCTGAAAAGATAGAGCATCGTGGAAATAAAAAATAAAAAATAAATAAAATTTCCTCTGCCCAGCAGGTGAATCTACACCGACCCCTGTATACAATCCATGTGCACAAATGAAAATGGGAACCATGTTTTCCCACCAGGCTCCGTCAAAGGGAGAGTCAGATCTTGACGGTTCATATACAACCAAGAGACAACTCCAGCGTACCTTCTCATTCTAGCAGGATGCAAACGCGACGTCAACAAAAGACCCTAGGGTCGAAACAAAACGGAGCAATGGCAAAATTCCTAGCTCCAAGTCTTGACGGTTCACAAAACAACCTAAAGACTACCTCAACATTTGTCTCGTTACAGAAGACGCAATGTCAACAACGGCGTTTCCTCTCACTCCAGTAGGATGCAGACGCGACTTCAACAAAAGACCCTAGGGTCGAAACAAAACGGAGCCATGGCAAAATTCCTAGCTCCAAGTCTTGATGGTTCATAAAACAACCTAAAGACTATTTCAACATTCGTCTCATTACAGCAGACGCAATGTCAACAACGGCATTCCCTCTCACTCCAGCAGGATATAGACGCGATGTCAACAAAAGACCCCAGGGTCGAAACAAAACGGAGCCATGGCAAAATTCCTAGCTCCAAGTCTTGACGGTTCACAAAACAACCTATAGACTACCTCAATATTCGTCTCGTTACAGCAGACGCAATGTCAACAACGTCGTTGCCTCTCACTCCAGTAGGATGCAGACGCGACGTCAACAAAAGACCCCAGGGTCGAAACAAAACGGAGCCATGGCAAAATTCCTAGCTCCAAGTCTTAACGGTTCACAAAACAACCTAAAGACTATCCTGACATTCTTCTCGTTACAGCAGACGCAATGTCAACAAAGGCTCCAAAACAGCCAAATCAAAAGGAAGCAAAGGCAAAATTCCTAGCTTCAGGGTCTTGACGGTAACTCAAATAAAACCCGAAAGACTATCGGAGATCATCCCACACTAGTGCGGAGTGGTTATGACTCATCGGGGCTCCCAAACTAAGCCTAAGCTCAAGTAAAAAGCGGCATGGCAAAATTCCTAACACTTGCTCTTTCGACGGTCAAACAACCTAAGAAGATTACTTGAAAACGTCTTGTCCAGCCCCCGAAAGGATCAGAGACATGACAGTCGCGGGGCTACTCGAACAGCAGCATAAAGACTGCATATTGGGGAATGCATCAGCCAATGCGACGGTACCATGGACTAAAACCCTAGTACCACAAAACCTAACAGACCTCTGTCGCAAAGAGCAGGGGTTATCTATAACGTTAGGACGAGTTTGCCTATAACCTAAGGGAGGTAAACTAAATAAACTCCGAAATGAGTCCATAAACTAGAGACTCCAGAATGAGTGAATAAACTACAAACTCCGAAATGAGTCCATAAACTAGAGATTCCGGGATGAGTGAATATACTACAAACTCCGAAATGCGTATGTAAACTAGAAACTCCGAAACGAGTGAATAAACTACAAACCCCGAAATGAGTAAATAAACTAATTAGCGCCACATCAAGACACAGATAAGCGGATGGAAAAGAAAAAATGTATATTCTTATTCATGAATCAAAATGTTTAAGAGATACAATTAATGCAAAAAGGGGAATACATTTACAATTAGGAAGGAGGGGCTTTCAACAAATTGGCGACCCGCTCACGCGCTCCCCGCAACTCCTCCTCGCATTCAGCTACTGCGGCCAGCCACGCTTCGATTTGAGCCCGTTGTTGCAAGCAGGATGAAAACTTCTCAGCGATTTCCTACTTGGCAGCTTCTCAATCTTGCGTGATCCGCTCAGTAAAGACGAGCTTCTGCTTCAGCGCCAGCCCATCAGATATACATTGTTGGAGTTTTTCAAAGACAGCTTTCAGCTGTGCGGCATTCACTTCGATTTGGGTTAAAAAACCCTAAGACATGAAGAGATTCCTCAAATATTAGGACATGTTCATGGTTCTTACCAAAACTTTGACAGATTTTTGACTCTAAAAGAGTTTTCTTGAACAGAGATCTGAGCTCTGAAAGGAGAATTAAATTCTTAAGATAGAAGAAGGTTAAAAAGAAGATGAACAGCAGCCATCTCAAGGGCCAAACGCCCTATTTATAAAACTTTAAGAGACGGTTCAACTCTTCAGGAGATCGAATGGTGGAAAAGGTGCCACCGCTGCACTCACGTGTGAGCCATGTGAGCGCAACGCGGGGGGGGGGGCATTTGTTTCCCCAATAAAAGAGCAAAGCTCTGTTCCAAAATTTTTAAAGAGGCAGAGCCTCACGTGCCTTCCATGAGGGCACCAGCGCCAGAGTTAAAAACTCTTATATTGGCGCCGCACGTGGGTGTCAATGTGCAAAGCACATAAATGGATTAAAATCTTAATTAGCGCCCACGTGCACAACATGTGAGCGCCGGCGCTCAGGTAAAATTAAATTCTACTCTCTGTTAAACAGAGCCGTTGTATCAAAAATCCAACGGAGATAATAAATTATCAAGACTCAGAATTAAAATTCTGTTGAGAGGAAATATTCCTCAAATCTTTCTAAAACAAGAAATATACCTTCGGTGGGATCGTAGAATAAAATTCTATGCCATCTGTAAAACAGAGGACCGTTGGATTAAAATCCAATGGTGATTAAAAATCACCGTTCTATAGAATAAATTCTGTATATGGGTATATATTTCCCCAATCTTGTTAAAAACAAGAACAATATTTTATGTAAAAAAGAAGTCCTTGGATCAAAAATCCAACGGTAGGTAAAATTCCCCAACTCTATTTTGAGGCCAATTAAATCAATTAGAATCTCTCAATGAGAGATTTTCTCAGAATTAAACAAACTTGCCTCTACTATATAAAGGATCGAAGACTTCAAGCCATGAAAAAGGAAACCCCCCATAAGCTTTAAAAAAAAAAGAAGAGAGCTCCAAAAAGAAACAGAGAAGAAGATCTCCCTCCTCAAAAAACTTTAGGTAAATAAGAAAAACAAAGATCATCTCGTTTACATATTTAAGGGTTTAACCCTTTAAAAAAAAGAAGAACTTAGTTCTTTCTCTAGATCTGAGATCCATAAGACAAGTCTCCCACAAGTTGAGAATTTAATTCTCATCGGGAGGAACTTGTTCTTGAGAGAAATTTGGTCCTCATAAAAGAAAGAACCCGGCGCCCAGCGCCTCATGTGTTTCTTACGTGGGCGCCACAAAGGAAAGAGCCTAGCACTCATTGAGCGGCGCTTAGCGCCCAGCGCCTCATGTGTTCCTCATATGGGCCCCATAGAGGAGAGTGCTTAGCACTCAATGAGCCGCGCCCAGCACCCAGCGCCTCATGTGTCCCTCACGTGGGCGCCACAGAATGGAAGTGTGCTTAGCACTCACTGGGGAGTGTTCCCTGATTAAAAATCAGGAATTTTATCAATGAGGTATCACGTGTTCACACATGACCAAGGGTTACGTGTTGACACGTGATCTATTTACAGAGTTAAAATCTAAGCAAGCAGAAGCATAAACAAGCGGCTGAGAAAAGACCCCAATTGGGGGTCGCGTGCTCACACATGACCAAGGGTCACGTGCCAGCACGTGCCAGGCTTTGAAAGCCTTATAACTTAACAAAATTAAATTCTAATTCTCTAAATCTTTCCAAACAAAAAAAATGATTCTGAGGGACCGTTGGATTAAAAATCCAAGGGTGATTAAAAATCACCAATTTATGGAAAGATTTTAAACAAGGAAAGATTTCCCTAAATCACACAAAAAATAACAAATAGAATGTCTTTTGGATTAAAAATCCAACGGTGAATAAAATTCACTGAGTGATCTAAAGGATCATATTGATTATGAAAACAAACAAATTTTTCAATGAGAGATTGACTAAACAGATTGATTCTTTTCCTTCTCCTATAAATAGGAGCCAAGGGGGAGAAATTTGGAGAGATATAGAATTTTGGAGATATAGAATTTTGGGATCTGGAAATTTTCTAAAAGCAAATAGCAAAGAGAAAAGAAAGGAGAATTTAATTCTCAAGAAAGAAATCCTAGGTGAGAAAAGGGAAAAAGATCAAACTTCAAAAAGAGAATTTAATTCTCAAATCTAAGAGTTTAACTCTTCTGCAAAAAGAACTTAGTTCTTCCTCTGGTTGAAGATCCGCAGAAGCAAATCTCCCCATAGGTTGAGAATTTAATTCTCATCGGGTTGAGATTTTGCCATGCAGATCTAAGACTTAGGGGGAGAATTGAGTTTAGAGAATTTAATTCTCCCAAATTCACAGGAATTTAATTCCTTCATGATAAAACTAGGGTTTAACCCTATATGAGAATTTAATTCTCCTAAAATTATAGGAATTTAATTCCTTCAAGATAAAACTGTGGTTTAACCCTAATTGAGAATTTAATTCTCTCAAATTCACAGGAACTTGATTCCTCCTAAAATGAAATTAGGGTTTCACCCTATACAAGAATTTAATTCTTTTACATTTATAGGAATTTAATGCCCCCTAAAAAGAAATTAGGGTTTAACCCTATATAAGAATTTAATTTTTTCACAATAGAAATTTAATTTCTCCAAAATCATAATTAGGGTTTAACCCTACAGAGAATTTAATTCTTAAAAATAAAGAGACTTAAAAGATCTCCATGCATGCAAAGAGACTAAGGTCACGTGTCCCCGCCTGACCCCTGAAAAGATCCCCCAAAAATGAGAAGGAATTAGCCCTGAGGCAATGCCTCACGTGCTCCCACGTGACCCTCATTATATCAAGACAAAAGCAAAGGCAAAATATAACTTGGGCGCTCTCACGTGTTACCATGTGACCCCTAATGAATGTTCTAATAAATCAGGGCATGAGTACCCATCACGTACCCACACGTGATGGCTATGAGAATTAAAAGTGTTAAACACTTATCTGCAGAATAAAGTAAAGGGGATCTGGTCCCACCTTTGGGTACCCTCACGTGTTCCCACATGACCTTTTCCTCTCTATTGTTTAACACTAATTTGACAACTTCATTTCCAGTGTTTAACACTGTCATTTTCTAGTGTCTAACACTAAATTGAGAATCGTATTTTCAGTGTTTAACGCTGTTGTCTTTTAGTGTTTAACACTAATTTGGGAGTTTTATTTCTAGTGTTTAACACTACTGTTCTCTAGTGTTTAACACTACTTTTAGCCAAATTGACTAATTTTCCAGAGGCAAAAGTCTCTCCTTCAAATGAATCTCAAAATTGAGTAAAATTCAGAGCTATAATGTTTAATGCTCAGTCAAAAATAAAAATGTTATCAAAAGCCCTTGCTAAGTGATGAGGGGCTGGACCCAAAAAAATGTTTAATGGTCCAACAAAGGACCAATATTTCAAACTTAATTGGACTTAGCCCAAGTTGGCTATAGATCCTCAATTTAGACTTAACTGAGCCATTGTGCTCATAATATAATTAATTGATCTTAGTTCCAAATTGAACTACAGATCACTCAATCAACCTTGGTTCAAGGCTACATCCCTTCACTCCTTTTATATTTTTTGTTGTAATTCCTCAACGTCTTTAAAGAGGTGACAGGTCCCGACAACCACACATTTCATAGAATATGATGTCTCTAAACTACGGACTGTGGTGTCCTTAAGCCCATGGACTATGATGTCCTTAACCTCGACCGTGATGTCTTTAATCTAACATTGGACTGTGGGGTCCTTAAACTTATGGACTATGATGTCCTTAAACTCGACCGTGATGTCTTTAAACTAATATCGGACTGTGGGGTCCTTAAACCTATGGACTATGATGTCCTTAATCTCGACCACGATGTCTTTAAACTAACAATGGACCGAGATGTCCTTAAACTAGGGATGGACCGTAATGTCCCTAAACTAATTATCGACCGCAATGTCACTAAACTAAACAATAGAGCCCAATTTCTCTCTTGTTGGATCAAAATGATCCCGTTAAGTTGATCTTAGTCTAAAAATGAGACTAACGTATCCTTAATAAACGTTTAAGTTGATCTTAGTCTCAAATGAGGCTAACGTATTCTTAAACCCAACCCCCCAAACCAAAATCTAAGAAAGATACGGATTTGGACTAGTCCATGTGTAGGGTTGCTAGGCACACGCACAAGGGTCTATGAGGCATCAACCATGCCCGGTTAAAAAATTAGCCGTGCCGAACAACCCAAAGACGAATCCTTAAACTAGAGAATAGGCGAAAACATGCATGTTAAACATTTTAACACTGAGTGAGAGGGATTACAACCTTTGTAGATCCAGTCCTTCACTTCAATAGCTCCGTGTAGATGTCCCCTTCGCTGCGATCGTGAACTCCGGACTCTAGAGAAGCTCCACAAGAAGAACGAACGTGCTTGCTTCGATGACTTCGAGGCTGAAGATGATCTACGTCGGGGAGACACTAACTCAAGCTATTCCTTCACTAGGTCATGAACTTTGTGAAGAGAACACACTCTACTACATGGCAAGTGGTAGAGAATGAAGAAGTAGGAGGTGGGCTCACTTTAGAATTGATTTTCTCACACTTTTTCTCATAGCACCATTAGAGCTTGAAAGCTTTTTCAAGGAGCTTGATGAAGAAGAAAAAGAAAGAATAATATCATCATATGAAGTATCCCTCCCTCAATAATGTAACCATGGGTGAGTTAAGCTATCATGCTTAACTCATGTAGAGAATTGACCAAGGTATATGGTTAAGGGTTGGGTTAACTAAATATCATAAAGAATGACAAAAGAGTTGACTTTGTCAATGTTTCCACAAGCTTCATGAAAGCTTGAGAACTTTGACAAAGTCTTTCTCTTTTGTTATTCTTAAGTTATAAAAAAAACTCTAATCTTTACCCTAATCTTGGTATAAGTCTCATACACCCATCTTTGATGTTTCATCAAGTATGACACAATCATATGTACATAAATATATATCACATATACACTTATGCACAATCAAGTGAGAAAATAAATCTTAAGTGAGCTAATACTAGTTAATGTAATGTAATATATCAAATATATAATTATACATTAAATTATTAAATTAACTCTTGATTTAATAACCCGGCTATAACTGACTAATATCATGTGTAACAACTTATCGAATCAACACTGGATCCGATAGCCCGGCTATATCGCATACAACCGATCAATGTCACGAATCGTGAGAATAGAATACGGTATCTCATATCGTATCAATCTCGGTCTCGCACATATCACATATGTGCTCCTACTCCATTTCGCTTGAGCCAGGAAACCCCTGTGTAGGACTCTAAAGACTCGTCAATACGCCGGCAGTAGGTGATGATCATATCAAACACCCACAAGCCGTAAGCGGTCTGCTAAACGTAACGGCCACCCGGGTATTGAGCGATCAGAAGATCAACAAGCAAGCCTGTACATTCTCCTATGAATCCAATCAGTAACACTCCCGTACAGTCCGGTCTCGTCGTCTGATTTGTCGCATATCTTGCCTACGGGTGGTAAACGTCAGACCCCAGTAGCTCGATAAGTCGTGTCGATATGAGGTCTATAACAGTTCGAGAAACTACTGATAACACTTACCAGTAAATCTCAACAATCCTGGCCAGGGATTTCCAGTTATAGCCAATCGAACACAGCACAACATCAACTCCCTATACCGGGAGAGACGAATCCCCTCTTATCGCTCATTGCCTCCATGTGATTCGGGACTGTACCCAAAAGCCACCTTTTCGCACGCCTTCTTGGATGTGGTATGATAGAAATCAAAGCACAGTGGGAATCACACAAGACTCTATGACGATCTCGGGTCAACAGACTACTCTGTACCAGTGTCACTGGAGAACTGCCATCTGACGTGAGGTATAATAACATCTGGGAGTTCTCGGCGAGTCCGTCCAGTGTACCCAGTCTCTACTGAGCACCCGTACACCATCCTTGATGTCAAACACCGATGGATATGGGATCATCCATCGCCCATCATATGGGTTAAGATGCATATACGCTAGTCTACTCTGGTGTATCGATGCCCTGTCTCGATACACCCTCGACTAGGAACAGTTATAGGATGTACTTGTCGACTACCGTGGTCCCCACTAGTATGATCTCATCATAGTCCCAGTAGTCGAGTACATATCCTAAGGGCTTTATCAACATGTAACATAGAGACAATCAGAATACATGTTAAGATAAAGTACAACCAGATAGCCTACTATCATGTCGAGCAAGAAATTCCTTCCTATATATGTCCAAGCATCCATTACAATATACATCATATGTACAGTAATGGCCTCTAGGGCATGCATATAACTAACAATCTCCCACTTGCACTAGGGCCATCTTTTGTGGTATCACATACCCAACAATTAGCTGTGGTTGAAGTATCTCATACTCAACCATCCCATAAAAGTCTCTACTGGGAAAAAGGCCTTTGTGAGTGGATCCGCGCTGTTGTCCTCTGTGTCTACTCTCCTAATCTCGATCTCCCTGGAGATCAACCATCTCCATGATCAGTTGATACTGCCTAAGAATTATATCTGGATTTCTGATGGGACGGTAGTTCCTTGGCTAAAGCCACAACTCCATTGTCACACAATGGTAGGAACGAAGTTCATCTCATGAACTTATATGTATCCAGACTGCCTCTTTGGTAGCATCTTTGGTAACGATGTATCTTTCCTTTAATCATCTAGTAAGTCACGGTATCTAACTTGGAACTCTTCCAACATACCGTCCTTCTACTGAGGGTATAGACAAGCCTGCGACTGACATTCAGTCGTCCTTATCACCCTGGAACCTTTCCAGTGATTCTCCCCAGGATCGATTGATACCATCTCACTACAACTAGCGAGTATCCTAACATCCAATTAGATCTATCTTATAGATCCAAAACCCAGGATTTAGGAGGTATCACTTTGATCCTATATGGAGAATCCTTATGATAAGCGGAGATTGACCGAGCGTAGCATAGGAAACTCCTTCCCTATCGAGAGTATGTCATCCACGTACTCTACGAGGATCACCACCATACTCTCTACTACCTTTTTGTATATACAAGGTTCATCTACCATTTTGATGAAGTCAAACTCTTTGACTACCACACCAAAACAGACATTCCAACTCCGCGATGCCTGCTTTATCACATAAAACATCTTGCACACGTTTCCGCTGCTCCCACTGTCTACGAAGCGCTCTGGCTGTGTACTTATAGACGCTTTCTTCCAAATCAACATTTAGAAAAGCAGTCATGACACCCAACCGCCAGATATCGTAGTCATGGTATGTAGCCGTTGTAGGGTTCCTAGGCATCCTAATGAGGTCTCACAAGGCATCAACCATGCCAATTACAAAAATTCTAGGTGCCGAGAAACCTGACTACGGATCGTTTGCTAGAAATCTAGGCGAAAAGTAAACTAGTTAACAATTAACTAATGGGAAAACGGAAATACAACCTTTGTAGATCCGGTGCTCCACCTCCATAGCTCCGCAACGAAGTCCTCTCCGCTGTCCAAAAAGAATCCGGGCTCTAGCGTCGACTTCATCGGAGAATAAGCGAGCTAGGTCGTCGATGTCCATGCCGAAGATGATCTACGTCGAAGCATCGCAAGATCAAGCTCTCACTTCACCAAGTCAAGAAACTTGAGAAGGAAACACACTCTACTACTTGGCAAGAGGTAGAGGATGAAGAAATAGGAAGTGGGTAGACTTTAGTTTTGGATTTCTCACTCAAATTCATCACTTGCCATTGATGGAGGCAAGCTTTCTTCACTTGAAGCAAGGAAGAAGAAGAAGAAGAATATGATAAGAATAAGAATAATTGGAAAAGAAAAAATGAATACTTATCATATTAGAACCATGGTCAAGTGTAGAGAATTAACTAAGGTTAGATTAATGGTTAGGGTTAAAGATGAAGACAAGAATGGTTACAAAGTCAAAGCTTCATGAAGCTTCAACTAAACTCCAAAATTAGCAACCATTCTTTTCTTATCTATTCAAAATAAATAAATAAATAAATAAGTAAGAATAGAAAACCCTAATCAATAGTTTAACCATGGCTTAATCCATTACACTTAACTATAGTTAAACATGTATCATCAAACATGATACAATCAAGTGCACAAAAGTATATCACATATACAATGTGTACAATCCGAGTGAGAAAATCCATTTAAAGTGAACCAATACTAGTTAATGCAAAGTAATATATCAAATATATAATTATGCATTAAATCATTAAATCAACACTTGATTTAACGATCCGGTCATATCGCATATAACCGACTAGTATTCTATGTATCGGCTTATCGAACCAACCCTTGATTCGATAACTAGGTTATATCGCATACAACCTTTCGATACATTCATCGCGAGAATGGAATACGGTATCACATACACGCATTATTCTCGGTCCCGCACATATCTCATATGCGCTCCTATTTCGTTTCGCTTGAGCCAGGAAACCTCTGTGTAGGACTCTAAAGACTCGTCAATACGCCGGCAGCAGGTGATGATCATATCAAGCACCCACAAGCCGCAAGCGGTCTGCCAAACGTAACGGCCACCCGGGTATTGAGCGATCTGAAGATCGACGAGCAAGCCCGCTCACACTCCAGTGAATCCGACCAGTAACACTACCGTACAGTCCGGTCTGATCGTCTGATATGTCGCATATCTCGCCTAGGGGTGGTAAACGTCAGACCCCAATAGCTCGATAAGTCGTGTCGATATGAGGTCTATAACACTTCGAGAAACTACTGGTAACACTTTCCAGTAAATCTCAGCAACCCTGGCCAGGGATTTCCTGTTATAGCCAATCAAACACAGCGCAACATCAACTCCCTATACCGGGAGAGACGAATCCCCTCCTATCGCTCATTGCCTCCATGTGACTCGGGACTGTACCCAAAAACCATCGTTTTGCACGCCCTCTTGGACGTGGTAAGATGGAAATCAAAGCACAGTGGGAACCACACAAGACTCTATGACGATCTCGGGTCAACAGACTACTCTGTACCAGTGTCACCAGAGAACTGCCATCTGACGTGAGGTATAATACCATCCGGGAGTTCTCGGCGAGTCCGTCCAGTGTACCCAGTCTCTACTGAGCACCCGTATATCAACTCTGATGTCAAACACCAATGGATATGGGATCATCCATCGCCCATCTGTATGGGTCGAGAAGGTATACGCTAGTCTACTCTGGTATATCGATGCCCCGTCTCGATACACCCTCGACTAGGGACTTTGAAGGATGTACTTATGGACTACCCTGTTCCCACTAGTATGATCCGCATCATAGTCCAGGTAGTCAAGTACACATCCTAAGGGCTTTACCAACATGTAACAGAGAGACAAACAGTATACACGTTAAGGTAAAGTTCAACCAGATAGCATACTATCATGTCGAGCAAGAAAGTCCTCCCTATATATGTCCCAGCATCCACTACAATATACATCCTATGTATAGTAATGGCCTCTAGGGCATACATATAACTAACAATCTCCCACTTGCACTAGGGCCATCTGATAGCAGTGGTTGTAGTATCTCATACTCAACCATGCTATAAAAGTCTCTCTCTGGGAAAAGGCCTTTCGTGAGTGGATCTGCTGTGTTGTCCTCTGAGTCTACTCTCCTAACTTCGATCTCCCTGGAGATCAACCATCTCCATGATCAAGTGATACTGCCTTAGAATATGTCTGGATCACTGATGGGACCGGCGTTCCTTGGCATAAGCCACAACTCCACTGTCACACAATGGGAGGAACATAGTTCATCTCATGAACCAATATATACCCAGACTGCCTCTTTGGTAGCATCTTAAGTAGCGATGTATCCTGCCTTTATCGTCTAGTATGTCACGGTATCTAGCTTGGAACTCTTCCAACATACCGTCCCTTTACTTAGGGTAAAGACTATGCCTGTGACTGACATTCAGTCGTCTTTATCACCCTGGAACACTTCCAGTGATTCTCCCCAGGATCAATTGATACCATCTCACTACTTCTAGTGAGATTCCTAACATCCAATTAGATCTATCTCATAGATCCAAATTCCAGGATTTAGTAGGTATCACTTTGATCCTATATGGAGAATTATTGTGATAAGCGGAGATTGATCGAGCGTAGCATAGGAAACTCCTTTCTTATCAAGAGTATGTCATCCACGTACTCTACGAGGATCACCACCATACTCCCCACTACCTTTTTTGTTTATACAAGGTTCATCTACCATTTTGATGATGTCAAACTCTTTGACTACTTCATCAAAACAGATGTTCCAACTCCGCGATGCCTGCTTTATCCTATAAAGCATCTTGCACACGTTTCCGCTGCTCCCACTGTCTACGAGGCCCTCTGGCTGTGTACTTATAGACGCTCTCTTCTAAAATATTATTTAGAAAAGCAGTCATGGCACCCAACCGCCAGATATCGTAGTCATGGTATGAAGCCGTGGCAAGTAGGATCTGGATGGACTTAAGCATAGCTACTTAGAAAAGGTTTCATCATCATCCACACCTGGTCAATGATGCAAACTTTAACAAGTCTAGCTTTGAAAGTCTCAACTCTTCCATCTACACCAAGTAATCTTCTCAAGATATACTTGCTCCTGATGGGGATTTAACACTCCTGATGGCCAGCTCGAAGCTAGTTGGGTCATCATCTCATGATGCATTCCTCGCTCCCACTGTCATAGAGAAACCGAAGTATCTCTCAGGTGGGTGAGGAACCCTACTAGATCGGCGGAGAGGCTGAGGTTCGTTGGTATCTACTGAATCCCTTGGTTCTATTAAATCATCAGCTGCAGTTTGTATAGCTGGAACATTTCCAGTTCTACATAACAGACCTTGCCTCGAGCTTGTCCGGATTTTGCTTTTAGACATAGGCCGGACAACCCCAAATCTTAACTAGCTTAAGACATGGGCTCTTCCCTTTCCATATTTCATATGGAATGGTAGGCAACTGATTTGATTGGAACCCTATTCAATAGGTATGCAGCTTCTCAAGTGCATAACACCCAAAAGAAAATAGGTAACTCAGTAGTACTCATCATAGAGCACACCTTATTACATAGGGTGTGATTGCTCCGCCCCGATATACCATCGTGCTATGGTGTATTCGGAGGAGTAATGCCGAGAGAGAATCTCATTCTCCTTTAGAATAGTCCAGGAATTCCGTGCACAAGTATTCTCCTCCTTGATCTCATCATAGGATATAATACTTATACCCGTATTCTGGTTCTCTACTTCTCGCTTATATTCTATGAATATCTCAAAAGGTTCGGACTTGTGTTTCAACAGGAACATAGGTCTGAATCTAAAGAGATGATCAGAGAACGTAATGAAGTATAAAGAACCAGTCTTGGCATTTGTAGACTGGGGACCTACATACATCAACATGTATCATCCCAAGAGTTCACTAACTCTTTCTCTGTTTCCAGTAAATGGAGTTATGGTCATCTTATCTTTGTGACATGACTGGCAAGTTTCATAAGATGTAAATTCAAACAGATTTAAATATGCATCTACATGTAACTTCAGCTAGTCGGGTCACATTGATATGACCTAGTCTACAATGCATCAAGAAGGATTCGTTCATTTCTGAACTCTTCCTCTTGTGTGTGTTCCGTATACTAAGAACTGTAGTTTGATTTAGAACATTAATGCTTTTAGATAACGTGCCTGAACCGATCAACTTTTGATATAGGAAATGTTCAAAACATTATCCAACAATACAAAATTATATCGTTTCTTTACTAATAAAGAGACGGATACGATTTTGTATATCAGGTTCGGTATCTAATAACATTCGTTCAGAATCAATGTATTTGTAATACAGGGTGACAGTGACCGACAGACTTGGTTGCAACACTTGCCCCGTTTTCTGCCTCATGAAACTTATCACCCGTTCTCAGTTCTCTACCTAACTGTAGCCCTATGTAACAGATTACATATCTGGGATCCTGATCTGGTATCACATACCCAGGACGTAAAGAATACTGAGAAACAGTTCTGTATAATGAACACACCCGAAGATGATGCATCAGCATGCACTCTCTTCATTTGGGCGGCACGGGAATTCTGGTATTCCCCAATTTCCTGCTCTGTCTTATAACAATTATAAGTTGGAGCGGGACCAACGTTCCCCAGCTCAGTATAATAAGCGGGTTCGGTCAATAATCCGTTTTATTATCTTGATTAAGGCGTGATATGGTCGCTACCAGGAGAGAGAGAGAAGAAAACACTCAGCATGCGCTCTTTCAAGAATAGATTGGTTATAATTTTATCTAATCAGGATGGCTCCCACTGCTTTTTATCAAATCTTCCTTCAAACCCTAAAAGGAAAGACTAGCTGGGATTAATTACACACTACAAGTTCGCAAATCTTTCAGCCAGGCCAGTGTCGGTACTTTGAGGGAGGTCCCCCGTGCTTTCGCACGAACCTAATTAATGTAAACCTCGTTTTCCCAAAGGCGTAACCCCGTTGACACCTTTCTAGACACCTACTTGATCGGCTAATTGTAATGTATAAAACTCTCCCAGGAGTAACTCTTACTCGCAGCGGGTATCGGGATCCAACTATCTCATAGAAGGTATGCAATCTCATTGCAAATTTCAACACTTGAAATTCCCGATAATATTTTTCCCCTAGCACCCTATGACCTTGACGGAGGTCAACAAACCATAGGCTACTAGTCAAGTTCAACCCGTCATTTCTTGATCGAATTAAACCCACCCGCACGACCCTTGACGGAGGTCAACAAGGCCGCACGACTACCCTAACTCAATCTGCATCATATGCATAAACAGATAAATACTAGTTAGCTACCGCACACTACGCCTTGACGGAGGTCAACAAACGTAGCGCGAATACTAAATAGGACTTATCTGAAATGACGGAGGGCTACGACAGGTTTTTCTGAAAACCTATTGTGTAATGAACTTGATATCGTTGTAGAATCAAATGATTTTAAAATGGAGTGCTTTTGAGGCTTTTCTAGTTTTGCTAAAGGAGTCACTCCCGGTGAAGGGATCGTCGGTCCTTTCCTCGTCGAATGAGGTGCGGGATATATCATATATATCACTGTGCAAAGCAAAAACTCTTAAAAGCAATCAAAAGACAAATCGAGTGTGTAGCATCTGCCAGTTATTGCTAAAGGAGTCACTCCCGGTGAAGGGATCTCGGTCCTTTCCTCATCGAATAAGGTGCAGGATATATCACATATACCTCTGTGCAAAGCAAGAACTGTAGCTACCTGTTTTATTTTGAAATTCGATTCTACAACATGTTAGGTTTCTTTTATTTTATTAATCACATTAATGAAGTCCCATCATTTAAGTTACCTAAACATCACAGATAAATACGACGTACACTTATGCCATCCGCATTCGCCTCGATGTCCCCTCGTGCACCGTTAGGTTAGGTAACTAACGGCAGAGCGGGGCAGGGCTAGCGCGGGTGTAAAACATAAGTAACGTCTATATAATATATCATATATACTATATACTGTATCTATCACAGAACATCACATGATCACATCACAGATATCGCAGCAGAAGAATCATATGAAATATTGGATATACTAGGACGTCCGTGTTTTCAATACGAGCCAGTATAAAACACGGATTCCACGGTCGCGATGAATAGCCAAACCCACACCCCTAGACCCCTACGAGAGCGGCAAGCAACCCTACCAATTCTAGAGTTAGGAGACCCGGACTCGACTCCTCGAGTTGGTCTCCCACTGGACTCCAGAACCCGGTTACTTGTGCTCCCCTCCTTGGGTCTATCCTAGTGCGGAAAAGTAAATAATATACAAACGGTGACTACTTCCGCAACCTGGAAGCGCCCCAATAAAAGAATATTACATACAAGTTTTTACATGAATGAAAATGAAAAACACTCATCTCACATAAAAACCCCTGGCTATTCAAACACGACGATCCAATATAACATATCCAGCAACACATAACATCACATGTCATCAACGTAAGTAAATATGTCCATCCCAATTGTCGTTGACATATAGCAACGAAACCGGCGATATCACATATTACACTTACGGTCACAGAAAAGAAAGTGTAAAACTACAACAGTTGGAATCCGCAATCACCTCAGACATCGCATGCCTGACCAAATGAATTACTTAGACATCGCATGCCTAACAATTATAAACCCCGTATTTTAGTCTCATTATCGAAAACACTTTTCAATATTAAGTCGGGCAATTCAACAAGATTCCCGAAAAACTGATCGAATGCTCGTCGCAAACTTTAGTAGGCGGCAGCACCCCTGATACCGTCGACGAAGTGCACCAAGGCGGAACACCGCTACCGCGAGCACCCGAACGGATGCATTCGGCGACGGGGTTCTCCTACAGTCACTTGGTCGGGGCTATGGAGTGAGGCTGTCTATTAAGTTTACCCGGCGAGTATCCGCGTACGCTAAGTGATTGCGACGGACTTTTGATCACATCAAAATTCCGTGGCAACCGATCAAGTGAGACTAAACTGCTATGTTTATAATATTCATTCCGTTATCTCATAACTATTTGTGAATTCCAATTATTGTATCACATTCCAGATAAACAGAAAATGTTAAACTTTCCGATCGAACAATCGAACACCCAAGTTTTCCCGATACAGATCAACACATGAAACAAGTCTAACAACATTCCGTTCGTGCCTCAGTACCAACGGTCCAGCCGTAGAAGGGTCAAGCCAACGCCTCACATGTGGCACGCCGTACTCCCCCAAACCCGAAGGTTCAAAGGGCAGTTCAAGACGGTCACATAATCGAGTTAAGGTTTGTTGTCTTCTAGAGGGTCCATCGCGTTACTTGCACTACTTAGAACGTCGTTAAACTACGGAAAAATCCAACGCTTGGAAATTTCCCGACAGGGGAAAAATTGGGTATTTATATCCGGTCGAACTTTTTAACATATTCTAAAATTTATCCGGAAAGCCACACAGACAAAATTTGATAATCCGATCGAACTCATGAAAAACCCAAAACAACCCCTGAAAACTCAACTGTATAATAAATATTAAAATATCCCAGGAAAATCAGCACAGAAATCTGAGAATTACTGTGAAAAACAAAATGCACAAAACGACAAAACCGCCGCTGAACCGCCGCGCCATGCGTAGCACGTGCCGCGGTTCCGCGGTGGAAAAGTTGACTTAGGCCCACGAAATTTACAGTAATTCTTAGAAAACCCTGCTTGATTTTCTGCATATTTTAATTTGGAAAAATCCCAGTTTTTAAAAAAAGGACAGAGAGCATTTTTAGGGTTGGGGTTTCGGTTTGTCCGGCTTTCAAACTCCGTCTGGACTTCGCCTAAGGCTCTAGCTAGGCTCTGATACCACTGTAGGGTTCCTAGGCATCCTAATGAGGTCTCACAAGGCATTAACCATGCCAATTACAAAAATTCTAGGTGCCAAGAAACCCGACTACGGATCGTTTGCTAGAAATCTAGGCGAAAAGTAAACTAGTTAACAATTAACTAATGGGAAAACGGAAATACAATCTTTGTAGATCCGGTGCTCCACCTCCATAGCTCCGCAACGAAGTCCTCTCCGCTGTCCAAAAAGAATCCGGGCTCTAGCGTCGACTTCATCGGAGAATAAGCGAGCTAGGTCGTCGATGTTTATGCCGAAGATGATCTACGTCGAAGCATCGCAAGATCAAGCTCTCACTTCACCAAGTCAAGAAACTTGAGAAGGAAACACACTCTACTACTTGGCAAGAGGTAGAGGATGAAGAAATAGGAAGTGGGTAGACTTTAGTTTTGGATTTCTCACTCAAATTCATCACTTGCCATTGATGGAGGCAAGCTTTCTTCACTTGAAGCAAGGAAGAAGAAGAAGAATAATATGATAAGAATAAGAATAATTGGAAAAGAAAAAATGAATACTTATCATATTAGAACCATGGTCAAGTGTAGAGAATTAACTAAGGTTAGATTAATGGTTAGGGTTAAAGATGAAGACAAGAATGGTTACAAAGTCAAAGCTTCATGAAGCTTCAACTAAACTCCAAAATTAGCAACCATTCTTTTCTTATCTATTCAAAATAAATAAATAAATAAATAAGTAAGAATAGAAAACCCTAATCAATAGTTTAACCATGGCTTAATCCATTACACTTAACTGTAGTTAAACATGTATCATCAAACATGATACAATCAAGTGCACAAAAGTATATCACATATACAATGTGTACAATCCGAGTGAGAAAATCCATTTAAAGTGAACCAATACTAGTTAATGCAAAGTAATATATCAAATATATAATTATGCATTAAATCATTAAATCAACACTTGATTTAACGATCCGGTCATATCGCATATAACCGACTAGTATTCTATGTATCGGCTTATCGAACCAACCCTTGATTCGATAACTAGGTTATATCGCATACAACCTTTCGATACATTCATCGCAAGAATGGAATACGGTATCACATACACGCATTATTCTCGGTCCCGCACATATCTCATATGCGCTCCTATTTCGTTTCGCTTGAGCCAGGAAACCTCTGTGTAGGACTCTAAAGACTCGTCAATACGCCGGCAGCAGGTGATGATCATATCAAGCACCCACAAGCCGCAAGCGGTCTGCCAAACGTAACAGCCACCCGGGTATTGAGCGATCTGAAGATCGACGAGCAAGCCCGCTCACACTCCAGTGAATCCGACCAGTAACACTACCGTACAGTCCGGTCTGATCGTCTGATATGTCGCATATCTCGCCTAGGGGTGGTAAATGTCAGACCCCAATAGCTCGATAAGTCGTGTCGATATGAGGTCTATAACACTTCGAGAAACTACTGGTAACACTTACCAGTAAATCTCAGCAACCCTGGCTAGGGATTTCCTGTTATAGCCAATCAAACACAGCGCAACATCAACTCCCTATACCGGGAGAGACGAATCCCCTCCTATCGCTCATTTCCTCCATGTGAATCGGGACTGTACCCAAAAACCACCATTTTGCACGCCCTCTTGGACGTGGTAAGATGGAAATCAAAGCACAGTGGGAACCACACAAGACTCTATGACGATCTCGGGTCAACAGACTACTCTGTACCAGTGTCACCAGAGAACTGCCATCTGACGTGAGGTATAATACCATCTGGGAGTTCTCGGCGAGTCCGTCCAGTGTACCCAGTCTCTACTGAGCACCCGTATATCAACTCTGATGTCAAACACCAATGGATATGGGATCATCCATCGCCCATCTGTATGGGTCGAGAAGGTATACGCTAGTCTACTCTGGTATATCGATGCCCCGTCTCGATACACCCTCGACTAGGGACTTTGAAGTATGTACTTATGGACTACCCTGTTCCCACTAGTATGATCCGCATCATAGTCCAGGTAGTCAAGTATACATCCTAAGGGCTTTACCAACATGTAACAGAGAGACAAACAGTATACACGTTAAGGTAAAGTTCAACCAGATAGCATACTATCATGTCGAGCAAGAAAGTCCTCCCTATATATGTCCCAGCATCCACTACAATATACATCCTATGTATAGTAATGGCCTCTAGGGCATACATATAACTAACAGCCGTGACAAGTAGGATCTGGATGGACTTAAGCATAGCTTTTAAATTCTTAACTTTTCTATGTACACCAAGTAATCTTCTCAAGATATACTTGCTCCTGATGGGGATTTAACCCTTCAGATAAAGCAACCAAAGTCCATACTTTGTTGGTGTATAAGGATTCCATCTCAGATCAATAAGCATCAAGTCATTCTTACAGAGTCCCACTCCTGATGGCCAGTTCGAAACTAGTTGGGTCATCATCTCATGATGCAATCCTCGCTCCCACTATTATAGAGAAACCGAAGTATCTCTCAGGTGGGTGAGAACCCTACTAGATCGGCGGAGAGGCTGAGGTTCATTGGAAACTATTGAATCCTTTGGTTCTACCAAATCATCAGCTGCAGTTTGTATAGCTGGAACTCTTTCCAGTTCTACCTCATGACCACTAATTTCTTCACAAGAAATTCCCTTTCACAAAGGTGGCATGTTGAGAAACAAAACATCTTTTGTTCCTCGGTTAGGTAGAAGATATTCCCTTGCATATGCTTAGGATATCCATCAAACTTCCACAGATCTGACTTTGCCTCGAGCTTGTCCGGATTATGCTTTTAGACATAAGCTGGACAACCCAAATCTTAACAAACTTAAGATATGGGCTCTTTCCATTCCATATCACATATGAAGTGGTAGGCAACTGATTTGGTTGGAACCCTATTCAATAGGTATGCAAATTTACAAGTGCATAACTCCCAAAAGGAAATAGGAAACTCAGTAGTACTCATCATAAAGCACACCATATCAAATAGGGTGTGATTGCTCCATCCCGATACACCGACGTGCTGTGGTGTATACGGAGGAGTAATGCTGAGAGAGTATCTCATTCTCCTTTAGAATAGTCCAGAAATTCCATGCTCAAGTATTCTCCTCCTTGATCTCATCAAAGGACATAATACTTATACCCGTTTTTGGTTCTCTACTTCTTACTTATATTCTGTGAATATCTCAAAAGCTTCGGACTTGTGTTTCAACAGGAACATATGTCCGGATCTTGAAAGATAATCAGTGAATCTAATGAAGTACAAAGAACCGGTCTTGGCATGTGTAGACAGGGGACCTTCATACATCAGCATGTATAATTCCCAAGAGTTCATTAACTCTTTCTCTGTTTCCAATAAACAGAACTGTGGTCATCTTATCTCTGTGACATGACCGACAAGTTTCACAAGATGTAAATTCAAACTAATTTAAATATGCATCTATATGTAACTTCAGCTAGTCGGGTCGCATTGATATGACCTAGTCTACAATGCCTCAAGAAGGATTTGTTCATTTCTGAACTCTTCCTCTTGTGTGTGTTCTGTATACTAAGAACTGTAGTTTGATTTAGAACGTCTATACTTTTAGATAACGTACCTGAACCGATCAACTCTTGATATAGGAAATGTTCAAAACATTATCCAACAATACAAAATTATATCCTTTCTTTACTAATAAAGAGAATGATATGATGTTGTACATCAGGTACGGTATCTAATAACATTCGTTCAAAATCAATGTATTCTGGTAATACAGGGTGACAGTGACCAACAGACTTAGCTGCAACACTTGCACCGTTTCTATCTCATGAAAATTATCACCCGTTCTCAGTGCTTTACCTATGTGTAGCCCATGTAACAAATTACATGTGCGGGATCCTGATCTGGTATCTCATACCCAGGACGTAAAGGATACTGAGAAACAGTTCTCTGTAATGAACACACCCGAAGATGATGCATCAACATGCACTTACTTCGTTTGGGCGGCACGGGAATTCTGGTAATCCCTAATTTCCTGCTCTGTCTTATAACAATTATAAGTTGGAGCGGGACCAACGTTCCCCAGCTCAGTATAACAAGCAGGTTCGGTCAATACATCCGTATTATTATCTTGATTAAGACGTGAAATGGTCGCTAGCTGGAGAGAGAGAAGAAAACACTCAGCGTATGCTCTTGCAAGATTAGATTGGTTATCTAATATATCTAATCAGGATGTCTCCCACTGTTTTAGTCAAATCTTCCTTCAAACCCTAAAAGGAAAGACTAGCCGGGATTAATTACACCCTACAAGTTCGCCAATCTTTCAGCCAGGCCAGTGTCGGTACTTTGAGGGAGGTTCCCCATGCTTTCGCACGGACCTAATTAAAGTAAACCTCGTTTTCCCAGAGGCATAACTCCGTTAACACCTTTCTAGACACCTACTTGATCGGCTAATTGTAATGTGTAAAACTCTCCCAGGAGTAACTCTTACTCGCAGCGGGTATCGGGATCCAACTATCTCATAGAAGGTATGCAATCTCATTGCAAATTTCAACACTTGAAATTCCCAATAATATTTTTCCCCTAGCGTCCTATGACCTTGACGAATGCCAACAAACCATAGGCTACTAGTCAAGTTCAACCCGTCATTTCCCGATTGAATTAAACCCACCCGCACGGCCCTTGACGAATGCAATAAATTCGCACGACTACCCTAACTCAATCACATCATATGTTTATACAGATAAGCATAAATAGCTACCGCACACTACGCCTTGACGAAAGCCAACAAACGCAGCACGAATACTATGAAGTACTTATCTGAAATGACGGAGGGCTACGACAGGTTTTTAAGAAAACCCTTTGCGTAATGAACTTGATATCGTTGTAGAATCGAGTGATTTTAAATGGAATGTTTTTGAGACTTTTCTAGTTTTGCTAAAGGGGTCACTCCCGGTGAAGGGATCGTCGGCCCTTTCCTCATCGAATAAGGTGCAGGGTATATCATATATACCGCTGTGCAAAGCAAGAACTATAGAAGCAATCAAAAGACAAACCGAGTTTGTAGCATCTGCTAGTTTCACTAAAGAGGTCACTCCCAGTGAAGGGATCTCGGCTCTTTCCTTATCGAATAAGGTGCAGGATGTTCTACAAGGAACACCGCTATGCAAAGCAAGAACTAGAGCTACCAGTTTTTAAACAAGTATCTACAACATCTTAGGTTTCTTTTATTTCATTAATCTCATTAATGAAGTCCCATTTTATTATGCTTCACAAGCATCTCTTTTGAAACGAAATCTGCAATATAACATATATCTCATATATATAATATAAACATTCGTCTCAGGCAGTAATATGATCTCATCACAGAACATTGCAGCAGAAGAACATATATGAAATATTGGATATACTAGGACGTCCATGTTTTCAATACGAGCCTGTATAAAACACGGATTCCACGGTCGCGATGAATAGCCAAACCCACATCCCTAGACCCCTACGAAAGCGGCAAGCAACACTGCCAATTCTAGGGTTAGGAGACCCGGTCTCGACTCCTCGAGATGGTCTCCCACTGGACCCTAGAACCCAGTTACTTGTGCTCTCCGTCTTGGGTCTACCTAATGCGGAAAAGTAAATAATATACAATGGTGACATCATCCTCAGCCCGGAAGTGCCCCAATAAAAGAATATTACATACAAATGAATTTTACATGAATGAAAAAGAAAAACTCTAATCTCACATAAAAACCCCGGCTATTCAGAACGCGACGATCCAATATAACATATCACATCAACACATAATATCTCATATCATCAACGTAAGCAAGTATGCGTATCCCGATTTTCGTTGATGTATAGCAACGAAGCCGGCAATACACCACATAATACGCTTACGGTCACAGAAAAGAAAGTGTAAAACTACAACAGTTGGAATCCGCAACCTCCTTAGACATCGCATGCCTAACCAAATGAATTCCTTAGACATTGCATGCCTAACAATTATAAACCCCGCATTTTAGTCTCATTATCGAAAACTCTTTTCAATATCAAGTCGGGCAATTCAACAAGATTCCCGACATCCTGATCGAATGCTCGTCGCAAACTTTAGCAGACGGCCGCACCCCCGGATGCCGTCGATGAAGTGCACTAAGGCGGAACACCGCTGCCACGAGCACCCGAACGGATGCTTTTGGCGACGGGGTTCTCCTACAGTCACTTGGTCGGGGCTATAGGGCGTGGCTGTCTATTAAGTTTACCCGGCGAGTATCCGCGTATGCTACGTGATTGCGACAGACTTTTGATCACATCAAAATTCCGTGGCAACCGATCATCTGAGACCGAACTGCTAGATTTATAACATTCAAATTAGTTATCTCATAACTACCTGTGGATTCCAAATATTGTATCACATTCTAGATAAAAAGACAGTGTTAAACTTTCCGATCGAATAATCAAACACCTAAGATTTCCCCAATATATCTCAACACTTGAAATCAGTTTAAAAACATCCATCACATGCCACAGTACCAATGGTCCAGCCGTAGAAGGGTCAAGCCAACGCCTCACATGTGGCACGCCGTACTGCCACAAACTCTAAGGTTCAGAGGCAGTTCAAGACGGTCACATAATCGAATTAAGGTTTGTTGTCTTCTAGAGGGTCTACCGCGTTACTTGCACGACTTAGAAAGTTTCAAACTAGAGAAAAAATCCAACTTTTGAAAAATTTTCCAACTGGGGAAAAAGTGAGTTATTGATATCCGTTCGAACTTTTTAACAGGTTCTAAAAATTACCTGGACAAACTAAACAAAGTTAAATTATCCGATCGAATCAATGAGTCCCCAATACAACACAGAAAACTCAACTCTTGAGTGGAATTAAAAATTCCCAGAATAGTGCAAAAGAAACCAGGAATGTTACTGTGAAGTAGTGGGTCCCAATATTACTATTCCGCCGCGGAACCGCGGCCACGTGCGTGGTTTGGCCGCGGTTCCGCGGTCACGTGATCGAATCAACGGTGCGTACTTCACAGTAATTCCTCTATTTCCCTGCATGATTTTCTGGTTATTTTTTATATGAAAAATTCTACAGTTTTGAAAAATTTCTAGAAACTAGGGTTAAATGGGGTTTCGGAGTTCGATCGGAGTTCGATCTTCGTCTAGACTTCGCCTAAAGCTCTAGCTTGGCTCTGATACCACTGTAGGGTTGCTAGGCACATGCACAAGGGTCTACGAGGCATTAACCATGCCCGGTTAAAAAATTAGCCATGCCAAACAACCCAAAGCCGGATCTTTAAACTAGAGATTAGGCGAAAACATGCATGTTAAACATTTTAACACTGAGTGAGAGGGATTACAACCTTTGTAGATCCAGTCCCTCACTTCTAGATGTCCCCTTCGCTGCGATCGTGAACTCCGGACTCTAGAGAAGCTCCACAAGAAGAACGAACGTGCTTGCTTCGATGACTTCGAGGCTGAAAATGATCTACGTCGGGGAGACACTAACTCAAGCTATTCCTTCACTAGGTCATGAACTTTGTGAAGAGAACACACTATACTACATGGCAAGTGGTAGAGGATGAAGAAGTAGGAGGTGGGCTCACTTTAGAATTGATTTTCTCACACTTTTTCTCATAGCACCATTAGAGCTTGAAAGCTTTTTCAAGGAGCTTGATGAAGAAGAAGAAGAAAGAATAATATCATCATATGAATTATCTCCCCCTCAATAATGTAACTATGGGTGAGTTAAGCTATCATGCTTAACTCATGTAGAGAATTGACCAAGGTATATGGTTAAGGGTTGGGTTAACTAAATATCCTAAAGAATGACAAATGAGTTGACTTTGTCAATGTTTCCACAAGCTTCATGAAAGCTTGAGAACTTTGACAAAGTCTTTCTCTTTTGTTATTCTTAAGATATAAATAAAACCCTAATCTTTACCCTAATCTTGGTATAAATCTCATACACCCATCTTTGATGTATCATCAAGCATGACACAATCATATGTACAAAAATATATATCACATATACACTTATGCACAATCTAGTGAGAAAATAAATCTTAAGTGAGCTAATACTAGTTAATGTAATGTAATATATCAAATATATAATTATACATTAAATTATTAAATCAACTCTTGATTTAATAACCCGGCTATAACCGACTAATATCATGTGTAACAACTTATCGAATCAACACTTGATCCGATAGCCCGGCTATATTGCATACAACCGATCAATGTCACGAATCGCGAGAATAGAATACGGTATCTCATATCGTATCAATCTCGGTCCCGCACATATCACATATGTGCTCCTACTCCGTTTCGCTTGAGCCAGGAAACCCCTGTGTAGGACTCTAAAGACTCGTCAATACGCCGGCAGTAGGTGATGATCATATCAAACACCCACAAGACGCAAGCGGTCTGCTAAACGTAACGGCCACCCGGGTATTGAGCGATCAGAAGATCAACAAGCAAGCCTGTACATTCTCCTATGAATCCAATCAGTAACACTCCCGTACAGTCCGGTCTCGTCGTCTGATATGTCATATATCTCGTCTAGGGGTGGTAAATGTCAGACCCCAGTAGCTCGATAAGTCGTGTCGATATAAGGTCTATAAGAGTTCGAGAAACTACTGATAACACTTACCAGTAAATCTCAGCAACCCTGGCCAGGGATTTCCAGTTATAGCCAATCGAACACAGCACAACATTAACTCCCTATACCGGGAGAGACGAATCCCCTCTTATCGCTCATTGCCTCCATGTGATTTGGGACTGTACCCAAAAGCCACCTTTTTGCACGCCCTCTTGGACGTGGTATGATGGAAACAAAGCATAGTGGGAATCACACAAGACTCTATGACGATCTCGGGTCAACAGACTACTCTGTACCAGTGTCACTGGAGAACTGCCATCTGACGTGAGGTATAATAACATCTGGGAGTTCTCGGCGAGTCCGTCCAGTGTACCCAGTCTCTACTGAGCACCCGTACACCATCCTTGATGTTTAACACCGATGGATATGGGATCATCCATCGCCCATCATATGGGTCAAGATGCGTATACGCTAGTCTACTTTAGTGTATCGATGCCCTGTCTCGATACACCCTCGACTAGGAACAGTTATAGGATGTACTCGTCGACTACCGTGGCCCCCACTAGTATGATCTCATCATAGTCCCAGTAGTCGAGTATATATCCTAAGGGCTTTATCAACATGTAACATAAAGACAATCAGAATACATGTTAAGATAAAATACAACCAGATATCATACTATCATGTCGAGCAAGAAAGTCCTCCCTATATATGTCCAAGCATCCATTACAATATACATCATATATACAGTAATGGCCTCTAGGGAATACATATAACTAACACCACGCCCTACGGACGACGACATAAATTAGTCTCCATATACAATCCACGGGCAACCAAACAAAAAACAAACACCCATGACACGAAGTGACCATATGGAGAAGGAGAAAGTTGTTACCGCGATGCGGTAGCGTAATTAACTGCAGGGGCTTGCGCCTGCAGGGAAGAGCGTCTCCACAATCAAAACCCCCTCAAACGAGGGAGAATCTGACGAAGTCTGCTACATCGGCCGCATCCGTTTAAACCTTCGATACACGGTGCTATAAATCTACTTGGCATCTTCGGAGAGGTGGACGGATAGCACCAATTAGTATCTGCCCCGAAATTCAGGCTAGACGTTTATCGCGTCTCCGCGTTTCGGAGGGGAACAGATTCTGGCACGTTAGGTGGGACCTTTTCCTCTTTCCACTCCACACTTCGTGTGTCATGTTCACGAACGAATCGCGGTTTGCTAATGGTTGCCCTTGGGTTCGAGGTACTAAGATTTGGCATTTTTCTTAGTGCAGAAAGCGAAGGATCAATGGCGTCCACTTGCACAAAGTGTTCCAACTGCAATTGCAACCCACGCTCCGCCTCATCTGGAGGCATAGCTTATGGGCCTCAAGCGGCTTCCCTGTTCACGATGCCGGTGGAACAAGTCACTCAGGCCACTACTGGTTTGTTTTTCGGGACCATGCTCCCTCCGATGAGCTTCAGCACCCCTGTACCAACACCAGAAGCTCCCAAGAAGTCAGTCTTTGATCGGCTTGCTACTACCGCGGCCCCTCTCAACGGGTCGTCCAGCTCCGGCGCTTCAGTCTTTGCCAGATTGGGCCAAAGTTCATGCGGGCCTATGATGAAGCCTGCAGTTCCAGAAAAGGTTATTCCGAAAAGGATAGCCATCCGTTCTCCTGAAGTCGTCAAGGCGGCTTCTCCTGCCAAAGGGTCGGTCTTTACAAGACTGACTATTCCGGCTCCCGCTCCGGCTCTCATTCCTGCTCAAAAGTCTGTCTTCGACAGATTGGCTACTGCTGCTCAACGGACGTCAGTCTTCAAGAGGCTGGCACCGGCGACGCCTTACAAGAACAGGGGGCATGATGAAGTCATCCCCATCACCGAACCAACACCATCAGCTCGACACGCTCGACGTCGTCACTGGCGCCGAGTAAGGAAGGTTGGGGGCAACTCCCCCTCTGGGTTAACTCTACCAGCCCCAACGGTGGAAGTCAATGCTGTTGTTCCAACTGGGAATAACTTTGAATTGCTGAACAAGGTGCGCAAGAACTCTCCTACCACCGTACTGAAGAGATCTCCTCCACCGGTGGAGACTGTTACAAAAATAAAGCCGGAGCAGTCCCCTCAACGGCTGTCCTCCAAAGTTTACAAAGTCTGGCGACGGGTCCAGGAGTCGGTGATTGATCAAGACTATCCCCGTTGACAGAAGAAGCTGAAGGTCCAGCAGGAAGAGAACCGTCCTGGAAAGCCGCAAAAGACGACAACTGTTTATCCCAATCAGAGCAAAGCTCTGTTTAAATTCCAAAGTGGAAAAAGAAGCAATGCTTCTATTATTTCTCCAATCAGAGCAAAGCTCTGCCAAAAAAAAAAAAATCAGTTGCGCGACACGTGTCTGCGCAGTTGCGCAAGCACAGCTGCGCGACACGTGTCACGCGCTGAGAGAGTTGCGCAAAACAGAATAAATCTTTTCTGTTCTTGTTAAAACAAGAAGATTTTCTTCTGTAAACCAGGGGCCTTTGGATCGAAAATCCAACGGTGGGGAAAATTACCCAAATCACTCAGAAAACGATTTATGTAACAAATTATAACTAATTCATGGGCACTATAAAAAGGACCCTAGACCTCATTTCAAAAAGGGAGGAAGATCTGGCTAAAAAAAAAAGAGAAGAGAACTCTTGAGAACTCTTGAAGAATAAAAAAAAAAGGTAAAAACCTTTAAAAGAAGAGAAAATTCTCTTATGAACAAGATCATAGATCTTCAACGATAAATAAATAAATAAATAAAATAGTGCCTTGCACTTGTTTTATGAACCATCGGTTCTTGAAGCTGAAAGGTTCTTAAATTAATAGTGCTTTGCACTTTCATGATTGGTTCTCTGAGATAAGAAAAACAAGAAAAACAAGAAAAACTTGTTTTTATATCTAAATCAAATAGTGCCTTGCACTTGTTTTATGAACCATCGGTTCTTGAACCTAAAAGGTTCTTAAATTAATAGTGCTTTGCACTTTTATGAACTTTTGGTTCTCTGAGATAAGAAAAATAAGAAAAAACTTGTTTTTTCTTAGATCTAAATCAAATAGTGCTTTGCACTTCTTTTTTTGAACCATCGGTTCTTGAATCTAAAAGATTCTCAAATTAACAGTGCTTTGCACAAATGCAATGCATTACTAAAAGGGTCAGGCCCAAATCAAAATGACCTGACAGGCCAAAATAAATTGCAAGGCAATAAATGGGCAGAGCCCAAATAAATTGATGCTTTGCATCCTTTATACAAGGGCAGAGCCCAAATAAAATTGATGCCTTGCATCATTCCTAAAAGGGCAGAGCCCAAAACAAATTGATGCTCTGCATCCTTTCTGGGCAAGGCCCAAATAAAAATAAAAAAAAGAAATGCAATGCAAAAGCAAATAAAATGTTGAATATTTCAACTGGACTTAGCCCAATTTTGGCCATAAGTCCTTAAATTAAATTGACTGAGCAAAATTGCTCTTCTAAAGCAATTTACATCCGGTTCGAGGGTACATCTCCGAACTCCTTTGACATCCGTCGTTGTAATTCCTTAACGACGTCAAAGAGGTGACGGGTCCCAACGACCACACATCGATATGGACTGCGGGGTCCTTAAACTCGTGGACCGAAATGTCCATAAACTAACATTGGACCGAAACGTCCCTAAATTAATAATGGACCGAAACGTTCTTAAACTAACATCGGACCGGAACGTCCATAAACTAACATCGGACCGGAACGTCCCTAAACTAACATCGGACCAGAACGTCCCTAAACTAACATCGGACCGAACGTCCCTAAACTAACATCGGACGGAAACGTCCTTAAACTAATATCGGACCGAAACGTCCTTAAACTAATATCGGACCGAAACGTCCCTAATCTAATATCGGACCACCACGTCCCTAAACTGGAATATGGACCACCACGTCCCTAAACTGGCACAATAGAGGCCAAATGCTCTTTTGTCGGATCTAAACAGTCCCGTTAAGTTGATCTTAGTCTCAAACTGGACTAACGTATCCTTAACAAACGTTCGAGTCGATCTTAGCCTCAAAAATGGCTAATGTATCCTCCAAACAGACTTTAGTCCCAAATTGGACTTTGAATCTCCCAAACTGGAACAATAGAGCCCAAACACTCTTTAGTCGGATCTAAACGATCCCGTTAAGTTGATCTTAGTCTCAAACTGGACTAACGTATCCTTAACGAACGTTTAAGTTGATCTTAGCCGCAACGCGACTAACGTATCCTTAAACTAAAAACACCAAACCCAAATCTAAGCAAATACGGATTTGGACTAATCCACGTCCTACGGGCGACGGCATTACTCAGTCTCCGTATACAATCCACGGGCAACCACAAACAAAACAAACACACACGACACGAAGTGAAATTCTGGAGAAGGAGAAAGTTGTTACCGCGATGCGGTAGCGTAATTAACTGCAGGGGCTTGCGCCTGCAGGGAAGAGCGTCCCCACAATCAAAAACCCCTCAAGCGAGGGGGAATCTGACGAAGTCTGCTACATCGGCCGCATCCGTCTAAACCTCCGATATACGGTGCCATAAATCAACTTGGCATCTTCGGAGAGGTGGACGGATAAAACCAAATAGCATCTGCCCAGAATCCCAGCGTCAGGACATCGCGGTCCTGTGCGCCGCCTTTCGGAGGGGTACAGATTCCGGCACGCCCGGTGGGACCTCTTCCTTTTTCCACTCCACACTTCGTGTGTCGCGTTCGCGAACAAATCGCGGTTTGCTGTGATTGCCTGTGGATTCAAGGTACTAAGATTTGGTGTCTTGCTTTATGCAGAAAACAGAAAATCGATGGCTTCGAACTGCACCGCCCGCAGCGATAATTCTCGCTCCGTCATTGCTGGAGGAGTGACTTATGGGCCCCAAGCGGCCTCCCTTTTCAAAATGCCGGTGGAGCAGATGGCTCAAGCCACCACTGGACTATTTTTTGGGACCATGCTCCCACCAATGAGCTTCAACGCCCCAATGACATTGCAAGAAGCTCCAAAGAAGTCGGTCTTCGATCGACTTACCACTGCCGCGACCCCTCTCAACGGGTCGTCCAACTCCACTGCTTCAGTTTTTAACGGACTAGGCCAGAGCTCTAACAGGCTCATGAAGAAGCCTGCCATACCAGAAGGCGTTATCCCGAAGCGGATAGCCATTCCAACTCATGTTCCTGGCAAAATCACCAAGGTTGCTTCCCATGTTCAGAAGTCCGCTTCTGACAAGTTGGCCGTCCCCGTTCAACGGACGTCGATCTTTAAAAAGCTGGTACCAGTATATTCTGACCAACACAGGGGGCATGAGAAGGTCACCCCTATAGCTGAAACAACTCCATCAGCACGACACGCTCGACGTCGCCACTGGCGTCGAGTAAGGAAGGCTGGGGGCAACTCCCCCTCTGGGATAACTCCGTCAGCTCCGATGGTGAGGATCGATGCTGCTGTTCCAACCAAGAACAGCTTTGAACTGCTCAACAAGGTGCGCAGAAACTCTCCTACTGCGATGTTGAAACAAACTCTTTCACCTGTGGAGAATACTCCAGAGAAGAAGCTAGAGCAGCCCCCTCAACGTCTGTCCTCTAAAATTTACAAAGTCTGGCGACAGGTCCAAGAGTCGGTGATCGATCAAGACTGCCTCCGACGATAGAAAAAGATGAAGGTTCGGCAGGGGAATGATTACTCTGTCAAACCACAAAAAGCAAAAGCTACTTGGGTGCCCACTACAACGGCTCCCTTGACTCCAATCACTCAAAAAAGGAGGCCACAAAAAGCCCCTGTGAACATGGCGAAGCATAAAAGCGCTGAACACAAACGCCCCAAGTCTGGGAGTATGGTGGTGCACACTGTTTATATGACTTCTGGAAAGGATGAAAGCCGCACTTCTACGGGCCACCGACCGCTCACCCGATCCGTGACGAAAGCCCAGGAGCAACAACAAAAGCTTCAGGAAATGATGACTACAATGGCTGCACTCACTGAGCCAAAAGAAAGCTCTGAAACGTCTTCGGATGAGCGTCAAGAACAAGAAACCGACGCTGACTTTTTACGCAGAGTCTTCGAAAAGAGGGAAAAAGAAGCTGCAGAGCAAGCGGCTAATATAAAACAGATGGCGCTCCTCTTCCAAGATATGGTAGGGATGATGTTACAGCCGGAACCTCCTGCTGAAGATCCTCCGATCGTCCTTGAAGACGACAGGGGAGAAACGTCAAATCCTCCGCCGGCTCTGTCAACAGCCAAGGAGGAGGCAATCTCCAAAGTTGACCTAGACGAATATATAGCTCAGCAGATCCGGGTTCATCAGGCGAATGAAGCGGCTGGGCAAATTGTTAGAACCGGATGACCGTATCCGGGCTGGTATGACCAAATCAGTTACCCGCCAGGATATACGATCCCTAAATTCCACGTATATAAAGGGACAGGGAATCCGCATCAGCATGTCGCTCAATTCAGGGCCTTATGCGGCAATACTGGAGGCGATGACAAATTGTTGCTACGTCAATTCGTCGGCAGCTTAGCAGAAACAGCCTTTGAATGGTATTCGGAGCTACCTAACGACTCTGTCAAAACATTTGCAGAGATGGAACTGCTGTTTACACAAAGATTCGCGAGTGCTAGTGAACGCACCCCAATAACAGCACTAATAAATGCCAGGATAAGGCCAAGCGAAACGTGGGTTCAATACGCAACACGATGGCGGAACCTATGGTCGAAATGCGAACAACGCATAGAAGAGGCACCTGCGGTAGGCATGTTTGTGGGAACTCTCGATCCGCAGGCGATCATCTCGCAATTCATGATGTTCTTCAGGCCGACCACCTTCCAGGCCTTGATCGACAAATTAGCCCAAATGGACCAGATGGGCCATAGACCGTCTCCTCCAAGACCCGATCCCCGAAATGAGAAAGGAAAAGCGATCATCGTCGCCAATGCTCAACAACAGTCGAGCAACTCAAAGCCGGTCGTTCGCCAAAACAACGTGCGTCCACGCCCATCTCTCGAAAAGAAGCTAGGACGTCCTTACTCGTTTCCTCAGAATAAAACGAGAAGACTGTTCGAGCTGGCAGTGCGCAACAGATTCATTAATCTGCCGAATCCAAAACGTCCGTTGCAGCCAGGCGATCTTAATAATCCCAATTATTGCCCTTACCACCAAACGGTAAGTCACCCGATTGAGAATTGTTTTGTCTTTAAGGGATGGATTGAGGATCAATACCTGCAAGGCAAGTTCACGCTGTCTGAAAGCTGGAAGGTAAACCCCCCACAGCTGCACTCTCCAAAGAAGACGGACACGCCGGGGGCAACTTGTTCTTTCGTCGAGGATGAAAACGATGGAAAAAACTTATCGGATGAATCCGAAGACTACGTAGCGACTTGTCATGTGATTTCTCATTCACTGACGGATAATGAGGAGGCTCCTTGCGCTGAGAAATCAATGGCGGACCCTGAAACAGAAATTCCGCGGCCGTCAGACAAGTTGATCGATGCCTTCCTAAATGAAATTCGTCTGAAAGCAAAAGCCAATCAAGAGCATGAAATGGCCATACTGGAAAGAACCAAGGTATTACCGTCAAATCAAAAGCCATACACTGCGGGTAAAAACAAATTCAAGATGAGGAAACGGTTCGCCAAAGCTCTATCAGTAGGAATGAAGCTACCGCCCTCTGAAGAAAATTCTTTCTCTGAGATAGAGATGCACCCTAACTTCTGTTTATATCATCAGAAGATCATACATCCTACCGAAGACTGCGAATCCTTTAACTGTTGGTGGCAAGGGTATGTCGCTCAAAAGCGACACTTCGACAGGACAAAGTGCGAAGCTTGTGGACATCGGAAAAATGCGATAGATGAGGGCAAAGGAGCCGCCGCAAACTGTCATATAGCCGACTTCAAGGGATCACAAATTATCACCTTTAGAAGCGACTCTGACGAAGAAGCTATCCCCAACTCTTCCCTCGGGGAATCTATTTCAAAAATAAAGGAATTGAGAAGCTGCGAGAACGTTCAGCCATGCAATCGCATGCTACTCGGAAAAAATCCCGACCCCGTAAGCAAGGGACCGAACAAGAAGAACAAAGGAAAAGGAAAAACGGCCCTCGTCGCCGGCGCTCAACAACAATCAGGTGACCCTAGACCGGTTGCTCGCCAAAGCAACAAGCGGCAATCCCTCCAGGAAAAGCTGAAATGTCCTTACTCGTTTCCGCAAGATAAAACAAGGGGACTGTTCGAGCTGGCAGTGTGCGACAGACTCATCAATCTGCCGAGTCCAAAACGTCCGTTGCGGCCAGGCGATATTGATAATTCTAATTATTGCCCTTACCACCAAACGGTAGGTCATCTGATCGAGGATTGCTACGTCTTCAAGAACTGGGTTGAAGACCAATACCAACAGGGCAAGTTCGCGTTGTCCGAAATTTGGAAGGTGAACCCGCCACAACCGCATGCTCCGAAAAATATGGATACGCCGGGAGCATCATGTTCATTCATGGAGAAGGACTCATGGACCGAAAAGTCCATAAACTAGAAACTCGCCTCAAATATGGCAACGATAGACCGAAATGTCGTTAAACTAACGATGGACCACTATGTCCTAAAACTGGCTGCGGACCGAAACGTCCTTAAACTAACAACGGACCGAGACGTCCTTAAACTAATGATGGAACGCAATGTCCTAAAACTTGCAATGGACCGAAATGTCCTTAAACTAATAGCGGACCGAGATGTCCTTAAACTAATAGCAGACCGAAACGTCTTTAAACTAATACCGCAGCATCCTTAGGCTGACAAGATAAAAAAAAAAAAAAAAAAAAAGAAGAAAAAAAAAGGTATGTCCATAAGCAAAACGGGCATGGAGGAAAACCCGAAAGGGCTCCGTGAGTAAAAACAGCAGGGCTACCGGCGAGTGTTCGTGAAAACCCGAAAGGGCGCGACCTCGTAAAAAAAAGAGAAAGAAAAAAAAATAAAAAAAATAAAAGTAATAAAAAGAATAAAAAAAAAAGGGTAAGTCCATAAGCAAAATGGGCACGGATGAAAACCTGAAAGGGCTCCGTGAGTAAAAACAGCAGACTACCGGCGAGTGTTTGTGAAAACCCGAAAGGGCGCAACCTCGTTAAGAAACACTTATAGGGTCCTCTCGACCCTGTAAGGAGAAACCACCTGCGTGAGATCCTTACGACTCACAAGGGAACAACACACTTAGGAATCCCCACGATTCCTAAGGAGAAAATACACTTGCGAGATCCTCACGACTCGTGAGGAGAAGGCTCTTATGGGACCCTCACGGCTCGTAAGATTTGAAAACCTTAAGTTACAGAGGCTTAAACCTGTGCTTAAGCAACCCCCACAACTTTCGACATTGCCCTACAAGTGGTCCTATATTGACCCTTGTATACAATCCACGGACGCGAATAAACATTTCCCTAACTAAGTCCCATCTGAGACTAGGGATGTGTTTGCATGGAAAACAACCCTTGTAAATCCTCTCGACTTACAAGGAGAAAACCCTCCTGTAGGATCCTTACGACTTACAGAGGAACAATACACTTAGGAACCCTCACGATTCCTAAGGAGAAAATACACCTATAAGATCCTCACGACTTGTAGGGAGAAATAGCTTTGTGAGACCCTTACGGCTCATAAAGTCAAAAGCCTTAGTCGACAGGACCTTAACCCTGGTCGCTAAGCCACCTTTGTTCTACATCGACAGAGGCAAATGATGATTCGCTCCTGGCAATATCCCAGTGGTAGCGATGCTGATGCCTAAACCGGTATCAAATTCCAAGTCCTTTCACGGCAAATGATGATTCGCTCCTGGCAATATTCCAGTCGCAGCGATGCTGATTCCAAGATTGGTATCAGATCCCAAATCCCCTACTCGGAAAAAATAAAAATAAAAATAAAAATCAGAAAGCCAAAATAAAAATGCATACGAAATAGCCGAAATGATGGGGCAACTTGCAAAAAAAATCAGCAAGTAAAAATGTATGCATGCAAAATAGCCGAAATGATTGGGCAACTCGCAATAAAAAGCAGCGAGTAAAAAAAAAAAATAATATAGCCGAAACGATTGGGCACCGCGAAAAATAGCCGAAACGATTGGGCAATCGCGACCTTCGCGATATAAAAACTGAAATGATAGAGCATCGCGGAAAGAATAAAAAAAAATGAAAGAATAAAACTTTTTGCCCTACAGGTGAAATCACATCGATCCCTGTATACAATCCAGGGGCACAGATAAAAAGGGAACAATACCTTCCCAACAGGCTCCACCAGAAAGCGAAGCCAAATCTCGACGGTTCATAGATAACCTAGAGACCATCTCGACATTTGTCGCAATATTACAGACACGATGTCAACAAATGAAGCAAAGGAAGGTCCCTAACTTCAGGGTCTCGACGTCAATATCGACAACTTAAAGATCACCAACGGCGTTTCTCCTCACTCCAACTAGATGCAGACATGACGTCAACAACTGACCTCAGAATCGCAACGAAACGGAACCATGACAAAGTCCATAGTTCCAAATCTCAATGGCCACGTCTACAGCCTGGAGACCAACAACGGTGTGCCTCCTCATTCCAACAGGACACAGATGTTACACCATCAAGCGGAGCGATGGCAAAATCCCAGCTTCACCTCAGCATTCGTCTCGATACAGTAGAGTAATGTCAACAACAGCGTTCCTCCGCAGTCCAGCTGGAGGCAGATGCAACGTCAACAAAAGACCTCACGGTCGAAACAAAGCGGAGTAACGGCAAAATCCCAACTCCACCTTAGCATTCGTCTCGTTACAACAGATGCAATGTCAACAACGGCGTTCCTTCGCAACCCAGCGGGGTGTACATGCAAAGTTAACAAAAGACCCCATGGTCGAAACAAAGCGGAGTGATGGCAAAATCCCAGCTCCACCTCAGCATTCGTCTCAATACACCAGACGCAGTGTAAGCAAACGAAGCGAAGGCCACATTCTTAGCTTCAACGTCTTTACGGTAACTCACATAAAACCGGAAAGACAATCGGAGACCATCTCACATGAAGTGGTCACCTCCTTGACGTTCGTCTCGATACAGTAGACGAAATGTCAACCTCAGCGTTCTTCCTCCAGCAGGGATTCAGACATGACAAAGCAAATGAAGCGAAGGCCACATTCCTAGCTTCAACGTCTTTACGGTAACTCACATAAAACCGGAAAGACAATCGGAGATCATCTCGCATCAGCACAGAGTGGTCACCACCTTGACGTTCGTCTCGATACAGCAGACAAAATGTCAACCCCAGTGTTCTTCCTCCAACAGGATTTGGACACACCAAAGCAAACGAAGCGAAGGCCACATTCCTAACTTCGACGTCTTGACGGTAACTCACATAAAACCGGAAAGACAATCGGAGACCAACTCACATGAAGTGGTCACCTCCATGACGTTCGTCTCGATACAGTAGACGAAATGTCAACCTCAGCGTTCTTCCTCCAGCAGGGATTCAGACATGACAAAGCAAATGAAGCAAAGGCCACATTCCTAGCTTCAATGTCTTTACGGTAACTCACATAAAACCGGAAAGACAATCGGAGATCATCTCGCATCAGCACAGAGTGGTCACCACCTTGACGTTCGTCTCGATACAGCAGACGAGATGTCACCCCAATGTTCGTCTCGACACAGCAGACGCAACGTCATCAAACAAACGGAGCCACGGCAAAATCCCTAGTTCCCACCATGACATTCGTCTCGATACAGAGGACGCAATGCCAGCAAACGAAGCAAAGGCCAAATTCCTAGCTTCAGGGTCTTAACGGCAAGTCATATAAAGCCTGAAAGACTATCGGAGATCATCCCACACCAGCGCGGAGTGGTTATGACTCATCGGGGCTCTCCAAAATGAGCCTAACCTCAAGTAAAAAGCGGCATGGCAAATTCCTAGCGCTTGCTATTCCGACGGTCAAACTGCCAAGGAGGATTGCTTGAAGACGTCTTGTCCAGCCCCCGAAGGGATCAGAGACACGGCAGTCGCAGGGCTACTCGAACAGCACGATTGCCTATCGAGGACTATATCAGCTTATGCGACGGTACGATGGCCAAAACCCTAAGTACCACCAACCTTAACGGGCTTCTGTCGTAAAGAGCAGAGGTTAAATGCGACGTTAAGATGTTCTTGCGAGAAACGTTCGATTCGTCTCGACTTGTGAAAAATTGTCGAGGCGGCTCGACTCGTGAGATAAAGCCTTAGGCAGTGGGCATAAAAGAAGCCTGTTTCCTAACCATTGGGACCCCGTAAGTTGGCCCAAAACGGTCTCTTGCATACCATCCACGGGTCTCACTCTCCAACGTCGAACTTCGACAAGGAGGGAAACAACCGCTTACAAGTCCTCTCGACTCGTAAGAGGGAAAAATTCTCTTGTAGGATCCTTACGACTTACAAGAGAAAACCACACTTAGGAATCCTCACGATTCTTAAGGAGAAAAACCCGCCTACGAGATCCTCTCGATCCGTAGGGAGAAAAGTTTTTATGAGACCCTCACGGCTCATAGAGTTGAAAAGTCTTAAGCAGCAGATCTGAACCTGCGGCCTAAGCCCTCGCTATCTCATGAAGAAATCAAGAAGCTTACTCTATTACCTGCTAATTGTGACGACATGCTGAGAAAGAGGAAAAGCAACAGAAAGAGCACCCGATTTACGTTTGATCAAGCGTCCAAGACGTATTCATTCATGCATGGGCAAAAAGACTCAGGACAAAGATATATAATAAAGACAAGCTGGGATAAAAAAAATTTCCATTAATATTGCCCGAAGTTCTTACAGTCATAAAAACAATAAATGAAAGTTACAATGGAATAACCTTAGATCTAGGGCATGGATTGAGGAATTCAAAAGCGACCTTATCTATGACTTTCCAAGCCTTGCGGACCATCCTAGTGTGCTTTCTTTCGCGAGCACAAGCGTCAGGGTCCCTTCCGATGTCTTCCACCCTCCGATAAGCAGCGAGTATGACAGACTGTTGAAAGACCTTGTGCAAGAGGTCGATAAGACTGTCTCGCTGTCTCTTCGAGATAAAATTCAGTAGGTATACAGAGTGCACCTTGTCCTCAGCGGCATCCAACGCCCTAAGCGGCACGCCGGAACAGAATAGGGGAAGCGCTTCCCAGATAGCTCCCACGATAAGTTTAAGAAGAGAGGAACGGCGGGGAAGCAGTGGACCATTGTATGTGTCGAAGCGACTCATTATTCCAGCACACCCCTCTTTTGTGAACTCCCGATTTTGAGAGCGGCCAAGTCGGCGGATGTCCTCATGAGAGATGATCTCGTTAAGAGCGTACATGTGGGCGTTCATTGTTCCTGTGAAAGAGAATCAACAGAATTATCAGAAAGACTGATTAAGCAAAACAATATAATGCACTGAGGAATAAAATGCCATCTTTAAGTTCCAAGATCCATGAAGAATTCTTAAGAGTTCTTCTATATGATTTAGGAGGAGCAAAGCTCCATTAATGAATTAAGAAAATCTAAGGAAAATCTTTCAGAGAGCAGAGCTCTATGGAACCCTAGTAGGGTCTCCTTTAGTTCTCTTTAGATCCCTTTAAGACCTGTAGAGAAAAGCTCTGCTAAGTGAAACCCTAAATAGGTTTCCTTTAGATCAGGGATCTATTGAGAGCGAGGCTCTATCAATGAAAATTAATTTAATTTAACACTAATTAAAATTTTCACCTAAAACTTTTAAGAATTTAACTCTTAAAGTTCTTGAAAATAAAGAGCAGGGCTCTGAGTTCTGAAAGCAAAATTTAGAGATAAGAATCATCTAAGGGACCAAAAGTCCTATTTATAGGCATCAAGTGCCCTTTCAGCTTCCAAGAGATGGCGCGACGGTTCGGAGTCTGCCACCGCTGCGCTCACGTTAGGAGGCCATGTAAGCACAACGGTGGGGGGGCATTTGTTTATTCCAATCAGAGCAAAGCTCTGTTTAAATTCCAAAGTGGAAAAAGAAGCAATGCTTCTGTTCTTTCTCCAATCAGAGCAAAGCTCTGCCAAAAAAAAAAATAAAAATAAAAATTTGCGCAGTGCGCGACACGTGTCACACAGCTGCGCAGTGCGCGACACGTGTCAGCGCAGCTGCGCAGTGCGCACTGCGCATTGCGCGACACGTGTCACGCAGCTGCGCAGTGCGCAACTGCGCAACTGCGCAGTGCGCGACACGTGTCAGCGCGCAGCTGCGCAAGCAAAAAAAAAAAAATCAGTTGCGCGACACGTGTCTGCGCAGTTGCGCAAGCACAGCTGCGCGACACGTGTCACGCGCTGAGGGAGTTGCGCAAAACAGAATAAATCTTTTCTGTTCTTGTTAAAACAAGAAGATTTTCTTCTGTAAACCAGGGGCCTTTGGATCGAAAATCCAACGGTGGGGAAAATTACCCAAATCACTCAGAAAACGATTTATGTAACAAATTATAACTAATTCATGGGCACTATAAAAAGGACCCTAGACCTCATTTCAAAAAGAGAGGAAGATCTGGCTAAAAAAAAAGAGAAGAGAACTCTTGAGAACTCTTGAAGAATAAAAAAAAAAGGTAAAAACCTTTAAAAGAAGAGAAAATTCTCTTATGAACAAGATCATAGATCTTCAACGATAAATAAATAAATAAATAAAATAGTGCCTTGCACTTGTTTTATGAACCATCGGTTCTTGAAGCTGAAAGGTTCTTAAATTAATAGTGCTTTGCACTTTCATGATTGGTTCTCTGAGATAAGAAAAACAAGAAAAACAAGAAAAACTTGTTTTTATATCTAAATCAAATAGTGCCTTGCACTTGTTTTATGAACCATCGGTTCTTGAACCTAAAAGGTTCTTAAATTAATAGTGCTTTGCACTTTTATGAACTTTTGGTTCTCTGAGATAAGAAAAATAAGAAAAAACTTGTTTTTTCTTAGATCTAAATCAAATAGTGCTTTGCACTTCTTTTTTTGAACCATCGGTTCTTGAATCTAAAAGATTCTCAAATTAACAGTGCTTTGCACAAATGCAATGCATTACTAAAAGGGCCAGGCCCAAATCAAAATGACCTGACAGGCCAAAATAAATTGCAAGGCAATAAATGGGCAGAGCCCAAATAAATTGATGCTTTGCATCCTTTATACAAGGGCAGAGCCCAAATAAAATTGATGCCTTGCATCATTCCTAAAAGGGCAGAGCCCAAAACAAATTGATGCTCTGCATCCTTTCTGGGCAAGGCCCAAATAAAAATAAAAAAAAGAAATGCAATGCAAAAGCAAATGAAATGTTGAATATTTCAACTGGACTTAGCCTAATTTTGGCCATAAGTCCTTAAATTAAATTGACTGAGCAAAATTGCTCTTCTAAAGCAATTTACATCCGGTTCGAGGGTACATCTCCGAACTCCTTTGACATCCGTCGTTGTAATTCCTTAACGACGTCAAAGAGGTGACGGGTCCCAACGACCACACATCGATATGGACTGCGGGGTCCTTAAACTCGTGGACCGAAATGTCCATAAACTAACATTGGACCGAAACGTCCCTAAACTAACATCGGACCGGAACGTCCCTAAACTAACATCGGACCGGAACGTCCATAAACTAACATCGGACCGAAACTTCCCTAAACTAACATCGGACCGAACGTCCCTAAACTAATATTGGACCGAAACGTCCTTAAACTAATATCGGACCGAAACGTCCCTAATCTAATATCGGACCACCACGTCCCTAAACTGGAATATGGACCACCACGTCCCTAAACTGGCACAATAGAGCCCAAATGCTCTTTTGTCGGATCTAAACGGTCCCGTTAAGTTGATCTTAGTCTCAAACTGGACTAACGTATCGTTAACAAACGTTCGAGTCGATCTTAGCCTCAAAAATGGCTAATGTATCCTCCAAACAGACTTTAGTCCCAAATTGGACTATGAATCTCCCAAACTGGAACAATAGAGCCCAAACACTCTTTTGTCGGATCTAAACGATCCCGTTAAGTTGATCTTAGTCTCAAACTGGACTAACGTATCCTTAACGAACGTTTAAGTTGATCTTAGCCGCAACGCGACTAACGTATCCTTAAACTAAAAACACCAAACCCAAATCTAAGCAAATACGGATTTGGACTAATCCACGTCCTACGGGCGACGGCATTACTCAGTCTCCGTATACAATCCACGGGCAACCACAAACAAAACAAACACACACGACACGAAGTGAAATTCTGGAGAAGGAGAAAGTTGTTACCGTGATGCGGTAGCGTAATTAACTGCAGGGGCTTGCGCCTGCAGGGAAGAGCGTCCCCACAATCAAAAACCCCTCAAGCGAGGGGGAATCTGACGAAGTCTGCTACATCGGCCGCATCCGTCTAAACCTCCGATACACGGTGCCATAAATCAACTTGGCATCTTCGGAGAGGTGGACGGATAAAACCAAATAGTATCTGCCCCGAATCCCAGCGTCAGGACATCGCGGTCCTGTGCGCCGCCTTTCGGAGGGGTACAACAACCACTTAGATGCCCGCTGCAATGGCCCCCTCAATGTCAACTGCTCAAAAGAAAAGGAGGCTAGAGAAAGCCTCTATGACCAGGGCAGAACGCAAAGTCGCTGAGCCCAAACGCCCCAAGTCTGGGGGCATAGTGGTACATACTGTTTATATGGCTTCCGGAAAAGAGGAAAGCCGCACTTTGACGGGCCACCGACCGCTCACCCGATCGATAACAAGGGCTCAGGAACAACAACAGCAGAAGCTTCAGGAGATGCTGACTGCAATGGCCGCACTCACCGGACCAAAAGAAAGCCCGGAGGCGTCATCGGAACAACATCACGAACAAGAAACCGACGCTGACTTCCTACGCAGAGTCCTCGAAAAGAAGGACAGAGAAGCTGCAGAACAAGCTGCCAACATAAAACGAATGGCGCTTCTTTTTCAGGACATGGTCGGGATGATGTTACAGCCGGATCCCCCAGCTGAAGACCCTCCGACCATTATTGAAGATGATAGAGGAGAAACATCGAATCCACCTCCGGCTCTTTCAGCAGCCAAGGAGGAAACTATTTCCAAGGCCGTCCTGGATGACTATATAGCTCAGCAAATACGAGCTCACCAAGCAAATGAAACGGCTGGCCAAGTCGTTAAAACTGGGCGACCGTATCCAGGCTGGTATGACCAAATAAAGTAGCCACCGGGATACACAATCCCCAAATTCCACGTGTACAAGGGGATAGGCAATCCCCATCAACATGTCGCTCAGTTCAGGGCACTTTGCGGCAACACCGGGGGTGATGATAAGCTTCTGCTCCGCCAATTCGTCGGCAGCTTGTCGGAGACGGCATTTGAGTCGTACTCCGAACTTCCAAACGACCCCGTCAAGACTTTCACAGAAATGGAGTTGTTATTCACCCAGCGATTCGCGAGTGCTAGTTAATGCACCCCAATAACGGCATTAATCAATGCCAGGGTGAAGCCAGGCGAGACGTGGGTTCAATACGCGATCCGATGGTGGAATCTGTGGTCGAAATGCGAGCAGCGCATCGAAGAAGCACCAGCGGTGGGCATGTTCATGGGCACTCTAGACCCTCATGCAACCATTTCACAGTTCATGATGTTCTTCAAATCGACCACGTTCCAGGTTTTAATCGACAAGCTAGCCCAGATGGACCGGATGGGTCATAGACCGTCTCCTCCGAAGCCGGAGTCGCGGAACGAAAAGGGTAAAGGGAAGGCGACCTTCGTTGCGAATACCCAACAGCAGCCCAGTGCCCCAAAACTAACGGATCAACTGGAAGAGAAACAACGTTATTATAATGAGAAAATGAAGCATCCTTACTCGTTCCCACGGGACAAAACAAAAAGACTGTTCGAACTGGCGATGCGCAACAGGCTCATCAACCTGCCAAATCCTAAGCGACCACTGCAATCTGGCGAGGCGAATAATTCCAATTATTGCCCTTACCACCAAACGGTAAGCCATCCAATCGAAAATTGCTTCGTCTTTAAGGGATGGATCGAGGATCAGTACCAACAAGGAAAGTTTGCGCCATCTGAGAAGTGGAAAGTAAGCCCACCATAACCGCACACTCCTAAGAAGATGGACACACTGGGGGCATCGTGCTCTTTTGTTGAACAAGCTCCATGGAAGGTCACTCTTTCAGCCAAAACCAAAAGAATGCTGAATGATCTCCAGACATGCCCGGCGATCAGGTGGAAGAATCCGCTGGAACCCCAAATCATCGAAGGGATGCTGAAGCCTCGCCCAACTCCAAAGATTGGCGGTAATAGCTAAAATGTTCACACCTAGCCGTCGAAATCTTCGAAAAAGAAGAAAAAATCCAAGAAGCCCGTGAAGCCTGACGACAAGCGCACGGACCTGCAAAAGCGGATTGATGCGTTGGAAGAATACAACCAGAAGGTGCGGACTCCAATCACGCTCCAAGAGTTCCTCGGCCACGTCCTTGAAGACGTAGATAATGGAGAAGATTCGTCGGATGAATCTGAGGGTTACGTAGCAAGCTACCATGTGATCTCTCACTCGTCGATAGACGATGAAGAAGCTCCTCGCACTGAGAAACTAGGGGCAAATCCTGAACCGGAACTTCCAGGACCATCAGACGAAATGATCGACGCATTCCTAAACGAAGCTCTTCTGAAAAGTAAAGCTGATCGGGAGTGTGAGATGGCCATATTTGAAAAAGCCAAATGCCGGCGACTGGACGAAAGGATTGAAACACTCCCGCCAGATCAAAGTGCCTCCGTCGCGAATAAAAACAAGTTCAAGACGAGGAAAAGGTTTGCTAAAGCCATATCAATAGGAATGAAGCTACCACCCTCCGAAGGAAACACTCTCAGAGAAGCAGAGACGCATCCTAGCTACTGCCAATATCATCGAAAGATGGCACACCCCATCGAAGAGTGCAACGCTTTTGAAAGATGGTGGCAGGGGTATGTTGCTCACCAGCAACATTTTAAGCGGATGAAACGCAAAACTCGTCGGGAGCGAAGAAGTACGACCGAGGAGTATAAAAGAACTATCGGCAACTGTCGCATGGTTAACACCGGGGGATCACAAGTTCTCACTTTCAGGAGCGACTCTGACGAAGAAATGACTCTTGGCCCTCTCTTCAAAGAATCCACCTTAGGAAAAGAGGAAGAACCAAAGATTTGTGAAAATATTCAGCCGCGCAATCGTACGCTCCCGAAAAGAATCTCGGACCCACAAATAGAAAAGATAAGGGAAAAGAAAAGGTCCCTGAGGATATCATCCTTGATGACCAAGCCGTTGAAAAGCTGACAGCCAAGGACCCGCCGAAGAAAAGTAAGGTGGACTACAACGTTCTGGCACACTTGAGGAAGCTACCTTCACAGCTCAGCATTCTCGACGCCCTGGTGCTATCCAAAGAGGCGAGAGATTCATTGATCAAGGCGCTATAAAAGCCAGAGCAATTCCAAGCTTTCCTCGCCGAAGAAAGGATGAAAGACGAGCTGGAAGAAGTACACATAGCCGATATCACCTTCGGCGATGAAGATCTCCTCCTTGGGACGTGCGAGCACAACCGTCCCCTTTATGTCTCCGGATACTGTCATGATGTCAAGATAGGCAAGATCCTGGTCGACAATGGGTCTTCCGTCAATCTCCTCAACGTGCGAGTGTTGAAGGAAATCTGCATGAGCGTCCATCACCTCGCACGTGATAAAATCACTATCTCCGGTTTTGACTCCCAGTCATCACGGACTCTCGGGTCCGTGATACTGACGTTGCGCTTCGGGCTACTTGTCATGGATATTAAATTTCACGTCATTGACGCCAAGACATGCTATAATGCTTTGCTTAGCCGGCCTTGGTTACACGAGTACAACATCATCCCTTTTACACAACATCAGTATATGAAATATTTCAAGGATGGTCTCGAGTACACTGTGACGGGGGAGTTGAACCCATTCTCCGTGAACGAAGTCCGAAAATACGAAGATGCAAAATACTTTTTACCAGATTTCGAGGACATGGAGAGATGTCATAAACCGAAGGACAAAGCTATCACCACTATTCCAGTCTTCGGGAGTGATACCGAGGAGGAAGAAGAGATAGTTTATTCAGGACCGCCTCAACGCAATAACCCGGGATCGTCCGCCCCCATGTTGATCTTCGGCAGCGACTCGGAAGACGAGGTTAATGCTATATTTTCCTCTTGGCCATCAATACAAGCCTTCGCTGGAGATAATCAAAGTTTGCAAATTACCATGGTTCTACAAGAGCATTACAAAGATCTCGATGTACTTAAAACTTATAGTGTGCAGGAACTGCAGACATTCTACGTCCATCCCAGGCGAAAAGGTGAAAAAGCGATCCTATTCTACCGATCCGGGGAAACCAAAGTGGCAAGAGAAGTTTGGCATGGCACCGATTCTACACTCGACATGCTCCAGCCCATCCGTCTGCCAAGATATTACACGGAAGGCTTGAAAAGGCTATTGAAGCGCCAAGGGGTACCCTTCAAACAGACCATTCGACAAGCTCGGTTCTACAACAGGATTTAGGATGTTCTTGGAACTCAGGGCAAGTTGCCCAACGGGAGAATGGAAACGATCGGGCTTGGATATGTTCAATCCAGAAAACGGGAGCGAGTCCATGGCAGCTACGTCATACATGACTTCGATGAAGAAGAAGGCACTCTGCTAAGAGACGCCGATCCTGAACCAAAACAAGGTCCTGCCATCAAAATGCCGAGTCCATCGCTTGAAGAACGAATGGACAAACTAGTAAGGGAAGCGGGTCAAAAGGTCCGGGATGACCATAACCGTGAAATGACCATTTACGAGAAAGCCAGGACACATCGCCTCCTTCAGTAGGCCGCGGAAAATGACAACGCTCTTCCTTATCCACCCGTCATACAAAAGGCCCGACGCAGAGGCAAAAATAAATCAAAGAGCGGGAAAGGCGTTCGACAGCGACAAAGCGGGGCCAAGAAGCCACGCGATCGGGAATCGAGCAATCCGGATTCGTCTCTTATTAAGAAGATGGGTCGAGCATACTCTTTTCCTCAGAACAAAACACGGAAGATACTTGATCTCATCCTAAGACATTGAATGATCACCCTCTCGGAGTCCAAGCACCCTGATCAAACGGGCGAAGTTAATCACCCAGATTATTGCTCCTACCATCGAGCAATAGGACATCCTCTCGAAGACTATTTCACCTTCAAGAACTGGGTCGAAGACCAATATCAGCTCGGCAAGTTCGCTCTATCCAGCAGTTGGAGGATAAATCCGCCACAGAAGCATGAACCAAAAGCCGCGCATACAGCGAGAGTAGAACTAGATCAACATCGGTCTTGGAAGCGAGCTCGTACTTGTCATATGATAACGCTATCAGAAGAAGAGCCCGAGAATATGGATGACCTCCTCTGGTGCTTCGAAAACAACGATGACGAGGTGATCTCAGAGTTTCCACCGGCGCCGAAAGAGCTGGAAGATGGAATACATACTACTGCAGATGATCTCAAGAAAATTGATTTGGGGACGGCAAGTGACCCGCGGCCGACGTTCGTTAGTGAGCTGTTGTCTGAAGAAAGGGTAGCTACACTAAAAGACATGCTTATGCAGCATAAAGATTGCTTCGCGTGGAACTATTTCGAGATGCCAGGACTAGACCCAGAGATTGCTGTCCACAAACTGGCCATATCCCCGGACGTCAAAATCAAACAAGCACCGAGAAGAATGCGGCTCGAGCTTGAGATGAGCATCAATGCCGAGGTCAAGAAGCTAATCGACTATGGCTTCATCCAAGAGGTGCAGTATCCTGACTGGATCGCCAACATCGTCCCGGTGATGAAAAAAATGGGACAGTGCGCATATGTGTAGATTTTCGGGATCTCAATAAAGCTTGCCCGAAAGACGACTTCCCAGTACCGGTCACCGAGCTGATGATAGATAATACATCCACTCACGAAGTCTTCTCCGTCATGGACGGTTCATTAGGATACAATCAGATAAAGATGCATCCCGAGGACCAGAAGCACACCGCTTTCCGGACCCCTTTGGGCATATTTTGCTATAAGGTGATGCCTTTTGGTCTAAAGAACGCCAGTGCCACCTATCAGAGGGCCATGACGAAGATCTTCGATGACCTCATACATGAAATTGTCGAATGCTATATCGACGACCTTGTGGTGAAAAGAAAATCATACGAGGAGCATTTAGAGCATCTGAGAATCGTGTTTCAACGCCTTCAGCAATACAACTTGAAGATGAACCCTCTCAAATACGCGTTCGGAGTTTCCTTGGGCAAGTTCCTAGGATTCATCATTCGACACCGAGGCATCGAGATAGATCCGTCAAAGATCAAGACGATTATGGAGATGCCCCCTCCAAGGACTCTCAAGCAATTGCGATCTCTCCAAGGGAAGCTCGCGTATATCCAGCGATTTACAGCCAATCTCTCCGGCAAGTGCCGTCCTTACAGTCACCTGATGAAGAAGGGAATCCCTTTCGTCTGGGATCACAAATGCCAAAGTGCACTGGACGAAATCAAGCAGTACCTGTAGAATCCGCCATTACTGGCCGCTCCCGTTAAAGGAAAACCTCTCATTTTGTATACAACAGCCCTTGAAGGTCCCTTAGGCGCATTATGGGCATAAGAGAAAGACCAAGGGAAGGAGAGAGCCCTCTACTATTTGAGTCGAGTTCTACTGGGGGCAGAAAGCAATTATTCTCCCATCAAAAAACACTGCCTGGCATTGATCTTCGCGATAACGAAGCTCAGGCACTATGCGTTGGAGCATGGAGTCCGTCTCATATCGAAGGTGGATCCCCTCAAGTATTTGATGTCAAAGGCCATATTGACGGGGCGGCTCGCTAAATGGGCCTTATTTTAGATGGAGTTCTCGATAACTTATCGGCCTCTTAAGGCAGTGAAGGGCCAGGCCATCGCCGACTTCCTCGCTGAGCATCCGATACCTGCCGATTCTCCTTTGAATTGAGAACTGCCAGACGAACATGCGTTTGACACGATCGATAGAGGTGATACCCGGTGGGAACTTTACTTCGATGGAGCATCCTCCATGAAGAAGCGCAAACAAAGCACCCCCATAATCAAATCAGGGGCATGCCTCATCTTCGTAACTCCACAAGGAGGGATAATGCGCTTTGCCTTCTCCTTAACAGAGCCAAGGACAAACAATGAAGCCGAGTATGAAGCTTTGATAGCAGGTCTCGAGATCGCTATCGACATAGGGATTGAGAATCTCCTTATATACGGAGACTCCCAACTGGTCGTTAGTCAAGTAAACGGCGACTATCAAACGTGCAAGCCGGAGTTGGTAAAATACGGCGAGAGAGTACGGCAACTGCTGACTCAAATTCATTCCTACACCTTCGAAAGCATACCGTGTGCGGAAAATAGCATAGAGGATGCATTTGCCAAGCTCGCTAAAGAATTGGCCGATGAGAACCTCGATGATGTAAGAATCGTGGTACAAAGCCTTCGGGTTCTTGCACCGGTAGAAATATCTCCGGAGTCATCCGAAGAGAAGGGAGCGACCGAGCGAACGGCCTTGCAAATAAAAGACCAGGAAAAGGTTGAAGATTGGAGAGAAGTCTTTATAGACTACTTCAAATCCCGTCGAACGCCTGAAGATGCGTCCTCAAAACATCAACTCATGAAGCGAGCCCTATCTTTTGCCTTCGTCAATGATACTCTGTACAAGAGCTCATTTGATTCTTTATGGCTAAGATGCCTGGGACCTGAAGAGGCAAAGAGAGTCGTCCAAGAAACTCATGATGGACTCTGCGGTTCTCACCAAGCCGGGCCGAAGATGAAGCTAAAGATCAAACAGATGGGTTATTATTGGCCCACGATGATCCAGGACTGCCTCGAGTATGCGAAGCAGTGCCACTCGTGCCAGATCCATGGGGATTTTATCCATCAGCATCTGAATCCACTATATCCAACGGTGGCAAGCTGGCCATTCGAAATGTGGGGAACTGACATAATCGGCCCCATCGTACCAGCATCGTCCAGAGGACATCGATTTATTTTGGCGACAACTGATTACATCTCCAAATGGGCAGAAGCAGTATCCCTGAGGGAAGTGAAGACCAAGAATATACTCCATTTCTTCAAGACGCACGTCATTTATCGGTTCGGTACTCCGCGACGGATCATCTCCGATAATGGGCCATCCTACAGAAGCCACAAATCAGCCGCTTCGCACAACAGCACAACATAGACTGGAGATACTCTTCAGTCTATAATCCCTGAGCTAACGGTCTAGCTGAGGCTTTCAACAAGACCTTGACGAAGATCGTGAAAAAGATGGTGTCTCGAAATAAGAAGGACTGGAATGAGAGACTGCATGAAGCTCTCTGGGCGTATCGGACGACGTTTAAAACAGCCACGAACACAACTCCATACGCGTTGGTATTCGGTACAGAAGCGGTACTTCCCCTCGAGATAGAGCTACCCTTTTTACGAGTGGCAGTTCATTACGAGCTAACGGACGAAGAGAATGCTAACCTTCGGTTTGAGGAGCTCGATACCCTTGATGAAACCCGGCTCATAGCGCAACAAAATTTGGAAGCTTACAAAGCAAAAATGACGCACTCATACGAAAGATTGACTAGGCCGAGGACATTCCGCCAAGGCGAACTCGTACTAGTGGTCAAAAGACCTATGATCCCCAATCGCGCCAAGCGGGGGAAATTCGAGCCGAACTATGAAGGCCCGTATATCATAAACAAAGTCTACCAGGGTGGAGCCTATCTACTCATGGACATGCATGGTGAAAGACCTTTCAGGCCAATAAACGGTCGCTTCCTGAAGAAATACTACGCTTGACGAGTCATGGCCTAGGTCAACGATAAATGACGACGCCTATGTCCGCTCGCTATCTTCCTAAGCCCAAACTCTATAAGTAGTAGCCGAACAATGGACCGAAACGTCCTTAAACTAATGACGGACCGAAACATCCTTAAACTAACAGCGGACCGAAACGTCCTTAAACCAACAGCGGACCGAAACGTCTTTAAACTAACGACGGACCGAAACGTCCTTAAACTAACAACGGACCACTATGTCCTAAAACCAATCGTCGACCGAGATGTCGATAAACTACGGTGGATTGCAGCATCCCAAAGATGATACAAAAAAAAGAAAGAAAAATGGTATGTTTATAAGCAAATGGGCACGGATGAAAACCCGAAAGGGCTCCGTGAGTAAAAACATCATGGCTACCGGCGAGTCTTATGAAAACCCGAAAGGGCACAACCTCGTTAGAATAAAAAAAACGGTATGTCCATAAGCAGAATGGGTACGGACGAAAACCCGAAAGGGCTCCGTGAGTAAAAACAGCAGGGTTACCGGCAAGTTTTGTGAAAACCCGAAAGGGCGCAATCTCGTTAAAAGAAACTTTCAAGGTCCTCTCGACTTTGTAAGGAGAAACCACCTGCGTGAGATCCTTACGACTCACAAGGGAGAAACACACTTAGGGATCCCCACGAACCCTAAAGAGAAATTACACTTGCGAGATCCTCACGACTTGTAAGGAGAACCCTCTTATGAGACCCTCACGGCTCATAAGATTCAAAAGTCTTAAGCTACAGGGATTTGAACCTAATCTTAAGCAGCCTTCACAACCACCAATATTGCCCTACAAGTGGCTCAATGCTGACCCTTGTATACAATCCACGGGCGCGAATAAACATTTCCCTAACAAAGTCCCATCCGTGACTAGGGATATGTCTACACGGTGAACAGCTCTTGTAAGTCCTCTTGACTTAGAAGGAGAAAATACTCTTGTAAGATTCTTACGACTTACGAGAAGCCATGCACTTAGGAATCCTCACGATCCCTAGGGAGAAATCGCACCTACAAGATCCTCACGACTCGCGAGGAGAAATACCTTTATGAGACCCTTACAGCTCATGAAGTCAAAAGCCTTAGACAACATGATCCTAACCCTGTTTACTAAGCCACCTTTGTTCGTCATCGACAGAGGAAAATGATGATTCGCTCCTGGCAATATCTCAATTGTAGCGGTGTTGATGCCGAAAATCTATGTCTAATTCCAAGCTTGCAAGCGAAAAGCCAGCAAGCCACACATGCATACGAAATAGCCGAAATGATGGGGCAACTTGCAAACAAAATCAGCAAGTAAAAGTGTATGCATGCAAAATAGCCGAAATGATTGGGCAACTCGTAATAAAAAGCAGCGAGTAAAAATAAAAAAATATAGCCGAAATGATTAGGCACTGCGAAAAATAGCCAAAATGATTGGGCAATCGCGACCTTCGCGATATAAAAGCTGAAATGATAGAGCATCGCAGAAAGAAATAAAAAAAATGAAATTTATGGCCTACATGTGATATCACATCAATCCCTGTATACAATCCAGGGGCGCAAACAAAGAAGGAATCACACCCTTCCTCCCCAAGCTTCATCAGAAGAAGAAGCCAAATCTCAACGGTTCACAGATAGCCTGGAGATCATCTCAATATTCGTCTTATAATAACAGACACAACATCAAGCAAAGCGGAACAGCGGCAACTCCCAGTTCCATGACCCGGCGGTGCACAGATGACCGAGAGTCAAACCCCGACTCCGCGAAATGCGGATAAAGTCAACCCTTTCTAGTTAAGTAGAACGCGGATAATGTCAATCCTGACCCCGTGAGAAACGTCCACAGCGGATCCTGGTCCTCCCAGAGCACGGCAATGACCCCGTGTGAAGCATCTAGAGCGGAGCCTGGTCCTCCCAGAACATGGCAATGACCCTGTGGGAAGCATCCAGAGCAAAATTCCTGGTTACGTGGAACGCGGCTTATGTCAATCTTGACCCCATGGGAAACGTCCAGAGCGGAGCCTGGTCCTCACAGAACACGGCAATGACCCCGTAGGAAGCATCCAGAGCAAAATTCCTGGCTACGTGGAACACGGCTTATGTCAATCTTGACCCCGTGGGAAACGTCCAGAGCGGATCCTGGTCCTCGCAGAGCACGGCAATGACCCCGTGTGAAGCATCCAGAGCGGAGCCTGGTCCTCGCAGAACACGATAGTGAACCCGTAGGAAGCATCCAGAGCAAAATTTCTGGATACATGGAACGCGGCTTATGTCAATCCTGACCCCGTGGGAAACGTCCAGAGAGGATCCTGGTCCTCGCAGAGCACGGTAATGACCCCGTGTGAAGCATCCAAAGCGGAGCCTAGTCCTCGCAGATCACGGCAGTGAACCCGTGGGAAGCATCCAGAGCAAAATTCCTGGTTATGTGGAACGCGGCTTATGTCAATCTTGACCCCGTGGGAAACGTCCTGAGCGGATCCTGGTCCTCGCAGAGCATGGCAATGACCTCGTGTGAAGCATCCAGAGCGGAGCCTGGTCCTCGCAGAACACGGCAGTGAACCTGTGGGAAGCATCCAGAGCAAAATTCCTGGTCACGTGGAATGCGGATAATGTCAACTCTGACCCCATGGGAAACGTCCAGAGCAGAGCCTGGTCCTCACAGAACACGGCAATGACCCCGTGGGAAGCATCCAGAGCAAAATTCCTGGCTACATGGAATGCGGCTTATATCAATCCTGATCCCGTGGGAAACGTCCAGAGCGGATTCTGGTCCTCGCAGAGCACGGCAATGACCCTGTGTGAAGCATCCAGAGTAGAGCCTGGTCCTCGCAGAATACGGCAGTGAACCCGTGGGAAGCATCCAGAGCAAAATTCCTGGCTACGTGGAACGCGGCTTATGTCAATCCTGACCCCGTGGGAAACGTCCACAGCGGATCCTGGTCCTCACAGAGCATGGCAATGACCCCGTGTGAAGCATCCAGAGCGGAGCCTGGTCCTCGCAGAACACGGCAGTGAACCCGTGGGAAGCATCCAGAGCAAAATTCCTGGTTATGTGGAACGCGGCTTATGTCAATCTTGACCCCGTGGGAAACGTCCAGAGCGGATTCTGGTCCTCGCAGAGCACGGCAATGACCCCGTGTGAAGCATCCAGAGCGGAGCCTGGTCCTCGCAGAACACGGCAGTGAACCCGTGGGAAACATCCAGAGAAAAATTCCTTGTCACGTGGAACGTGGATAATGTCAACTCTGACCCCGTGGGAAATGTCTAGAGCGGAGCCTGGTCCTCGCAGAACACGGCAGTGAACCCGTGGGAAACATCCAGAGCAACTCCTGACTCCGTGAAATACGGATAAGGGAAACTTCACCCATCACTTGCGGGTCCTCACGACTCGTAAGGAAGCAAATTCTCTTGTGAGATCCTTACGACTTGTAAGAGAAAAACACACTTAGGAATTCTCACGATTCTTATGGAGAAATTACACCTACGGGATCCTCTCGACCGGTAGGGAGAAAATTCTTTATGAGACCCTCATGGCTCATAAAGTTGAAAAGTCTTAGGAGGCAGATCTTAACCCTGAATCCTAAGCCATCATTGTCCTGCAAAGAAATTAAGATAGACTATCCACAGAATATATTCAATAAAAAGGGACACACCATTGTGAAGAAAAATATGTCTTTTATTCATGAATCAAAATGAATACAAAGTACAATTCGTGAAGAACAAAAAAAATATACTCTTATTTAGGAGTATGTACACAGAAAGAATGAAAAAAATATATCTACAATTCTTCAAGTCGGCGGGCGATTTGGCAGATTTGCCAATTCATCCCTTTTTCGCTGAGCCTCGCCTTCATGGTTCAGAATCGTCAGAAGACGGGCCTCCGCCTGAGCTTGCTGGGCCTGGTATGAGGCAAGCCGGCCTTCAAGCTCTTTCTCCGTAGCCTTATGAGCCTCAACCCTTTCACGAGTGAACACGACGGCTTTGTCGATGGCTACCACCTCCTTGATGGCCTCTTGAAGCACTCGCCAAAGTTCATACGCTTTATTGGCCTTGGCCGTAAGGTTGGCTTGAAGCTCCATCAGCGCCTTAGAAGCCAGCTCCCTCTCTAAGAATTTGCGGCCGAGCCTCTTCTCGCATGACATCATATTCGCCGCACACCGCTCAATTAGGCCCCGTAAGCTTGCCTTCGCAGCCACAGCCTCCGAAGAAAGGCGGGTACACTCAAGCACATGCAAGCAAGCCTTCACTTGCCGACAAAACTCAACCCAGACTTGCACCACTACTTCACTATGATAGGTGGCAAGAAAGGGAAGAGAGCCATTAGCTTCAGCAACAAACGCCTCGGCCGTGATTGCACTTCCAGCACGAAGTTCCTCGATCAGTGATGACAGAGAGGCGAGGCTTAATTTTTCCATACGGTTCGAGGCACGTAAAGCATAGGGGACGGGTGGCATAGCGATGCGTGACTCCAGCGCGGTAAGGACCGGCAAAGCTGTTCAGATTTATAAACAGTCAGCTGAATGTGTAAGCAAAAGAACAAATGGAACAACGTTGGGACTTTACTTACCCACAGTCATGCAAGAGGGAGCTGAAGGCTCCCCTGGCCCTTCAAGAATCTCAACCTCGTCGTCGGCCTCCAGAACTGTAAAAGACATCAATATCATTTTATGGAATAGTAACAATGCTGTGAAAAGGGGGTAAACAACACTAACCTTGCTCAGAAGAGAGGACGATGCGCTGAGGAGATATCGTTTGCGGAGCAGCCATCTCCAACAGGCGTTGAAAAGACTGCCTGGGAGACAAGTCAGCAATAGAGGCCGCCAATCCGCGCAATTCTGAAAAGACAAGAGAGTTTAGATAATAGAAATATTACTAACTTAAAATATAGAAGGTTACCTTCGACGCTCCTCCCATTCTGAGCTGGAGGGATAGCAGCTTCAATGGCCTCCGCCGTGGCCTCGGGCATATCATCGGGGACGTGGCCTGGTATAGTGGCCTCTGAGGAAGGAACAGCGGCTGCCGCTGCGGGCTCCAACGAAAGCACGGTGGCCTCGACTACCTGCACCCTAGCCTCCGGATCTCCCTCAGGAAGATCTATCAGAACGACGACTGCCAAAGGTGCCTCCCCCGAAGGAGCAAGTGCTTTAGGAGCAGGAGGCACCGCAGGAGACTCTACCGCAAGAGCAACAGTTTCATCAACCCCTTCTACACTGATGGGTGCTTCACTGGGGAGATCATCAGACTCTATGGCCAAAACACGACTTAGAGCCTCCGCCACCGCCGAAGTCCCTGCAAAGTTCGTACAAAGATAAGGATACATATATACGTATGCAAGCAATATGAAATATCACAAAGAAATACAGGAACATACCAATGCACAAGGGAGCTTCCAGTATGGCTTGTTCAAGCCGACGCTCCTTCCTAAGGAGGTGTGCTCGCCGAGGTCCGAGGGTGGACTCGTGACCACCGGTCCACAGTGAAAGTGCATCCTCGGCGTCAGCCGAAACAGCCTGTTTAATGGCTCTTTCACCCCATTCTTCCAAAGGGCCAATGAATCGTCGCCAGATCCACGGAGGGTCTTCATAAAAGATGACGGCGGGATAAGGCTTCTTCGGAATTCTTACGTTCTCCGATTTATCTTGCGAACGTCGTATAGCCTCAGCCAATTATGCGGCTTCTTCGGCAGACGAGCTTGGGAAAAGTAGCCCAGCATCTGACTCCTGCAGAGCCAATGGTTCTTCCTGAAGAATGGGCTCAGACTCTACTAAAGAGTCGAGCAGATTGGTAGCCGTCCTCCTCCGTCGCTTGGATCCAGAACCGACCACCGAAGACGATCGTTTCCTCCCCTGTGCAACTTTGGCACGGCGTTGACCTACCTCACCTTCAACACCCTCGCTTCCAGCGCCCTCGCTTAGCGGTGCTACCGAGGATGACACGGCCATTATCAACGCCACAGGCGATGGTACTGTTATCGGTGCCCGATTAGCCCGCGATCAGGCACCCAGTGGCATACCAACTGTGGGAGTGAGGTCCACCTCCGCCGCCCCCGGAATAAGCGCAACATTAGTTTCCCTCAGGGGAAAGCGGACCGGTGCACGCGGTCGCGGCGGAACTCCCGTGGCCTGAACCGGAATAGGAGCGCCATATCCAAGAAGCACCCTCTTCTCCTCAGCAATAATTGGGCTGACCCGATGAAGGTACCAGCCCGTGAAGGACCCCACGCACCGGGGGATATGGTCAGCTTTAGGAATCATGAAGCGAGAACCGGTGTTTAGCCTCACAAAGTGATGAGCAGCATCACGGACAACTTCAGGTGAAGGGACCGGCGCAACTGTAAAAGCCTCGAAGGGGACGCCCTGATCATATCCAAGCTACCGGGCGAAGCGGTGCGGATTATACCGCATGAAAAGGGCCGCACTGTTCTGACGAAAGACCAAATAACCTGGTTTGATCGCGTACAGATGCATGGCTTCCCTGGGCTTCAGAGAAGGCACCCCATCTTTCGACAAGTCACAGAGTTGTTGAATCGGACCTGAAGCAGCAGATAGGGCCCGATCAATGAATACCAGTCCGCCCACGCTAGCGTAGGGAGAGATCAACACGCGAATGGCCCCAAATTGAGTTGGGTCGGGGGCAGAAGCATCCACTAGCCGCATGAGTCGCGGAAAAGTGTAGGCATCATAAAATTGGGCCGCTGGTGCGCAGCAAAGGCCCCCAACACATGCATTTCAATCCAAGACGTGAAGTAATGGAGAGAAAAGTTTACTACGTCCACACCGGGAGTTGAGGTATTAGCCGCGGCGCCTAACCCATGATAAAGATGCGCTAGCGCTGGGGTGCCTACGGCTAGCCGTGTCCCCTCGGCGATACGATAAGCAGGGTAGATAACCGAGACTCTCATGAACTGGCGATGCATGGGGATGACGAAGCAGCTGAGCCAGACACTGATAAAACCCACAAAAAAGGTCTCCTCAACCATGCCGGGAGCTGCAATCGATTCGAAAGATACCGCCGACATGATGGGAATGTAACACCGCGGCAAGTCCTCTTCCTTAGTCGGTCGCCTATTCAAACCAAACCCAAAGGGGTCATTAATGTTTGCAAACTTCGGAGCCGTCTTTGATAGGACACCCTTGCGAAGGAAGGAAGCGATGAAGCTCTTAAAAGTGATGCCCTGCTCCTCTGATTCTGTGAACAGTTTGTCAAAGATGCCTAGGGCCTTGATCAAACTCGGGCGCTTGTGGCGGACGACATTCTTGGTAGACAGGCCGTCGAGCATTGCGGGCTCGGTCTTAAAGACGTACTCGTCGGGAGGCAGCAATTCCTCATAAAGGGTCCCCCTGATTGCCAGCCCCGAGATCTCGCAAAATTCTTCCAAGGAAATCGAAACTTCACGGTCTCCTAGGAGGAAAGTGTTGGTGGGGAGATTCCACTGGTTCAAGAAAGCCTTAACCCACCAGATGTGAGGAGATTGGTAGTGGAAGAGGGATGCATATATTGCCTGATAAAGCCCAACCCTCTGCAGTCGCGTGCGATGGGCGGACAGGATGTAGCGAGCCCAAGGAAGGTAGCCCGTGGGGTGTCAAGGGGTGAGCCCTATTTTGTAGATCTACCCCCATGGTTGGGCCTCGCCCTGGCAAATGCGGTGTCCCAGAATATCTATGGCCGGGATCGGATGGTTTAGGATGCCAGTCGTCGAAGGTTCAAGCCGTCCCATCGGGGTCCAATTCGGCATCTCCATAGCGAAGACAATCCTTGGAGGATCCATCGGTAGGAATGGAAAAGTAGGCTCCGTCGGTATTTCGCAAAGGAAACTTTGGCGACTACGGATGATGTGACCATACCAGGTCCCCCACAAAAGAAAGTTGGTGTAGTTCGGGTCATGAGCCCTGATCATTGCCATCACTTCCTCGTCAGATGGCGACTGAGGAAAAGCGGCCTCCGAGCGAGTGAAAGGGAAATACGGAACAGAAGTCATTGTACCTGAAATAAAATAAGGGGAAACTGTTAAAGCGAAGCCAACAGTATATATATATGTTTATAAATGTGTGTGTGTGTGTGTGTGTGTGTGTGTAAAGACAGTGGAAGAAAGCGACGGAGGACTCATTTTATGGGACCATTGGTTACAAAACACATGGGTCCCACAAAATCAAGATGACGGCTTGCTAATGATGAGGCAATGCAATTACAATGAGACAAAAGGAAGATTCTCATTAAATAAACAGTGGATTTCAAATGACCCTACACATTCCTCTAAGAGAAATCCATCTTGGACTCTGTAACAAATCAAATAGAATCAAGGGAATTAAATTCCCAAAAAGCACCACTGCAAACTTCTTCTTCTTGGTTGCAAAGAGACAACTCATGGCAAGAAAACCCCAAGAAGCTCTCTGGGAAGAACTAAGTTCTTCGTAGGAATTAAATTCCTTTTGAAAAAGGAGAATTAAATCCCCAGAGACATTTTTGAGATGGAATTAAATTCCATGGAAAAAGGCAAACACCACCATTGACCCCTGAAGACCAGAGAAACCCTAACAAGGTCTGTTGTTTAAGGATTGAAGGATTTTCTTTTTAAAGAACTTAAAAAAAATGTGTTCTTGTTAAAGGGAAAAACCTTTGGTCTGGATTTAAAATCCAATAGAGGTTTCTGCAAAAGTTCTTCATTCATTCAAGATTATTACCTGAGGAAAGGGAATCTTTCAACAGAGTTAAACTATGGAAAATTTTCGAGACAGAGAACTAAGCTCTGAGAAAAGAGAATTAAATTCTCAAAAAAGGAAAAAGTTAGCATAGGAAGAAGATGAAAGAGTGGAGGCGCTTCTGAAGAGACCCCTGCATTTATAGGATGTGATAGGAAACGTTTCATCTTCCCTGTTCTCTAGACAGATCCAACGGTCACAAAAGTGACAGCGTCGCACTCACGTGCAGACACGTGAGAGCAACGTTGTGGGGGCATTTGTTCCCTGATTAAAAATCAGGAATTTCATCAATGAGGCATCACGTGTTCACACGTGACCAAGGGTCACGTGTTGACACGTTATCTATTTACAGAGTTAAAATCTAAGCAAGCAGAAGTATAAACAAGTGGCTGAGAAAATACCCTAATTGGGGGTCACGTGCTCACACGTGACCAAAGGTCACGTGCCAGCACGTGACAGGCTTTGAAAGCCTTATAATTTAACAGAATTAAATTCTAATTCTCTAAATCTTTCTAAACAAAAAAAAGGATTCTGGGGGACCGTTGGATTAAAAATCCAAGGGTGATTAAAAATCACCAATTTATGGAAAGATTTTAGACAAGGAAAGATTTCCCTAAATCTCACAAAAAATAACAAACAGAATATCTTTTGGATTAAAAATCCAACGGTGAATAAAATTCACTGAGTGATCTAAATGATCATATTGATTATGAAAACAAACAAAATCTTTCAATGAGAGATTTACTAAACAGATTGATTCTTTTCCTTCTCCTATAAATAGGAGCCAATAGGGAGAATTTTGGGGAGATATAGAATTTTGGGATCTGGAAAATTTCTAAAAGCAAATAGCAGAGAGAAAAGAAAGGAGAATTTAATTCTCAAGAAAGAAACCCTAGGTGAGAAAAGGGAAAAAGATCAAACTTCAAAAAGAGAATTTAATTCTCAAATCTAAGAGTTTAACTCTTCTGCAAAAAGAACTTAGTTCTTCCTCTGGTTGAAGATCTGCTGAAGCAAATCTCCCCATAGGTTAAGAATTTAATTCTCATCGGGTTGAGATTTTGCCATGCAGATCCAAGACTTAGGGGGAGAATTGAGTTTAGAGAATTTAATTCTCCCAAATTCACAGGAATTTAATTCCTTCATGATAAAACTAGGGTTTAACCCTATATGAGAATTTAATTCTCCTAAAATTATAGGAATTTAATTCCTTCAAGATAAAACTGGGGTTTAACCCTAATTGAGAATTTAATTCTCTCAAATTTACAGGAACTTGATTCCTCCTAAAATGAAATTAGGGTTTCACCCTATATAAGAATTTAATTCTTTTACATATATAGGAATTTAATGCCCCCTAAAAAGAAATTAGGGTTTAACCCTACATAAGAATTTAATTCTGTCACAATAGGAATTTAATTCCTCCAAAATTATAATTAGGGTTTAACCCTACAGAGAATTTAATTCTTAAAAATAAAGAGACTTAAAAGATCTCCATGCATGCAAAGAGACTAAGGTCACGTGTCCCCACGTGACCCCTGAAAAGATCCCCCAAAAATGAGAAGGAATTAGCCCTGAGGCAATGCCTCACGTGCTCCCACGTGACCCTCATTATATCAAGACAAAAGCAAAGGAAAAATATAACTTGGGCGCTCTCACGTGTTACCACGTGACCCCTAATGAATGTTCTAATAAATCAGGGCATGAATACCCATCACGTGCCCACACGTGATGGCTATGAGAATTAAAATTGTTAAACACTTATCTGCAGAATAAAGTAAAGGGGATCAGGTCCCACCTTTGGGTACCCTTACGTGTTCCCACGCGACCCTTTCCTCTCTATTGTTTAACACTAATTTGACAACTTCATTTCCAGTGTTTAACACTGTCATTTTCTAGTATTTAACACTAAATTGAGAATCGTATTTCCAGTGTTTAACGCTGTTGTCTTTTAGTGTTTAACACTAATTTGGGAGTTTTATTTCTAGTGTTTAACACTACTGTTCTCTAGTGTTTAACACTACTTTTAGCCAAATTGGCTAATTTTCCAGAGGCAAAAGTCTCTCTTTCAAATGAATCTCAAAATTGAGTAAAATTCAGAGCTACAATATTTAATGCTCAGTCAAAGATAAAAATGTTATCAAAAGCCTTTGCTAAGTGATGAGGGGATGGACCCAAAAAAATGTTTAATGGTCCAACAAAGGACCAATATTTCAAACTTAATTGGACTTAGCCCAACTTGGCCATAAGTCCTCAATTCAGACTTAACTGAGCCATTGTGCTCATAATATAATTAATTGATCTTAGTTCCAAATTGAACTACAGATCACTCAATCAACCTTGGTTCAAGGGTACATCTCTTCACTCGTTTGATATTTGTCGTTGTAATTCCTCAACGTCTTCAAAGAGGTGACGGGTCCCGACAACCACACATTTCATAAACTATGACGTCTCTAAACTATGGACTGTGGGGTCCTTAAGCCCATGGACTATGATGTCCTTAACCTCGACCGTGATGTCTTTAAACTAACATTGGACTGTGGGGTCCTTAAACTCATGGACTATGATGTCCTTAAACTCGACCGTGATGTCTTTAAACTAACATCGGACTGTGGGGTCCTTAAACCCATAGACTATGATGTCTTTAACCTCTACCGCGATGTCTTTAAACTAACAATGGACCGAGATGTCCTTAAACTAGCATGGACCGTAATGTCCTTAAACTAATTATCGACCGCAATGTCACTAAACTAAACAATAGAGCCCAATTGCTCTCTTGTTGGATCTAAACGATCCCGTTAAGTTGATCTTAGTCTAAAAATGAGACTAACGTATCCTTAACAAATGTTTAAGTTGATCTTACTCTCAAATGAGGCTAACGTATCTTTAAACCTAATCCCCCAAACCCAAATCTAAGAAAGATATGGATTTGGACTAGTCCACACCCTACGGGCAACGACATAAATTAGTTTCCATATACAATCCACGGGTAACCAAACACAAAACAAACACCCACGACACGAAGTGACCATATAGAGAAGGAGAAAGTTGTTACCGCGATGCGGTAGCGTAATTAACTGCAGGGGCTTACGCCTGCAGGGAAGAGCGTCCCCACAATCAAAAACCCCTCAAACGAGGGGGAATCTGACGAAGTCTGCTATTTTGGCCGCATCTGTTTAAACCTTCGATACACGGTGCCATAAATCAACCTGGCATCTTCAGAGAGGTGGACGGATAGCACCAATTAGCATGTGCCCCGAAATTCAGGCTAGACGTTTATCGCGTCTCCGCGTTTCGGAGGGGAACATGGAGCACCTAGCGCCTAGCACCTCATTGCTTCGCACGTGGGTGCCATAAAGAGTGCCTAGCACTCTATACAAAGACAAAAGGGGTAAAGTGTTTTAACACTTATTCGGCAATCCCCATGATTGAGAGCCTACATGATTATACGAGAGTGTCAGAACTTATATAAGTGCCCAGCCCTTTTACAAAAAGGGACCGATCAAACAGAGCCCAAACTAGTGTTTGGCACTTTTCAATAAAAAAAAACCTGAATGGACTAAGCCCAAATTGGCTAGGTCCCCTGAGGATAAAACCTTCCTGATTCAGATCAACTGAGCCCATATGTTCATGATTTCCCAAACTGATCTTAGTCCCAAATACGACTATTAATCTTCCAACTGATGATATCCAAAACGATAGTCATCCCACATCCTCCCGAGGAAATCGTAGTCTCAAAATATGACTAGTGATTTCCGGGTTTACCACTAACTCCTTTTTCCCTCAAATACGGGAATTGGTTCAAGGGTACATCTCTCCACACCTTTGATCCACGTCATTGTAATTCCTCAACGTCTTCAGAGAGGTGGCGGGTCCCAACAACCAACGGCTTTTTGGTGCACTTTCAAACTGATGTGTACACCTCCAATCAAACCGCACCCCAAACTGGGTGTATCCCAAATCATCGTTGTTCATCCCGTCACGTAACAAATACACGTGCACGCAAGATGGACAACAGACCGAAATGCCCTTAAACTAAAACCCCACCTCCAAAATGGTGATCGACGGACCGAGACGTCTTTAAACTAAAACCTCACCTGCAAAATGGTGATCAACAAACCGAGGCGTCCTTAAACTAAAACCTCACCTCAATAGACCGAGATGTCCTCAAACTAAAACTTCGCCTCCAAAATGGCGATAACGGACCTAAACGTTTTTAAACTAAAACAACAAAGCCCAAATGCTCTCTTGTTGGATCTGAAGCAAAAGAAAATGATCCTAAGACATTGTTAAGTAGATCTTAGTCTCAAATTGGACTAACGTATCCTTAACAAAAAACCAGTCGAGCTCCAATGCTCATATGTTTAAGTTGATCTTAATCTCAAACCATATTAACGATCCTTAAAACAACCCAAGCCTAAATCTAAAATATATGGATTTGGACTAATCCGCGCCTTTCGGGAGATGACATAAATTAGTCTCCATATACAATCCACGGGCAACTCAAAAAAACAAGAACACATGACAAGAAGTGAACTTCCGGAGCAGGAGAAAGTGGTTATTGCGATGCGGTAACGTAATTAACTGCAGGGGCTTGCGCCTGCAGGGAAGAGTGTCCCCACAATCAAAAATCCCTCACAAACGAGGGAGAATCTGACGAAGTCTGTTATAACGGCCACATCCGCCTAAACCACTGATATACACGGTGATATAAATCAACTTGGCATTTTCGGAGAGTTGGATGGATAAATCCAAATAGCATCTGCCCCAAAAATTCAGGCCAGAAGTCCTAACGTCTCGGTCGCGTATTTCAGCGGTGAACATGGTCGGTATCCTCCGGATGTTCGCCGCACCAAATATCACCGGTCAGTAGTGCTCCCCTGCCGGGCTTAATGTCTCAATCTCTATACGGCCTTCTTGCCCCGGGGTACCGCACCGAATCCACCATGTACCCGCAGACGGTGTCTCCTCGCTCCTCGTGGCTGGTAATCATATATCATATATGCTCCAAAATTAAGAAATCTCATGGTGAACGTCACACAACATATCAAGGAAAAACCACATTTTTATTTTAAAAGGAGCATAAGTTTTCAATTACACATGCGGTTTCCCAAATCCAGAAATCTCATGAAATCGGAATCTCAAATCATGAGCTAATAATGATCAATGAATATCAGCATAAAACCCCTCAACAGTGCATAAACAGAATGAATATATGAATGCATGCGACATCTAAATAAAGAATGCAATATCTAAACTAGCAAGTGAGATCATGAATGCTAAACAATACTAGTAAACTACAATTTTCAGATAGTATGAGTGAAGTAACGGTTCTCTAATGTGTACGTGGCATGACAATTACCGATGATGATGTGTGTGAGCCAGCCAGTAAGTGTGGGTGCAACATACGTATCATTGGTAATGGTGCATGTGTCCTAACAGACGAGATCATAATAGCTAATACAAAACATGTATATATATGAAATGAAATGAAATTAACATAAACATAGCAGAAAGGTAAATAGTAAATGGAGCAAGATAAGATATACATAGCTATATACGAGCCATACGGTTACCGTATTTAAAAATAGTACAAATCGTTGTTTTTGGAAAAGTAAGGGTTACGATGTTTTTGAGAAAAGAAATATCATTTTCAAAATTCATAGCGTCCCTCGGGTTTCTCTTTGAAAATACCTACGATTCATTAGTTTTGAAAATAGGTATGACTCAAACTCTATTCTAACATCTACTTAACTAATTAAGGGACTAAACTAAAACGGTGTCGAAAGTGAAAGGAAATCTAAAGCATAACCGAGTCGATATATTTAATAGTCGGCGATCCAGCCTCATAATATCACGTACGGTAATATCCATCGTACGACATTCTCGTGTCAGGAGTGCGGATCAATTATCATATATATATATATATCTCGTACGGTATAGTTCGTCATACCACATCCTCAAAATCGAGGGTACGGGTAATATATAAATCATATAGTTCGTATGGTATCAATCGTCGTACAATATCATAATCAGGGTACGGATCTAAGGTCTCGTACAATTATTGTTTCATCAATTCATATGTTACCACATGTTATGTATATAACGTCCAACGAACCGCTAATATATCGCATCAAATACGATGTCTCATCTCAAATCACATATCGAAATCTCTTGACATCCTGCTCGATCGTATCGACTCAAAACCATATAATATGCCATATCCTCATCATACACGTATATATATATATATATATCACATACCCATATATATACATACATACATATATACATATACATATACACACATATCATACCAAGTTTATGCGTGCGTGTGTGTGCGACAATGTAAAACCGACGACTCACGACTAAGGAACTAAAAGCTAAAAGTAACTTTCCTATGAGTATGCTTATTCTAATCCTACGGTCTCCTATAAACCCTATTCGCTAAATATCCATCATGTATTAACATTTATATATAATATATATACATCCTATTCTACGGTTGCGGGGGTGCTATATGCCATTCACCCGACTTCCCCCGTAGATATACATCTACTCACCTTCGATCCTCGCTTGCTGAAGTCGATGAGGCCTTGCTCTCCCTTGTCGTCCGGAAGTCCAAGCAGAGGTACCTACAGTTTTCAAGCACATCATATTGTAAAACAAGAATCAAATACAAGAAAAGCCGATACGGCACACGAAACACACATAGGTTAGAACCTATGGTCTACGCATGCAAAAACACCCAAACAACTCTCGACATCGACGTACGAACGTCAATCGATCGAGATAAAACACAATTACCAAAACCCAAGTCATTAAAAGTCGCAAACCAAAATCGGAAACTTTGAAAAACACTTCTAGATTTTGCCTCAGGTGAAATTGGGATATCTTGCATATAGGATTGGTCTAAATAACATACAACGGAGCCATGGACCAAACCTGGTGCCCACCTTCCTATCCCAGGCTGCAATTTGCGGCCAGGACCTAATTATTTGCGGCCAAAAAAGTGAGTTGGGGTCTTGTTCACACCATAATATTGCATTATTATATTTCCCATTCTTATGCTTTTTATAAATAAACAGGTGCTTTTGACGCATGTCTGCTACATGTTACAGGTTACAGGTTCTTGGACAGAAAACAGTGAAAACGATGCAAAGACGATGAAAAAGTGTACTTTAACCAATAAACAGAAGACTCTTGATCAAGCCTACATAAGGAACAATTCACAAAGCAAGATTCAAGACATCGACTCAAAGCGAACGGGTAGAAGTCCACTGCAATGTTCACTGGAAAGATCTGGAAGAAAAGGAGAAAACAATCTGAGAAAGGACCTATAGAAATAAGAAGCCCAAGCCACCAGAAATCAGCCCAAGAAAACTCAAAGCCCAATTCCACCTTTTGACCGTGGAACCGCGGCCAAACCAGGCCTCGGGCCGCGGTTCCGCGGCGGTCCTGAGCGTTCGATGGAAAATATTTTTTACCATATTTTTATGGGGGCGTTGACTGGTCTTTATAGGGCTATTCTTGTAAATGCAAACATGCGGATCAAAATGTAACCTAGGGTTTCCTATTCTCTATAAATAGGAACTCTAAAGCTTGTATTCTTTTTATGCCTCCTTTTAATAATAAATTTGAGAATTCTTTATGGAGAGCATCGGTGCCTCTTTTCAATTCATGAATTCAGATCTGACAACCTGCGTTGATGATTGGAGAGAGGGATCTGTAAGTAGTTTTAATTAATTGCTCTAGATTAGATTTTAATTCTTTGCCCTAGGTAGATTTAATTCCTCGCCGTAGATAATTGTTTAGAGTTAGCTTTGGGGAAGGCTTTTGAGAGATGAGATCTCTCATTCCTTTCTTACCCATAATATATTTACAGTAGGACTCCATTCATACACGCACACACCGCGCCCTACAGCACCCTACCCCTCGAGGTAGAGGTGATACCGTAGTGTAAAAGCCCGGTTGCGCGCGTTTTCCATGGAGGTTAGGGTAAGGATCTCTAAAGGAAGGACAAGAACCTAGAGGAAGGAACACCTTCCCGAATGGATCTAATCCCCTTTATTGATAATTACCGTAACTCCTCTTAGATCCTAAATTGGGTATAGAAAGCGTTGAGATTTACTTGCATTTCCAAACCATCCCTAAACCTAACCCTAACAAGACTAGATCTAGATAATCGTAGATAGATAGATTTAGATTTTAGATTTAATAATCAATCCGAACACCCTCCGGAATTAACTCGTAAAAGTGAATAGGAGATTCACAACATCCCTGTGGACCGACCCGTACTCACTGGCTAGCTGCAAAGCGACGCCGTTCTTGATTGCGGTATTAGATAGTTTTTTAGATCAATCAGGTCTCGGGTCTCGGGGGTAGCTTCTAGGTCACCTGCATGTCTCACTGTAATCGCTATATATTTTTCAAGTTTCCCTAGTTGCAGCAGATCTTATAATATCATCACTAATTCTCACAAAACCCGATATCGGAAAATTCAAAGTTCATGGTTTGGGGTTTAGTCCATAAATCAACACTACAGGGGTTGTGGTCACTATCTAAACCTCAAACACATCATCACAACTCAACACATACCCTAAACCTCATCTTGGAATATCAAAGATTACTAAACCACACTAGTTTAACTCTAAACTACACTAGTTTAACTCTAAACTACACTTGAGCCTAGGAAACTTAAAAACATAGAAGAAAGGTGAAGGTTTTACCTCATGGGGCAACTAAAGAAGAACCCAAGATCATCCAATGTGCTCAAAACCTCAACTTGATCCTACCAGGGGGTTTGTGATGAAGTTTTGGTCATTTTTTTGTGAAGGAAGGTGAGGTTTTGGTTGAGTTTTGGGGGTGGTTTATGGTGGTAGAAGAGATGATGGAGGATGAAGGAAGAGAAGAAGAAGAAAGGAGGTGAAGAAAAAGTAAGATGAGAATGAAGTGAAGAAAAGAGTAAAAGGTTGTGGAACTTTCTTATTCTTTCTCTCTCTCTCTCTCTCTCTCTCTCTCTCCCCTCCATCATGATACATGTCACCTCACCCACATAATTTTATCCCTTTTCTTTTCTTTTCCAAAATAAAAACAAAACCCATTTAAATGCGAATGAATCCATGGTTCAAATAAAAGTGAGCAAGGTTTGCAACATATTTTGTTGCAAGTCATGATACATGATCAAGATTAATGCATAATTAGTGAAATATTAATCAAGTTTAGCATAAAACTTGTATATAATAATTGTATAAATATTTATAAAATGTCCAAATCACATAAATTCTTTCAAAATCAATAATGCTTATTAATTTTCCAATTATTTTCCAAACTATAATTATATAATCATACTACTTCATTAAAACCAATTTCCGTACTTTCATAATATCCATAAAATTTATTATTTTATTTATTTAATTTCCAAAAATAATATTTTATTTTTCTGAAATGTTACAGTGCACAGGCTACACGGACTTTAATCGGACTGTTGATAATACTAGCGGCTTAGGATTAAGCCGGATTATTAAATCCGGTTTTAATTTAATAATTTATATATATATTTTTAATATATATATTCTAGTATTATTATTCACTATTCATTTTCTCTCTCTTGGCTATTCATATTTTTTGTACGAATACGCGTATATGTATTTCGATACGTATACCGGGTTATATTCTGTATTTATACAGAATTTGTTCTAGAAGATGGAAACTTCATTTCTTGATTTTTCTTTTATAGAAAATCAAAAATGATGTGGAGGATGAGGTGTTTTGTACCATGGTAGAGAGGTATGGGTTGATTATTATATAGTATTTTCATTTGTGAATACTATTCTTGGATGGTTGCAAAATAATCAAGCCATTCTCTTTTCCATGCTTGATAGTTTTTCCTTCACAAAAGGCTTAACCATTTTCCATGGCTTCTTCTTCTTCACCTCCTCTTTCTTCTAGGTAGCTCACTTGAGCTTGGAAAAGAGAGAAAAAGATAGTGAAAATATTTCTACATCCCCACTCTCCATTCGTAGCGAGCTTGGAGCGTCGGTCGCTTCACTAGGTAAAACTGGAACTTAGATGCGGTCGATGCCACCATTGTATATATATTTTATTTCTGTACTAGGATTAACCCACGAGAAGTGCTCAAGTAGTCGGGTTCTAGATTGCAGCAGGTAGCCATCTCATGGAGTTGAGACCGGGCCGCCTCGCTCTAAAATCGGCGGGTTGCTCGCCGCACTTGTAGGGGTTATAGGATTCGACCCGCGGAGGGGTGCACAAGTTACCGGATTCTAAAAAGCGGCGGGTGATAGACTCATTTCATTGAGGGCGAGTTACCCGGTTTCTAGAATTGGCAGATGGCTTGCCGCACTCGTAGGGGTCTAGGATTGACTATGTACGAGCTATCCACATGACCGTCGGACTTCGCGTTTCATTTACAGCTCAGATGAAACGCGGGGCTCCAAGTTTATCCGTTATTCCATATTGTTGTTCGCATGCCAGTGATGATTCTTATCTGCATGTGATGATTATTATCTGCCCGCCATGTTGATATATATATATATATATATTATATTAGTATATGCTTCTATATATTTTGCATCCGCGCTAGCCCTGTCCTCGCCCTGCCGTAAGTTAAGTAACTTTACGGTGAAGACCCAGGACCCCATGGCGAATGCGGATGGCATATAAAAGCATGCTATTTTGGTTGTTTTTGTTATGGCTTAGAAACTAGATTTGATGGGACTGCATTATATCTTTAATGCAAATGGAAACAAACCTATTTGATGTTGTCAGAACTAATTTTTAAAACTACTCGATTTTCTTAGAAACATCTGTCAGATTATTTTTCTTTGTATAGAGGTATTCGGTTAGGAATATCCATCACCTCACTCTATGAGGGAAGAGCCTTGATCCCTTGACGGGGAATTCACTTTTAAGCAAAAGTTTGTTACTAGTTTTAAAAAAGCAGAGCTTAAACCACTCCATCTCAAAGCCACTCGAGTTCCTTCAACGATATAAAGTTCATTACGTTAAAAGTTTTTCGCCAAAAACCAGCTGTAGCCCATCGTCGTTTCCTATGAGTAGTACTTAGTATTCATGCTACGTATGTTGGCATTGTCAAGGCGTAGTGATCGGTAGCTGAGTTTTGCTTGTTTGTAGTTTTGTTTCCGATTATTTAGGACAGTTGCATAGCTATGTTGGCATTGTCAAGAGTTATGCGGGTAGAACTAAGTTGATCATGATAATGATGGGATGAACTTGGCTAGCGGCTTATGATATGTTGGTATTGTCAAGGTCATAAAGTTTCTAGGGGCAAAAATCATATCGGGAGTTCCAAATATAAGGGAAACTTGCCAGGAATTCGCATACCTTCTGGAGTGTGGCGACTTGAGTGGATTCCGTCAGGTTTATCACACGATGATAGCTGGGTCCTAATTCCCACTGATGAGTAGGTTTACTTCTCGGGAGATTTTTCACTTCATAATTAGCTAACCTATTAGGTGTCTAGAAAGTGTTAACAAGATTACGGCTCTGCAGAAACGGGGTTATTAATTGGGTCCATGCGAAAGCATGGGAGACCACCCTTGAAGTACCAACACCGACCTGGCTGAACGATTAGTGAACTTGTAAAGTGTAAATGATCCCGACTAGTTCTCCTTTTAAGGTTTGAAGGAGAATTCGAGGAAACAGTGGGAGCCATCCTGATTAGATAAAGTGATAATCAATCTAATCTTGATAGAGTGCACGTTAAGTATTTCTTTTCTCTCTCTCTGGTACAGCGACCCATGAATTACCTAAAACTCATTAACCAAGTTAACCAAAACTTCTTACACACGTTGGTTTTGGATTGTTATGATTCACGACAAAGTAGAAAATATCTCTACTACTCCTACTTTCCTTTTGCATTTCTCCAGAACGCTCTGTATCACTACGATGATCCATATTGCTTGGAAATGGCCGTCGTATAGTTAAAGATGAACTCGTAGAAATTATTTCAGTCGAGGATGGTCACTGGTTTTGGAGAATTTAGATTGTATCATCCAGTTGTCTCTTCCTTTTTACATTCTCTTAGTTGCGAGAGCTCCTTGTATAAAGAGAGTACACCTATTACTCTTATTGGATAGTTTTCTTCCAAATCTTAGGCTGGTGCCGAAAGATAGGGAAGGAAGAAAACCAATTAGCCTAAGTGCAGTGTACAGAAGATAAGATGTAGAGATATATAAAGGGATTGAAGTGAGGGCAAAGGAAATTTCGACTACTTTCTTAAATCTGGATCGGAAAAAGGCATTACTAAGAATAACCGGCCACCCCTTGGAACATTTATGTTCCATATTTTCTGTGTACTTGTAAATAAGAACTGTTTTCCAATTAATTCTGACTCCAGGATATGTATTTACCGGATTTGGATCTCACATCTGTACGATTTTACAGATGCTGAGAAGGAGTAGAATATTGGGAAATGGGCGATCTGATCCTCAATATCGGAATTCGTTTTAATTGGTGATATTGGATTGAATCGCCTGGTTTTGCCTAACGCCAAAATATTTGGTTTCGAATAACGGTTGTTATGCACCAGTTTTTAAAATGAAAATCTATATCTTTATTTTATAAAGTGAGATATAAATTTTGAAAATTGTGTTCCAAACATTTACCTTTATCAGTTGAGGATGTGGTAAGGTATATTGAATAACGGTGTAAAACATTCTCGACCAAAATACAGTTTTCAACTTACGACACATGAAATTTGAGTTAGTATACTCTTGGGACATGAAAATGTATGTTGTCCGGTGTTCTTCTGGATAAGGGGTTGGTACTCTTACTTCATTCAGATTTACCTATGAGTTCTCTGGTTTTAGACACGCATTCGTTGTAATGCAAGGTCCAAAGATTTTAAGAAGTTTATAGGTATAAGAATATAGTAAAGAACCATACGTTGGAAATATCAGGATTCTTCGAAGTGATCGAAGATATAGATACTTATGCTAGTATTCTATCATACTAATATTGAGAACTTGATTCTCTCTCAGGTTACTCATCCGCGGGTTCGCTCCTTGATGAGTAATGATGTATTGGCCTTTTTTCATTTATGTGATATGCAATGGAAACGGCTACATGATATTTGAATCTGGTTCCATCTAAATTAGTGCCTTTGATTCTATATGGATATAGATTGGTTGCATATCTTGAGGTTATTAAGATATGGAGTTATCTGGTTCCTGTTTAAAAGCAGAATCCGGACAAACTCAAGGCACGCTTCGGTAATGGTTGTTTGTAGATTATTCCAAGCATTAGCTAGGGTTTTGTTTTTATCATTTTCAAGATCAATAGTTATATTGTTCTTGACTAGCCACCTTTTTATAAAAGGAATCTTTTTGCAAAAGAAACTAGTGGGAGTATGGTAGAACTGGAAGTGATTTCAGAACAACAAATGGTTACCGAACATTTAGTAGAACCTAAGAATTCAATTGGACTTGACAATCCATTAGCCACTTCGCAGATTTTAGTAGGTGACCTCAGCCACCCGAGAGATACTTCGGTTTTCTTGGAGACGGTGATAGGAAGGTCGGCATTATTGTTATGATGGACCTACTAGTTATCTGTTGGTCATAGGAAGTGGTAACTTTCAGGTTACCAGATACTTTATATCCAAATTGGACTCCAAGCACTTCAAGAAATATTGGATTTTGGACTTTGCTGGGTGCTCCTGAAGGGGTAAAACTCATTAGGAGCAAGTAGATCTTTCGAGATCTGTGCAGGTGGAAAGGTATTAACGTAATAAGGCTAGACTTGTTGTAAATATTTTCATCAAATACTCGTTGTAGATTGTGATGAGACTTTTTCTTCAGTGTCTACGCAGAAGTCCATACGGATATGACTTGGCACTGCTGCTGCTCTAGATTGTGATATCTGGCAAGATGATGACTATAACGTTTTTCCAAATGGGAATTTGGAAGTGCACTGTATATGACTCTACCAGAGTGTCATTGTAGTCAGTGGGAGAAGCGGAAGGTGTGCAAGTTGCATATGTTTATTCATAGACTAAAGTATGGATAGCGGAGATGGATCATCTGTTTTGATGTGATAGTCAAGGTGATTGACTTCATCAAAACAACAGATGAACCTAGAAAGAAGGGTGTAGGGAGTACCGTCCTGGGTTTTGGATGACATACTCCAAATAGGAATTGATGTTCCTATACTACAATCGGTCAAACTTTGGTTGTCACATATTGTTTTCTCTACGTTGGATATGGATAATATATCAGGAATTCTGGTGGTTAGATCTATGGTTTTAAATCTAGATTTAGGAAGTTTCCCAATTGGGTACTTAGACAGCATTCTAAACGTATTTTAGAATGGACGACTCCTGGCGTGGTGGTGTACCTGCAGGTGATGAAGTCACCCTCTCTAAAGAGATGTCTTCCAGACTGATGAGGAGAGGGACCGGCATGAATGACATATCATTTGCTTAGACAATTGAGTCAATCATGCAATGTCTTGTACAAAACCAGATATTGCTTATACACTTGCTGTAGTAAGCAGATATTAATCCAATTTTGGAGAAACAAAGGGAAGCAGTTAATATTAGAGGATGTTCTTGGTATATGATAATGGCAGCCTCCTCCGGGAGGCGGTTATTGGTTTAGGATTCCAAGGTGACATGGATGACAGAGATGCTGCCAGAGTTTTGAGTTTTTCCTTTTCAGAGGATCAATATATTGGATAGGGTTCCAATGGGATTGTTCACCGCCGAAAACGGTGACGAACCGGGATGGATCGTCTTTCCTGAATATGGGGGCATATGCTATTTGGATTTATCCGTCCTCCTCTCCAAAGATGCCAAGTTGATTTATGACACAGTACATCGGAGGATTGGACAGACGCGGTCGTTGTAGAAGACTTCGTCAGATTCCCCCTCGTTTGTGAGAGGTTTTTGATTATGAGGACGCTCTTCCCTGCAGGCGCAAGCCCCTGCGGTTAATTATGTTACCGCATCACGATAACCACTTTCTCCTGCTCCGGAAGTTCACTTCGTATCGTGCGTGTTTTTGTTTGTTTAGGTTGCCCGTGGATTGTATACGGAGACTAATTTATGTTGTCGCCTATAGGGCATGGATTAGTCAAAATCCGTATATTTTAGATTTGGGGTTTTTATTTAAGGACCGTTAATCTATTTTGAGATTAAATGTATGTGAGCATTTAGGGCTCGATTTGTTTTTATTAAGGATACATTAGTCCAATTTAAGACTAAGATCGACTTAAATGTATGTGAGCATTTGGGTCTCGATTTGTTTTTGTTAAGGATACATTAGTCCAATTTGAGACTAAGATCCATTTAATAATTTTTAGGATCATTTTTATTTCAGATCCAACAAAAGAGCATTTGGGCTCTATTGTTTTAGTTTAAGAATGTTTCGTTCCATTATCACCATTTTGGAGGCGAATATTAGTTTAAGAACGTTTCGGTCCGCTATCGCTATTTTGGAGGCGAATATTAGTTTAGGAACTTCTCGGTCCTTTGTTCATCTTGCACACACGTGTATTTGTTACATGACGGAGTGAACAATGGTGATATGGAATGCACCCAATTTAGGGTGCGGTCTGATTTGAGGTGTGCACGTCAATTTGGAAGTGCACCAAATAGTTGTTGGTTTTCGGGACCCGCCACCTCTCAGAAGACGTTGAAAAATTACAACGGCATATATCAGAGGTGTGTAGAGATGTACCCTTATACCAAATCCCGTATTTGAGATTGTAGACCAAAGAAATGTTAGTCATATTTGAGACTAAAATTACTTAGCAGATATAAGATGAATATCATTTGGGATATCATCAATGGGAGACCACTAGTCATTTTTGAGTCTGAGGTCATCTTGGAAAAATATGAGCAAAATGGGCTCGGTTGTTTCAGTATCAAAGGGGTCTAACCTAAGGAAACTTAGCCAATTTGGGCTAAGATTGAGTCTTCAACAGTGCTAAGCACTGAGGAATACAGTGCTCACGTGCGTTTCATGTGGGCACTGGATTAGTGTTAAACACTAGAGTTTTATGGCGCTCACGTGACACACGTGAGGCACCCCAAATATGGGCACTGGACTAGTGTTAAACACTAGAGTTTTATGGCACTCACATGACATAAGTAAGGCACCGTAAATATGGGCACTTGACTAGTGTTAAACATTAGAGTTTTATGACGCTCACGTGACACACGTGAGGCACCCCAAATATGGGCGCTGCCCTTTGGGTTTTATTCCCCCTTTTTATATAAGTGCTAAGCACTTGGTTGGAGTTCTTGTGCAAAGCATGTGGCTGTCTATTTTTTTATACTGGAGTGTTTTAACACTCATGTGGAAAACACGTGAGGCAGTTTTGATTGTTCTCTTTGTTCGTTTAAAGCACTCACGTGGGAAATACTTGAGGCTTCGAAATAGTGCTAAGCACCAACGATTTGGCCTTGGAGATCTTGGATCACTGTTCTTTTTATTGAAGAACTAAGTTCTTTATATAGGGTAAGCCCTAATCTTTGGAGGAATTAAATTCCTATGTGTTCCTGTTCTTCTTCTCCCTTTTTTTTTTATGTAACTTAGTTGTTTTCCCCTAGGTTTTGGGGGGAGATTTGCCTCTGCAAATCTCAACCAGAGGAAATAACTGAGTTCTTATATGAAGGGTTAAACCCTTAGAGTGGCAAAGGAGATGTGTTTTTTTTTACAAGGAAGCAAGTCATTTCTTTGAGAATTAAATTCTTCTGTTTCTCCAAAGCTCACTGTATATTCTTTTTTCTAAGCCTCTGGGGAGTTCTCTCTCTGTCTCTCTCTGCGTGTGTATGAGACTCGAAGTCTCGGGTTTTTTATAAAGTGGAGACAAGTTTGTTTAATTCTGAGAAAAATCTTTCATTGAGAGATCCCAATTGATTTAATTGGTCTTAGAATTGATTTGGGAACTTTTACCCACCATTGGATTTTTGATCCAAGGACTTCTGTTTTTTTACAAAAGATATCGTTCTTGTTTTTAACAATATTGGGGATATTCTCCCATACCTAGAATAAAATTCTATCGAGCGGTGACATTTTAATCACCATTGGATTTTTAATCCAAGGGTGCTCAGTTTAACAGAGTATAATCTTTCTCTGTTTAGAAAGATATAGAAAATATTTTGGATCTTTGATCCACTAACTCTCTATTTAACAGAAAATATTCTTCCCAATAGAATTTAATTCTATGTTTAATTACCGTTGGATCCTTAATCCAACGGTTCATTAAGTAGAATTTAATTTTACGCAAGGAGGTATCTTCACGTGTTTAGCACGTGGGACTTCATTTGGCCCTCTTAGCTATTTGATTGTAGTGCCTATATGCTTTGCATATAGGCGCTCATGTGTTTACCACGTGAGGCTTTTTTTAGCCTATCAGTAGTTTAAATGCAGCGCTTATATACCTTGCATATAGGCGCTCACATGTGTAACACATGAGGCTTGTTTAGCCTATCAATAGTTTAATTGCAGCGCCTATATGCTTTGCATATAGGCGCTCATGTGTTTAACACATGAGGCTTGTTCAGCCTATCGGTAATTTAATTGCAGCGCCTATATGCCTTGAATATAAGCGCTCACGTGTGTAACATGTGAGACTTGTTTAGCCTATCGGTAGTTTAATTGCAGCACCTATATGCCTTGCATATAGGCGCTCACGTGTTTAACACGTAAGGCTTGTTCAGCCATTAGTAGTTTAATTGCAGCGCCTATATGACTTGCATATAGGCGCTCACGTGTGTAACACGTGAGGCATGTTTAGCCTATCAGTAGTTTAATTGCAGCGCCTATAAGCTTTGCGTATAGGCGCTCACGTGTATAACATGTAAGGCTTGTTTAACCTATCAATAGTTTAATTGCAGCGCCTATATGCTTTGCATATTGGCGCTCACGTGTATAACACGTGAGGCTTGTTTAGCCTATCAGTTGCTTAAATGCAGCGCCTATATGCTTTGCATATAGGCGCTCACGTATTTAACACGTGAAGTTTGTTCAACCTATCAGTAGTTTAATTGCAGCATCTATATGCCTTGCATATAGGCGCTCACGTGTTTAACACGTGAGACTCGAATAGTGGAGAGTTTCCCCCTTTCTTACTCTCCCCTTTTTTTATGAGGGAACAAATGCCCCCCAGCGTTGCTCTCACGTGGCTTGTACGTGAGTGCAACGCTGTCCACTCTTACAGCCGTTGGATTTGCCTAGGGGAATGGGAAGATGAACCGCTCCCCATTATGTCTTATAAATGCGGTGGCTCGGCCCTTGAGATGACCGTTGTTCTTTCATCTCCTTCCTTGCTTATTTTATTTTAGAATTTAATTCTCTTTTTCAGAGCTTAGTTCTCTGTCCACAGAACTCTAGAGTTAAACTCTGTAAAAACTCTTTCTCTGGTAAGGATTATGAACGAAATTCATTTCTTAGGAAACCCTTTTTGTTCTTGTCTTGGATTTTAAATCTATCAACAAAGCTTTGCTTTTTTTCTTGGAACGATTTATCAGAGATCCAAAAAGACATTTTATTTTCTGTAGTAAACCCTAAGGTCTTGAGGATTCTCCTCTGATCTTTGAGGATCTCTAGAATTTAATTCCACTTCCTTCGTTTCTCCATTGTGAGGGTTTCTGTGATTTAATCCCATTATTAAAGGAATTTAATTCCGTATTACAGAGCTTAGCTATGAAAGACTCAGAGGCTTTTGGGAAATTTATTCCTTGGTGTTCTTGAGCATATATATTTTTATTATAATATATTTTTTAGGGTTTTAATACCTTTTCCACAGATTTTGAATCTGTTGCGTATTTTAACAGAACTCGTATTTCGAGAATATTAGGAGTTGTTTAAACTCCACTGTTTATTTAATGAGAATCCTTTTGGATTCTCACAATGATTATCTAGCCTCATCATTGTGAGCCATTATTTTGATTTCGTAGGGCCTACTGACTTTGTAATTAGTGGTCCCATGAAACTGATTCACACTTTTCATTAATGGGTATTCTCCCCCTTTTTTATAGATACAATGGCATCACTTCCTTACTTTCCTTACACGCCCTCAGAAACCGCTTTTCTATAATCGCCTTCAGACGAGGAGGTTATGGCAATGATCAGGGAATATGATAGGGACAATACAAGCCTTCTCCTATGGGGGGTTTGGTACGATCATATTATCAGAGGCCGCCGTAGTTTCACATGCGGAGTTCGAGCAGAACCTATCCGCTCGATGTCATTGATAGAGCGTCCGCGTACTGCTTATGCGGTGGAAGCGACCAATTGGACCCCCGGGGGCCGTCTTGAGCCATCAATGACAGAGATACCCAATCAACCCTTGATGGTTATCGATATTTTAGGACGCCGGATATGTCAGGGTGAAGCTCAACCCTGGAGGCAAGTTTATAAGGTAGGTGTTACCCTGCGCCATCCAGTGGCTATCTTTCTTGGGACCGATACATTCTCTCCTCCCAACGCACACGGCTGCAGAAGGTTCGGTTATACCAAGCAGTATATGCGTCACTATTCTACTATCACGCTCCTCACGTCTAGTGGGTCAAGGCCTTTTTGAACCAATGGAATCTTCCCACGAACACGTTCTTGCTAGGGGATCGTGAAGTCTCGATCTCGCTGGAAGAGTTTCGTGAAATTTCAGGGTTACCAATCAGGGGAGAGCATTACGAAGAATTACTTTCTCCTGATGTATACATATTCACCACGGTGCCAGCTATGCTTGAGGGCTTGACGACCGAGGATGTTGTTCGACACAAGCATCCAAGTCTGATCAAAGCCTTGGGTATCTTTGAGAAACTATTCGTTGCATTAGAAGGGCAAAGTGTCACTTTTGATGCTTACATTGCTTGCTTTCTTCGTGAAGATGTCTTATCCAAGAAAGCTCCGAAATTCGTGAAGGTCAAAAATCCTTTCGGATTTGGCTTGAAGAAATTACCGGCCAAAGAAGAGGACCTGCCAGAGTTATATATTCCGAACTCATCAGCCGTGGCTTTTGACGCGATCACTGCTCCTGGGATGGATGAAGAAACTTTCTTTGTCGGCTTTATCAGTCTTTGGCTTAGCTGGTTTGCCATGCCGATGCATCGCCGCTTCATGAGAGCTTCCGTCTTCTACCCTGCTCATCGCATAGCTGAAGGAGCGTGATTGGCTACTGGTGTTGCGGGATTGTCACACCTATTCGACGGGTTAAGCACTGCCGCCAACACTGCGAACCCAGGTACGAATACCGTGAATTTCTACCTCCACTACTTCAGGTCGTGGATCAAGATGCACGTGTTAGGGGCGTTTGCCGTGCACCGGAGGCTTTCTTTCTATGAGTCGTATACATTCCCATGAATTATGAGACTGGTTGATGCTTCCGCTCCTGACCCGACCCAGCTAGGGGCTTTGCGAGTATTACTTAATCCGTATTCAAACGAAGGTGGTATAGTTTTTAGTGATCGAGTCCTTTCTGCTCCTACGGGACCTGTTCAACAATTGTTTGATTTATCAAAGAATAGGGCTCCAGCTTTAAAGCTAAAAGAGATCATACACTTATACTCAATCAGGCCAGGGTATTTGGTGTTTCGTTTTAACAACACTACCTTCTTCATGCGGTATAATCCGGATCGTTTGCCCAGCAGTTAGGCTACAACCAGGGCGTCCCCCTCGAAGCCTTTTTAGTTGAACCTACTCCTCTGGAGGTAGCTCGCGATGTTATCCATCATTTCATGCGGTTGAACAGGGGTTCTCTTTTCATGATCCCAGAGCCTGACTATCTTCTAAGGCCCGTGGGGCCTTTCAAAGGCTGGTATCGCCACCGGGCCGGTCCCATCATCGTAGAGGAAAGACGGGTGCTCTTTGAGTGTAGAGCTCCTGTTCCAGATCAAGCTGTGAGTGCCCTGTTGCGGCCACGGTCGGTTGTTTGCCATCTTCTAAGGGATAGTGGCTCAGTGCTCATTCCCGAAGCCGCCCAAGCTGAATTAACCCCCCGTACTGCTGGTATGCCGGTGCGTACGAGAACCGAGACAGCAAATCATAATAAAGCACTAGCTATGGCGTCCATAAAGGTAGATATCGAAGGCGATGTCGGGCAGCGCCGCGCAAAAGCGCAAAAGGGAAGGAAGTGCCCCTCTGCTAGTGTTAGCTCAGGCTCTAAAAGGAGAAAGAAATCAGTCACCGGCCTACTCGACGCTTTGCTTGAATCCAAACCCTTTATCTAGGATGAGCCGATATCTATGCAGGAGACGGACGACGGTCTTCTCTTTCCCGGTTCCTCTGCCGAGGAGGCTACTCAGTTGGCCGATGTTTTAAAGTGCTCATAAGACGAGGCTGAAAACGTCCCCTCCAGGAAAGGAAAACTTCCCGCTGTTGTATTTCATGATGTCGATCCGGCTCCAGCCATGTTACCGACAATTCCTTTGATGCTGGAGGAGGAACGCGCTTTGAAATAGCTGGTGTCGGAAGTCTCCGAAGATGAAGCTGCTTTGAAAGTGGGTAGGGATCCATTTTCGATTGAGGCCCGACGAGCGCATTTGAATAGAAAAGCGCAGCAGCTCGAACATACCATCCTTCAAACTCCTTGGGGTACTGGTACGTATATTTCTTGTCCTTTTCAAAAAATAATTTGTATTACTTTCACATCGCATTATCTTTAATAAAAAATTGTAGGGCCTTCTGCAGCGGGCGCAATTTTGAGCCCAGATCGCGCCATGAACGTAGGTTCTATGACTATCTCCCATGACACATCAGAGGGTGTAAACGAGATTACTGAAGCTGATATCCCCCTGTGGACCTCCCGGTGATGGCTTCTGTCCTTCCAGCAAAGATTGCCACACCGGCAATAGATTTCATGGATATTTCCGATGACGCACCTGAGGGGGTAGAAGAGATAACCGAAGCTGGCATCCCTACTTCGGAGCCCTCGGTAACAGCTTCTGTTCCTCCGGCAGAGATTTCCACATCGGTGATAGATTCAATGGATATTTCCAATGATGTACCCGATGGGGTAGAAAAGATTGTCGAAGCTGCTATCCCCGCTTTGGAGCTTCCAGCGGCGGCTTTTGTCCCTCTATTGGAGACTGGCACGTCGGCCATAAATTTCACGAATATTTCTAGTGACGCGCCTGAGGGTGTAGAGGAGGTTGCTGAAGCTGCCATCCCTCCGGTTCAGTGCGGGCGAAGTATCGAAGTTAATCTTATATACATATACATTTTGTTTAACGACCCCTCCATATATCTGAACCTTTCTCTCTCTCAGAATTGCGGGAGTTGACGTCTTCTATTGTGGATCTTTCTCCGAGGAAAACCTTCCAGCGTTTACTCGATATGGCGGCCCCCCAAGCGATACTTCCACAAAGCATAGTCCTTTATTCTGGCCAAGGTTGGTATTCTTTTGCCTTTTTTTTTATACTTTCACAATGATGCTGATATGCCCTTTTATTTAAACTACAGTACTGGAAGCCGACGACGAAGTCGAAATTCTTGACAGACCTGGGGAGCTCTCAAACCCGCCTTACATGACCGTGGGTAAGTGACGCTTTATCCTTGGCGTCCTTTTACTTGTTCTATATTTGGAAATGTAACTAACCGCACATGTATCTTCACAACTTTTCCAGTCCTGACTCCATTAGAGTCCCGGATTTCCATGCAGCCAGGCCCTTACGCCCGGTGCGTGTCTGAGAGGATGGAAAAACAGAGCATTCATTCATTGGCGACTCTCATTGAAGATCTTCACGCTGGTAATTCTGTCACGACCGAAGAATTCGCTGTTGAAGCCAACACTTCCTTATCTGTTCTTGCCACTTATTATGATGAGGCACTGGTGCATACTTAGGTCGAGTATTGCCGTCGAGTGGAGGCCTGCCTACACGGGATTGAATGCATACGCCTTCCTCTGACATCTTGTCTGTAAAGACGGGTCTGTGTGGATGGATCGATCGATGTGCAGCCAATCTCCAGTCATGCGAGAAAAGGTTCAACCGGAAGTTTTCAACAAAGGAGTTGGCTTCAAAGGTTTTAGGGGAACTTCAAGACCAGCTCACCGCCAAGACCACTCATGCTTATGAAATTTGGCGGGTTCTTTAAGAGGCCATTACAGAGGTGGCGACCCTTGATAAAGCCGTTATTTTTACATGTGAGATGGTCGAGGCCTACAAGGCTATCGAGAAAGAGCTTGAGAGTCGATTTTCTTCATACCAGAACCAACAGACACAGGTAGGGACTCGGCTCGCGGTGTAGATAGAGCTCAAAGCAGAAGTCCGGCGGAAAAATGACGAACTTGTTGGCTTATTGAATCGCCCACCAGCTTAGGAAACTTTTTTACACCTTGTATTCATTTTGATTCATGAATAAAAGCATCTTTTATTCATTTTGATTTATGAATAAAAGACATATTTCATTTCATACTTGTGTCTATCTATCCTTCGATGTTGTTCTCCGCCGAAAGACGCGACCGGGATGTTAGGACGTCTGGCCTGAATTTTGGGGGCAGATGCTATTTGGATTTATCCGTCCACCTCTCCGAAGATGCTAAGTTGATTTATGGTACCGTATATCGGAGGTTTGGACGAATGCGGCCGTTGTAGCAGATTTCTTCAGATCCCCCTCGTTTGCGAGGGGTTTTTTGATTGTGGGGACGCTCTTCCCTGCAGGCGCAACCCCTGTAATTAATTACGTTATCGCTGTTAGTTATATGTATGCCCTAGAGGCCATTATTATACATGTGAGGTATATTATAGTGGATGCTTGGACATATATAGGGAGGACTTTCTTACTCGACATGATAATATGCTATCTGGTTGCTCTTTATCTTAACATGTACACTTATTGTCTCTCTATTACATGTTGATAAAGCCCTTAGGATGAGTACTTGACTACCGGGATTATGATGCAGATCATACTTGTCATGCCCCGCTTCCCAGTATACGGCTAGAGGACGCGACGAGGCCGCTGCATATTTACTCTGAAGTAAATACGCTAAGCGTATCTAAGCAATATAAAAGAAATATACACAAGAGACAATAAGTATAACTGAACAATAACTTTATTTATTCACATTCTTTTTACAATACATGGAAAAGTAAAAACATCTGAATGAAAGCAATGCCTAAACAGTGGCATAACAGAAATGGAAAATATAGAATGTAAAGGAAATGTACAAGTGTAACTACAGCTCGGGATCTTCAATAAACTGGTCCAAGTCTTCAATGCTAGGCTCGATCTCTGGAAGGTCCGAAAAACCTGACGACATTCAAGGAAGAAGAAAGAGAATGTCGTCAGCGAACAAATCGCTTGGTAAATCCCAAAGATAAGGGAGAAGCAGAATAGACAGAGAGAGAGTGTAACTTTTACAATTGTATTTAGTGTTAATGCTATTGTTTGTAGCTTGGTATAGAAAAATGCCACTGTATACGAGAGGAGTCTCTATATGCCAGAGACTAAAGGCAAATAGAATACAAGGTTTCGTTAGAATGCCCGGAACAACGACGATTGTATTCAGGTTAGGTGTCTTAATGGTTGCAGTCTCGTACCACTTCTAACACCTTCCGTACCAATCTATCCCTTAAACCCCGCGATGTCTTGATTGTATTGTTTGTATTGTATTGCAACTTGTATTGTCTTGTAATATAGATTGTATAATTGGATGACTTGCCGAAACCATGATATCAGTAAATGGATATAACTGGAGAATCATGTAAATGGATGTATATCCATGGTTCGGTTCAGTCAATACAGATTGAATGGATTGAATATATGGATTCATAGATTTATATTGAATTGTAGTATTGTAGATTGTACTTGAGTCATATTCAAGTCAGATTATTTATAATGAGACCCAGTTTGAGTCAGAACAATTAGAAAGAAATTAAAGTCCTGAATTAAGTTTTGATGTTATCGGTAACCGCTGCACATGGACGGCAGGATTTTTGCCTTTTTCAAAGACGATTACCGTGTTGATAACACCGTTTGTTGTGTTGTCTACCTTAAATAGGCAAGCGGCCACTTCTTCAGCTCTCTGAGGCTCAAGAGATTGGTCCCGCTTAAACCTATATTTACTAGGGTCCTTAGGTTAATTTATAGAACTTGAGGGGGTTATATGTAAAAATACTTTTGTATAATTTTAAAAATACACCCCAAGTATTTAATTATCGTCTTTAGAGTTGTCATAGATGTAGATTTTATATATGTGACATTTCTAGTGAATAAAACCTAATTTCATAATATAGGGTATTAATTGTAATATAAATTGAATATATTGAACTTGTATGGAATTGCATGGTGTTTTCATGTAAAATGATTCTTGTGATTTAGAAAAGTTGGAATATTTATATTATCACAAAAATAGATATTTTGATGACACACACACACACATATATATATATATATATTTATATAAAAATAATTTTAATATATTATATTTCTAGAAATCTCATTTTCTTAATATATTTGTATTTTTAAATCTCTCGAGACCGAATGCTCCTTGTGGAGGTCTGCATTTCGCACTACTAAGCCCGAGGATATGCGATAATCCGTACCATTCCGAATGGGTTCCCCGAATGGGTTGTAGCGGCGCTTTGCAAAGGTTTGTAAAAATACGTAATCTTGTAGAAAACGGTTTTTATATAAGTTAAAGGTAGTTTTATGTAAAACGGTATTTCCCAAATCTATATTTCCCAAAAAGGTATCGTGCTATGTTGCATATGAGTGTTGTGAAGGGGTAGGTCATTACCTCGTGATCTATCCAAAGGTATAGCAAGATTAATGATGTTTTAAAGTCGAAACTAAACTACATGGTATGTTACTGAAAAAGTACGATAAAAATTGCAATATGAATTATTTTGCTATGAAACTTTTTCAAAATATTTTGTTAATGATTAATAGTCATGTTGTAAGAGTTTGGTATGGTTGTATTAAGGAAAGTTGAACTTTAAAAAGAAAACCGAATCGGAAGCCGGATTTAACTCCGCTTCCGTCGGATTTTAGTAAAAGCAGTTTTAAGAATAGATTAGAGAATAGGGAGGTAAGACTTACTGGATTAGAGTCAATAGAAGAGGGAGAGGAAGATGTAGGAGGTGTCGGTGCGTCGTTTCGTCGCCGGGAGCTCCTAGGGTCGTCGTCGGAAGTTTGCCCTTCGCTAACTCCATTTGCACACAAAATTTTTAGAGAGTTTTCTTGAGAGTTTGGACAGAATTTGTGAGTGAGGGGTGTGTGTTTAGGGGTGGTATTTATAGGAAAAGATTAGGGTTAGGGTAGGTGAAAGGGTGCGAGAAAATGTATTAAAAATTGTATTAAAAATGGAGTAAATAGGTGTTTTAAAAGATTCTGTTAATGTGCAGGTATTTTAAAGTATACAAGGGTTTAAAGAAGGCCAAAAGAACCAGAATCCAAAAGACAACTCGGCGATCCGGGGTGAATCGGCCGGCGGCGGCGGCCGAGTTGGCTTGTCCGCCTGCCGAGTCAGGTCGAGTCGGCCCCCCTGCTACCACGTGTCCAATGTCGAGTCGTCTACCTCCTGGGCCTGTTTTTTTATATGTGACTTTTGTTTTTACGGGTTTAGCACGTGTGGACTCTTAGGATTCTAAAAATTTAAAAAGAAATCAATATTAAAAATAATGTGGGTGATGGGATTTGAACTCTGGTGCTTTGGTTTAGCAGTGCAAGGTCTTACCAATGAGCTACAAGCTCTTTCTTGCTATTAAAAAGCAAAACAAACTTATAACTTGTGCTCAGGCAAAAATACTCCTTTCTGTATTTTTTTTGAAAAATTGTACAGAAAGTTGTACAGAAAGTTTAGGGTTATTATACATGTGATGTATATTATAGTGGATACTTGGACATATATAGGGAGGACTTTCTTGCTCGATATGATAGTATACTATCTGGTTGCTTTTTATCTTAACATGTACACTTATTGTCTCTCTATTACATGTTGATAAATCCATTAGGATGAGTACTTGACTACCAGGATTATGATGCAGATCATACTAGTGGGGCAGAGGTAGTTGGTAAGTACATCCTTCAAATGTTCCTAGTCGTGGGAGTATCGAGACGGGGCATCGATATTATAGAGTAGACTAGCGTATACGCTTCTCGACCCATATGATGGACGATGGATGATCCCATATCCATTGGTGTTTGACATCAGAGAAGGTATACGGGTACTCAGTGGGGACTGGGTACACTGGACGGACTCGCCGAGAACTCCTAGATGGTATTATACCTATCGTCAGATAGCAGTTCTCTGGTGACACTGGTACAGGTTAGTCTGTCGACCCGCGATCGTCATAGAGTCTTGTGTGATTCCCACTGTGCTTTGATTTCCACCTTACCATGTTCAAGAGATCGTGCAAAATGGTGGTTTTTTGGTACAGTCCCGAGTCACATGGAGGCAATGAGCGATAGGAGGGGATTTCGTTTCTCCCGGTATTGGGGGTTGATGTTGCGCTATGCTCGATTGTCCATAACAAGAAATCCCTGGCCAGGGTTGCTGAGATTTACCGGTAAGTGTTATCAGTTGTTTCTCGAACCGTTATGGGACCCACATCTGCATGACTTATCAGGCTATTGGGGTCTGACGTTTACCCCCCCAGGCTGAGATATGCGACATATCAGACGAAGAGACCGGACTGTACTGTAGTGTTACTGATTGGATTCGCAGGAGTATGAGCAGTCTTGCTTGTTGATCTTCTGATCGCTCAATACCTGGGTGGCTGTTACATTTAGCAGACAGCTGACGGCTTATGGGTGACTGATATGATCACCACCTACTGCCGGCGTATTGACGAGTCTTTAGAGTCTAACACAGAGGTTTCCTGTCTCAAGCGAAACGAAGTAGGAGCACATATGTGATATGTGCAGGACTGAGATTAATACGTGTATGTGATACCGTATTCTATTCTCGCGATATGTGATATCGGTCGGTTATATGTGATATAGCCGGGATATCGAATCAAGTGTTGATTCGATAAGTTGATACATCTGATATTAGTCGGTTGTATGTGATATAGCCGGATTATTAAATCAAGTGTTGATTTAATAATTTAATGTATAATTATATATTTGATATATTATCTTACATTAACTAATATTAGCCCACTTAAGATTTCTTTTTCTCACTTGTGTACACTTAGTATATATGTGATATATATTAATGTACATTCCTTTGTGTTATGCTAGATGATACATGAGACATGGGTGTATGAGACTCACACCATGCTTATCATAATGATGGATTTTATTTATTTAAAGTAAATCAAAATTAGTTGGAAATTAGTCACATGGTTAGAAGCTTGGAGAAGCTTGTAGTGACCATTGACTTAGTCCACTAATTTTGTTTTACTTGAGATATTTGTTAACCCAACCATTATCCCAATCCATGGTTAAGTCTCTACATGAGTTAGTATGAGGTATTATCTCACCCATGGTTGCTATTCTCATCACTTAATTCATTCTTCACTTGCTTCTCTCCATGGTTGCTTTTCTTCATCTCCTTCCTCAAGCTCTCTAGCTTCTTGGGAGGTGAAGAAAATGATTGAGAAAATAATTTCTAAAGTGAGCAAAATTCGTACTTCATCAACCTCTTCTAGACTATCCATTTAGATTGGGTTGTTTCTTCACTAATTCATCACTTAGTGAAGAGATAGCTTGGATTAGCGTCTCCTTGACGTAGATCATTTTCGGCCTCGAAGACTTCAAGCAAGCTTATTCCTTTCATCTTGTGGAGCCTTTCTAGAGTCCGTGAGTTCACTACTTAGGGCGAAGGGACTACTACATGGAGCTTTTGAAGTGAAGGACTGGTCTACAAAGGTTGTATTCCTTATTAACTTAGATGTAAAGATGTTTACATTCTAGTTTCGTCTAATTCTCTAGTTAAGATTCTAGGATAGGGTTCTTTAGCGCGCCAATTTTTTGAAAAAACCCTCCCGAAACCCAGCGGCCGTGCTGCGGAAACCTACAGTGGTATCCGAGCCATGCTAGAGAATTAGACGATATTTGTAGAATTACGAAACCAAAACAACTCCGAAACACTCGAAACAAAAACCAAGTTTCTGTTAAAATTTTTAAAGTGTCTAAATTTTTTTAAGTAGTTGAAGAATGTTATATGAAATGTAACATGAACACCACAGAAATTTGAGCCCTCCTCGCTGGATTTTTGCCGACGACATGACAGAAATATCCGAGGTGGCCGGTTTTTTAAATGTATTCTGGCTTCAATTTTTTGTGGTGTTCCCGTCTCTTGGTTTTGGTGTCTCAGGTGTTGCTTGTTTTTACTCAGAGTCCATGTGATGTTATCTTTAAGTAAAGGCAATTCGGAGTGTTTCGTAGTCGTAATTCTAACATCATTTCGGGTTATCTTAACGACGTTGAAAAGTTCGAACGAATATCAAATACCCAATTTTTCTCACTCGCTGGAAATTTTCCAAGAGTTGGATTTTTCCATGTTTAAAATCTTCAGAAAATCATGCAGGTGATTCTATGGACCCTTTAGAAGAATAAAACCCTAACTCGATTCTGTGACCGTCGGAACCGCCACCAAACCCTGGGGTTTGTGGTAGTTCTGCGGCGCCATAGGTGAGGCAATGGTTGTCCCTTCTACGGTTGGTCCATAGGTGCCGTGGCATGTTCTTGGTGTTTTTTAAACTCCGCTCAAGTGCTGAGCTCTCCGGGAAATTTTGGGTGTTTGTTGATTCGATCAAAAAGTTTAACATCGTCTAACTATCTGTGATTGTGATACAATACTTGGAATCCACAATATTTAGTTTTGTGAAAACTAATTTGAATTTTATAAATCTAGCAATTTAGTCTCATGTGATCGGTTGCCACGGGATTTTGATGTTGATCAAAAGTCCGTCGCAATCACGTAGCGTACGCGGATACTCGCTGGGTAACCTTACTAGATAGCCACGCCCTATAGCCCCAACCAAGTGACTGTAGGAGAACCCCATTACCAAAAGCATCCTCCCGGGTGCTCGCGGCCGCGGTGTTCCTCCTAAGTGTATTTCATCGACGGCATCGGGGGTGCGGCCATTTACTAAAGTTTCTGTCGAGCATTCGATCAGAATGTCGGGAATCTTGTTGAATTGTCTGACTTGTTATTGGAAAGTGTTTTCAATAAAGAGACTAAAATGCGGGGTTTATAATTGTTAGGCATGCGATATCTAAGGAATTCATTTGGTTAAGCATGAAATCCAATGTATGTGATACATTGGGTTTATGATGTCTAAGGTGGTTGTGGATTCCAATTGTTGTAGTTTTCACTTTCTTTTCTGCTTCCGTAAGTGTAATATGTGGTGTATCGTCGGTTTCGTTGCTATATGTCAATGACAATTGGGATATATATATTTACTTACGTTGATGACATGTGATGTTATGTGTTGCTGTGATATGTTATATTGGATCGTCGTATTTTGAATAGCCGGGTTTTTTTTATGTGAGATGAGAGTTTTTCATTTTCATTCATGTAAAAACTTGTATATAATATTATTTTATTGGGGCACTTCCGGGTTGAGGATGATGTCACCATTGATGTATATTATTTACTTTTCCGCATTAAGATAGACCCAAGGAGGAGAGCACAAGTAACCGGGTTCTAGAGTCCAATGGGAGACCATCTTGAGGAGTCGAGACCGGGTCTCCTAACTCTAGAATTGGTAGGGTTACTTACCGCTCTCGTAGGGGTCCAGGGATGTGGGTTTGGCTATTCATCGCGACCGTGGAATCCGTGTTTTTAATGGCTTAATTTAAAACACGGAATTCCCAGTATATCCAATATTTCATATGTGGACTTCTGCTGCTGATATTCTGTGATGTGATCACTTTATACGATGAGACGAATACTTATATTATATATATGAGATATAATAAATATTGCTGCTTTCGTTTCTTCTGTGATACTTAGAAAGCATAAATGATTGGACTTCATTAATGAGATTAATGAAAGAAAAGAAACCTAAAGATGTTGTAGAATCTTGTTTTAAAAACTAGTAGCTTTAATTCATTCTTTGCATAGTGGTATTCCTTGTAGAATATCCAGCACCTTATTCGATAAGGAAAGAGTCGAGATCCCTTCACCGGGAGTGATCTCTTTAGCGAAACTGGCAGATGCTACAACCCACTCGGTTTTGTCTTTTGATTGCTTTTTTAGTTCATGCTTTACATAGAGGTATTTGTGAAATATCCAGCACCTCATTCGATGAGGAAAGAGCCGACATCCCTTCATCGGGAGTGACCTTTTTAGCGAAACTAGTAAAAACCTCAAAAACACTCCTTTTCATAATCACTTGATTCTACAACGATATCAAGTTCATTACACAAAGGATTTTCTTACAAACCTGTCGTAGCCCTCCGTCATTTCAGATAAGGACTATTTAGTATTCGTGCTACGTTTGTTGACCTTAGCCAAGGCTTATTGTGCGGTAGCTAATTAGTGTTTATCTGCAGCATATGATGCGATTGAGTTAGGGTAGTCGTACGGCTTTATTGACCTTAGACAAGGGTCGCACGGATGGGTTTAATTCAATCATGAAATGACGGGTTGAACTTGACTAGCGCTTATGATTTGTTAGCCATAACCAAGGTCATAAGTTGCTAAGGGAAAAATATTATCGGGAATTTCAAGTGTTGAAATTTGCAATAAGATTGCATACCTTCTATGAGATAGTTGGATCCCGATACCCACTGCGAGTAAGAGTTACTCTTAGGAGAGTTTTACACATTAAATTAGCCGAACAAAGTAGGTGTCTAGAAAGGTGTTAACGGGGTTACGCTCCTGGGAAAACGAGGTTTATTTTAATTAGGTCCATGTGAAAGCACGGAGAACCTCCCTCAAAGTACCGACACTGGTCTGGACGAAAGATTGGCAAACTTGTAGGGTGTGACTAATCCCGGCTAGTCTTACCTTTTAGGGTTTGAAGAAAGATTTGATAAAAACAGTGGGAGTCATCCTGATTAGATAAAATAATAACCAATCTGATCTTGCAAGAGCATACACAGAGTGTTTTCTTCTCTCTCTCTCTCCTGGTAGCGACCATATCACGCCTTAATCAAGATAATAATATGGATGTACTGACCGAACCTGCTTATTATACTGAGCTGGGGAATGTTGGTTCCGCTCTATCTTATAATTGTTATAAGTCCGAGCAGGAAATTGGGGAATATCCGGATTCCTACGCAACCCATACGAGAAAGGAGCATGTTGATGCATATTCTTCAGGTGTGTTCGTTACCAAAAACTGTTTCTCAGTATCCTCTACGTCCTAGGTATGAGATACCGGATCAGGATCCCACATATGTAATCTGTTATATGGTCTACAGAAAGATAGAGAACTAGGATTGGGTGATATGTCTCTAAGTGTAGAGAATGTTTGAATTGTTGCAGCCAAATCAGTTGGCAAATATCACCTTGTATTACCAAAATGGTAAATACATTGATTCTGAACGATGTTATTATATACCGAACCTGATATGGTTAAGATGTTTACATTCTAGTTTCGTCTAATTCTCTAGTTAAGATTCTAGGATAGGGTTATTTAGCGCGCCAATTTTTTGAAAACGGCATGGTCGATACCTCCCGAAACCAAGCGGCGATGCGGCGGAACCCTACAATCGCATCGCGATAACCACTTTCTCCTGCTCTGGAAGTTCACTTCGTGCCGTGTGCATTTTTATTTGTTTAGGTTACCCGTGGATTGTATAGGGAGACTAATTTATGTTTTCGCCCGTAGGGCGTGGATTAGTCCAAATCCGTATATCTTAGATTTGGGTTTATTTTATTTAAGGATCGTTAATCTGGTTTGAGATTAAGATCAACTTAAATGTATATGAGCAGTTGGGACTCGGTTGGTTTTTTGTTAAGGATACGTTAGTCCAATTTGAGACTAAGATCTACTCAACAAGGTTTTAGGATCATTTTTGTTTCAGATCCAACAAGAGAGCATTTGGAATCCATTGTTTTAGTTTAAGGACGTTTCGGTTTATTGTCGCAATTTTGGAGGCGAAGTTCTAGTTTGAGGGCATCTCGGTCCGTTGATCACTATTCTGGAAGTGAGATTTTAGTTTAAGGACGTTACGGTCCGTCGATCACCATTTTGGGGGTGAGATTTCAGTTTAAGGACGTCTTGGTCCGTTGTCGCCATTTTGGAGGCGAAGTTATAGTTTAAGGACGTCTCGGTCCGTTGTTGCCATTTTGGAGGCAACGGTTAGTTTAAGGACGTTTCGGTCCGTTGATCACCATTTTGGAGGTGAGATTTTAGTGTAAGGACATATTGGTCCATTGTTTCCATTTTGGAGATAACGGTTAGTTTAAGGACGTTTCGGTCCGTTGATCACCATTTTGGAGGTGAGATTTTAGTTTAAGAACATCTCAGTCCGTTGTTACCAATTTGGAGACAACGGTTAGTTTAAGAATGTTTCAGTCCGTTGATCACCATTTTGGAGGTGAGATTTTAGTTTAAGGACATCTCGGTCTATTGTTGCTATTTTGGAGACAACGGTTAGTTTAAGGATGTTTCGGTTCATTATCCTTCTTGTGCACACATGTATTTGTTACGTGATGGAATGAGCAACAATTTTGATATGGAATGTGCCTAATTTAAGGCACGATTTTGATTTGAGGTGTGCACATCAATCTAGAAGTGCACCAAAGGGTTATTGGTTGTCGGGACTCGCCACCTCTCTGAAGACGTTGAGGAATTACGACATATATCAGAGGTGTGACGAGATGTACCGTTTAAACCGAATTCCGTATTTGAGGGAAAAGATTATGGTGGATCATATAAGAATCATTAGTCATTTTTGGAGACTAAGATTAACTTAGAAGATGTGGGATGAACATCATTTTGGATATCATCAGTTGAAAGATCATTAGTCATGCGTGGGACTAAGATCAATTTGGGGAATGATGAGCACAGAGAGGTTTTGACTTTAGAAGAACTTAGTCAATTTGGGCTAGATCCGGGTCTCCATAATTACCCAACAATGCTAAGTGTCGAGGCATACAGTGCTCACATGCATTTCATGTGAGGCACCTGATTAGTGTTAAACACTAGAGTTCTGTGTCGCTCACGTGAAATACGTGAGGCACCGGATAATGGTTAAACACTAGAATTCTGTGGCGCTCACGTGACACACGTGTAGCACCGGATTATGGGCATTGCCCGTTTATTTCCCCCTTTTTTATAAGTGCTGAGCACTTGGTTCTTATGATGCTCACGTGTAAAACACATGAAGCTCCCCAAAGTTGGGTTCTGCCTTTTAGGTTTTTATCCCCTCCTTTTATATAAGTGCGTGCAAAACACGTGATTGCCCTAGGAGGCACTTCTTGTTCTTCCTTTAAGCACTCACATAGAAAACACGTTCAGTCCTCGTTATAGTGTTTAAACGCTAATGAATCATTAGCCTTTTCTTCTGGGTGTTTGGAGATTTTGATCTCATGTTAATGACCCTAAGATTTGGAGGATCTCATTTCTCTTGTTTTGTAAGAATTAAATTCTTTTTATAGGATTGAACCCTAGCTTTCAGAGGAATTAAATTCCCATATGTTTTTGTGTAAGAGTTAAACTCTTTGAACTTAATTCTTTCCCCTAAATTTTGAATCTGCATGACAGAATCTCCTCGATGAGAATTAAATTCTCAACTTGTGGGAAGATCTGCTTCTGCAGATCTCAACCAGAGGAAGAAATAAGTTCCTATATGAAGGGTTAAACCCTTAGAGAGGCGAAGGAGAGATAAAATGATCTCTGTGTTTTGTTTTCTCTTTTCCTAGGGTTTTAATGAAACAAGTCTTCCTTTGTGAGAATTAAATTCTCTGTTTCTTTTGAAGATTTTCTTTCTTCTTCTCTTAAGCTTCTCTCTTTTTCTAAGCTTCTAAGGGGATTCCTTTGTTTCTCTCTCTCTCTCTCTCTTCCCTTCTCTGTTCACTTTCTCTTTTTGAGACTTGAAATCTCTGGTCCCTTATATAGTGGAGAGAAGTTTATTTAATTTTGAGAAAATCTATCATTAAGAGATCCTAATTGATTTAATTGGTTTCAGAATTGACTTGGGGAATTTTGCCCACCATTGGATCTTTGATCCAAGGGTTTCTGTTTTACAGAATATTTTTTCTTGTTTTTAACAAGATTGGGGAAATATTTTCCCATATGCAGAATCTTAACCATCATTGGATTTTTAATCCAAGGGTGCTCAGATTAACAAAGCACAATCTTTATTTGTTTAGAAAGATATGGAAAATATTTTCCATCTCATGGGATCTTTGATCCACTAACTTTCTGTTTAACAGAAAATATCCTTCCTTAATAGAATTTAATTCTATGCTTAATCACTATTAGATATTTGATCCAATGATTCCTTGTTGAGTATAATTTAATTCTACATAGGGTGGTGCCCTCACGTGTTTAACACGTGAGGTTTATTTAATTTGTTAGCTGTTTAATTTGCAGCATCTATATGCATTGCATATAGGCGCTCACGTGTTAAACACGTGAGGCTTATTAAGCCTATAGTTGTTTGATTTGCAGTGCCTATATGCATTGCATATAGGCGCTCGCGTGTTTAAAACGTGAGGCTTATTAAGCCTATATGCATTGCATATAGGCGCTTACGTATTTAAACTGTGAGGCTTATTAAGCCTATAGTTGTTTGATTTGATGCGCCTATATGCATTGCATATAGGCGCTCACGTGTTTAACACGTGAGGCTTATTAAGCCTCTAGTTGTTTGATTTGCAGCGCCTATATGCATTGCATATAAGCGCTCACGTGTTTAACACGTGAGGCTTATTTAGCCTATTCGCAATGCCTATATGCTTTGGCATATAGGCTCTCACATATTTAACACGTGAGGCTTATTTGGCTTATTCGCAGCACCTATATGCTTTGGCATATAGATGCTCACGTGTTTAGCAAATGAGACTTGGACAGTAGGGAATTTTCCCTCTTCACTTTTTTTTATAAGGGAACAAATGCCTCCCAGCGTTGCTCTCACATGGCTTACACGTGAGTGCAACGCTGTCTTCCTTCGCAACCGTTGGATTGCTTATGGAAACGGGGAGATGAACCATTCCCTATCACGTCTTATAAATGAGAGGGCTTAGCTGTTGAAAAGGGCCACTGTTTCTTTATCTTCTTCCTTAGTCTTTTCTTGAGAATTTAAATATCCTTTCAGGGCTTAGTTCTCTGCTTATTGAAATTTCAGAGTCAAACCCTGTCAGAAAGAACCTTTTTAGGTAAAGATCTTGAACGAGATTTTTTCTTAGGAATAAGAAACCCTTTTCTTTAATTAATTAATAATTTTTTCTTGGATTTTAAATCCACCGTAAGAGCTTTGCTCTCTTTTGGAACCGATCTCTTAGAGATCCAAAAAGACATAATCTTTATGTAGTGAACCCTAATGTCTTCGAAGATCAGGCGTTTCTCCTATGATCTTTTGGAATTTTAATTCCATTCCTTCGTTTCCCCTCATGGGGGGTTTCTGGAATTTAATTCCATTGCTTTTAAAAGGAATTTGATTCCTCACCAAAGAGCTTAGCTTTGAAAGATCAATAGGGCCCTTCGGGAAATTCATTCCCTGGTGTTCTTGAGAATGTTTTCATTATAGGGTTTTACCTTTATTTTCACAAATTTGAATTTGTTGGGTACTTTAACAGAACTCATCTTTCTTTGAGGATGCCAAGAGTTGATTAAACTCCAGTTGCCTATTTAATGAGAATCCTTTTGATTCTCACAATGATTATCTTGTCTCATTATTGGTGAGCCGTCATATTGATTTTGTGGGGTACATTGATTTTGCAGGCATTGGTCCCGTGAAACACACATCACGGATTTTTTTATTTTACCTTATTATTTATTATTATTATTATTTTATTGTTATTTATTATTATTATTATTATTATTTAAATGGGTTTTTCCTTTCCTCTTATTTCAGAAACGATGGCCTCACTTCCCTACTTCCTTTACACTCGCTCAGAAGTTGCTTTTCTGCAATCACCATCGGACAAGGAGGTTATGGCGATGCTTAGGGCACATGACAGGGACCATACTAGTCTTCTCTTGTGGGGGACGTGATACGGTCATATTATCAGGGGCCGCCGTAGCCTTACCTATGAAGCGCCGACATAACCCATCCGCCCTATATCACTGATGGAATGCCCACGGACTGGTTATGCGGTGGAGGCGACTAACTGGACTCCCATGGGCCGACTTGAGCCGTCAACGACCGGGATACCCAACCAACCCATGGTGGCCATTATTCTGGGGCGCCGAATATGTCAGGATGAAGCGCGACCCTAGGGGAAGGTTTATAAGGTAGGCGTTACCCCTTGCCACCCAGTGGGATACCTTCCCTGGGTTCGATATATTCTCTCCGCCCAATGCGCATGTCTGCAGAAGGTTGGGTTGTACAAAGTAGTGTATGCGTCGTTATTTTATTATCACGCCTCTCACGTCTGGTGGATTAAGGCTTTCTTGAATCAATAGAATCTTCCCACCAACACGTTCTTGCTAGGGGATCGTGAGGTCTTGATTTTATTGGAAGAGTTTGGTGAGATTTCAGGGTTGCTGATCAGGGGAGATCATTACGAAGAGTTACTGTCTCTTGATGAGTACGTATTTGCTATGGTGCCCGCTATGCTTGACGGCCTAACAACTGCGAACACAGTTCGTCACAAGCACCCAAGTCTAATCAAGGCCCTGGGCATCTTTGAAAAACTTTTCATGAAATCAGAAGGGCAAGGTGTCACGTTTGACGCTTTCGTTGCCTGCTTTCTCCGCGAGGATGTTTTATCCAAGAAGGCTCCAAAATTCACGAAAATTGAAGATCCCTTTAGATTCGGGTTGACAAAACTGTCGGCCAAAGAAGAAGACTTTCCTCAATTTTATATTCCAAACTCGTCGACCATGGCTTTTGATTTGATAGCGGTCCCTGGTATGGACGAAGAAACTTTCTTCATCGGCTTTATCAGTCTTTGACTCAGCTGGTTTGCCATGCCGATACATCGCCACTTTATAGAGCCTCCGTCTTTTATCCTGCTCATCTCATAGCTGGAGGAGCACGATTAGCTGTTGGCGTCGCGGGGTTTTCACATTTATATCACGGTGTAACGCTTCGAAAATCGTTTAGGCAGTTTTTCGATAATCGGCAAAATAATCAGTCTTTTCCGTAAAAAGTCAAAATAAGTATTTTTCAATATAGGCCTAATTATAAAAAATTTAGATAAGATATTGCTAGAATTTGGTCACTAAATTGTCACTTAAAAATTTCTAGTCATTTAAATTTTTTTCCTTAATTAATTATTTTTAATATTATTTTAAGCTTTTAAATATACATTAAATTAGTCATAAATACAAATTTTAATGGGTAAATTACATAATTAGGAACCATTATAAAATAAAATATAGTAGTAACAAAAATTTTATCAAAACTTTCCAAGATTAGTTGTTTCATGATTTAAAAAATTAATGAAAATGGGTTTTTTTGTAAAAAAAATGATATGATGGACATTTAATGAGCTTGGAAAAGACTTTTTGTGTCGAAATTTCTACACAAATCTCTCACCACTCTCTCCTCTACCCTCAGGCCAAGCCTCACAGCAGGAACACCCCCCCCCCCCATTTTACCCATTTCTTGCTTCAAATTCATGCTAACATCCACAAAAATCCACAAAAAATTCACAAATTCCTTCACAAATTCAAACCTAAACCTTATTCTACCTCTTCCCAATCCTTAATTGGTTTAAAGCAAAGAGAAAAAGGCAACTTTGGAGGCTAAGTGCAAGGGGATCAACACTTGGGAGGTATAATTTTAATCTAGTTGTTAAATTAGTAGTTTAAACATGTTAATTTTGAAGTTTAAAGTGTTAATTTCATTGTAATGGTTTGTTTTTGAAAATTCAAGAAAAGGGTTGAAATTTTAATTAGGGTTTGAAGAATTTTTAATAGATTAAATTAGGTGTAGTGGTTATCTAGGGGGTTAGATTGGACGTTTGTGCAATGTTGCGATCGCTATATCGTTAAATCGCGATGTTTGCATCGAAATTGCTATGTCATTGCTTACTAGGTTTTCTAAATTCATAGGAGGTGAATTAATTGTGATATATTGATGATATTATTAGCATCTACTACGACTTGTAGGGTGTGCGAATGGGGAGTTTGGTTTAGTCGGGTTTTAGTTTTGACGGTTGTCCTGAAACGACGATTTTAGTTAAGCTTTTGGTGGTTTTCGTGTGTGTTCCACGCGTTTAGTGCATGTTGTGCCTAACTTGTCAGTGTTGATTCTTTTGTTTGGTGACTTGTGTCATTTCATGATGTGTAATCTTATGTTGTGTGTTATACAATTTTAGGATCGGCTGCGGAAACATCGGACGCGGCGCGCAAAGGCAAAGCGGTGGTTGGATCAGATTAGCGAGGCGTCCGGGTGAGTAGATGTATACATCTATGGGAAAATCGTCTTGATGGCGCGAGGCGCCCCATAGTTAGGATCACTTTATTACTTGCAAACTATATGCATAGTTAGTTAGTTAACCATCTCATTTATATGCATACCCTTCTAGTTATTTGTCTGCTGGCATTGTATGGATAGGTATATACTTATGTGTGATGTTATCCCTTAGGACACTTACACCATTACCATTGGCTCATGTTGCACATGTACTATTCACATGACACACACGCCTTTGGTAATTGCCATGTCACGAGCACTGTGAACCTGCTTAGTTCAGTATCAACACTTGCATCGTATATGATACATTGAATTGCATAGTATATATATACACCTCACTTCATCATCATGCTTATATAGGTTCCTAGCCATAAATCACATTGCATACCTTTGATATCATAAACATTTATCATATACAACATGTTGGGTATTATGATTTTCTTGAGGATTTCAGTATTGATGCGATTTCTGGATTTTGGGAAAAACTGCAAGAATTTAAAAAAAGCTTATTATTATCATTTTTAAAATAAAGTTGCGGTTTTTTCGTGATGTATGTGTCGTCCACCATGAGTTTTCATGTTTTCTGTTGGATTTCGAGACCCAATTCGAGGAGTGGATGAACCGTCTCGGGTACATGGTGGGCCCGGTATGGTACCCCGGGGCAAGAAGATCGAGTTGTAGACGATGAGCCTGGTGTAGGGTTCCTAGGCACACTATAGAGGTCTCACAAGGCATCAACCATGCCAATTTCTAATTTTATGGGTGCCGAGAAACCCTAATACGGATCGTTAACTAGAAATTTAGGCGATAAACGAAACTAGTTAACATCTTAACTAAAGGAGAGATGCTACAACCTTTGTAGATCCTGTTCTCCACTTTCTTAGCTCCACGTAGGCGTCCTCTCGCTGTCCATCTCGAATCCCGAACTCAAACGTCGGCTTCATCGGAGAATTGGGCGGACTAGGTCGTCGGCTTCGTGCCGAAGATGATCTACGTCGAGGTTTCACAAGTTCAAGCTCCGACTTCACCAAGTTGTGAAACTTGTGAAAAAAACACCCAAAACAACTTGGCAAGAGGTAGAGGGTGAAGAAATAGGAGGTGGGTTCACTTTAGAATTGGATTTCTCACTTTAGAGCTCAAGTTGCCATTGATGGCATCAAGCTTTCTCTCTTGAAGATGAAGAAGAAGATGAAGCTAGAATTATGATAAGTGTTATTAAAAGAATAATAAAAATCAATACTTATCATCTTCTAACCTTGGTTAAGTGTAGAGAATAGACCATGGTCAAGTGAGAATGGTTAGGGTTAAGGATGATGACAAAATGGTCACTTTAGTCAAAGCTTCATCAAGCTTCATGAAAGAAACCATTTTGTTATCTTTTATTTATTTATCAAAAAAGAATAGATAAATAAATAAGTAAATAAATCAAAACCCTAACTATTATATAACCATGGTTTAAGTCTTAACACAAAACCAATTTACATGCATCATCAAACATGACACATTTTAGTGCATAAAAGTATATCACATATACAACTTGTGAACTACAAGTGAGAAAATCCTATTAAAGTGAACCAATACTAGTTAATGCAAAGTAATATATCAAATATATAATTATACATTAAATCATTAAATCAACACTTGATTCAATGATCCGGTCATGTCGCACATAACCGACTAGTATCCAATGTATCGACTTATCGTATCAATCTACGGTTCGATAACTAGGTTATATCGCATATAACCAATCGAAACATTCATCGCGAGAATGAAATACGGTATCACATACACGCATCATTCTCGGTCCTGCACATATCTCATATGCACTCCTATTTCGTTTCGCTTGAGCCAGGAAACCTCTGTGTAGGACTCTAAAGACTCATCAATACGCCGGTAGCAGATGATGATCATATCAAGCACCCACAAGCCGCAAGCAGTCTGCTAAACGTAACGGCCATCCGGGTATTGAGCGATCAGAAGATCGACGAGCTAGCCCGCTCACACTCCTGTGAATCCAACCAGTAACACCTACCGTACAGTCCGGTCTGTTCGTCTGATATGTCGCATATCAAGTCTAGGGGTGGTATACGTCAGACCCCAATAACCGATAAGTCGTGCCGATGTGAGGCTCATAACGGGTCGAGAAACTACTGGTAACACTTACCAGCAAATCTCTGATCAGCCCTGGCCAGGGACTTCCCTGTTACTGCCAATCAAGCACAGCGCAACATCAACCCCCAATACCGGGAGAGACGAAACCCCTCCTATCGCTCATTGCCTCCATGTGACTCGGGACTGTACCCAAAGACCACCGTTTTGCACGCCCTCATGGACGTGGTAAGGTGGAGATCAAAGCACAGTGGGAATCATACAAGACTCTATGACGATCTCGGGTCTACAGACTAACCTGTACAAGTGTCACCTGAGAACTGCCATCTGACGTGAGGTATAATACCATCTGGGAGTTCTCGGCGAGTCCGTCCAGTGTACCCAGTCTCCACTGAGCACCCTTATACCATCTCTGATATCAAACACCAATGGATATGGGATCATCCATCGCCCATCTCATGGGTCGAGAAGCGTATACACTAGTCTACACTGGTATATCGATGCCCCGTCTCGATACACCCACGACTAGGGACCTTGAAGGATGTACTTATAGACTACCATGTCCCCACTAGTATGATCTGCATCATAGTCCAGGTAGTCAAGTACACATCCTAAGGGCTTTATCAACATGTAACTATAAGACAGTTTAAAGAGACAAGTGTACATGTTAAGATAAAGAGTAACCATATAGCATACTATCATATCGAGCAAGAAAATCATCTCTATATATGTCCAAGCATCCAATATAATATACATCATCTGTACAATACTGGCCTCTAGGGCATACATACAACTAACAATCTCCCACTTGCACTAGGGCCAGCTGCTGTAGTATCGCATACCGAGCATCCCGAAGAGTCTCTCAAACTGTATCTGGGGAATGGCCTTCGTGAGTGGATCCGCCGTGTTGTTCTTCGTGTCAACTCTCCTGACCTCGATCTCCCGGCGATCAATTATCTCCCGGATCAGGTGATACCGCCTCAGGATATGCCTGGATCGCTGATGGGACCTGGGTTCCTTGGCCAAAGCCACCGCTCCATTGTTATCGCAATACAAAGGTATTGGATGCTCAATAGATGGAACCACTCCAAGTTCAGTAATGAACTTCTTGATCCAAACAGCCTCTTTGGCAGCATCGTTGGCAGTGATGTATTCAGCTTCCATCGTCGAGTCTGCCACGGTTTCCTGCTTGGAACTCTTCCAGCTAACCGCCCCTCCGTAAAGGGTAAAGACAAATCCCGACTGCGACTTAGAGTCGTCCTTATCACTCTGGAAGCTCGAATCGGTAAAGGACTCCACTTGGAGTTCTCCATTACTATACACCAAGAGCATCTCTTTAGTCCTTCGTAAGTACTTGAGAATGCTCTTCACAGCTGTCCAGTGACTCTCTCCAGGATCAGCTTGATACCTGCTCACTATACTTAGTGAGTATGCTACATCGGGTCTGGTACATAGCATCGCATACATGATAGAGCCTACAGCCGAAGCATAGGGTATCCCTTGCATGCGAGCTCTCTCCAAATCAGTCTTGGGAGACATCTCTTTGGAGAGAGTGACTCCAGAGATCGTGGGCAAGTTCCCACGCTTGGAATCTTCCATACTAAACCTTTTTAGTATGGTGTCAATGTACCTGGATTGGGACAATCCCAATATCCGTTTGGATCTATCTCTATAGATCCTAATTCCCAATATGCAGGAGGCATCACCAAGATCTTTCATCGAGAATCTTTGTGATAAGAAGAGCTTGACCGATTGCAGCATAGGAATATCATTTCCTATCAAGAGTATGTCGTCCACGTACAATACGAGGAAGACAACCTTACTCTCTGCCACCTTCTTGTAGATACAAGGTTCATCTGGATTTTTGACGAAATCAAACTCTTTGATAACGACGTCAAAGCAGATGTTCCAACTCCACGATACTTTCTTTAATCCATAAATGGATTTAAGTAGCTTGCACACCTTCCCGCTGCTCCCACTGTCTACGAAGCCCTTTGGCTGAGTCATGTACACGCACTCTTCTAAATCACTATTTAGAAAGGCGGTCTTAACATCCATTTGCCAGATTTCGTAATCATGATATGCAGCGATGGCAAGCATGATCCGGATGGATTTAAGCATAGCTACTGGAGAAAAGGTTTCGTCATAGTCCACACCTGGTCTTTGAAGAAAACCTTTTGCAACAAGTCTAGCTTTGAAAGTCTCCACTTTCCCATCTACACCAAGTTTCTTCTTAAAGATCCACTTGCTCCCAATGGGTTTTACCCCTTCAGGAGCAACTTCCAAAGTCCATACTTTGTTGGTGTACATGGATTCCATCTCGGACCGCATAGCATCCAGCCATTTCACTGAGTCCCCACTCGTGATGGCCTGCTCGAAACTAGTTGGGTCATCATCTTCCATGATGCAATCCTCACTGCCACCATCAATGAGAAAACCATAGTATCTCTCAGGTGGTCGAGAAACCCTACTAGATCGGCGGAGAGGCTGGGGTACGTCGGGCACCACTGAATTCTCTGGTTCTACTAAATCATTAGTTGCAGTTTGTGGTGCTGGAACCTCTTCCAGCTCTACATCTTTGCCATTAATTTCTTTTGCAAGAAATTCCCTTTCCAAAAAGGTGGCATGTTGAGCAACAAACACTCTTTGTTCCTCAGCTTGGTAGAAAAAATATCCTTGAGAATTCTTAGGATATCCCACAAACTTGCAAAGGACTGATCGTGCCTCGAGTTTGTCCGGATTTTGCTTTTTGACATAGGCCGGACAACCCCATATCTTAATTCGTTTAAAATATGGTCTCTTCCCACTCCATATCTCATATGGTGTGGTAGGTACAGATTTAGACGGAACCAGATTCAATAGGTATATGGCTGTCTCAAGCGCATACCCCCAAAACGAAATAGGTAACTCAGCATTGCTCATCATTGAATGCACCATATCTAATAGGGTGCGATTCCTTCGCTCCGATACACCGTTGTGCTGTGGTGTATAAGGAGGAGTAAGCTGAGATAGAATCCCATTCTCTTTTAGATAATCCAGGAATTCACTGCTTATGTATTCACCTCCTCGATCAGATCGAAGAATCTTAATACTTTTGCCCGTTTGGTTCTCTACCTCGTGCTTATATTCTTTGAATTTCTCAAAAGCTTCAGACTTGTGTTTCAACAGGAACACATGCCCGTATCTAGAGAGATCGTCAGTGAATGTAATGAAGTAGGAAGAACCATTTCTGGCGTGTGTAGACATAGGACCGCATACATCACTATGCACCAGTCCCAAGAGTTCAGACACTTTCTCCGTGTCCCGTAAACGGAGTTTTGGTCATTTTTCCTTTGAGACATGAATGGCAAGTGTCATAAGATGATAATTCGAATGAATTCAAATATCCATTCTTATGCAACTTAGCCAGTCGTGTCTCATTGATATGGCCAAGTCTACAGTGCCACAAGAAGGATTCGTTCATTTCTGAGCTTTTCCTCTTGTGTGTGTTTTGTATATTGAAGACTGTATTTTGATTGAGAATGAATATGCCATTATGTAGCGAGCCTGATGCAATCAACTTTTGATCTAGGAATATGTTCATAACATTATCCTTTACTACAAAATTATATCCTTCTTTACTTAATAAAGAAACTGATATAATGTTGCACATCATGTTTGGTATATAATAGCACTCATTCAGGACTAGTGTATCACCATTTGGTAATACCAGGTGATATATGCCAACTGCTTTGGCTGCAACATTTGCCCCATTCCCTACTTGAACGGAATGATCACCTTTTCCCAGTTCTCTACCTTTTCGTAGCCCATGTAACTGCTTACATATATGGGATCCTGATCCGGTATCTAATACCCAGGACGTAGGGTGAACTGAGAAACAGTTCTCAATAACAAACACACCCGAAGAAGGTGCATCATCATGCACGTTCTCTGTTTGGGCGGCGTGAGAATCTAGATGTTCTCCTGTTTCCTGTTCAGTCTTATAACATTTATAAGATAGAACGGGTCCAACGTTCCCCTGCACAGTATAACATGCGGGTTCGGTCAATACATCCATATTATTATCTTGTTTAGGGCATGACATGGTCGCTACCTGGAGAGAGAGAGAAGAAAACACTTTAGCATAAGCTCGTGCAAGATCAGATTGGTTATTATCTTATCTAATCAGGATGGCTCCCACTGGTTTTTATCAAATCTTCCTTCAAACCCTAAAAGGAAAGACTAGCCGGGATTAATTACACACTACAAGTTCGCCAATCTTTCAGCCAGGCCAGTGTCGGTACTTTGAGGGAGGTCCCCCGTGCTTTCGCACGAACCTAATTAATGTAAACCTTGTTTTCCCAGAGGCGTAACCTCGTTAACACCTTTCTAGACACCTACTTGATCGGCTAATTGTAATGTGTAAAACTCTCCCAGGAGTAACTCTTACTCGCAGTGGGTATCGGGATCCAACTATCTCATAGAAGGTATGCAATCTCATTGCAAATTTCAACACTTGAAATTCCCGATAATGCTTTTGCCCCTAGCGATCTATGACCTTGACTAAGTCAACAAACCATAAATCGCAAGTCAAGTTCAACCCGTACATTTCCCGATTGAATTAAACCCACCCGTACGACCCTTGACTGAGTCAACAAGGCCGTGCGAATGCTCTAATCCAATCACATCTCATGTTGTTACAGATAAACATAATTTAGCTACCATACACTATGCCTTGACTAAGTCAACAAACATAGCACGAATACTAAATAATATCTATCTGAAATGACGGAGGGCTACGCGGGTTCTTTCAGAAAAAACCATGAGCGTAATGAACTTGATATCGTTGTAGAATCAAATGAAGTTTTGAAATGGAGTGATTTTGAGGCTTTTTCTAGTTTTGCTAAAGGGGTCACTCCCGGTGAAGGGATCGTCGGCCCTTTCCTCGTCGAATGAGGTGCAGGATATATCATATATATCACTATGCAAAGCAGAAACTATAGAAGCAGTCAAAAGCAAACCGAGTGTGTAGCATCTTCCAGTTATTGCTAAAGGAGTCACTCCCGGTGAAGGGATCTCGGTCCTTTCCTCATCGAATAAGGTGCAGGATATATCACATATACCGCTATGCAAAGCAAGGACTGTAGCTACCTGTTTTGTTAAAAATTTGATTCTACAACATCTTAGGTTTCTTTTCTTTCATTAATCACATTAATGAAGTCCCATCATTTAAATACCTAAACATCACAGATAAATACGACGTACACTTATGCCATCCGCATTCGCCTCGATGTCCCCTCGTGCACCGTTAGGTTAGGTAACTAACGACAGAGCAGGGCAGGGCTAGTGCGGGTGGAAAACATAAGTAACGTCTATATAACATATCATATATACTATATACTGTATCTATCACAGAACATCACATGATCATATCACAGATATCGCAGCAGAAGAAACATATGAAATATTGGATATACTAGGACGTTCGTGTTTTCAATACGAGCCAGTATAAAACACGGATTCCACGGTCATGATGAATAGCCAATCCCACACCCCTAGACCCCTATGAGAGCGGCAAGCAACCCTACCAATTCTAGGGTTACGAGACCCGGACTCGACTCCTCGAGTTGGTCTCCCACTGGACCCCAGAACCCGGTTACTTGTGCTCCCCTCCTTGGGTCTATCCTAATGCGGAAAAGTAAATAATATACAAAAGGTGACAACTTCCGCAACCTGGAAGTGCCCCAAATAAAAGAATATTACATACAAGTTTTTACATGAATGAAAATGAAAAACACTCATCTCACATAAAAAACCCCGGCTATTCAAACACGACAATCCAATATAACATATCAAGCAACACATAACATCACATGTCATCAACGTAAGTAAATATGCGCATCCCAATTGTTGTTGACATATAGCAACGAAACCGGCGATATCACATATTACACTTACGGTCACAGAAAAGAAAGTGTAAAACTACAACAATTGGAATCCGCAACCCTTTTAGACATCACATGCCTAATCAAATGAAATACTTAGACATCACATGCCTAACAGTTATAAACCCCGCATTTTAGTCCCATTATCGAAAACTCTTTTCAATATCAAATGAGACTAAACCGCTAGATTTATAGCATTCATTCAATTATCCCATAACTGTTTGTGAATTCCAATTATTGTATCACATTCCAGATAAACAGAAAATGTTAAACTTTCCGATTGAACAGTCGAATACCCAAGTTTTCCCGATACAGCTCAACACATGAAATAAGTCTAACAACATTCAGTTCGTGCCTCAGTACCAACGGTCCAGCCGTAGAAGGGTCAAGCCAACGCCTCACATGTGGCATGCCGTACTGCCCCAAACCCGAAGGTTCAAAGGGCAGTTCAAGACGGTCACATAATCGAGTTAAGGTTTGTTGTCTTCTAGAGGGTCCATCGCGTTACTTGCACTACTTAGAACGTCGTTAAACTACGGAAAAATCCAACACTTGGAAGTTTCCCGACAGGGGAAAAGTTGGGTATTTATAGCCGGTCGAACTTTTTAACAAATTCAAAAATTATCCGGAATCCACATCGACAAAATCTGATAATCCGATCGAATTATCGAATCCCCAAAACAACCTGGAATATTCAACTCTTGAATAAATATTAAAAATACCCAGAGAACTCAGCACTGTTAAATGGGAATTACTGTGCAAATTGATAGGGATGACGTCATCAAGTGACGGCGGAACCGCCGCATGAGGCAGCTCTTGCCGCGGTTCCGCGGCTGTTTAAGCTCCAAACAGTGTTGTATTTGCACAGTAATTCTTACAATTTCCTGCTGAATTTTTTAGGAATTTTTAATCTGGAAAAATCCCAGTTTTTAGAAAAAGTCCAGAGAGCATCAAAAAGTTAGGTTTTCGGGTTCGATCGGGTTTCAAACATCGTCTAGACTTCGCCTAAGGCTCTAGCTTGGCTCTGATACCACTGTAGGGTTCCTAGGCACACTATAGAGGTCTCACAAGGCATCAACCATGCCAATTTCTAATTTTATGGGTGCCGAGAAACCCTAATACGGATCGTTAACTACAAATTTAGGCGATAAACGAAACTAGTTAACATCTTAACTAAAGGAGAGAGGCTACAACCTTTGTAGATCCTGTTCTCCACTTCCTTAGCTCCACGTAGGCGTCCTCTCGCTGTCCATCTCGAATCCCGAACTCAAACGTCGGCTTCATCGGAGAATTGGGCGGACTAGGTCGTCGGCTTCGTGCCGAAGATGATCTACGTCGAGGTTTCACAAGTTCAAGCTCCGACTTCACCAAGTTGTGAAACTTGTGAAGAAAACACCCAAAACAACTTGGCAAGAGGTAGAGGGTGAAGAAATAGGAGGTGGGTTCACTTTAGAATTGGATTTCTCACTTTAGAGCTCAAGTTGACATTGATGGCATCAAGCTTTCTCTCTTGAAGATGAAGAAGAAGATGAAGCTAGAATTATGATAAGTGTTATTAAAAGAATAATAAAAATCAATACTTATCATCTTCTAACCTTGGTTAAGTGTAGAGAATAGACCATGGTCAAGTGAGAATGGTTAGGGTTAAGGATGATGACAAAATGGTCACTTTAGTCAAAGCTTCATGAAGCTTCATCAAGCTTCATGAAAGAAACCATTTTGTTATCTTTTATTTATTTATCAAAAAAGAATAGATAAATAAATAAGTAAATAAATCAAAACCCTAACTATTATCATAACCATGGTTTAAGTCTTAACACAAAACCAATTTATATGCATCATCAAACATGACACATTTTAGTGCACAAAAGTATATCATATATACAACTTGTGAACTACAAGTGAGAAAATCCTATTAAAGTGAACCAATACTAGTTAATGCAAAGTAATATATCAAATATATAATTATACATTAAATCATTAAATCAACACTTGATTCAATGATCCGGTCATGTCGCACATAACCGACTAGTATCCAATGTATCGACTTATCGTATCAATCTACGATTCGATAACTAGGTTATATCGCATATAACCAATCGAAACATTCATCACGAGAATGAAATACGGTATCACATACACGCATCATTCTCGGTCCTGCACATATCTCATATGCACTCCTATTTCGTTTCGCTTGAGCCAGGAAACCTCTGTGTAGGACTCTAAAGACTCGTCAATACGCCGGTAGCAGATGATGATCATATCAAGCACCCACAAGCCGCAAGCGGTCTGCTAAACGTAACGGCCATCCGGGTATTGAGCGATCAGAAGATCGACGAGCTAGCCCGCTCACACTCCTGTGAATCCAACCAGTAACACCTACCGTACAGTCCGGTCTGTTCGTCTGATATGTCGCATATCAAGTCTAGGGGTGGTATACGTCAGACCCCAATAACCGATAAGTCGTGCCGATATGAGGCTCGTAACGGGTCGAGAAACTACTGGTAACACTTACCAGCAAATCTCTGATCAGCCCTGGCCAGGGAATTCCCTGTTACGGCCAATCAAGCACAGCGCAACATCAACCCCCAATACCGGGAGAGACGAAACCCCTCCTATCGCTCATTGCCTCCATGTGACTCGGGACTGTACCCAAAGACCACCGTTTTGCATGCCCTCATGGACGTGGTAAGGTGGAGATCAAAGCACAGTGGGAATCACACAAGACTCTATGACGATCTTGGGTCTACAGACTAACCTGTACAAGTGTCACCTGAGAACTGCCATCTGACGTGAGGTATAATACCATCTGGGAGTTCTCGGCGAGCCCGTCCAGTGTACCCAGTCTCCACTGAGCACCCGTATACCATCTCTGATGTCAAACACCAATGGATATGGGATCATCCATCGCCCATCTCATGGGTCGAGAAGCGTATACGCTAGTCTACACTGGTATATCGATGCCCCGTCTCGATACACCCACGACTAGGGACCTTGAAGGATGTACTTATGGACTACCATGTCCCCACTAGTATGATCTGCATCATAGTCCAGGTAGTCAAGTACACATCCTAAGGGCTTTATCAACATGTAACTATAAGACAGTTTAAAGAGACAAGTGTACATGTTAAGATAAAGAGTAACCAGATAGCATACTATCATATCGAGCAAGAAAGTCATCTCTATATATGTCCAAGCATCCAATATAATATACATCATCTGTACAATACTGGCCTCTAGGGCATACATACAACTAACACCTGGCAGGGGAAGACTACCTACCGGTGATATCTGGCGCGGCGGATATCCGGAGGATACCGACCGTTGTCATGAGATTTGATGATATGGGTCGATCCGGACTGACGGAGCCCGATATATTGAGACATTGATATAGTGAGACATTGAGATAGATATATTTCCATATTTGGCGTCGATACTTGACACGGTTCTTAGATGATTTCATTGATGGTACTTTAGCTATTGCACAGATATTCTTTTTCTAAGTTAAGAATGCAGAGCTTATAGTATTTTAAACACTTAAAGATTTCGTATTGATGTTGCATACATGTGCATACATACCAGTGGTATTACATCACATATAGACATACATTGTGGCGCATTTGCGTGTATTCTTACGATAGCCTTATTAGATGTTATATTCTACTCACGAGCTGGCAACTCACCCCCGTTGTGCTGTGTCTTGCAGGTCAGACCCGTCAGCCTTGTAGCGGCGGGCTTATCTTATCTTAGGCTTCTTTTGCCCAGACTCGCGACATTGCTCGTAGGTGGGTTGCAAGGACACTTTATCTCTTTTTATACTTTCTTTGTATCTAGTATTCTCTATCTACCACTTCTTATTTGTATATGTGACCTAGTGATGAGACTGAGAGATTTGTGTATATGTGGTTTCTCTGGGGTCAAGCTCACTTGAGCCGACGTTGTGCTTTTCTTATATTTTGCTTTTCTTTATGCTTATTTGCTTTATATTGCATATATATTGCATGTGGTTGTGATCCACCTTGGACGAAGAGCTAGCTCCCGCTTGGGGATGCCATTTTATCGTTACAGGTTATATATCTTGTTGTACCCATTTTTGGGGTCTAGTATTTACAAAGGACACTCTGCCGAAATTTTCGGAAATTTTCGATACTTTAAAAAGGGGTTAATGCAACTTAATTGATTTTAAAGTCATTTTCATGAAAGGTTTCCTTCACTCTTATTGTTTATGATTTAGATCTTCTAGGCTTTGGTTGACTTAGCTTACGTTACTCTTTGAGACGTCTCGAAATCTAAGTGCCAGTCACGTTCCGTACCTTCAGGTCATGACAAAGTTGGTATCAGAGCGTAAGTTTTACCTTTCTGAGTGTAGGACGACCCTTGGTAGATGGAGTAGGTGACTTAAGCAGAGTGGCGTAGCGTGGGTATGTTCCGCGGTATACTTACGATACGGTACTCCGCCTAAGTGACCTTAGGACATAATTGCTTGTATTTCCCCTCTTGATTCCTTGCATTCCTTGATTCAATTGCAATGTTCTTATCGCTCCTGTTTCTTATTCCAGCTTCGATGCCGCCAAAGACTACGAGAGCTCAGCGGGCTGCCGCTAGGGATGAGCTTCGAGTGGGCTCGTCTGAGGCGAGGATCGAGCGGGATGATACTCCTACCCCTCAGATTCAGATTGATCCGCCTTCTCCCGACCGTATTGCCAGATTAGAGGCCGGTATGCAGGAGTTGCGATAGATGATGGGATCTTTAGTTGAGTCCAGTCGGGCACAGAGATCCAAGGACGTTCCTTCCACCGCACAGATCACGATTGTACCTGCGGCCCAGAAGGTTACTCCTGCTACTACTGCGGCTATTCCCGTGTCACTACAGGAGTTTATGAGGCTGAGACTGTAGGGTTACTAGGCACTCTCACAAGGTTCAACAAGGCATCAACCATACCCGTCTCAAAAATTAGACGTGCCGAACAACCCTAACCAAGATCGTATACTAGAGATTATGCGAAAACTATAAGATAGTAAACAACTTTACTTCTAAGAGTTTGGGATTACAACCTTTGTAGTCCGGTCCTTCACTTCTAAAGCTCCGTGTTGACGTCCCTTCACTGCGATCATCGAGATCCTAGACTCTTGTAACGGTTTCCTCGGAGAAATGAACGGGATAGCTTGTTAACTTCGAGGTCGAAGATGATCTACGTCGAGGAGACTCAACTCAAGCTCCATCTTCACTAGGTCATGAATTTTGTGAAGAAAACACCCTAAACTAAATGGCAAGTAGTAGAGGATGATGAAATAGGAAGTGGGTTTACTTTGGATTTTGATTTCTCACTTTATTTCTTCACTTGAAAATTTTCTAGCAAGCTTTTCTTCTTCATGAAGAAGAAGAAGAAGAAAGAAAAAAATAATAATAATATGAATTATCTCAAAAGAATAATCAAGTGAAGTCTATCATAATGCAACCATGGGTGATTTAAGCTTTGTAGAGACTAAATCATAGTTTGAGTTAATGGTTTGGTTAATAAAAATCTTATGCAAAACAAAATGAGTGGACTTTGTCAAAGATGCTTAAAAGCTTCATGAAGCTTCAAGCCAAGACAAAGAAAGCCACCATTTTGTTTTACCAAAATAAATAAAAACACAAACCATTATCTTAAATATGGTGTAAGTCATACACACACCCAAGTTTCCATGTATCATCAATCATGATACAAACTAGTGCACAAACATATATTACGTATACAACTTGTGCACATAAAGTGAGAAAGTCAATCTTAAGTGAACAAATACTAGTTAATGTAAAGTAATATATCAAATATATAATTATACATTAAATCATTAAATCAACACTTGATTTAATGATCCGGTCATATCGCAAATAACCGACTAATATCTAGTGTATCAATATATCGAATCAACACTTGATTCGGTAACCCGGCTATATCTCATATAACCGACTGATGATACAAATCGCAAGAATAGAATACAGTATCACATACTGGTATTATTCTCGGTCCCGCACATATCTCATATGCGCTCCTATTTCGTTTCGCTTGAGCTAGGAAACCTCTGTGTAGGACTCTAAAGACTCGTCAATACGCCGGCAGTAGGTGGTGATCATATCAATCACCCACAAGCCGCAAGCGGTCTGCTAAACGTAACGGCCACCCGGGTATTGAGCGATCAGAAGATCAACGAGCAAGCCTGCTCACACTCCTGCGAATCCAATCAGTAACACTTACCGCACAGTCCGGTCTGTTCGTCTGATATGTCGCATATCTCGCCTAGGGGTGGTAAATGTCAGACCCCAGTAGCTTGATAAGTCATGCCGATGTAAGGTCCATAACAAGCGTGAAACTACTGATAACACTTACCAGTAAATCACTGCAACTCTGGCCAGGGATTTCAAGTTATGGCCAGTCGAGCATAGCGCAACATCAACCCCTAATACCGGGAGAGACGAATCCCCTCCTATCGCTCATTGCCTCCATGTGAATCGGGACTGTATCCAAAAACCACCTGTTTGCACGACTCAGTAGAGCCGTGGTAGGGTGGAAATCAAAGCACAGTGGGAGACACACAAGATTCTATGACGATCTTGGGTCAACAGACTAAGCTGTACCAGTGCCACCAGAGAACTGCCATCTGACGTGAGGTATAATACCATCTGGGAGTTCTCGGCGAGTCCGTTCAGTGTACTCAGTCTCCACTGAGCACCCGCATACCATCTCTGATGTCAAACACCAATGGATATGAGATCATCCATCGCCCATCACATGGGTCGACAAGATATACGCTAGTCTACTCTGGAATATCGATGCCCCGTCTCGATATTCCCACGACTAGGAACATTGAAGGATGTACTCATGGACTACCCAGGCCCTACTTGTATGATCTGCATCATAGTCCTGGAAGTCGAGTACACATCCTAAGGGCTTTATCAACATGTAACAGAGAGACAATAAGTGTACATGCTAAGATAAAGAGCAACCAAATAGTGTACTATCATGTCGAGCAAGAAAGTCCTACCTATATATGTCCCAGCATCCACTACAATATACATCTCATGTACAGTAATGGCCTCTAGGGCATACATATAACTAACAGAGACCTCCAGCTTTTACCGGTACGGATGCGACAGAGGACCCACAGGCATTTCTTGATAGGATGGCTAGGATTTGCCGTTCGTTGAGGTGTTCTGATGATAGATGGGTGGAGTTCGCGAGTTTTCGTCTAGAGGGCCTTGCCCAGACGTGGTACGATTCAGTAGAGAGAGGCCGAGCTGCAGGTCTACCTCCTATGACCTGGGACGAGTTCACAGCTGCATTTCTTGCCTGTTTTCTTCCGGAGAGTGTCCGAGACGCTCGAGCCCGTAGTTTTAAGTCTCTGCGCAAGACTCCTAGGATGACAGTGTCAGAGTATGATATATAGTTTACCCAGTTGTCTCGCTATGTTCCGTACCTAGTAGACACTGAAGAGAAGAGAATAAAGAGGTTTGTGCGAGGGCTTGACACACAGCTATTCCTTGCCATCGGCACCCAGCACTTTGACACATACGCAGCCGCGATGGATGCAGCCTTACTTTTGGAGGAGCGCATTTCTGAGACTCCGGTCGTTTCTGGGCCGAAGAGGATCCATACTGATACGCCATCCCAGCGGCAGATGGGTAGACACTGTGATAGATTCTTTCTGGGAGATGGTCGAGGCAGAGGATTGAGACGAGGTCAGTTATTTGGTTCATATCTGCAGACCCAGCAGTCGTCGCCAGGATGTTTTCTGTGCGGGAGTCAGTACCATCGTATCAGAGACTGTACCATGTGGCGCCAGGGCACGGCGACAGTGCCATATGTGACCTTACCACCTTCACCACCTCCTCAGGGAGCTCTACTTCTTACCCCTGATGATGCTCCACGCCAGCCAGATGCTCCTAGAGGTCGTGGACGTGGCGGTCCGGTTCAGAGAGGACGAGGCGACAGAGGCAGAGGCAGAGGTAGAGGCAGAGGACAGCCAGCTATTAGTGGTGGACAGGCCCGAGTGTTCGCATTGACTCCTCAGGATGCGCAGGCATCCAATGCCGTCGTGACAGGTACTCTGCCAGTATGTTCTTTTGATGCATGGGTATTATTTGATCCAGGCTCCACACATTCTTATGTATCTGTAGGAGATAGTGCCCTCAGAGTCAATTATTGGATCACAGGCATATGATTGCAATGATTGAGGGAGGACCTGTCCCAGTAGGACAGTCTTACTCAAGATGATAGTATACTATCTGGTTTATCTTTATCATCGTGTACTGCTTTATGTGACCTTACAGGTCACTATTGCACGTTGATAGAGCCTTTAGGATTCTTGCTTGACTGCCAGCAGTATGAGGGCGATCATATACGTGGGAGCTAGGGTCTATAAGCAAATCCTTAAAAGGTCCCTAGTCGTGGGAGTTTCGAGACAGGGCATCGATTCTCCAAAGTAGACTAGTGTATACAGTCGAGACCCCGACGAGAGGCGGTGGCCGGTCCTACAAGCCACTGGTGTCAGTTGGTTCACCTAAGATGTATACAGGTGCTCGTTGGGTTATGAGTACACCGGACAGGACTCGCCGGGAACCTGCTAGTTGGTATTATACCTGACGTCAGATAGCAGTTCCCTGGTGACATGTGTACAAGTTAGTTCATCGACCTGAGATCGTCATTTGTCTCGTGTGAGTTCCCACTGTTCTTTGATTACTACCCTACCACGGCTCAAAGGAGTCGTGCAAACAGGTTTTAGTTGGATACAGTCCCGAGCCACATGGAGGCAGTGAGCGGATCTGCAGGGGTTCGTCTCTCCCGGTATTGGGGGTGAGGTCGCACTGTGTCTAGGAGAGCCAATACATGAAAGTCCTTGGCCAAGGCAGGAGATTTACTGGTAGGTATTCCAGTAGTATCTCAGGGTGTTCTAGGCTACACTCCGACACGACTTGTACCGCTTTTGGGGGTCTGACTTTTACCAACCCCCTAGGCCCGCCATGCGATGCTCATAGACGAACGGACCGGACTGTACGGATATTGTCACTGACAGGCTCAGTAGGGTGTCAGGATGAGTTCGCTCATCGACGTCCCTTTTGGTCAGTACCTGGTAGCCCGTTACGTATTGGCTAATACCTCTGACGTGCTAGTGGTTAAATCCACAACCAAAGTATTGACGAGTCTTTAGAGTCCCCCACAGACCAGTTTCTCAAGTTTCGGGCGAAACGCTGTAGAGGCCGTATGGAGATATGGCAGGGTTTGATCAGATACGCGCGGTATTGTACGGATCATGATTGGACGGATTTTACTAGCGGGCTTTGGTTTAAGCCGGATCTTAGTATTGTACAGTGTAGTTTTTGTCTCTTTGCATTTATATTCAGTGGGAATACAAATGCGGGCATGTATATGCAGTCACGGGGTTTTCCAGTAATTTATTACGGGATCAGTTTTCTGAAGTTGCCAGTTTGCATTCCGTTCCGGCCAGTTTTCCTTTGTTCCTTCCCGGCCGGACTTTTCCGATGGAGGGGGTTATTTGCAGTTGTGCAAATTATCTTTGTGGAGGGTGTTATTTGCATTTGTGGCTTCATGATGAGATTCTTTTTCTATCCACTCACTTGCATTAAATGAGATTAGAAAGGATTAGATGTTGATATGATATTGTTATCATCATATTTGGTTATGGTCACCCTTTGCTTTTACTACTCTCACCTCCCTTCATGTATTATTCTTTTTTCTCTCCACCATTCTATGATTGAGGGGCCGACCACTTTGGGAGAGATAGAGGGGTTCATTTTTGATGAGGGAAATTTGATCATCTCATTTTTGCATGCTACACAAATTCATCAACCTCACTCCAAAGTCCATTGCTCATTCCTCCATCACCAAGGCAACTTCACAACCCCAATTGAGATATGCGATTCTACACTTCATCTACAGCATTTCTTGGGCACGTTGGCTCGCCAACTTCGTGCCCGAGTTGCCTCGGTCCAGAGGTGGGAGCCCGTAAAAGAACCCGGCGATGTGGTGCCCGTTCTGACGAGAAGATGAAGACCGGAGGTTCCGTGAGGAGATCGGAGTGGAGGCGAAGACCGAAGGACACGGATCGCTCGGTATAGCCCTCTATCCCTTCTCTTGATAGCTAGTTATAGGTTAATGGTTTGATTTGGGTTTTTAGGATGCGGTAGTTCCGGTTTCCAAGTCAAGAAAATTTTTCGTTTCCGCATTTTGGCCTCGGATAGACGGCCGGGGCGCTACCGTAGTCCTACAGTATCCACATACTTTGCACCGAGGTTGGGCCGAGAGTCTTCTTCGTTAGATCGCTGCTTGTCGTTATTACTCCGGTAGGCGAGTCGTTTGTTGCCCGTTTTGTGTACCGATCGTGTCCCATTCGTATCGGGGAGAGAGATTCTTCAGTTGATTTGATTCTCCTCGATATGCTAGACTTCGACAATCTTCTTGGTATGGACTGGCTAGCTACCTGTTATGCATCTGAGGACTGCCGTGAGAAGGCAGTCAGATTCAGTTTTCCTGGTGAGCCAGTTCTTGTTATTCAGGGAGATCGTAGCGCCACCCTTCCCAGCTTGATTTCTTTTCTTCGTGCTGGTCAACTCTTGAGGAAAGCGTGTCAGGGATTCTTAGCCTATGTTTGTGATACTAGTGCCACAGAGGTTCCATTGGACCAGGTCCCTGTTGTGGGTGAGTTTCCTGATGTATTCCCTGACGAGCTGCCTGGTCTTCCACCAGAGTGCGAGATTGAGTTCTTCATTGACTTGATCCCCGGCACGGGGCCTATCTCTATACCGCCTTATCGGATGGCCCCGGAGGCTTAGAGAGCTGAAGGATCAGTTACAGGACTTACTGGATAAAGGGCTTATCCGACCGAGTGTGTCACCTTGGGGTGCTCCCGTCCTGTTTTCTAAGAAGAAGGACGGCATTATGCGCTTATGCATTGATTATCGTCAGCTGAACCAGGTTACTGTGCGGAACAGATATCCCCTACCCCGCATTAACGACTTATTCGATCAGCTCTAGGTGCAGGGTTTTTCTTGAAAGTTGATTTACGGTCAGGTTATCACCAGTTGCGGGTTCGGAAGGAGGATATTCCGAAGACCGCTTTCCGTACATGATATGGTCATTATGAGTTCTTGGTGATGTCGTTCGGGCTCGCCAATGCCCCAGAAGCATTTATAGACTTGATGAACTGTGTATTCAGGCCGTATCTTGATCAGTTCATCATAGTTTTTATTGACGACATCTTGGTATATTCTCGGAGCCGGGAAGAGCACGAGCAGCACTTGCGTATCACTTTGCAGACTTTGAAGGAGCATCAGCTGTTCGCCAAATTTTCCAAATGCGCATTCTGGCTAGACAGTGTCGACTTCTTGGGTCATGTGGTGACGAGAGATGGTATTTGTGTGGACCCGAGAAGATCGAGGCAGTGCAGCGTTGGCCCAGACCGGTATCAGTTACAGAGGTTCGCAACTTTCTAGGTCTGGCCGGCTATTATCGACGTTTTGTCCAGGATTTCTCCCGTATTGCTGCACCGTTGACCGGGTTGCCCCAGAAGGGGGTTCCTTTCGATTGGACCCAGGCATGTGAGGATAGTTTCTAGCAGTTGAAGACTCGTTTGACTACTGCACCAGTGTTATCATTGCCTTCAGGATCGGGCGGTTTCGTGGTATATTGTGATACTTCTCGAGTGGGGCTGGGCTGTGTATTGATGCAGCATGACAGATTTATCGCGTACGCTTCTCGGCAATTGAGGAAACACGAACAGAACTACCCCACTCATGATTTAGAGATGGCTGCAGTGGTATTTGCACTTAAGATCTGGAGACATTACCTATACGGCGAATTGTGCCAGATATTCACTGACCACAAGAGCTTGAAGTATATCTTTCAGCAGCGAGATCTAAATCTGAGACAGCGCCGTTGGATGGAGTTGGTGAAAGATTATGACTGCGAAATTTTATACCATCCGGGCAAGGCGAATGTAGTGGCAGATGCCTTGAGTAGGAGGCCCGGAGGTAGCCTATCTTGTTTGAGCGCAGTACAAATGCAGTCGACGGTGGATTGGCAGGTTTTATGTGACAGCAGAGTGCAGTTCGAGTTTACTCCCACAGGGGGACAGCTGGCCCATTTCAGAGCACGCCCACAGTTACTTGACCGCATTCGTGAGGCACAGTCTGGTGATGCCCATATTTTAGAGATTATCAAGCAGATTCGGCAGGGCAGAGTTTCCGAGTTCGTGATTGATGATCAGGGGATACTTCGATTTGGGACTCGACTTTGCATACCAGATTCTAGGGGACTGAGGCGTGATATTCTTGGGGAGGCACATAGATCAGTGTACAGTGTGCATTCAGGTTCCACCAAGATGTACCGTGATTTGAGAGAGGTTTACTGGTGGGATGGGATGAAGAAGGATGTTACAGACTTTGTATCGAGGTGCCTGACTTGTCAGAAAGTCAAAGCTGAGCACCAGAGGCCAGCCAGCGAGTTACAGCCTTTGCCCATCCCTGAGTGGAAGTGGGAACAGGTCTCCATGAACTTTATTATGGGTCTACCCAGGACTAGTCGAGGGTATGACTCTATTTGGGTGATTGTGGATCGACTGACGAAAGCGGCTCATTTCCTGCCAGTGAAGACCACTTTTGGATTTGCTCAGTATGCCCAGGTTTATATTGATGAGATCGTACGACTGCATGGCTTCCCGACTTGCATCGTGTCCGACCGGGGCACCCATTTTACCAGCCGATTATGGCAGAAACTTCAGGAGGCTTTGGGCACCCGACTGAGTTTTAGCACAGCTTTTCATCTGCAGACTGACGGTCAGTCAGAGCGTACTATTCAGACTCTTGAGGACATGCTTAGAGCTTGTGTTTTAGATTTTGGTGGTAGCTGGGATCGTCATTTGCCCTTGATCGAGTTCTCCTACAATAATAGTTTCCAGGAGACGATTCAGATGGCACCTTTCGAGGCTTTATATGGGAGGAGATGTCGATCACCTGTATGTTGGACAGAGCTCAGGGAGAGCAGTATTTTAGGGCTGCAGATCGTACAGGAGACAACCGAAAAGATACAGCTGATTCGGGACAGGATGAGAGTAGCACAGAGTAGGCAGAAATCATATGCTGACAGGCGCCGTCGCCGACTCGAGTTCGCTGTTGGCGATCATGTTTTCCTGAGGGTCTCTCCGATGAAGGGTGTGATGAGATTTGGGTGGAAAGGGAAGCTTAGTCCTAGATATGTTGGTCCCTTCGAGATCCTAGAGCGTGTCGGTTCTGTGGCTTATCGGTTAGCTCTTCCGCCCAGTTTCCCCGATGTTCACCCTGTGTTCCATGTTTCGATACTCCACAAGTACCTTCATGACCCTTCCCATGCGATTCAGCACCAGACGATCTAGTTAGAGCGCGATCTTTCATTCACCGAGCAGCCGGTGGTCATTTTGGATCGGCAGGTGAAGAAATTGAGGTCGAAGGTTATACCGTCCGTCAAGGTTCTTTGGCGTGGCCCGAACAGTGAGGAGGTCACCTGGGAGACCGAGGACGAGATGAGGAAGAAATATCCCCATCTTTTTGAAGGTACGCATAGTTAAATTTTAAATTCGGGGACCGAATTTTTTTAAGGGGGGAAGATTATAACGCTTCGAAAATCGTTTAGGCAGTTTTTCGATAATCGGCAAAATAATCAATATTTTCCGTAAAAAGTCAAAATACGTATTTTTCAATATAGGCCTAATTATACAAAATTTAGATAAGATATTGCTAGAATTTGGTCACTAAATTGTCACTTAAAAATTTCTAGTCATTTAAAATTTTTTCCTTAATTAATTATTTTTAATATTATTTTAAGCTTTTAAATATACATTAAATTAGTGATAAATACAAATTTAAATGGGTAAATTAAATAATTAGGAACCATTATAAACTAAAATATACTAGTAACAAAAATTTTATCAAAACTTTCCAAGATTAGTTGTTTCATGGTTTAAAAAATGAATGAAAATGGGTTTTTTTGTAAAAAAATAATATGATGGACATTAAATGAGCTTGGAAAAGACTTTTTGTGTAGAAATTTCTACACAAATCTCTCACCACTCTCTCCTCTACCCTCAGGCCGAGCCTCACAGCAAGAAACCCCCCTCATTTTTCCCAATTCTTGCTTCAAATTCATGCTAAAATCCATAAAAATCCACAAAAAAATCACAAATTCCTTCACAAATTCAAACCTAAACCCTATTCTACCTCTTCCCAATCCCTAATTGGTTTAAAGCAAAGAGAAAAGAGGCAACTTTGGAGGCTAAGTGCAAGGGGATCAACACTTGGGAGGTATAATTTTAATCTAGTTGTTAAATTGGTAGTTTAAACATGTTAATTTTGAAGTTTAAAGTGTTAATTTCATTGTAGTGGTTTGTTTTTGAAAATTCAAGAAAAGGGTTGAAATTTTAGTTAGGGTTTGAAGCATTGTTAATAGATTAAATTAGGTGTAGTGGTTATCTAGTGGGTTAGATTAGACGTTTGTGTGATGTTGCGATCGCTATATCGTTAAATCACGATGTTTGCATCGAAATTGCTATGTCATTGCTTACTAGGTTTTCTAAATTCTTAGGAGATGAATTAATTGCTATATATTGACGATATTATTAGCATCTACTATGACTTGTAGGGTGTGCGAATGCGGAGTTTGGTTTAGTCGGGTTTTAGTTTTGACGGTTGCCCCGAAACGCCGATTTTAGTTAAGCTTTTGGCGGTTTTCGTGTGTGTTCCGCGCGTTTAGTACACGTTGTGCCTAACTTGTCAGTGTTGATTCTTTTGTTTGGTGACTTGTATCGTTTCATGATGTGTAATCTTATGTTGTGTGTTATGCAATTTTAGGATCGGCTGCGGAAACATCGGAAGCGGCGCGCAAAGACAAAGAGGTGGTTGGATCAGATTAGCGTGGCGTCCGGGTGAGTAGATGTATACATCTATGGGAAAATCGTCTGGATGGCGCGAGGTGACCCATAGTTAGGATCACTTTATTACTTGAAAACTATATGCATAGTTAGTTAGTTAACCATCTCATTCATATGCATACCCTTCTAGTTATTCGTCTGCTGGCATTGCATGGATAGGTATATACTTATGTGTGATGTTATCCTTTAGGACACTTACACCATTACCATTGGCTCATGTTGCACGCGCACTATTCATGTGACACACACGCCTTTGGTAATTGCCATGCCACGAGCACTGTAGAACCTTCTTAGTTCAGTATCAACACTTGCATCGTATATGATACATTGAATTGCGTAGTATATATATATATATACCTCACTTTATCATCATGCTTATATAGGTTCCTAGCCATAAATCACATTGCATACCTTTGATATCATAAACATTTATCATATACAACATGTTGGGTATTATGATTTTCTTGAGGATTTCAGTATTGATGCGATTTCTGGATTTTGGGGAAAACCGCAAGAATTTAACAAAATCTTATTATTATCATTTTTAAAGTAAAGTTGCGGTTTTCTCATGATGTATGTGTCGTCCACCATGAGTTTTCATGTTTTCTGTTGGATTTCGAGACCCGATTCGAGGAGTGGATGAACCGTCTCGGGTACATGGTGGGCCCGGTATGGTACCCCGGGGTAAGAAGATCGAGTTGTAGATGATGAGCCTGGCAGGAAAAGACTACTTACCGGTGATGTCTGGCGCGGCGGATATCCGGAGGATACCGACCGTTGTCGTGAGATTTGATGATATGGGCCGATCCGGACTGACGGAGTCCGATGTATTGAGACATTGATATAGTGAGACATTGAGACAGATATATTTTCATATTTGGTGTCGATGCTTGACACGGTTTTCAGATGATTTCATTGATGGTACTTTAGCTATTGCACAGATATTCATTTTCTAAGTTAAGAATGCAGAGCTTATTGTATTTTAAACACTTAAAGATTTCGTACTTTAGCTATTGCACAGATATTCTTTTTCTAAGTTAAGAATGCAGAGCTTATTGTATTTTAAACACTTAAAGACATACATGTTGTGGCGCATTTGCGTGTATTCTTACGATAGCCTTATTAGATGTTATATTCTACTCACGAGCTGGCAACTCATCCCCGTTGTGCCAAAGTGTCTTGCAGGTCGGACCCGTTAGCCTTGTAGCGGCGGGCTTATCTTATCTTAGGCTTCTTTTGCTCAGACTCGCGACATTGCTCGTAGGTGGGTTGCGAGGACACTTTATCTCTTTTTGTACTTTCTTTGTATCTAGTATTCTCCATGTACCACTTCTTATTTGTATATGCGACCTAGTGATGAGACTGAGAGATTTGTGTATATGTGGTTTCTCTTGGGTCGAGCTCACTTGAGCCGACATTGTGCTTTTCTTATATTTTTCTTTTCTTTATGCTTATTTGCTTGATATTGCATATATATTGCGTGTGGTTGTGATCCGCCTTGGGCGAAGAGCTAGCTCCCGCTTGAGGATGCCATTTTATCGTTACAGGTTATATATCTTATTGTACCCATTTTTGGGGGCTAGTATTTACAAAGGAGACTCTGCCAAAATTTTCGGAAATTTTTGATGCTTTTAAAAAGGGGTTAATGCAACATAATTGATTTTAAAGTCGTTTTCATGAAAGGTTTCCTTCACTCTTATTGTTTATGGTTTAGATCTTCTGGGCTTTGGCTGACTTAGGTTACGTTATGTCTTGAGATGTCTCATAATCTAAGTACCAGTCACGTTCCGTACCTTCGGGTCGTGACACACGGGTTAAGAGTTGCCACTAATACTTCGAACCCGGGTGCGAATACCGTGAATTGCTCCCTCCACTACTTCATGCCATGGATCGAGATGCTTGTGCTAGGAGCGTTTACTGCGCATCAGCGACCCGATTTTTATGAATCATATACTTTCTAGTGGATTATGAGTTCGGTTAATGCTTCCGCTCCCGATCCGACCCAGTTAGGGGATCTTCGCGTACTGCTGAATCTATACTCAAACGAAAGCGGAATGGTTTTTAGCGATAGAGTCCTTTCTGCTCCAGCGGGGTCCATTCAGCAATTGTTTGATTTGTCGAAGGGTGGGGTTCCGGCTTTAAAACCTAAGGAGATTATACATCTATACTCGATCAGGCCGGGTTATTTAGTGTTCCGCCAGAATGACTTCTCTCTTCATACGGTATAATCCGCATCGCTTCGCTCAGCAGTTAGGCTACAACCAGGGCGTTACTCTAGAGGCATTTTTAGTTGAGCCTGCCCTCTCCCCGGAGGTTACTCGCGATGTCATTCACCATTTCATGCGGTGAAACACTGGCTCCCTCTTTATGATCCCGGAGCCCGACTATCTTCCGAGGACTGTGGGGTCCTTCAAGGGTTGGTATCGCCATCGGGTCGGCCCCATCATTGCAGAGGAGAGACGGGTGCTTTTTTAGTGTAGAGCTCCCATTCCGGCTCAGGTCACCATCTCCCCATTATAGCCGCGGTCGGTGGTCCGCCCTCCTCTAAGGGATAGAATTTCGGTGCATATCCCCAAAGTCACAGAAATAGAATCAGCCTTTCGCACTGCTGGTATGCCGGTGCGTACTAGAGCCCACATAGAAGTTTCTGATAAAGAACCCATGGTGGTATCAGCAAATGGTGATACTGAAGGCAAAGTTGGGCAACGCCGCACTAAAGCACCAAGGGGGAGGAAGCGCTCCTCCGTTAGCATTAGCACAGGCTCCAAAAGCAGAAAGAAATCGGTCGCCGGCCTACTCGACACTTTGCTTGAATCCGAGCCCTTTATTCAGGACGAGCCGATATCTATGCAGGAGCCGGATGGCGGTCTTCTCTTTCCTGGTTCGTCTGCCGAGGAGGCCGTGCAGTTGGCCGTGGCTTTAAGGTGCTCACAAGACGAGACTGAAAACAGGAGCGTCCCGAAGAAAGCCTTCCCTCCCGTTGTATTCTACAACGTTGACCCATCATTACATAGGGTACATATGGGTCCTCTATTAATAGAAGAAGAACGGGCCCTCAAACAACCCATCTCGGTTGCTTCTGCAGACAAGCTTGCGCTAAAGACGGGTAGTCATTTATTTGCTCTTGAAGCCCGGCGAGCGTATTTAATCAGAAAAGAACAACTCCTCGAAAAAGCCATACTTCAGGCTTCCTGGCGTATTGGTATGCATATTTTTTGTGTTCTTCTTTTGGCGAGTAATTTTTATTACTTTTATGCCTTCTAATTTTTGCGAAAACTTTGCATGGACTTCTGTAGCGGAAGTGGATTTGAGTTCAGATCGAGCCCTGGCTGCGGATTCTACGAATATCTCCTATGACGCACCGGTGAGATTACTGAAGCTGCTAGCCTTTCTGTGGAGTTCCTGGTGGTGGATTTTGTCCCTTCAGCGTCTACTCCTCCGGCAGAGGTGGTCATGCCAGCCATAGGTCCCATGGCTATCTCTAGTGACGCACCGGAGGGTGTAGAAGAAGTTGCCGAAGCTTCTATCCCTCCAGTTCAGGGCGGGCGAAGCATCAAAGGTAATCTTCCACACGTACACATTTTGTTTAATGACCTCTCCTTTATCTGAACTTTCCCTTCCTTCAGAATTGCGGGAGCTGGCGGCTTCCATCGTGGATCTTTCCCCAAAGGAAACCTTCCAGCGATTCCTTGACATGGCGGCCCCACAAGTAATACCTCCACAAAGTATAGTACTCTCTTCTGGCCAAGGTTGGTATTCTTTTACCCTTTTGTTTTATATTTTTTATAACGATGCTAATATGCCCTCCATTTTAAACCACAGTTCTAGAAGCCGACGACGAGGTCGAGATTCTTGATGGGCATGGGGATCTTTCAAACCCACGTTGCATGACTATGGGTAAGTGATGCTTTATATTTGGCATCATTTTGTTTACTCTATGTTTGGAAATACAGCTGACCGCATATAAATCTTCACAGCTTTGCCAACCCTGACCCCATTAGGGTCTCGGATCCTCATTCCACCAAGCCCTTACACCCGACGTGTATCTGAAAGGATGGCAAAATAGAGCGTTTACTCCCTGGCGGCTCTCATTGAAGATCTTCGTGCTGGTACCTCTATTGCGGCCAAAGAATTTGCTGCTGAAGCCAATGCTTCCTTGTTTGTTCTTGCCACCTATCATGACGAAGCATTGGTGCGTGCCTGGGTTGAGTACTGTCGCCGAGTGGAGGCCTGCTTACATGGGCTTGAGTGCATACGCCTTCCCTTCGACATCTTAACTGTAAAAGCGAGCCTGCAGGGATAGATCGAACGGTGTGCAGCCAATCTCTAGTCATGCGAGAAGAGGCTCAACCGGAAGTTTTCGGCGAGGGAGTTGGCTTCAAACACTTTGAGGGAACTTCAGGCTCAGCTTACTGCCAAGACCACCCGTGCGTACGAAATATGGCAGGAGCTTCAAGAAGCCATTACAGAGGTGGTGGCTCATGACAAAACCATTATTTTTACCCATGAGATGGTTGAAGCCCATAAGGTCGCCGAGAAGGAGCTTGAGAATCAGTTCGCTTCATACCAGAATCAACAGACCCAGGCAGGGACTCGTCTTGCGGCACCGAGCGAGCTTGAAGCTATTGAACCGTCCGCCGACTTAAACATTTTTGTCGCTGTATATTCTCCCTCTTTTTTTGTATTCATAAGAGTATCTTGTATTCATTTTGATTCATGAATAAAATACATATTTCATTTCTTACTAGCGCTTCTCTTTCTTTTGCTGTCTTGACTTGACATAAAGTAGTTTATGTACTCATTATGGAGTTTGTAATTTATTCACTTATTTTAGAGTCTCTAGTTTGTGAACTCATTTCGAAGCTTGTAGTTTATGGAATCATTTCGGAGTCTCTAGTTTATAGACTCATTTCGGAGTTTGTAGTTTATGGACTCATTTCGGAGTCTGTTTAGTTTACCTCCCTTAGGATTGTAAGCAAACTTATCCAAACGTCATAGATAACCCCTGCTCTTTGCGACAATGGTCCGTTAGGTTTTGTGGTACTAGGGTTTTTAGTCCGTGGTACCGTCGCGTTGGCTGGTGCATTCCCTGATATACAGTCTTTACACTGCTGTTTGAGTAGCCCCGTGATTGTCGTGTTTCTGATCTCTTCTGGGGCTTGACAAGATGTCTTCAAGTAATCTTCTTAGGCAATTTGACCGTTGGAAGAGCAAGCGGTAGGAATTTTGCCATGCTGCTTTTTAGTTGAGATTAGGCTCAGTTTGGGAGCCTCGATGAGTCATAATCACTCCGCACTGGTGTGGGATGATCTCCGATAGTCTTTCGGTTTTTATTTGAGTTGCCGTCAAGACCCCGAAGCTAGGAATTTGGCCTTCGCTTCCTTTTGATTTGGCTATTTTGGAGCCTTTGTTAGCGTTGCATCTACCTCCTGCTGGAGTGAGAAGGAATGTTGTAGTAGTCTTTAGGTTGTTTTGTGAACCGTCAAGACTTGGAGCTAGGAATTTTTCCATGACTCCGTTTTGTTTCGACCCTGGGGTCCTTTGTTGACGTCGCATTTGCATCCTGCTGGACTTAAGAAAGAACGCTGTTGTTGACATTGCGTCTGCTGTAACGAGACAAATGTTAGAGTAGTCTTTAGGTTGTTTTGTGAACCGTCAAGACTTGGAGCTAGGAATTTTGCCATGGCTCCGTTTCGTTTTTGACCCTGGAGTCTTTGTTAACATCGCGTCTGCATCCTGCTAAAGTGAGAAGGAACGTTGTTGTTGACGTTGCGTCTGCTGCAACGAGACAAATGTCGGGATAGTCTTTAGGTTGTTTTGTGAACCGTCAAGACTTAGCTCTCTCTTTGATGCAGCCTGGTGGGAAAATATGGTTCCCCTTTCGTTTATGCCCATGGATCGTATACAAGGGTTGATGTGGATTCATTTGTAAGGAAAAAGTTTCATTTCATTTTATTTCATTCCTCGATGCTCTATCATTTCAGCTTTTTATATCGCGAAAGTCACGATTGCCCAATCTTTTCTACTTTTTATCGCAGTGCCCAATCATTTCAGCTATTCTTTCTTTTTACTCGCTGTTTTTTATTGCGCGTTTCCTAATCATTTCGGCTATTCTTTCTTTTTACTCGCAGCTTTTTATTGCGAGTTGCCCAAACATTTCGGCTGTTTTTATATGCATATATTTTGCTCGTTGATTTTCAGTGCGAGTTGTCCCATCATTTCGGCTATTTTATATGCATTTTTTGCTCGCTGATTTTTTGTTGCGAGTACGGAACTTGAGACCTGATACCAATTTTGGCATCAGCTTCGCTGAGATTGGAGTATTGCCAGGAGCGAATCATCATTTGCCTTGAAAGGACTTGAAATTTGATATCTGTTCAGGCATCACCATCGCTGCGACTGAAACATTGCCAGGAGCGAATCATCATTTTCCGTGAGAGGACTTGGAATTTGATACCGATTTAGGCATCAGCATCGCTGCAACTGGGATATTGCCAGGAGCGAATCATCATTTGCCTGTGCTGATTTGAACAAAGGTGGCTTAGTACACAGGGTTAGGATACTGTCAACTAAGACTTTTCGACTTTATGAGCCGTAAGGGTCTCACAAAGTTATTTCTCCCTACGGATCGTAAGGATCTCGTAGGCATATTTTCTCCTTAGGATTCGTGGAGATTCCTAAGTGTGTGTTCTCTTATAAGTCGTAAGGATCTTACAAGAGTGTTTTCTCCTTATAAGCCGAAAGGACTTACAAGTGTTGTTCACCATATGAGGAAATTCCTCGTCATTGGTGGAACTTGGTGGGGGAAATCATTTATTTGTGCCCGTGGATTGTATACAAGAGCTAATATTGGACCGCCTGTAGGGAAACTCGGGGAATATGATGGCTTAAGAACAGGTTTGGATCCCTGTAACTTAAGTCTTTGATTCCTATAAGCCGTGAGGGTCTCATAGGGGCAGTTCTCCTTACGAGTCGAGAGGATCTCGTAAGTGAAAATTTTACGAGATTGCACCCTTTCATCTTTTCACAAGCTCGCCAGTAGCCCTGCTGTTTTTACTCACGGTGCCCTTTCGGGTTTTCATCCGTGCCGATTTCACTTGCGGACGTACCGTTTTTTTAACAACGATATTGCGCCCTTTCAGGTTTTCACAAGCTCGCCGGTAACCCTGCTGTTTTTACTCATGGCGCCCTTTCGGGTTTTCATCCATGCCCATTTCGCTTATGGACGTACCGTTTTTTTTACTTGGGTTGCAGTCTTTGCCGTTGGAGTTTTGATTGCAACATAGATCCCAAGAGAAGAAATCGCCGTATTTGGGGCGTGCGCCATGTTTGAGGCGGAGCACTAGTTTAGGGACATTTCGGTTCACTGCCAGTTTAAGGATGTAGTGGTCCATTATCACCATTTTTGAAGTGAAGCTTTAGTTTAAGGACATTATGGTCCGTTACCAGTGTAAGGACGTAGAGGTCCATTGCCTGTTTAAGGACATAGTGGTCCATTATCACCATTTTTGAGGTGAAGCTTTTCCGAATACCACTTAGAGTTTTAACTCAGGAAGATAGCGAGCGGACACGAGCGTCGTCATCTATCATTGACCTAAGTCATGACTCGTCATGCATGGTATTTCTTGAGGAATCGATCGTTTATTGGCCGTAAAGGTCTTTCTCCATGCATATCCATGAGCAAATAGGCCCCACCTTGGTAGACGTTGTCTATGATGTATGGGCCTTCATAGTTTGGCTCGAATTTCTCCCATTTTGCACGATTGGGGATCATAGGTCTTTTGACAACTAGCACGAGTTTTCCTTGGCGGAATTTTCTCGGCTTAGTCAGTTTTTCGTATGACCGTGTCAACCTTGCCTTATACGCCTCTAGATTTTGCTGTGCTATAAGGCGAGTTTCATCGAAGGCGTTGAGCTCCTCAAGCCGAAGATGGGCATTTTCGTCATCTGTGAGCTCGTATCGAACCACTACTCGGAGAGAATGGAGTTCTATATCCAAAGGGAGTACCACTTTAGTGCCGAATACCAACGCGTATGGTGTATTCGTAGCCGTTTTGAACGTCGTTCGGTACTCCCAGAAAGCTTCGTGCAGTCTCTCGTGCCAGTCCTTTTTGTTTCTGGACACCGTTTTCTGTATAATCTTGGTCAAGATATTGTTGAAAGCTTCAGCTAGACCGTTGGCTCGGGGATTATAGACAGAGGAGTATCTCCAGTCAATTTTATGTTGTTCTGCGAAACGGCTGATTTTATGGCTCCTGTAGGCTGGTCTATTATCCGAGATTATCCATCGCGGAGTACCGAACCGGTAGATGACATGTGTCTTGAAGAAATGGAGAATATTCTCCATCTTCACCTCCTTTAGTGGTATTGCTTCCGCCCACTTAGAAAAGTAGTCGGCCGTTGCCAGTATGAACTGGTGTCCTTTGGATGACGCTGGTTCAATGGGGCCAATTATATCGGTTCCCCACATTTCGAACGACCAGCTAGCTATCGTTGGGTGTAGCGGATTTGGATGTTGGTGGATGAAGTCCCCGTAAATCTGGCATGAGTGACACTGCTTTGCATATTCGAGACAGTCCTGAATCATAGTGGGCCAATAATATCCCATCCTTTTGATCTTCAGCTTCAACTTTGGCCCGACTTGATGAGAACCGCAGATTCCTTCGTGAGTTTCTTAAATGACTCTTTTTTATTCTTCTGGTCCCAAGAATCTCAGCCACAGGTAGTCGAATGATCTCTTATATAGAGTATCATTGACGAAAGTGAAAGACATAACCCGTTTCATGAGCTGATGTCTTGACGACGCGTTTTCGGGCGTTCGATAGGATTTGAAGTAGTCTATGAAGACTTCCCTCCAATCCTTGATCTTTTCTTCGTCTTTTATTTGAAGGACTATTTGTTTAGTTGCTTTCTTTCCTTCAGATGACTCTGTTAAATCCTCCAAAGATATTTCTGCTGGCGCAAGAACCCGGCGACTTTGCACAACGATCCTTACGTCATCGAGATTTTCGTCAGCCAGTTCCTTAGCAAGCTTGGCTAATGCATCCGCCTTGTTATTTTCTGCACGCGGTATGCTTTCCAGGATGTAGGAGTGGATTTGTGTCAACAGTTGCTGCACTCTTTCACCATACTTGATCAGTTCTGGCCTGCACGTCTGATAGTCACCATTTACTTGGCTAACGACCAGCTTGGAATCTCAAAATATGAGGAGGTTTTCGATTCTCATATCGAAAGTGATCTCAAGACCCACTATCAAAGCTTCACATTTAGTCTCGTTGTTTGTTCTTGGTTCCGTTAAGGAAAGGACGAAACGCATTATCCCTCCTTGCGGAGTCACGAAGATGAGGCCCACCCCGGCTTTGATTATAGGGGTGTTATTCTTACGCTTCTTCATGGAAGATGCTCCATCAAAGTAGAGTTCCAATTGGACATTATTTTCCTCCTTCTTCCCTTCGATTGTGTCGAACGCGTGTTCGTCTGGCAATTCGCAATTTAAGGGAGAATCGGCTGGTATTGAATGCTCAACGAAAAAGTCGGCGATAGCCTGGCATTTCACTGCCTTAAGGGGTCGATACATTATCGAGAACTCCATCAAGAGGGGGGCCCATTTGGCAAGCCTTCCTGTTAGTATGGCTTTTGACATCAAGTATTTGAGAGGATCCACCTTTGATATGAGATGGACCTCATGTGCCAAGGCATAGTGTCTGAGCTTCGTTATAGCGAAGATCAGTGCCAGGCGGTGCTTTTCGATGGGGTGTAGTTATTTTATGCCTCCAGGAGAACTTGACTCAAATAATAGAGAGCTTTCTCCTTCCCCTGGTCATTCTCCTGTTCCCATAACGTGCCTAGAGAACCTTCCAAGGATGTTGTGTATAAGATGAGGGGCTTTCCCTTAACCGGAGCGGTCAACACTGGCAGATTTTGTAGGTATTGCTTGATTTCGTCCAGTGCACTTTGGCATTTATGATCCTAAACGAACGGGGTCCCCTTCTTCATTAGATGGCTGTAGGGGCGGCATTTTCCGGAGAGGTTGGCTATGAACCGTCAGATATATGCGAGCTTTCCTTGGAGAGACCGCAGTTGTTTGAGAGTTCTTGGCATGGGCATTTCCATAATCGCCTTGATCATTGATGGGTCTATTTCGATGCCTCGGTATCGTATGATGAATCCTAGGAATTTACCTGAGGAGACTCCAAACACGCACTTGAGAGGATCCATCTTTAGATTATACTTACGAAGAAGCTGGAACACTATGTTCAGATGTTCCCAGTGCTCCTCATACGATTTTCTTTTCACCATAAGGTCGTCAATATAGCATTCGACAATCTCATATATGAGGTCATCGAAGATCTTCTTCATAGCCTTCTGGTGGGTAGCGACTGCGTTCTTCAAACCGAAGGGTATCACCTTATAGCAGAATATGCCTAGCGGAGTTCGGAAGGCGGTGTGCTTTTGATCTTCAGGATGCATTTTTATTTGATTGTAGCCTGAAGATCCATCCATGAAGGAGAAGACCTCATGAGTGGACGTGTTATCTATCATCATCTCGGTAACTAGTACTGGGAAGTCATCCTTTGGGCAGGCTTTGTTAAGGTCCCGAAAGTCCACGCAGATGCGCAGTGTCCCATTTTTCTTCATCACTGGAACAATGTTGGCAATCCATTCAGGATACTGAACTTCTTGGATGAAGCCAGAGTCAATTAGTTTCTTGACTTCGGCATTGATACTAATCTCAAGTTCGAGCCACATTTTTCTTGGCGCCTGTTTGACTGGCTTGACGTCTGGTGATATAGCCGGTTTATGCACCACTATTTTTTGATCCAGTCCCGGCATCTTGGAATAGTTCCATGCGAAGCAGTCTTTATATTGCAGAAGCAAATTTTTTAACGTAGGTACCTGCTTTTTAGATAGCAGCTCACTGAAGAACGTTGGCCTTGGATCGTTTTCCGTTCCCAAGTCAATTTTCCTTAGATTGTCCGCCGTAGTGTGTATCCCATCCTCCAGCACTTTTGGCGCCGATGGAAACTCTGAGATCACCTCCTCCTCATCCTCATTTGTGAAGCACTTGAAGCAGTCACCCATATTCTCGTGCTCTCCCTCTTTTAAGAGTGTTATCATATGGCAAGTACGAGTTTGCTTCCATTCTTGGTGTTGAGCTGGTCCCGCCTTCGCGATATAGCTTCTCTTTGGCTCATGCTTTTGCAGTGGGGTCACCCTCCAGCTATTGGATAAAGCGAACCTGCTCTATTGATATTGGTCTTCGACCTGGTCTTTAAAGGTGAAGCAGTCTTCAAGATGATGTCCTATTGCTCAATGATAAGAGCAATAATCCGAATGATGGAATTCATTTACCTGTTTGGGGTACCGAGGCTCTGGGAGCATCATCATCTGATGCTTGATGACAAGGTTGAATATTTTCCTTGTCTTTTCTTGAGGGAAAGAGTATTCCCGACCCATTTTCTTGATGAAAGACGGATTCCGGTTGATTTTTTCTTGATTGCGTGGCTTCTTGGATCCACTTCGCTATTTTAGAATGTCATTCTCATTCTCCACCATGTTTTTGCCTCTGTGTCGGGCTTTTTCCTTGTCGTGAAAACGTACAGTGGGCTGAAGGTGAAGGGCATCGTAATTTTCCTTTTCCGCAGACTGCTGAATGAGACGCTGAGTCCTGGCCTTTTCGTAAATAGCCATTTTGCGGCTGTGATCATCCCGAACCTTTTGACCGGCTTCTCTTATTAGCTTGTCAACTTGCTCTTAGCATGACAGACTTGACGTTCTTATAGCGGGATTTTGCTGTTTCAACGTCACAGTTATCTGGAAAAGCATTCCCTTCTTCATCGGAGTTATTTATAACGCTGTAGCCATGGAATCGCTCCCGTTTCTTGGACTGAACATATCTAAGCCCAGCCGTCTCCATCCTCCCATCGAGCATCTTTCGCCGAGTCCCAAGAATGTCCCAAATTTTGTTGTAGAACTGGGTTTGTCGAGCGGTTTGTTTGAAGGGTACACTTTGGTATCTTAATAGCCTTTTCAATCCTTCTGCGTAATATCTGGGTAGACGAATTGGTTGAAGTCTGTCAAGTGCAAACTCGGTACCATGCCAGACTTCTCTATCTACTTTGGTCTCCGTAGATCGATAGAAGAGGATCGCCTTTTCACATCTTCGCCTGGGAGGGACATAGAAAGTCCGCAGCTCTTGTACGCTGTATGTATTAAGTGCATCAAGTTCTTTGTAATGCCGCGGCGGAACTATAGTGATTTGCAAGCTCTGATCAGCTCCAGTAATGGTTTGTGCTGACGGGCGAGTGGAGAATACGGCGTTAGTCTCGTCCTCAGAGTCACTGCCAAAGACCAAAATAGAAGTAGATGGTCTGGGCCTGTTGCATTGGGATTGCCCCGAGTAGACTATATCTTCATCTTCCTCGGTATCGCTCCCAAAGATCGGGATAGTGGCGACGACTTTTTGTTTATTCTCCCGCTTATAACATCTTTCCGTGTCTTTGAAGTCTGGTAGGAAGTACTTTGCGTCTTCATATTTTTGGACTTCGTTTATGGAGAATGGATTTAGCTCCCCTGTAACCGTATACTCGAGGCCATCTTTGAAATACTTCATACACTGGTGTTGTGTAGAAGGGATGATGTTGTACTCGTGTAACCAAGGCCGTCCGAGCAAAGCGTTATAGCAAGTCTTGGCGTCGATGACATGAAATTTGATTTCAGTGACGAGAAGCCCAAAGTGTAATGTTAATATTATGGTCCCAAGTGTCCATGATGACTGCGAGTCGAACCCAGAGATGGTAATTTTGTCCCGAGCCAGGTGCTGAACGTTCAAGCAGATCTCCTTCAGCACCTTTACGTTGAGAAGGTTGACGAAGGACCCGTTGTCAACCAGGATCTTTTCTATCTTGATGTCGTGGCAGTACCCGGTGACATATAGAGGACGATTGTTCTCGCACATTCCGAGGAGAAGATCTTCATTTCCTAATGTGATGTCAGTTGCATGAACCTCTGCCAGCTCGTCCTTCATCTTTTCTTCTGCAAAGAAAGATTGGAACTGATCGGGCTCATGTAATGCCCTGATCAGAGAATCTCTTACTTCTTTGGACAGGAAGAGAGCATCCAATATGCTCAGTTGTGAGGGAATCTTCCTCAGATGTGCCAGAACATTGTAATCCACCTTGTTTTTCTTAGGCGGGTCCTTGGCTGCGAGCTCTTTGATGACTCTATCATCAAGGGCAATTTCCTCAGGGACTTTTTCCTTCCCCTTGTCTCTTTTGCTCGAACCTTTGTTTGTAGGCCTGAGGTTCTTTTCAGGCAGCGTACGGTTACGCAGCTGAATGTCCTCGCAGTTTTTCTCCTCTTCTTCTTTTCCAGAGGTGGATTCTTTGAAGAGAGGGCCAAGGGTTATTTCTTCCTCTGAATCACTCCCGAATGTAAGAACTTGAGATTTTCCTTTTGTCGAACTGGTATCAATCATATGACAGTTGCCAGCCGTTCCTTCACACTCATCTGTCGTGCTTCTTTGTTGTCGACGAGCTTTGCGCTTCATTCGCCTGAAGTGTTGCCGGTGAGCAATGTATCCTTGCCACCACTTTTTGAAGGCACTACACTCTTCGGTGGGGTGTGTGACCCTCTGATGGTATAAGCAGTAGTTCGGATGTATATCCATTTTTTCAAGGCGCATGATCCCGGGAGCGTTTTCCACGAGAGGGGGCAGCTTCATTCTCATTGACAGGGCTTTGGCGAACCGTTCTCTGCTTTGATCCTGCTCTTGTTTGTAGCAGGTGTGCTTTGGCTTGGTTGGAGTGCTATGCGACTCTTCCTCGCTGCATCTTCTTCATCCTGACGCCGATACTTTGCCTTTCGTATATGGCCGTTTCACATTCTCTGTCAGCTCTGCTCTTTTGAAAAGCTTCGTTTAGCAGCCTGTCAATTGGGTCTTCTGGAACCTTCGGGGATTTTGGCACCGATCCTGCCCCCAGTTCCTCTGCGTTGCTTTTCGCCGCCGAGGGAGTTTCTTCGTTATTTAACGACGAATGAGAAACTATGTGGCAACTTGCTACATAATCTTCGGTTTCTCCCGACGAGCCATTTCCTTCATCATCGTCACTATCTCCGTTCTTAAGGATATGCTTGAGAAACTCTTCAAGAGTGACTGGGGTCCGCGCCTTCTGGTTGTACTCCTCCAGCGTGCCGATGTACTTTTGCGGGTCCGTGCACTTGTCGTCAGGTTATACGGGCTTCTTGGTCTTCTTCTTTCCCTTCGAAGAATTTAAAGGCTTGACCTGGGTGTTTAGCCTATCGTTAGCAGTTTTCGATGTGGGACGTGGTTTCAGCATCCCCTCAATGATCTCGGGCTCCAGCGGGCTTTTCCACCTGATCGCCGGACATGCTTAAAGATCCTTCAGCATTATTTTGGTTTTAGCTGAAATGATGAATTCCCACGATGCTTCTTCCACAAATGAACATGATGCCCCCAGCGTCTCCATATTTTTAGGAGCGTGCCTCTGTGGCAGGTTCACCCTCCAGTTCTTGGAAAGCGTAAATTTCCCCCGTTGATACTGGTCCCTGATCCAATTTTTGAAGATGTAGCAATCTTCAATTGAGCGGCTCACCATTCTATGATAGGAGCAGTAGTTAGGGTTGTTGACGTTACCGGGATGCGATGGACGTTTTGGGTCCGGCAGAGTGATGAGTTTGTTGCGTACTGCCAGTTCGAACAATCTCCTCATTTTATCACGGGTAAATGAGTAAGCACGTCCTAGCATCTCTTCCAGGGATTGGCGCAGGCGTGCATTGTTTTGGAGAACAACTGGTTTCGGGTCACTCGGTTGCTGTTGAGTGTTGGCAACGAAGGCAGCTTTCCCTTTACCCGTTGCATTCTGAGGGTCCATTTTTGAAGAAGAAGGTCCGAGGCACATCTGGTCCATTTAGGCCAACTTGCCGATCAGAGCCTGGAAGGTGGTCGGCTTAATGAACGTCATGAACTGCAATACATGTTAGTTATATGTATGCCCTAGAGGCCATTACTGTACATACGATATATATTGTAGTGGATATTTGGACATATATAGGGAGGACTTTCTTGCTCGACATGATAGTATGCTATCTGGTTGCACTTTATCTTAACATGCACTCTGATTGTCTCTATGTTACATGTTGATAAAGCCCTTAGGATGAGTACTTGACTACCAGGACTATGATGCAGTTCATACTAGTGGGGACAGTGTAGTCGATAAGTACATCCTTCAAATGTTCCTAGTCGTGGGAGTACCGAGACAGGGCATCGATACTCTAGAGTAGACTAGCGTATGCGCTTCTTGACCCATATGATGGGTAATGGATGATCCCATATCCATTGGTGTTTGACATCAGAGAAGGTATACGGGTGCTCAGTGGAGACTGGGTACACTAGACGGACTCGCCGAGAACTCCTAGATGGTATTATACCTCACGTCAGATGGCAGTTCTCTGGTGACATTGGTACAGGTTAGTCTGTAGACCCAAGATCGTCATAGAGTCTTGTGTGATTCCCACTGTACTTTTATTTCCACCTAACCACATCAAAGAGGGCGTGTAAAACGGTGGCTTTTGGGTACAGTCCCGAATCACATGAAGGCAATGAGCGATAGGAGGGGTTTCGTCTCTCCCGGTATAGGGAGTTGATGTTGCGCTGTGTTCGATTGGCTATAACTGGAAATCCCTGGCCAGGGTTGCTGAGATTTACTGGTAAGTGTAATCAGTAGTTTCTCAAACTGTTATGGACCTCATATCGACACGACTTATCGGTTGCTGGGGTTTGACGTTTACCACCCCTAGACTGGATATGCGACATATCAAACAAAGAGACCGGACTGTACGGGAGTGTTACTAGTTGGATTCACAGGAGAATGTACAAGCTTACTTGCTGATCTTCTAATTGCTCAATACCTGGGTAGCTGTTATGTTTAGCTGACCGCTTGCAGCTTGTGGGTGTTTGATATGATCATCATCTACTGCCGGCGTATTGACGATTCTTCAAAGTCCTACACAGAGGTTTCCTGGCTCAGGCAAAACGGAGTAGGAGCACATATGTGATATGTGCGGGACCGAGAATAATACGTGTATGCGATACCATATTAGATTCTCGCGATATGTGATATCGGCCGGGTATATGTGATATAGCCGGGTTATCGGATCAAGTGTTGATTCGATGAACTGATACAGATTATATTAGTCGGTTATTTGTGAAATAGCCGGATTATCGGATCAAGTGTTGATTTGATAATTTAATGTATAATTATATATTTGATATATTATATTACATTAACTAATATAAGCTCACTTAAAGATTCTTTTTCTCACTTGGATAATACATTGATATATATGTGATATATGTTAAATGTATTATTTTATTTTGTTACAATAAATATTGTATATGTGATATATAATACTGTAACATGTTAGGGTTACAAATGTAACATGATTTGTGGAGTTTAAACAAGTTAGGGTTTGATTTGGATTAGCTTTTGGGTTAGCTTTTTCATGAAGCTTCATGAAGCTTTCTTTTGTTTTTTAGCTAAGATATTTTGTGTTGATATTTATTAACCCAACCCAAACCCTTTACCCTAGTTTACTCTCTACAAGGGTTAAGTCTTCATTCTTAACCCATGGTTGATTTGTAACCATAACAATTAATTCATTATTCATCACAAATAGATTTTCTTCTTCTTCTTCTTGCTTTGAAAAAAGCTCACTAGATTTTTGGTATGTGATGATTTTGAGTGAGAAATTGAAAACAAATGAGAGCTAAATTCCTACTTCATCATCCTCATCTATTCAAGCCATTTAGATTAGGGTGTTTGCTTTGTTAATACTTGATTAGTGAAGCAAGAGCTTGGGCTTGAGTTTCTTTAAGGTAGATCATCTTTGTTGTTGAAGATTGGAAGCAAGCTTGCATCTTTCTCTTCATGGAGCCTCTCTAGAGTCCGGGTACTTGATGATCGCAGCGAAGGGACCTCAACACGGAGCTTTTGAAGTGAAGGACCGGTCTACAAAGGTTTTATTTTTTGTTCACTTAGATGTAAAGAGTTTACATATCATGTTTAACCTTAAGTCTCTAGTTAAGATCTTGGCGGGTTTGTTTAGCACCCCAAAAAATTTTAAAGTAGCATGATTGATGCTTGCCAAAACCTTGCTAAGGTGCTATGCTAACCCTACAATACAGTCGCCTGAGGATCCAGAGTCCCTATGAACATGCCCACAGCAGGAGCTTCTTCGATGCTTTGTTCACATTTTGACCATAGGTTCCGCCATCGGATTGCGTATTGAACCCAGGTCTCTCCTGGCTTCACCCTGACGTTGATTAATGCCGTGATCGGGGTGCGCTCACTTGCGCTGGTGAACCACTGCGTGAACAACAATTCTATCTATGTGAATATTTTGATGGAGTCATTTGGGAGCTCCGAGTACCATTCAAACGACATCTCTGACAGGCTGCCAACGAACTGGCGAAGCAGCAATTTGTCGTCGCCTCCAGTATTGACGCATAGAGCTCTGAACTGAGCGACGTGCTGATGCGGATTGCCTATCCCCTTGTACACATGAAATTTGGAGATCGTATATCCCGGCGGGTACTTGATTTGGTCATACCAGCCTGGATACAGTCACCCAGTTCTGACGGTTTGGCCGGCCGCTTCATTCACTTGATGAGCTCGTATTTGTTGAACCATATAATCATCAAGAGCAGTCTTGGAGATTGTTTCCTCCTTGGCCACTGATAAAGCCGGAAGAGGGCTCGATATTTCCCCTCTGTCATCCTTGACGATTATTGGTGGATCTTCGGCTGGAGGTTCTGGCTGGATCATCATTCCAACCATATCCTTGAACAGAAGCGCCATTTGCTTTATATTAGCAGCTTGTTCCACGGCCTCGTTATCCTTCCTTTCAAGTACCCTTCATAGGAACTCTGTATCGGTCTCCTGCTCCTGACGCTGTTCAGTTGCTAACTCTAGACTTTCTTTCTGTCCGGTGAGTGCTGACATTTTGATCAGTATTTCCTGGAGCTTTTTTTGTTGCTCCTGGGCCTTTGTTAACGCTCGAGTTTGCGGTCGATGACCCACAGAAGCACGAATTTCCTCTTTCCCGGAAACCATGTAAACCGTGTGTATGATCATGCCCCCAAACTTAGGGCGTTTCATTCCAGTGCCTTTGGAATTTGCCGCAGGCAGTGGGATTTTCTCCGGCTTCCTCCTTTTGTAGGAGGTCGAGGTCGAAGGAGCCGTTGTAATAGGCGACTGTGTAGAGGAACTCCCTCGCTGTATGGTAGAGAGATGGTCTTCCTCTTGTCGAGCCTTCGTTTTCTTCAGTCAGCGAGAGAGTCTTTATTGATCACATAATCCTAGACTTTCAACCAGACCCTGTGGATTTAGGAGGACAACCGCTGAGGGGGCTGCTCCGATTTTTCATACTTCATGTTTTCAGCAGGAAGTGGAGATTTCTTCAGCACCGTGGTCGGAGAGTTCTTTCGCACACTCCTAAGCAGATCAAAACTATTTCCGGTTGGAACAGCGGTGTCAACTTCTACCATTGGAGCTGGTAGGGTGAGTCCGGAAGGGGAGTCGCCTCCTGCTCTTCTCACTCGGTGCCAGTGGCGACGTCGAGCATGCCTTGCATATGGGACCATCTCAGTTGTGGAAGCGGCTCCGTCATGCCCCCTGCTTTGGTTAGGGGCTGCTGCTGGTGCCAGCCTGTTGAAGACAGGCGTCCTTTGAGAGGGAATGGCCAATATTTCGAAGGCCGGCTTTCTGGTAGGGGAATCAATTTTGATGACTTCACCTTCCGGAGGAATTGGGAGTACTATCCATTTTGGGATATCCCCTTCAGGTATCGCGAACCTCTTTGCCGGCCCAATTAAGCTTCGATTCAGCCTGTTGAATACTGAGGTGGCAGACTTGGACGACTCGTTGAGAGGGGCCGTGGAGGTTGCAAGTCGATCGAAGACCGACTTCTTTGGAGCTTCCTGTGGTGGCACTGGGGCGCTGAAGCTTGCTGGCGGGAGCATGGTCCCGAAGAACAATCACGTGGTGGCTTGAGTCACTTGCCCTACCGGCATAGAAAAGATGGAGGCTGCATTGGGCCCATATGTCACTCCTCCTGTTGGGGCAGAGCGGGAGCTGCTGTTGTAGTTGGTGCAGCTGGAAGCCATTGATGTTCACTTCTTCTTTCTAGCATAGGAACAAGACACCAAATCTTAGTATCTCGAATCCAAAGGCAACCAAAGCAAACCGCGATTTGTTCACGAATACGACACACGAAGTATGCAGTGGAAAAAGGAAAAGGTCCCACCGGACATGCCAGAATCTGTTCTCCACCGAAAGACACGACCGGGACGTTAGAATGTCAGGACTGAATTTTGGGGGCAGATTCTATTTGGATTTATCCGTCCACCTTTCTAAAGATGCCAAGTTGATTTATGGCACCGTATATCGGAGGTTTAGACGGATGCGGCCGTTGTAGCAAACTTCGTCAGATTGCTCCTCGTTTGTGAAGGGCTTTTTGATTGTTGGGACGTTCTTCCCTGCAAACGCAAGCCCCTGTAGTTAATTACATTATCGCATCGCGATAACCACTTTCTCCTGCTATGGAAGTTCACTTCGTGTCGTGTGTGTTTTTATTTGTTTAGGTTGCCCGTGAATTGTATACGGAGACTAATTTATGCTGTCGCCCGTAGGGCGTGGATTATTCCAAATCCGTATATCTTAGATTTGGGTTTGTTTTATTTAAGGATCGTTAATCTAGTTTGAGATTAAGATCAACTTATATAAATATATATATATATATATGTGTGTGTGTGTGTGTGTGTGTGTGTGTGTGTGTGCTGTTGGGGCTCGGTTGGTTTTTTGTTAAGGATACGTTAGTCCAATTTGAGAATAAGATCTACTCAACAAGGTTTTAGAGTCATTTTTGTTTCAGATCCAATAAGAGAGCATTTGGGTTCCATTATTTTAGTTTAAGGACGTTTTAGTCCATTGTCACCATTTTGGAGGCGAAGTTCTAGTTTGAGAACATCTCGGTCCGTTGATCATCATTTTGGAGGTGAGATTTTAGTTTAAGAATGTTACGGTCCATTGATCACCATTTTGGGGGTGAGATTTTAGTTTAAGGACGTCTCGGTCCGTTGTCGCCATTTTGGAGGCGAAGTTCGAGTTAAAAGACGTCTCAGTCCATTGTTGCCAATTTGGAGATAACGGTTAGTTTAAGAACGTTTCGGTCCGTTGATCACCATTTTGGAGGTGAGATTTTAGTTTAAGAAAATCTCTGTCCGTTATTGCCATTTTAGAGACAACAGTTAGTTAAAGGACGTTTCGGTCCATTGATCACCATTTTGGAGGTGAGATTTCAGTTTAAGGACATCTCGGTCCGTTGTTGCCATTTTGGAGACAACGGTTAGTTTAAGGACGTTTCGGCCCGTTGATCACCATTTTGGAGGTGAGATTTTAGTTTAAGGACATCTAGGTCCGTTGTTGCCATTTTGGAAACAACGGTTAGTTTAAGGACGTTTCGGTCCGTTATCCATCTTGCGCGCACGTGTATTTGTTACGTGATGGGATGAACAACAATTATGATATGGAATGTGCCTAATTTGAGGCACAATTTTGATTTGAGGTGTACACGTCAATCTGGAAGTGCACCAAAGGGTTATTGGTTGTCGGGACCCGCCACCTCTCTGAAGACGTTAATGAATTACAACGATATATATCAAAGGTGTGACGAGATGTACCCTTTAAACCGAATTCCGTATTTAAGGGAAAAGATCATGGTGGATCATCTAAGAATCATTAGTCATTTTTGGAGACTAAGATTAACTTAAGAGATGTGGGATGAACATCATTTTGGATATCTTCAGTTGAAAGATCATTAGTCATGCATGGGGCTAAGATCAATTTGGGGAATGATGAGCACAGAGGGGTTTTGACTTTAGAACAACTTAGTCAATTTGGGCTAGATCTGGTGTTGGATATATATGCCCTAGAGGCCTTCATTGTATAGGATGCTAGGGATATGTATGTACATGACAGTCTTGCTTGATATGATAGTACGCTATTTGGTTTGTCTTTGTCTTAACGTATGATATATTTTACATGGTATTTATATATATATGTTGATAAAGCCCATAGGGTGTTTGCCTGACTACCGGCGTTGTGATGGCAGTCATACTTGTGGGAGCTGGATAGTCAATAGGCACATCCTTAGAAGTCCCTGGTCGCAGGAGTATCGAGACTGGGCATCGATACTCCGGAGTAGACTAGTGTATACATATCTAGACTCTGAGGAGGGGCGATGGACTGGTCCCGCAACCATTGGTGGAGTGCACCTAAGATTGTATATAGATGCTCACTGGGTGTGAGTACACCGGACAGGACTCGCCGAGAATTGACTGGATGGTATTATACCTAACGTCAGATAGCAGTTCTCAGGTGACATGTGTGCAGATAGTCCGTTGACTTAAGGTCGTCATTTGTCTCGTATGAATTCCCATTGTGCTTTGATTACTACCCTACCACGATTCAAAGGAGTCGTGTAAACAGGTTTTAGTTGGGCACAGTCCCGAGCCATGTGGAGGCAGTGAGCGACTGTTAGGGATTTGTCTCTCCCGGTATAGGGAGTTGATATCGCACGGTGATCGGTTGGTCATTACCATAAGTCCCTGACCAGGGCTGATTGAGAATTGCTGATGGAATGATCAGTAGATTCTCGGATGGTCTTGAGCCATGCCGACACGACTTGTACGGTTATTAGGGGTCTGACGTCCACCACCTCCCTAGACCATACATGCGATACTCTTAGACGAACAGACCGGACTGCGCGGATATTGTCACGGACAGGCTCAGTAGGATTTCGGATGGGTTACCTCATCGGCTTTCTTATCGACATCTACCTGGGGACCGTTACGTACAGCTAGTGCCGCTTGCGGTCTGTGGTTAAACCAACTGCCAGCGTAGTAGTCGAGTCTTTAGAGTCCCACACAGAGATTTCCCAAACCCAGGAGAAAAGATATAGAGGTCGTATGGTTTTACGACAAAGGTTCGGACGCATACGTGTTTAAACGCACGTACGATATTCGGACAGTTTTTACTAGCCGGCTTTGGTTTAAGCCAGATTCTAGTATCAGGTTATTGGATTTATACAGTCTAAAGTTTTTTCGTGTTTTCACGGATGCGATGGGCATTCTCGTAATTTTCCGAGAAGCTTCTAGAAGGATGGTGACATGAGGGGTTAAGGTGGCATTTTCATTAATTGCTTTAGTGACTCATTTGTATGATTTATCATATCATTAAATGCATCATTAATGCATCATTAATGATCTAATGACTCACATGATGAATCACTCTTGTTGAATAAATGAAGCATGGTGAATAATCATTTAAATGATTTTATTTGATAATTCATTTTTGCTTTATATATTCAAGTGAGAAGCTTTTCTCAAATCATTATCATCTCCACCTTCTCTCTCCTCAAGCTCACTCTCTTCTTCAAACCCTAATCCTACCACTCATGAGTTGAGTACAAGGATTAGAAAAGACTAAACACTCCATAACCTAACTCTACATCATCTTAGTTACTTTGATTAGCAACTAGAGAAACTAAGTAACCTCAAGTTTAGAGGTAATAGCTTGAATTAGGGTTCTCGGGTGGATCATCTATCACGGATAGGAGGCCGAGGAGGACGTAGAGATCATAAAGACGAAGGAATAGAATCATTTGGTATAATTTCTTTACATAGTAGCTTAGAACTCTATGCTTGTTGTTAATTATCGTTTAGAAAAGATCTTCGGTTAGTCGATGTTTGCATACAAAACAAGATCGTTTTTCATATTTCCGCCTCCCCGCAACTCGTGGGGTGTTGTACATCGACTTACAGTGGTATCAGAGCCTCACTAAAAAATAATTAACTCACTTGAAAAATCGTTTGAATTTCGAACGCAAAACAAATCGGAAAATACACGGATATCATATAGTTTCTGTCGTTTTTTAAATGAGGTCCAAAAATTTTTCAGGTGACTGCAGACTACCCTACAAGAAATTATAAGAACATAGAAGAAAAATGGGCCCCTGAATCGGCCACTGAGCCGCGGAACCGCGGCCTATTTCACCGATCCGCCGTGGATCCGCGGCCGAGTTGGGGCCGATTCAGCCCAGTTTTCTTCTGTGCATCTTTTATGATATTGTGTATTTTCTGGTATTTTTTATTTTCTGCTCAGGTTTCAAATTTACAGAGAAGATTTGGAGTAGAACTTAATGTGTTTAATCGATCGAAATTATACGATGTTTGCTTGTTTGATTATATCTGTGAACTGTATTATGTGTTCGTAAACCTCCCCTAACTGCTAGTATGTCGGTTGGCAGGGGGTTGCACATATCTGTAATGTTTTTAACTGTTTGTGGATATGGACTGTGTTGGACTGTTGTGATGATTAGCCGGGTTTTGTGATGGGTTATTGTATTAATTCATTCGATGTAATTGTAATAAGTTGTAATATTATTTTGCGGGGCACATCCAAGTTGCGGTTGTATCCTCCGTTGTATTATTTCTTTTTACTGTTTTTGCTCCTAGGATAGACCTAAGATGGGGTGCACAAACTACCGGGTATTTTGAAGTGTTGAGGTAGACCGCTTCACTTTTGGTACTTGGCGGGTAGTTTGCCGTACCCGTAGGGGTCTGGGGTGGGGTAATGGCTATTCATCACAACAGTGTAATCCGTCTTTCATTGCAGGCTCAATTGAAACGCGGATTGCTTGCAAATCCAATATTGTTTATCTGTGATCTGGAATGCCTATTATTGCGTCTGACGAATGTACAATTTCTATATATGATAGCTATTTAGACGTCACTTATGTTTTACACCCGCGCTAGCCTAGCCCCCGCTCTGCCGTTAGTTAAGTAACCTAACAGGTGATGACGGGACCCAGTGGCGAATACGGATGGCATAAGAGGACGTTGTATTTTCGTTGTTATCTGTAATGATAGGTTAATGATGGGACGCATTATTATTAATGCAAAGAAAATAAAGCCTAAACTGAATTGTTGGAACAATTTCTAAAAACCACTCGGTTTTCTTGAAAAAGCAAATTTTAAATGCGGAGCTTAAACCACTCCTTTTAAATAAAAGCTATCTTTGTTCCTTTGATCATATCAAGTTCATTACGTTAACGGTTTTTTGCCAAAAACCAGCCGTAACCCTCCGTCGTTTCAGATAGACAGCACATCGTATTCATGCTATGCTTGTTGGCCTACGTCAAGGCATAGTGTATGGTAGCAGTGTGTGTGCCTGTTTGTTGCATAGATAGATGCATTGGTTTAAGACAGACGTACACCTTGTTGGCCTACGTCAAGGGCTTGTACGATGTACTTAAGTTGATCAGGACAACGACGGGTAGAACTTGACTTGCGTCTTATAATTTGTTGGCCTACGTCAAGGTCATAAGAGCTTGGGGTAAAAATCACATCGGGAGTTTCAAACATAAAGGAAACTTGCAGATTTAGCATACCTTCTGGAGTGTGGTGACTAGAGTGGCTTCCATCTAGGGCATCATGCAATGATAGTTGGATCCCGATCCCACTGATGAGTAGGATTACTCTCGGGAATTTTTCTCACTTAACAATTAATGCTATAAACCAAGTAGGTGACTAGAAAGGTGTTAGAGGGGCTACGCCTCCAGGGAAAAGAGGTTATTTAATTAAGGAACTTCGCGAAAGCGTTGGAAAACATCCCTCGAAGTACCAACACTGGCCTGGCTGAAAGGTTAAGCAAGTATTGTGACGTGTGATTAAATCCTGACTAGTTCTTCTTTTAGGTTTTGAAGAAGGATTTGAGCAAACAGTGGGAGCCATCCTGTTTAGATATATTAATAAACCAATCTAAACTTGCAAGAGCATATGCTGAGTGTTTTCTTTTCTCTCTCTCTGGCAGCTACCATGACTGGACTAAAACTATTACTTGAAAAAAATATACTGACCGGGCAGAACTATAAAGATTGGCTAAGGAACGTCAATATTGCACTGACTTATGACAAAGTAGCATATGTTACCACCGCTGTTCCTCCTCTTATCCCAGGACCAGATTCCTCAGTTGTGGACAGAGAAGTCCGAAAAACTTGGGATCTAGATTGTGAGCGAGCTAAGTGTATCATGCTGGCGTCCATGAACAATGAACACCAGAAACAGCACGAAAGTATGGATGTTATGTCCATCTTTCTCCATTGCAAGGATTTGTATGGGGAGCACTCCCGTATCGCGAGGTACGAAACCTCAAGGAAACTCTTCCAGATAAGGTTAGCTCCAGGATCGCCTGTAGGAGAGCACGTCCTCAAAATGATCAGCCTCATTGAGAAACTCGCAAACCTGGGATGCGTGCTAGAGAACGATTTGTATATCGACTTGATTTTGCAGTCCCTTCCCCACACCTTCTCTCAGTTCGTGCTGAACTTTAACATGCACGAAATGGAAGCTGATCTTCCAAAGCTCCTCAATATGTTGAGGGTAGCAGAGACCTCCTTGAAAAAGGAGAAGACTCCCATTCTGTATGTTGGCCAATCATCTTTCTCTAAATCTAAAGCAAAAGCTAAAGGGAAGAAGAAGATGAAAGCCACCAAACCGAAAGGTGGGGTCAAGAAGGTGCAGGGAATAAACAAGGCAGGAAGGGTGAAGACAGAAAAGAACGAGTGCTTCTATTGTCACAAGCAAGGGCACTGGAAGAAGGATTGTCAGGCCTTCATGTAAGGTTGGTATAGCTCCCTATGAAGTGTTTTGAAGCATCACATGACCCAAAGTTAGAATTTTTAAGGTGCTAAACTAACATGCAAGTGGATCGATCCTAGAAAATTAGGGTTATTAAACTTTAAGCTGGTAAAAACTAGGGTTTGAAGGCTACAACCTTTGTAGCTCCCCTTTGCAAGACTCCTTGGTGTCTTGGGTGTTGAATCGAGGTCCTCTTGAACTCCCCTTGTGTCCACGACGATCCACCGCGGAGATCTCCGTCCAAGCTCGCTACTTCGTCAAACCGAAGATAACACTCTAAACAAAACGGCTAAGCTTGTGTAGAATGTTGTTGTGGCTTTGGATCTCACTTCAAAAACCTTTCTTTGATTGTGTTTGACTCACTAGAAAAAACTAGAGAGGAGAAGATGAAGGAGGATGAAAATGGTGGCTATTTCTTTTCAATAGGTAAAATGATAACCATAAGGTTAAGCTTTTAAAAGAAATAAATATCACTATATATATTTATTCCTTCTTGACTCCAACCATGATTAAATGATAGATGATTAATTTAACTTGGGTTTAGAATGATAAAGGAAAGGATAACCATGGTTTAGTGGTAGGTGAGCATGGTTAAGTTAGAAGAAGCATGTAGAAACTAGCATAATTATCCTTTCCTTTTCATTTTCTTTTTAAATCCATAATCAAATAATAATCCATTAAATAATCTATGGTGTGAGTCTTGCATTGCCACCATTTCCATATGCTAACAACCATGATGGATGGTTGTGTAAGTCCATGCTACCTCTCCCGGTACTTTCGGGAATGCGGAATTTGGTAAAAAACGATTTTTACGGAGGTGGTAACATGGACCTAAAACCCGGATCTTGGTTAAACATCTATCTAACAACCTAACTATGAGTTTCTAGCTACTCGGTTAGGGGGTTATACCTTGCTTGTCTTGAACTCCTTCGTCTTCAAGCTCCGATGGTGGTCCGATTGGCTTCTTCTCGTCGTCTCCGTACGCCGAAGATAGATCCACCTGAAAGCTCCAACCTTTAGCTCCTTCTTCGTTCTTTGAAGAAACTAGTTCACTTGGTTTGCTAAACCTAGTGAACTAGAATGAGTAGAGAATACTTTGTGTGGGATTTTATCTATGGTTCTTGATTCTCAACTCATGAGACAAGAGAACCATAGATTAAAGAGAGGGAGCAAGAGCAAAAGGGTGAGAGCAAAAGGAGAGCTCAAGAACAAGAGAGAGAATGAGCAAGAAAGAATGAGGCTCTCTTTTGTCTTTCACCCTCTCATAATCCAAAGTCATGATAACTCATCATACTAAAAAAAAGTCTTATGTGATGGTTTGAAGCAACCATAACCATATCATTTCATGCACTCATTTTACACAAATGAGCAAGCAAGAAAAAGTCTTTGCCATGAAATGATGGCTATGGTTATCATGATGGTCAACTAGTCAAGCCTAGTCAACCGGTCAACAAAAGTCAACAAGTCAACAAAAGTCAACAAGTCAACAAAAGTCAACAAGTCAACAAAGTCAACAACCATATCACCATAATACTTAATTAATATAATAGTTAATCACATATCATATTCTCATTAGGGTTGAGCAAAAAGTCAAATAGTCAACGGTCAACTGTCAACAACCCTAATGAGAATCCGCTGCCTCTGCCTCCCTGTCAACTGTGCATACACACCCGCATCCGCGTTCTGAGGAACACGAATGCACACTGGATAAATCCAATCCCAAAAGGTACACTAGGATCTGGCTTAAACCAAAGCCCGCTAGTGTAAACTGTCCGGACACTATACGTGCACAAGTGCACGGATGTGACCGAACCCTGTCGCAAAACCATGCGACCTGTCGCAATACCATGCGACCTCTACTCTTTTGCCTAAAGGCGAAAAGCTTTCTGTGTGGGACTCTAAAGGCTCGACACTACGCTGGCAGTGGGTTTAACCGCAGACCGCAAGCGGCACTAGCTGTGCGTAACGGTCCCCAGGTAGTGCCGACAAGAAGACCGACGAGGCGAAACCCATCTGAACTCCTACTGAGCCTGAGTGTGACATTCTCCGTACAGTCCGGTCTGTTCGTCTGATACATCGCATGGCGGGCCTAGGGGGCGGTAAACGTCAGTCCCCCAATAGCGGTACAAGTCGTGCTGGAGCGAAGCCCAAAACACCCTGAGATAACACTGGAAACCTACCAGTATTTCTCGTTTGCCCTGGCCAGGGACTACTCGTGTAATGGCTCTCCTAGACACAGCGCGATGTCAACCCCCAATACCGGGAGAGACGAATCCTGTCTAACCGTCACTGCCTCCAAGTGCTTCGGGACTGCACCCAACCACTACCTGTTTGCACGACTCCTTTGAGCCGTGGTAGGGTAGTGATCAAAGTACAGTGGGAACACACTCGAGGCGAAGTGACAGTGTCAAGTCAGCGGACTAAGCTGTACTCATGTCACCTGGGAACTGATAACTGACGATAGGCATAATACCAACTAGTCAGTTCCCGACGAGTCCTGTCCAGTGTACCCGTAACCTAACGAGCACCCACATACTATCTCAAGTACGACGTACTGACGGCTATGGGACAGACCGTCTCCCACACTGGGATGAGAAGCGCATGCGCTGGTCTACTCCGGAGTATCGATGCCCTGTCTCGATAGTCCTGCGACCAGGGACCTGCATAAGGATGTGCTTATAGATTACCCAGCAACACTAGTGTGACGGCCATCACATCGCTGGTAATCAAGCAAAGATCCTAAGGGCTCTACTAATGTGTATAGGCGATATACAAAAATAAACACATGTACACATTGAAGTAGAAACAAACCAAGTAGCATACTACTATTTTGAGCAAGATTGTATATACAAGGTGAATATCCCAAGCATCCATTAAGTAATATACAAACCAGTATGATACAGTAATGGCCTCTAGGGCATATACACTAACAATCTCCCACTTGCACTAAGGCCATGTACCGGCGTATCGAAGACCTATCATCTCGATCAGCCGCTCGAACTGAGTCTGGGGCAGGGCCTTAGTGAATGGATCTGCAGTGTTATCTTCTGAAGCGACTCTCCGAACCTCGATCTCCTGGCGATCCACGATCTCCCTGATCAGGTGATACCGCCTCAAGATGTGCCTGGATCTCTGATGGGACCTGGGTTCCTTCGCTAAAGCTATAGCCCCGTTGTTGTCGCAATACAGAGGTATTGGATCAACAATGGACGGAACCACCTGAAGTTCTTTCAAGAACTTCCTCATCCAGACAGCTTCTTTTACGGCATCAGATGCAGCGATGTATTCCGCTTCCAACGTCGAGTCTGCAACGGTTTCCTGTTTGGAACTCTTCCAACACACCGCCCCTCCATTGAGGGTAAAGACAAAACCCGACATGGACTTGGAATCATCCTTGTCACTCTGGAAGCTGGAGTCAGCAAAGGCCTCGATCTGGAGGTCTTTTCCGCCATACACCAAGAACATCTCCTTAGTCCTTCTCAGGTACTTGAGAATATTCTTTACCGCTATCCAGTGTTTCTCCCCAGGGTTTGACTGATACCGGCTTACCACACTCAGTGCATAAGCTACATCCGGTCTGGTACACAACATCGCATACATTATAGAGCATACCGCAGAAGCGTAGGGTATAATAGACATGCGATCCCTCTCCAAATCAGTCTTGGGAGACATCTCTTTAGAGAGGGTGATCCCGTGACAAGCCGGCAGGTTACCGCGCTTGGAATCTTCCATACTGAATCTTTTCAGCACGGTGTCGATGTACCTGGACTGAGAAAGTCCTAATATCCTCTTGGATCTGTCACGGTAGATCCGGATACCCAGAATGTATGAGGCATCACCCAGGTCTTTCATGGAGAACCTGTGTGACAAGAACCCCTTGACAGATTGTAGCATAGGAATGTCATTTCCTATTAAGAGAATGTCATCCACGTATAAAACGAGGAATACTACAGTTCTCGCTACAAATCTACTATAGATGCATGATTCATCTGGATTTTTGATAAAGCCAAATTCTTTGACCGTCTCATCAAAGCAGATGTTCCAACTCCGCGACGCCTGCTTTGGTCCATAGATGGACTTAAGCAACTTGCACACCTTTCCGCTGCTCCCACTCTGAATGAAACCCTCTGGTTGGTCCATATAGACACACTCCTCTAAATTTCCATTTAGAAAAGCGGTCTTTACGTCCATTTGCCAGATCTCATAATCGTGGAAGGAAGCAATGGCAAGAAGGATCCGAATGGATTTCAGCATGGCTACTGGAGAAAAGGTTTCGTCATAGTCCAAGCCAGGTCTTTGACGGAAACCCTTTGCTACCAGCCTAGCTTTATAGGTCTCAACCTGCCCATCTACACCAATCTTCCTTTTGAAGATCCACTTGCATCCTACGGGTTTTACCCCGTCTGGAGCAATGTCCAACGTCCATACCTTGTTGGTGTACATGGACTCCATTTCGGTCCGCATTGCATCCAGCCATTTCACTGAGTCAACGCTCTGAACGGCCTGCTGGAAGCTAGTAGGCTCATCATAATTTATGATGCAATCCTCTCTATCCCCGTCTATGAGAAAACCGTAGTATCTCTCGGGCGGATGAGTCTGCCTACTACTCCAGCGGAGCGGTGTAAGAATGTCTTGTTCTGTTGAACCCTCTGGTTCCACTAAGCTTTCAGTAACAGTCTGTGGTTCTGGAACTTCTTCCAGTTCTATTGTGCTCCCACTTATCTGGGTTTCCAAAAACTCAGTTTCCAAGAAGCGGGCATGCTGAGAAACAAAAACCTTTTGTTCCTCAGCGGAATAGAAAAGATACCCCCTGGAGTTCCTTGGGTATCCCACAAACTTACACTGTACTGAACGTGCCTCAAGCTTGTCCGCATGCTGCTTTTTTACAAAAGCTGGACATCCCCATACCTTAAGATACTTAAGACAGGGTTTCTTCCCAGTCCACATCTCATATGGGGTGGTAGGCACAGTCTTGGTGGGAGCCTTGTTCAAGAGATATGCAGCTGCTTCTAGTGCATATCCCCAGAATGATCGCGGTAACTCAGCGTTACTCATCATAGACCGAACCATATCCAATAGGGTTCGGTTCCGTCTCTCCGATACACCGTTATGTTGCGGAGTGTATGGAGGAGTAAGCTGAGAGAGTATACCATTCTCTTTTAAGTAATTCAGGAATTCGGCACTTAAGTATTCTCCACCTCGATCCGATCTTAGAATCTTAATACTTTTTCCGGTCTGTTTCTCTACTTCATTCTTATACTCCTGGAATTTTCCAAAGGCCTCGGACTTATGTTTCATTAAGAAGACATAACCGTACCTTGAGAAGTCATCCGTAAAAGTAATGAAGTAAGAATATCCGCTTCGCGCATGTGTAGACATTGGACCGCACACGTCACTGTGTACGAGTCCCAAGAGCTCGCTCGCTCTTACTCCATGTCCAGTAAACGGAGTCTTTGTCTCTTTCCTTTGAGACAAGATTGACAAGTGGCATACGATTGATATTCGAACGCATTCAAATACCCTTCTGTATGTAACTTCGTCAACCTTCTCTTATTGATGTGACCCAGTCTACAATGCCACAAGAAAGTCTGATTCATTTCCGGAGACTTTCTTTTGTGTGTATTCTGGACATTGAAAATCTGTGGTTGGTTTAATACGTATATACCATTACTCAATGTACCTGACCCAATCAAAACTTGATTAAGGTGAATGTTTACAACATTACTTACAAACGCAAATTCATAACCTTCTTTAGAAACTAAAGATACAGAAATGATATTACAAGTTGCGTTGGGTACAAAAAAGCAATTACGCAAAACCAAAACATGTCCATCTGACATTCCCAGGTGATAGTCCCCCACGGCTTTAGCATCCATGCTAGCTCCGTTCGCAACTCTGAGGGTCATGTCACCTGCCTTCAAAACCCTACGGTTTCTCAACGCCTGCAAAGAATTACAGATATGAGATCCTGATCCGGTATCCAATACCCAGGAAGTAGAGTTTATTGAAAGACAGTTTTCAATAACATACACACCTGAAGCTGAAGCTGCAACCTGCTTCAATTCCTGTGTTCTGGCCTTCCAGGCCCTGCAATCATTCTTCCAGTGTCCTTTCTTATGACAATAGAAGCATTCTTCCTTATCCACAAGCTTCCCCGCTATCTTTGTTGCTTTACCTTTTCCCTTCGTATCCACTTTACTAACACCGCCCCTTGGTTTGGCGGGGGCCTTCTTCTTCTTTCCCTTGGCTTTCGCCTTGGACCTAGAAGAAGATGATCCTCCTACAAACAAAGTGGATGTATCCCTACCTTTCTGTAGGGTGCCCTCTGCGCTCCTCAGCATGTTGAGGAGCTCTGAAAGTTCAACCTCTTTTTCTTGTAAGTTGAAGTTCAGTATAAACTGGGCGTAAGTGGAAGGAAGGGACTGGAGAACTATATCCGTATATAGTTCACTCTCCAATGTGATCCCTAGGTCCGCGAGCTCTTCAATGTAGCCGATCATCTTTAGCACGTACTCGGCTACTGATGATTCGACGGCCATTCTTGTCGAAAATAACTTTTTCGACGCTTCGTATCTTGCGATACGAGATTGCTCTCCATACAGTTCTTTTGTATGAAGCAATATGGATTCCATGTCCATATTCTCGTGCCTCCTCTGATGTTCGTTGTCCATCGAGGCAAGCAGGAGGCATTTGGCCTTCGCGCTATCAATCTCCCAAGTCTTGCGGATTTCCTTATCCGCGACGCTGGAAGTTGGACCAGGGACAGGGGGAGCTTTGGTGGTAAGAAGATACCCCAGCTTGTCGTAAGTGATTGCTATCTTGACATTCCTGAGCCAATCTTTGTAGTTTGGCCCTGTCAGTTTGTTTTTATCTAGGAGTAACTTAAGTCCAGTCATGTTGATTGGTCGCTGCAATTAGGAGAGAGAAGAAGAAACACTCAGCATGATGCTCTTGCAAGTTTAGAGTGGTTTTTAGTTTGTCTAAACAGGATGGCTCCCACTGTTTCTCGAATCCCTCCTCAAACCATAAAGGAAGAATTAGCCGGGATCAATCCCACCGCACAATACTTGCTTAACCGTTCAGCCAGGCCGGTGTCGGTACTTCGAGGGAGGTTTTCCAACGCTTTCGCGAAGTTCCTTAATTAGAGAACCTCTTTTCCCTGGGGGCGTAGCCCCGCTAACACCTTTCTAGGCACCTACTAGGTTTATAGCATTGATCGTTAAGTGAGAAATTTCCCGAGGAGTAGCATATACTCACAGTAGGATCGGGATCCAAATATCATTGCGTGACGAAACTGAAGGAATCCTACCAGAATCATCACACTCCAAATGGTATGCAAATCTAGCAAGTTTCAGTACTTATGAAACTCCCGATGTGGATTTTTGCCCCATGCTCTTATGACCTTGACGAAGGTCAACAAATCATAAGTCACATGTCAAGTTCTGCCCGTCATTATCCAGGTTAATTTGAATCCACCCGTATATACCCTTGACGAAGGTCAACAAGGTAATGCGAATGTCCCAAACCAACGCATCTATCTATGCTACATATGAATACCCAATAGCTACCAATCACTATGCCTTGACGAAGGTCAACAAACACAGCTTGAATACTATTGAATATTCATACGAAACGACGGAGGGCTACGAATGGTTTTGGCAAAACCGTGAACGTAGTGAACTTGATTTGGTCGATGGAACGAGATAGCTTTTAAAAGGAGTGGCTCAAGCTCCGCATTTAAAAGTTGGTTTTGAAAAGAACCGAGTGGTTTTTCGAAAGTGTTCCAACGACTTTAACTTGGTTTATTATCTTGCATTAGTTCTTTTAATGCGTGATATTCTTGCATTAGTTCTTTTAATGCGTCCCATCATTTAATCCTACTATTGCAGAAAACAACCAAAATATGACGTACGCTTATGCCATTCGCATTCGCCACGGGGCCCCGTCATTACCCGTTAGGTTACTTAACTAACGACAGAGCGGGGGCTGGGCTAGCGCGTCTGTAAAACATAAGCAACGCCTAAATAATATCATATATAGATATACTGCAATGATAAACATTTCAGATCACAGATGAATACATTGGATATACTAGGAATCTGTAATTCGTACGAGCCTGTAACGAAAGACAAATTACACGGTCGCGGTGAATAGCCAAATACCCCACCCAAGACCCCTACGGGTGCGGCAAACTACCCGCCAAGTACCCGAAGCGTAGTAACCTCCCTCATCTCCATGAGTAGGCCACTCGACACTTCGGCATACCCGGTAGTTTGTGCACCCCCTCCATGGGTCTATCCTAGGAGCAAAAACAGTAAAAAGAAATTATACAATGACGGCTACAACCCCGACCCGGTTGTGCGGCCATACAAATAATTATTACATCAATTTACAAATTTACATGAATTGAAAGAAAAGAAAACTCTCGTCTCACAACCCCCGGCTATTCACCCGCGACAATCCAACATATTCATATACACATTCCAGCAACATTACAGATCACAGATTTGTATAACCCCCACTAATCGACATATAGCGATTAGTAGACGTTCAATACAAATATCACATAACAGAAAAACCCGTTAGCTAAAGTCTTTTAGAAGTTCGATAAAAAATACGGATTTTCGGGACCCCAAAATAAAATTTTCGTTCTGGAAAATCTGGGTTGAAAATATATGTACTAAAAATCCCAAAATACCCCAATGAGTAAACTGCAAAAAAGAAAACCCTTGACCGAGTCAACTAGGCCGCGTTTCCGCGGCGGGAGCGTGCTCCCGCCGCGGAAACGCGGCGCTTTGATCGAGTCAGGGGCCTAAATTTTTGCAGCTTCTTTAAAAAATCCTGAGTCGATTTTAGGTGTGTTCCAAAAAATTTTTCCAGTACTTTTGAAATCGACAGAAAGTTGAAAATTCATGGGTTCGTTTTTGGGACTTTTTCTTTGATCGATCTTCTAGTTACTTGCTAACTTGTTAGATAGAGTTTAACTAGGCTCTGATACCACTGTAAGTCCATGCTACCTCTCCCGGTACTTTCGGGAATGCGGAATTTGGTAAAAAACGATTTTTACGGAGGTGGTAACATGGACCTAAAACCCGGATCTTGGTTAAACATCTATCTAACAACCTAACTATGAGTTTCTAGCTACTCGGTTAGGGGGTTATACCTTGCTTGTCTTGAACTCCTTCGTCTTCAAGCTCCGATGGTGGTCCGATTGGCTTCTTCTCGTCGTCTCCGTACGCCGAAGATAGATCCACCTGAAAGCTCCAACCTTTAGCTCCTTCTTCGTTCTTTGAAGAAACTAGTTCACTTGGTTTGCTAAACCTAGTGAACTAGAATGAGTAGAGAATAATTTGTGTGGGATTTTATCTATGGTTCTTGATTCTCAACTCATGAGACAAGAGACCCATAGATTAAAGAGAGGGAGCAAGAGCAAAAGGGTGAGAGCAAAAGGAGAGCTCAAGAACAAGAGAGAGAATGAGCAAGAAAGAATGAGGCTCTCTTTTGTCTTTCACCCTCTCATAATCCAAAGTCATGATAACTCATCATACTAAAAAAAAGTCTTATGTGATGGTTTGAAGCAACCATAACCATATCATTTCATGCACTCATTTTACACAAATGAGCAAGCAAGAAAAAGTCTTTGCCATGAAATGATGGCTATGGTTATCATGATGGTCAACTAGTCAAGCCTAGTCAACCGGTCAACAAAAGTCAACAAGTCAACAAAAGTCAACAAGTCAACAAAAGTCAACAAGTCAAAAAAGTCAACAACCATATCACCATAATACTTAATTAATATAATAGTTAATCACATATCATATTCTCATTAGGGTTGAGCAAAAAGTCAAATAGTCAACGGTCAACTGTCAACAACCCTAATGAGAATCCGCGGCCTCTGCCTCCCTGTCAACTGTGCATACACACCCGCATCCGCGTTCCGAGGAACACGAATGCACACTGGATAAATCCAATCCCAAAAGGTACACTAGGATCTGGCTTAAACCAAAGCCCGCTAGTGTAAACTGTCCGGACACTATACGTGCACAAGTGCACGGATGTGACCGAACCCTGTCGCAAAATCATGCGACCTGTCGCAATACCATGCGACCTCTACTCTTTTGCCTAAAGGCGAAAAGCTTTCTGTGTGGGACTCTAAAGACTCGACACTACGCTGGCAGTGGGTTTAACCACAGACCGCAAGCGGCACTAGCTGTGCGTAACGGTCCCCAGGTAGTGCCGACAAGAAGACCGACGAGGCGAAACCCATCTGAACTCCTACTGAGCCTGAGTGTGACATTCTCCGTACAGTCCGGTCTGTTCATCTGATACATCGCATGGCGGGCCTAGGGGGCGGTAAACGTCAGTCCCCCAATAGCGGTACAAGTCGTGCCGGAGCGAAGCCCAAAACACCCTGAGATAACACTGGAAACCTACCAGTATATCTCGTTTGCCCTGGCCAGGGACTACTCGTGTAATGGCTCTCCTAGACACAACGCGATGTCAACCCCCAATACCGGGAGAGACGAATCCTGTCTAACCGTCACTGCCTCCAAGTGCTTCGGGACTGCACCCAACCACTACCTGTTTGCATGACTCCTTTGAGCCGTGGTAGGGTAGTGATCAAAGTACAGTGGGAACACACTCGAGGCGAAGTGACAGTGTCAAGTTAGCGGACTAAGCTGTACTCATGTCACCTGGGAACTGATAACTGACGATAGGCATGATACCAACTAGTCAGTTCCCGACGAGTCCTGTCCAATGTACCCGTAACCTAACGAGCACCCGCATACTATCTCAAGTACGACGTACTGACGGCTGTGGGACAGACCGTCTCCCACACTGGGATGAGAAGCGCATGCGCTGGTCTACTCCGGAGTATCGATGCCCTGTCTCGATAGTCCTGCGACCAGGGACCTGCATAAGGATGTGCTTATAGATTACCCAGCCCCACTAGTGTGACGGCCATCACATCGCTGGTAATCAAGAAAAGATCCTAAGGGCTCTACTAATGTGTATAGGCGATATAAAAAAATAAACACATGTACACATTGAAGTAGAAACAAACCAAGTAGCATACTACTATTTTGAGCAAGATTGTATATACAAGGTGAATATCCCAAGCATCCATTAAGTAATATACAAACCAGTATGATACAGTAATGGCCTCTAGGGCATATACACTAACAGGTTGTATGTATGTGTGTATGTATGCACATCCATATGTGCAAGAAACTAGCATGAAAGAAAGAAAGATAAACACACATGCATGCACACATCCATCATCCAAGAAAAGGTTTTCAAGTGAGAATAACTAATGGTTAAATGATAAATCAACTCTTGATTTATCAATCCGGCCATATCACATATGACCCTACCAAAAGCAGTTCACCCGATCAATGTTCGGTATCATATACGCACATTTCAATCGGGTGCATGCGCATATCGCATATGCGCACCACAACGTTTCACCTGGACTGGGTAACTCCTCTGTGGGACTCTAAGACTCATCAATACGCCGGCAGAGGGTAATGATCATATCAAGTACCCTCAAGCCGCAAGCGGTCAGCTAAACGTAACGGCCACCCGGGTATTGAGCGATCAGAAGACAACAAGCGAACCTGCTACAACTCCCGTCGAGCCATCCGGCAACACTACCGTACAGTCCGGTCTCTTCGTCAGATATGCTGCATATCGAGCCTAGGGATGGTCACGTCGACCCCAATAACTCAATAAGTCGTGTCGGTGAATGGTCTATAACAGATCGAGAAACTACTGATAACACTTATCAGCAAATCTCAGCAGCCCTGGCCAGGGACTTGCTGTTATAACCAGTCGAGCACAGCACAGCATCAACTCCCAATACCGGGAGAGACGAAACCCCTCCTATCGCTCATCGTCTTCGTGTGTCTCGGGACTGTACCCAACGGCCACCTGTTTGCACGACTCAGTAGAGCCGTGGTAGGGTGGCAATCAAAGTGCAGTGGGAGAACACACAAGACTCCATGACGATCTCGGGTCTACAGACTAACCTGTACCAGTGTCACCTGAGAACTGCTATCCGACGATAGATATAATTCCATATAGGAGTTCTCGGTGAGTCCGTCCAGTGTACCCAGTCACCACTGAGCACCCGTATATGATCTTGATGTCAAACATCGATGAATGTGGGAACATCCATCGCCCATCGTATGGGTCTAGTATCATATACGCTAGTCTACTCTGGTATATTGATGCCCCGTCTCGATATACCTACGACTAGGGACGTTCCAGGATATGCTTATAGACTACAGATGTCCCACTAGTATGATCTCCATCATAATCAGAGTTGTCAAGCCGATATCCTCAGGGCTTTATCAGCATGTATGAATGAATAAAAGCATGATCAAATAAACATGTCAGATAAAGAAGAACCAGATAGCATACTATCATGTCGAGAAAGAATGCAAACTGAATATATATACATGTATAGATACATCCACTATCACATAATGGCCTCTAGGGCATACATATATCCAACAATCTCCCACTTGCACTAAGGCCAGTTATTGGCGTATCTCATACCCAACATCTCAAAAAGTCGCTCATGCTGCGGCTGAGGGAGGGCCTTGGTGAATGGATCCGCGGCGTTGTTCTTTGTGTCTACTCTCTTAATCTCGATCTCGTGGCGATCTACAATCTCCCGGATCAAATGAAAGCGCCTCAGGATATGTCTGGACCGCTGATGGGATCTGGGCTCCTTGGCTAACGCCATTGCCCCATTATTGTCACAATACAAAGGTATTGGATCAATAATGGTTGGAACTACTCCTAGCTCCGAGACGAACTTCTTCATCCAGACGGCTTCCTTGGCGGCATCATTTGCAGCAATGTACTCAGCTTCCATCGTAGAGTCTGCAACGGTATCTTGTTTGGAACTCTTCTAACTTACCGCCCCTCCATTGAGGGTAAATACAAACCCTGAGATAGATTTGTTGTCATCCTTATCGCTCTGGAAGCTCAAATCGGTAAAGGCCTCCATTTGGAGATCTTTATTACCATACACCAAGAACAATTCTTTAGTCCTTCGTAAGTACTTAAGAATGTTCTTCACAGCTGTCCAGTGGTTCTCCCCTGGGTTGGATTGATACCTGCTTACAACACTAAGTGCATAAGCTACATCTGGGCGTGTACATAACATCGCATACATTATAGATCCTACTGCCGAAGCATAAGGTATAATGCTCATGCGAGCTCTCTCTTCATCGGTCTTTGGACAAGAATCCTTGGAGAGAGTGACTCCATGGCAAGCGGGTAAGGCACCCCGCTTGGAGTCTTCCATACTAAACCTCTTTAGGATGGTGTTAATGTACCTGGTTTGGGACAATCCCAATAACTTTTTGGATCTATCCCTATAGATCCTTATGCCCAGGATGTATGTGGCATCACCCAGGTCCTTCATGGAGAACCTCAGTGATAAGAATGATTTGACCGACTGTAGCATAGGAATATCATTTCCTATCAGAAGAATGTCATCAACGTACAATACGAGGAATGTGACAGCTCTTCCTACAGCCTTCCTATAAACACAAGGTTCATCTAGATTTTTGATGAAATCAAACTCTTTGATAACATCATCGAAACAGATGTTCCAACTCCGAGATGCCTGCTTTAACCCATAAATGGATTTAAGCAATCTACATGCTTTCTCGCTGCTCCCACTGTCAATGAAGCCCTCTGGCTGATCCATATAAACGCATTCTTCTAAATCTCCATTTAGAAATGCTGTTTTAACGTCCATCTGCCAGATTTCATAGTCGTAGTGAGCAGCAATAGCAAGTAGGATCCGAATGGATTTAAGCATGGCTACGGGCGAAAAAGTTTCGTCATAGTCCAGACCTGGTCTTTGACGAAAACCTTTCGCCACAAGTCTTGCCTTATAGGTCTCTACCTACCCATCCACACCAATCTTTCTTTTAAAGATCCATTTGCACCCTACAGGTTTTACCCCAGGGGGTACAACGTCCAAATTCCATACTTTGTTGGTGTACATAGACTCCATTTCGGATCTCATGGCATCCAGCCACTTCACAGAGTCACCACTCGTGATAGCTTGCTGAAAACTGGTAGGATCATCGTCTTCCATGATACAGTCTTCTCTGTCACCATCAATGAGGAAACCGTAGTACCTCTCCGGTGGGCGAGAAGTCCTACCAGACCTTCGGAGTGGCCGAGGTTCTTCAGTTTCTGCTGCAACAGTCGGTTCAACCAAATCGTCATTTGTAGTTTGTGTCTCTAAAACCTCTTTTAGATCCACCACTTTGCCATCATCTTTATCTGTGAAAAACTCTTTTTCCAAGAATGTGGCATGTTGAGAAACAAACACTTTTTGTTCCTCTTTGTGGTAGAACAAATATCCATAAGAATTCTTTGGATATCCTACAAAGTTACACATGACTGACCGTGTCTCGAGTTTGTCCGGATTCTGCTTTTTAACATAGGCCGGGCAACCCTAAATCTTAATTCTCTTAAGAGATGGTCTCTTTCCATGCCATATCTCATATGGCGTGGTAGACACGGTTTTGGTTGGAACCCTGTTTAGTAGAAACGCTGCAGTCTCCAATGCATGCCCCCAAAACGAGACTGGTAACTCAATGTCACTCATCATGGACCGGACCATATCTAATAGGGTCTTATTCCGTCGTTCTGACACACCGTTGTGCTGTGGTGTGTAAGGAGGAGTGAGCTGAGAGAGAATCCCATTCTCTTTTAGAAAGTTTGCAAATTCTGTACTGAGATACTCTCCACCTCGATCTGATTGAAGCATCTTAATACTCAAGCCGGTTTGTTTTTCTACTTCTTGTTTATATTCAATGAATTTCTCGAAAGCGTCGGACTTGTGCTTTAATAAAAATACATGACCGAATCTTGAGAAATCATCAGTGAATGTAATGAAGTATGAAAAACCGCCTCTAGCCTGTGTAGACATAGGCCCACATACATCACTATGTATGAGGCCCAGGAGCTGAGTAGCTCTTTCTCCGTGTCCGGTAAACGGAGTTTTGGTCATTTTACCCTTGATACAAGACTGGCAAGTCGCATAAAATTTATATTCAAAAGGATTTAAATATCCATCTTTGTGTAACTTGTTTAGTCTTGTTTCGTTAATATGACCAAGTCTACAGTGCCAAAGAAAAGCTTCATTTAATTCTGAAAGTTTTCTTTTATTAGTGTGTTGTATACTGAAAACTGTGTGTTGATTTAGGACATATATTCCGTTATTAAGTGTACCATACCCAACCAACATTTGATTCAGGTGAATGTTCATAACATTGTTTTGCAATACAAAATTATACCCTTCATTGTCCAACAAAGAAACGGATATTATATTACATAGCATATCAGGTACAAAATAACATGGATTCAAAATCAAAATACATCCAGACGGCAACCCCAAGTGATACTCTCCCACTGCGACTGTATGTACATTGGAACCATTTCCAACGCGGAGAGTATGGTCACCTGTCTTCAAAACCTTGCTATTTCTCAGCCCCTGCATAGAATTGCAAATGTGAGAACCTGAACCGGTATCCAATACCCAGGAAGCAGAGTTTATAGAAAAACAGTTTTCAGTCACAAACGCACCTGAAGCAGAAGCATCACCATGCTTCTTCTTGAGACTTAGGTACTCCGTGCAGTTGCGCTTCCAATGTCCTGTCTTGTGGCAAGGAAAACACTCGCCTTTCCCTGGGTCTCCAGCCGTGGACTTTCCCTTTCCCTTCACCTTTTTGACTCCGCCCTTAGGATTAGTGGGTTTCTTCTTTTTATTTCCCTTGGCTTTAGCTTTCGGGCGAGAAGAAGAAGACTGTCCAATAGTCATAACGGGAGTCTTTGCTAACTTCATAGTGCTCTCTGCACTCCTTAACATATTAAGGAGTTCAGGGAGTTCCTTCTCCATGCCATGCATGTTAAAGTTTACTATGAACTGAGCAAAGGTGGAGGGGAGGGACTGCAGAATAATATCTATATATTGTTCATTGTCCATTGTCCATCCGAGGTCCTCAAGCTCTTCTATAAGAGCTATCATCTTCAAAACATGGTCTGCTACTGGTGTGCCAGGGGCCATCCGCATGTGAAACAGTTTCTTTGATGCTTCGTATCGTAATACGCGGGACTGTTCCCCATACAACTCCTTTGTATGGAGCAGTATCCCGTGAATGTCCATGTCCTCGTGCTGCTTTTGATGTGTGTTGTCCATCGATGCAAGCGCGAGGCATTTTGCCGTGGCACAGTCAGCGTCCCATGTCTTGCGGACTTCTATGTCCGCAACTGAGGATTTTGGGCCTGGGACGGGCGGGGCTGAAGCCGTGAGGACATATGATACTTTATCATAAGTCAAGGCGATCTTCAGATTCCTTAGCCAGTCTTTATAGTTGGTCCCATTCAGTTTGTTCTTATCTAGTAGAAGCTTAAGTCCAGTCATTGGTATCTGCCATTAAGAGAGAGAAAAGAATACACTCAGCGAAAGCTCTTGCACAGATTAGATTGGTTTATTATCTTGTCTAATCGATGTTTCCCACTGCTTTTTATCAAGTTTTTCTTTCAAACCTTAAAAAGAAAAACTAACCAGGATTAATTACAGTCTACAACTTCGCTAACCGTTCAGCCAGGCCAGTGTCGGTACTTTGAGGGAGGTTCCCCGTGCTTTCGCACGGACCTAATTAGAGTAAACCTCGTTTTCCCAGAGGCGGAGCCCCGTTAACACCTTTCTAGACACCTAATGAGTTAGCTAATTGTAAACTGTAAAACTCTCCTAGGAGCAACTATTGCCCACAGTGGGATCGGGATCCAACCATCATATGGAAGGTATGCAATCTCATTGCAAATTTCAACACTTGAAATTCCCGATGTGGTTTTTACCCCTAATACTCGTGACCTTGGCTAAGGTCAACAAATCACGAGCACTAGTCAAGCTCAACCCGTCATTTCTTGATTAATTAGACCCGTTCACATGACCCTTGGCTAAGGTCAACAAAGTCATATGCCCGTCCTAATTAATCTGCATCATATGCGTTTGTAGGAAGACATCACTTAGCTACCGTACACTACGCCTTGGCTAAGGTCAACAAACGTAGCACGAATACTAAGTACTCTACTTCCTAAAATGACGGAGGGTTGCGGATGATTTTTAAGAAAATCTTTAACGCTTTGAGCTTGATATCGTTGTAGAATCAAAAGGTTTTCAAAAGGAGTGGCTTAAGCTCCGCATTTTTGAAATATAGCTTTTTCATAAATAGCCGAGTAGTTTTTTAAATCCGATTCTACAACATCTTTTAGGTTTATTTTCTTTACATTAATCACATTAATGTAATCCCATCATTTAAGTCCTTAAGCCAATCACAGAAAAGAAACGAAAATAACACGTACGCTTATGCCATCCGCATTCGCCACAATGTTCCGTTATGCACCGTTAGGTTACTTAACTAACGGCATACCGGGACGGGACTAGCGCGGGTGTAAAACATAAGCAACGTCTACTATATATCATATATATAATATGTCATTCGTCTCAGATATCACAGAACACAGGCAGCAGAAAAATAGATATAACGTGGGATATACTAGGACGTCCGTATTTAGTATTTAGCCAGAATAGAAAATACGGATTCCACAGTCGCGATGAATAGCCAAGCCCACACCCTGGACCCCTACGAGAGCGGCAAGTGACCCTACCAATCCTGGAGTTTAGGAGACCCGGTCTCGACTCCTCGAGATGGCCTCCCACTGAACCCCAGAACCCGGTCACCTGTGCTCTCCTCCTTGGGTCCATCCTAATGCGGAAAAGTAAATAATATACAACACTGGTGACACAACCGCAACCTGGAAGTGCCCCAAATAAAAGAATATTACATTACATTTGAATTTACATGAATGAAAATATAAAACTCTCATCTCACAAAAAACCCCCGGCTATTCTATCGCGACAATCCTGCACATCATATCTCAGCAACACATAATATTACATATCATCAACGTAAGTAAGTATGCGTACCCCGATTGTCGTTGATGTATAGCAACGAAACCGGCGATATCTAACATACTACACTTACGGTCACAGAAAAGAAAGTCTAAAACTACAATATTTGGAATCCAGATTCTTTTTAGACATCATAAATGCGAAATATCACATATTTCGTATTTCATGCCTAAACCATATGAATTCCACATATTGTATCACATTCCAGACAAACAGACAGTATTAAAGTTTTAGAACGAACAATCAAGCACCCAAGATTCACTAAAGCTCAACACTTGAGCAGGGTTCAAAAAATCTGGAGTGTGACACAGTAGCGGCGGTCCAGCCGTAGAAGGGTCAAGCCAACGCATCACATGTGGCACGCCGTACTGCCCCAAACCCTAAGGTTCAAAGGGCAGTTCAAGACGGTCACATAATCGAGTTAAGGTTTGTTGTCTTCTAGAGGGACCACCGCAAAAAGACTTGCACGTATTTCCAAACTATTTAAACCCCGTGAATAGTGAGTAAATGATACTCGTTCAAACACTTCAATACTTTCTAATTTACCCGGAAAGGCTACGAAATGAAAATCCCGATCGAACCGATGAATCCAAAAACATCTCCAGAAATTTTCAAAACTTTATTCAGTTTAAAAATACCCAAAAAAAATATACATGCAGAAACTTGAATTACTGTAGAAACAGTATCCCCTAATTCAAACATAAGGCCGCGGAACAGCGGCCTAAGCAAGCTTAGGCCGCGTTTCCGCGGCTATAATCACTGTTCATGGGATTATTTTTCTGCCGTAATTCTTATATTTTTCTGCTATGATTTTTACATATTTTTAATTCTGCAAAATGTCAAAATTTAGAAAATTTCCAGAGAGCATCTAAAAATACGGTATTTTTGTCTAATCGGGGTTTTCACTTCGTCAAAACGTCGCCTAATGTTCTAGGTCGGCTCTGATACCAATGTAAGGTTAGTATAGCACTCTATGAAGTGTTTTGAAGCATCACATGACCCAAAGTTAGAATTTTTAAGGTGCTAAACTAACATGCAAGTGGATCGATCCTAGAAAATTAGGGTTATTAAACTTTAAGCTGGTAAAAACTAGGGTTTGAAGGCTACAACCTTTGTAGCTCCCCTTTGCAAGACTCCTTGGTGTCTTGGGTGTTGAATCGAGGTCCTCTTGAACTCCCCTTGTGTCCACGACGATCCACCGCGGAGATCTCCGTCCAAGCTCGCTACTTCGTCAAACCGAAGATAACACTCTAAACAAAACGGCTAAGCTTGTATAGAATGTTGTTGTGGCTTTGGATCTCACTTCAAAAACCTTTCTTTGATTGTGTTTGACTCACTAGAAAAAACTAGAGAGGAGAAGATGAAGGAGGATGAAAATGGTGGCTATTTCTTTTCAAGAGGTAAAATGATAACCATAAGGTTAAGCTTTTAAAAGAAATAAATATCACTATATATATTTATTCCTTCTTGACTCCAACCATGATTAAATGATAGATGATTAATTTAACTTGGGTTTAGAATGATAAAGGAAAGGATAACCATGGTTTAGTGGTAGGTGAGCATGGTTAAGTTAGAAGAAGCATGTAGAAACTAGCATAATTATCATTTCCTTTTCATTTTCTTTTTAAATCCATAATCAAATAATAATCCATTAAATAATCTATGGTGTGAGTCTTGCATTGCCACCATTTCCATATGCTAACAACCATGATGGATGGTTGTATGTATGTGTGTATGTATGCACATCCATATGTGCAAGAAACTAGCATGAAAGAAAGAAAGATAAACACACATGCATGCACACATCCATCATCCAAGAAAAGGTTTTCAAGTGAGAATAACTAATGGTTAAATGATAAATCAACTCTTGATTTATCAATCCGGCCATATCACATATGACCCTACCAAAAGCAGTTCACCCGATCAATGTTCGGTATCATATACGCACATTTCAATCGGGTGCATGCGCATATCGCATATGCGCACCACAACGTTTCACCTGGACTGGGTAACTCCTCTGTGGGACTCTAAGACTCGTCAATACGCCGGCAGAGGGTAATGATCATATCAAGTACCCTCAAGCCGCAAGCGGTCAGCTAAACGTAACGGCCACCCGGGTATTGAGCGATCAGAAGACAACAAGCGAACCTGCTACAACTCCCGTCGAGCCATCCGGCAACACTACCGTACAGTCCGGTCTCTTCGTCAGATATGCTGCATATCGAGCCTAGGGATGGTCACGTCGACCCTAATAACTCAATAAGTCGTGTCGGTGAATGGTCTATAACAGATCGAGAAACTACTGATAACACTTATCAGCAAATCTCAGCAGCCCTGGCCAGGGACTTGCTGTTATAACCAGTCGAGCACAGCACAGCATCAACTCCCAATACCGGGAGAGACGAAACCCCTCCTATCGCTCATCGTCTTCGTGTGTCTCGGGACTGTACCCAACGGCCACCTGTTTGCACGACTCAGTAGAGCCGTGGTAGGGTGGCAATCAAAGTGCAGTGGGAGAACACACAAGACTCCATGACGATCTTGGGTCTACAGACTAACCTGTACCAGTGTCACCTGAGAACTGCTATCCGACGATAGATATAATTCCATATAGGATTTCTCGGTGAGTCCGTCCAGTGTACCCAGTCACCACTGAGCACCCGTATATGATCTTGATGTCAAACATCGATGAATGTGGGAACATCCATCGCCCATCGTATGGGTCTAGTATCATATACGCTAGTCTACTCTGGTATATCGATGCCCCGTCTCGATATACCTACGACTAGGGACGTTCCAGGATATGCTTATAGACTACAGATGTCCCACTAGTATGATCTCCATCATAATCAGAGTAGTCAAGCCGATATCCTCAGGGCTTTATCAGCATGTATGAATGAATAAAAGCATGATCAAATAAACATGTCAGATAAAGAAGAACCAGATAGCATACTATCATGTCGAGCAAGAATGCAAACTGAATATATATACATGTATAGATACATCCACTATCACATAATGGCCTCTAGGGCATACATATATCCAACACTTCAAAGCCAAGGACATGAAGCAAGTAGCTGCTTCTACTTCAGGTGTGTTTGTAATCAAAAATTGTCTTTCAGTTAACTCTACATCATGGGTACTTGATACCGGTTCTGGTTCTCATATCTGTAATTCATTGCAGGATCTGAGAAATAGTAGAGTGTTGGGGACAGGTGATATGACTCTCTGGATGGGCAATGGAATGCATGTGATGCAATTGCAATAGGGGAATATCACCTAGGGTTGACTAGTGGGCACATTTTGGTATTGTACAGCTGTTTTTGTATTCCCAGTATGTTGTGTAATATTATATCAGTATCTTTGTTATCGAATGAAGGATATAGTTTTGCGCTTGAAAGAAATGTTATGAACATTCACCTAAATCAAGAACTGATTGGGTTTGGCACACTGGAAAACGGCATATACATACTTAATCAACCTCAAATTTTCAATATTCAAAACACGCGTAAAAGAAAGGCTCCAGATTCAAATCAAGCCTTCCTATGGCATTGTAGACTTGGTCATATAAATGAAACAAGGTTGACTAAGTTACATAAAGATGGATATTTAGATCCGTTTGAATATTCATCATATGCAACTTGTCAATCATGTATCAAAAGAAAAATGACCAAATCTCCGTTCACCGGACACGGAGAAAGAGCCACTGAACTCTTGGGACTAATACACGGTGATGTATGTGGTCCGATGTCTACGTATGCACGAAGTGGTCACTCCTACTTCATCACTTTTACTGATGAGTTCTCTAGGTATGGACATGTGTTCTTAATGAAACATAAATCCGAGGCTTTTGAGAAGTTTAAGGAGTATAAAAATGAAGTAGAGAAACAAACTGGTAAAAGCATCAAGACACTTCGATCTGATCGAGGTGGAGAATACTTAAGTACCAGTTTCCTTGAATGCTTAAAAGAGAATGGAATTCTCTCTCAACTTACTCCGCCTTATACACCTCAGCATAATGGTGTATCAGAAAGGAGGAATCGCACGCTATTAGATATGGTGCGTTCAATGATGAGTAGTGCTGAGTTGCCACTTTCCTTCTGGGGAGTTGCTCTAGAATCAGCCGCATACCTATTGAATAGAGTTCCAACTAAGTCTGTACCTACCACTCCATATGAAATGTAGAGCGGGAAGAGACCATATCTCAAGTATATCAAGATATAGGGGTGTCCGGCATATGTTAAAAAGCATAAACCGGATAAGCTCGAGGCACGATCGGTTTTATGCAAGTTTGTAAGATACCCCAAGAATTCAAAGGGGTATATCGTCTACCACACTGAAGAACAAAAGGTGTTTGTCACTCGCCACATTGTCTTCTTAGAAAGCGAATTTCTTGCAAAAGAAATTAGTGGGAGCGCGGTAGAGTTGGAAGAAATTCCAGAACCTCAAACTGCTACCGAGGACTTAGTAGAACCTCAGATTTCAATAGAACATGACGAACCAACGCCACTCCGCAGATCTAGTAGGCTTTCTCATCCTCTTGAAAGATACTATGGTTTTCTTCTAGATGTGGATCGAGAGGATTGCAACATCAATGATGATGAGCCTACTAGTTTTCAGCAGGCTATTACGAGTAGTGACTCGATTAAATGGCTGGATGCTATGAGATCCGAAATGGAATCCATGTACACCAAAAAAGTATGGACTTTAGAAGTTGCTCCTCCTGGAGTAAAACCAGTTGGATGCAAATGGATCTTCAAAAAGAAGATTGGTGCATTTGGACAAGTGAAAACCTACAAAGCTAGACTCGTAGCAAAAGGTTTTCGTCAAAGACCAGGATTGGACTATGACGAAACCTTTTCACCTGTAGCTATGCTTAAATCCATTCGGATCCTGCTTGCGATTGTTGCCTTCCATGACTATGAAATCTGGCAGATGGACGTAAAAACAGCTTTTCTAAATAGACATTTAGAAGAGAGTGTTTACATGGATCAACCAGAAGGTTTCTTAGACAGTGGGAGCAGCGGAAGAGTCTGTAAGTTGCTTAAATCCATTTATGGATTAAAGAAAGCATCGCGGAGTTGGAACATCTGCTTTGATGAGACAGTCAAAGAATTTGACTTTATCAAAAATGTAGATGAACCATGTATTTATAGGAAGATTGTAGAAAGAGCAGTAGTCTTCCTCGTTTTGTACGTCGACGACATACTACTGATAGGGAATGATATCCCTATGCTATAATCAGTAAAGCTCTTCTTGTCACAGAAATTCTCTATGAAAGACTTGGAAGATGCATCATACATTCTGGGTATTAAGATCCATCGTGATAGATCTAATAGAATGTTGGGACTTTCACAGTCCAGATATATTGACACTATACTAAAGAGATTTAGTATGGAAGATTCCAAGCGCGGTAATATGCCCGCTTGTCACGGAATCACCCTCTCCAAAGAGATGTCTCCAAAGACTGATGAAGAGAGGGCTCGCATGGGCATTATACCCTATGCTTCGGCGGTAGGATCTATAATGTATGCGATGTTATGTACCAGACCGGATGTAGCTTACGCACTTAGTGTGGTAAGCAGGTATCAGTCTGACCCAGGTGAGAAACATTAGATAGAGGTAAAGAACATTCTCAAGTACCTGAGAAGGACTAAGGAAATGTTCTTAGTTTACGGTAATGGGGACCTCCAGGTAGAGGCTTTTACCGACTCCGGCTTCCAAAGTGACAAAGATGATTCTAAATCCATTTCGGGTTTTGTGTTTACCCTCAATGGAGGGGCAGTATGTTGGAAGAGTTCCAAACAGGATACCGTCGCAAACTCGACTATGGAGGCTGAGTATATAGCTACTAGTGAAGCCGCAAAAGAGACTGTCTGGATGAGGAAGTTCATTTCTGAACTTCAGGTGGTTCCGTCCATTGCCAATCCAATACCTTTGTATTGCGATAACAATGGTGCTGTAGCTTTAGCGAAGGAACCAAGGTCCCATCAGAAATCCAGGCATATCTTAAGGCGGTTTCACCTGATCAGGGAGATCGTGGATCGTCTACAGAGAGTGGACACAAAAGACAACACGACAGATCCATTCACCAAGGCCATCCCTCAAGTGCAGTTCGAGAGGCTGTTTAAGATGTTGGGCATGCGGTACGCCAGCAACTGGATCTGGTAGAGACAGTGGGTACTCATTGCGCCAATTATAGGCCTTAGTGCAAGTGGGAGATTGTTGGATATATATGCCCTAGAGGCCTTCATTGTATAGGATGCTAGGGATATATATATACATGACAGTCTTGCTTGATATGATAGTACGCTATTTGGTTTGTCTTTGTCTTAATGTATGATATATTTTACTTGATATTTATATATATATGTTGATAAAGCCCATAGAGTGTTTGCCTGACTACCGGCGTTGTGATGGCAGTTATACTTGTGGGAGCTAGATAGTCAATAGGCACATCCTTAGAAGTCCCTGGTCGCAGGAGTATCGAGACTGGGCATCGATACTCTGGAGTAGACTAGTGTATACATGTCTAGACCCTGAGGAGGGGCGATGGACTGGTCCCGCAACCATTGGTGGAGTGCACCTAAGATTGTATACAGATGCTCACTGGGTGTGAGTACACCGGACAGGACTCGCTGAGAACTGACTGGATGGTATTATACCTAACGTCAGATAGCAGTTCTCAGGTGACATGTGTGCAGATAGTCCGTTGACTTAAGGTCGTCATTTGTATCGTGTGAGTTCCCACTGTGCTTTGATTACTACCCTACCACGATTCAAAGGAGTCGTGCAAATAGGTTTTAGTTGGCCACAGTCCTGAGCCACGTGGAGGCAGTGAGCGACTGTTAGGGATTCGTCTCTCCCAGTATAGGGAGTTGATATCGCACGGTGATCGGTTGGTCATTACCATAAGTCCCTGGCCAGGGCTGATTGAGAATTGCTGATGGAATGATCAGTAGATTCTCGGATGGTCTTGAGACATGCCGACACGACTTGTACGGTTATTAGAGGTCTGACTTCCACCACCTCCCTAGACCATACATGCGATACTCTTAGACGAACAGACCGGACTGCGCGGATATTGTCACGGACAGGCTCAGTAGGATTTCGGATGGGTTACCTCATCGGTTTTCTTATCGACATCTACCTGGGGACCGTTACGTACAGCTAGTGCCGCTTGCGGTCTGTAGTTAAACCTACTGCCAGCGTAGTAGTCGAGTCTTTAGAGTCCCACACAGAGATTTCCCAAACCCAGGCGAAAAGATATAGAGGTCGTATAGTTTTACGACAAAGGTTCGGACGCATACGTGTTTAAACGCACGTACGATATTCGGACAGTTTTTACTAGCCGGCTTTGGTTTAAGCCAGATTCTAGTATCAGGTTATTGGATTTATACAGTCTAAAGTTTTTCCGTGTTTTCACGGATGCGAGGGGCGTTCTCGTAATTTTCCGAGAAACTTCTAGAAGGATGGTGACATGAGGGGTTAAGGTGGCATTTTCATTAATTGCTTTAGTGACTCATTTGTATGATTCATCATATCATTAAATGTATCATTAATGCATCATTAATGATCTAATGGCTCACATGATGAATCACTCTTGTTGAATAAATGAAGCATGGTGAATAATCATTTAAATGATTTTATTTGATAATTCATTTTTGCTTTATATATTCAAGTGAGAAGCTTTTCTCAAATCATTATCATCTCCACCTTCTCTCTCCTCAAGCTCACTCTCTTCTTCAAACCCTAATCCTACCACTCATGTGTTGAATACAAGGATTAGAAAAGACTAAACACTCCATAACCTAACTCTACATCATCTTAGTTACTTTGATTAGCAACTAGAGAAACTAAGTAACCTCAAGTTTAGAGGTAATAGATTGCATTAGGGTTCTCGGGTGGATCATCTATCACGGATAGGAGGCCGAGGAGGACGTAGAGATCATAAAGACGAAGGACTAGAATCATTTGGTATAATCTCTTTACATAGTAGCTTAGAACTCTATGCTTGTTGTTAATTATCGTTTAGAAAAGATCTTCGGTTAGTCGATGTTTGCATACAAAACAAGATCGTTTTTCATATTTCCGCCTCCCCGCAACTCGTGGGGTGTTGTACATCGACTTACATCTGGGTCTCCATAATTACCCAACAGTGCTAAGTGTTGAGGCATACAATGCTGACGTGCATTTCATGTGAGGCACCTGATTAGTATTAAACACCAGTGTTTTGTGGCGCTCACGTGACACACGTGAGGCACCGGATAATGGTTAAACACTAGAATTCTGTGGCGATCACGTGACACACGTGAGGCACCGGATTATAGGCACTGCCCATTTATTCCCCCCCCCCATTTTTTATATGTGCCGAGCACTTGGTTCTTGTGGCGCTCACGTGTAAAACACGTGAAGCTCCCCAAAGTTGGGTTCTGCCTTTTAGGTTTTTATCCCCTCCTTTTATATAAGTGCGTGCAAAACACGTGATTGCCCTAGGAGGCACTTCTCGTTCTTCCTTTAAGCGCTCACATGGGAAATACGTGCGGTCCTCGTTATAGTGTTTAAACGCTAATGAATCATCATCCATTCCTTCTGGGTTTTTGGAGATTTTGATCTCATGTTAATGATCCTAAGATTTGGAGGATCTCATGTCACTTGTTTTGTAAGAATTAAATTCTTTTTATAGGATTGAACCCTAGCTTTCAGAGAAATTAAATTCTCATATGTTTTTGTGTAAGAGTTAAACTCTTTGAACTCAATTGTTTCCCCTAGATTTTGAATCTGCATGACAGAATCTTCCCGATGAGAATTAAATTCTCAACTTGTGGGGAGATCTGCTTCTGCAGATCTCAACCAGAGGAAGAACTAAGTTCTTATATGAAGGGTTAAACCCTTAGAGAGGCGAAAGAGAGATAAAATGATCTCTGTGTTTTGTTTTCTCTTTACCTAGGGTTTTAATGAAACAAGTCTTCATTTGTGAGAATTAAATTCTCTGTTTCTTTTGAAGATTTTCTTTCTTCTTCTCTTAAGCTTCTCTCTTTTTCTAAGCTTCTAAGGGGATTCCTTTGTTTCTCTCTCTCTATCTCTCTTCCCTTCTCTGTTCACTTTCTCTTTTTGAGACTTGAAGTCTCTGGTCCCTTATATAGTGGAGAGAAATTTATTTAATTCTGAGAAAATCTATCATTAAGAGATCCTAACTGATTTAATTGGTTTCAGAATTGACTTGGGGTATTTTGCCCACCATTGGATCTTTGATCCAAGGGTTTCTGTTTTACAGAACATATTTTTCTTGTTTTTAACAAGATTGGGAAAATATTTTCCCATATGCACAATCTTATTCTGTAAAATAGTAATTTTTTTAAACCATCATTGGATTTTTAATCCAAGGGTGCTTGGCTTAACAGAGCACAATCTTTCTTTGTTTAGAAAGATATGGAAAATATTTTCCATCTCATGAGATCTTTGATCCACCAACTTTCTGTTTAACAGAAAATATCCAATTCTATGCTTAATCATCATTGGATCTTTGATCCAACGATTCCTTGTTGAGTAGAATTTAATTCTACATTGGGAGGTGCCCTCACGTGTTTAACAAGTGAGGTTTATTTAGTTTGTCAGCTGTTTGATTTGCAGTGCCTATATGCATTGCATATAGGCGCTCACGTGTTAAACACGTGAGGCTTATTAAGCCTATAGTAGTTTGATTTGCAGTGCCTATATGCATTGCATATAGACGCTCACGTGTTTAACATGTGAGGCTTATTAAGCCTATAGTTGTTTGATTTGCAGCGCCTATATGCATTGCATATAGGCGCTCACGTGTTTAACACGTGAGGCTTATTTAGCCTATTCACAGCGCCTATATGCTTGGGCATATAGGCTCTCATGTGTTTTACACATGAGGCTTATTTGGTCTATTCGCAGCGCTTTTATACTTTGGCATATAGGTGTTCACGTGTTTAACACGTGAGACTTGGACAGTAGGGAATTTTCCCTTTTCCCTCTTTTTTATAAGGGAACAGATGTCTTGACTTGACGTAAAGTAGTTTATGTACTCATTTCGGTGCTTGTTGTTTATTTACTCATTTCGGAGTCTCTTGTTTATGAACTCATTTCGGAGCTTGTAGTTTATTTACTTATTTCAGAGTCTCTAGTTTATGAATTCATTTCGGAGCTTGTAGTTCTTGAACTCATTTCGGAGTCTCTAGTTTATGAACTAATTTCGGAGCTTGTAGTTTATTCACTCATTTCGGAGCCTTTAGTTTATGGACTCATTTCGGAGTTTGTTTAGTTTATGGACTCATTTCGGAGTCTCTAATTTATGGACTCATTTCGGAGTTTGTTTAGTTTATGGACTCATTTCGGACTTTGTTTAGTTTACCTCCCTTGGGTTTTCAGGCAAACTTATCCTAACGTTATATATAGATAACCCCTGCTCTTTGCGACAGAGGTCCGTTAGGTTTTGTGGTACTAGGGCTTTGGTCCGTGGTACCGTCGTGTTGGCTGATGTATTCCTCGATATACAGTCTTTAAGTTGTTCTTCGAGTAGCCCCGCGACTGCCATGTCTCTGATCCCTTCGGGAGCTGGACAAGACGTCTTCAAGTAATCTCCTTAGGCTATATGACCATCGGAAGAGCAAGCGTTAGGAATTTGCCATGTCGCTTTTTACATAAGGTGAGGGTCAGTTTGGAGCCCCGATGAGTCATAACCACTCCGCGCTGGTGTAGGATGATCTCAGATAGTCTCTTAGGCTTTATATGAGTTGTCGTCGAGACCCTGAAGCTGGGAATATGCCGTTGCTTCATTTTTTGTTTTGACGATGCCATGTCGTTTCTTTGCTGAAATAGGGTAGACATCTGTGAGACTTATATGCTGTATGTATTGCAGTTGAAGTCCGGAACTAAGAATATGCCTTTGCTCCAGTTTGGTTTGGCTATTTAGAACCTTTATTGACATTGCGTCAGCTGTAACGAGAAGAATGTCGAGCTGGAGCTAGGATTTTGCCGTCACTCCTTTTTAATTCGGGTATTTGGAGCCTTTGTTGACATTGCGTCTGCCGTAACGAGAAGGAATGTCGGGATGATCTCTAGGCTGTAGATGTTGCCGTCAAAATCAGGCCCTCCCTTTGATGGAGCCTGATGAGAAAACATGGTTCCCTTTTCATTTATGCCCATGGATTGTATACAGGGGTCGATGTGGACTCACCTGCAGGGCAGAGAAAATTTCATTTTATATTTTTTTATTTCCGCGATGCTCTATCTTTTAAGCTTTTCATATCGCGAAAGTCTCGATTGCCCAATCATTTCTTCTTTTTATCCGTGGTGCCCAATCATTTCGGCTATTTTTTTATTTTTACTCGCTGCTTTTATTGCGAGTTGCCCAAACATTTCGGCTGTTTCATATGCACATTTTTTACTCGCTAATTTTTGTTGCGAGTTGCCCTATCATTTCGGCTATTTCATATGCATTTTTTTGCTACTTGCTGTTTTTTGTTGCGAGTTAGGGACTTGGTCCCGATACCCATTGTGGCATCGGCATCGCTGCTACTGGAAGATTACCAAGAGCGAATCATCATTTGCCGTGAAAAGACTTGGAGTTTGACACTTGTTTAGGCATCAACATCGCTACAACTGGAATGTTGCCAGGAGTGAATCATCATTTACCGTGAAAGGATTTGGAGTTTGACACCTGTTTCGACATCAGCATCGCTACCACTGGAATGTTTCCAGGAGCGAATCATCATTTGCCTTTGTTGATTTAAATGAAGGTGGCTTAGCAAACAGGGTTAGGATCCTGTCGACTAAGGCTTTTTGACTTTATGAACCGTAAGGGTCTCATAAAGGTTTTAGCTCCCTACGAGTCGAGAGGATCCCGCAGGTGTAGGTTCTCCCTAGAAGTCATGAGGACTCCTAGGTGGTATTTTCTCTTGCAAGTCGTAAGGATCTTACAAGAGTATTTTCTCTTTATAAGTCGAGAGGACTTACAAGTGTCGTTCACTATATGGGATATTTCTCGCCCTTGGTAAAACTTGGTAAGGGAGTATTTATTTATGCCCATGGATTGTATACAAGGGTCAATATTGGACTGCTTGTAGGACAACTTGGGGGATGCGATGGCTTAAGAACAGGTTTAGATCCCTGTAGCTTAAGGCTTTTGAATCTTACGAGTCGTGAGGGTCTCATAAGGGGAATTCTCCTTACGAGTCATGAGGATCCCGCAAGTGTAGTTTCTCTTTAGGAATCATGAGGATTCCAAAGTGAGTTGCTCCTTTGTTAGTCGTAAGGATCTCACGCAGGTATTTTCTCCTCACAAGGTCAAGAGGTCCTTACAAGTTCACATGAATTTTTTTTATTTTACGAGTTTGCGCCCTTTCGGGTTTTCACAAACTCGCCGGCAGACCTGCTGTTTTACTCATAATGCCCTTTTGGGTTTTCATTCGTGCCCATTTTTCTTGTGGACATACCGTTTTTTTGTTTTTTTTAAACGAGATCGCGCCCTTCCGGGTTTTCACAAACTCTCCGATAGCCTTGCTGTTTTTACTCACGGCGCCCTTTTGGGTTTTCATCCGTGCCCACTTCGCTTGCGGACGTACCGTTTTTTTAGCAATGGGACTCTCGAAAGTAGTTTCACTGCAAGTGGCTCATCTGTTTATTGGTGGGACATAGGAAGTGGCTTCATTATTGCGGTAGCTGTGTAGCCGGTAGGACTTGAGTTGCAGCTTCTGCAGTTGAGATTTCGATTGCAACGCAGATCTCAAGGGTGGATATCACCGTATTTAGGGCAATGCACCATGTTTGAGGCGGCACACTAGTTTAGTGATATTTCTTCCATTATCACCGTGTTTGAGGTGAAGCGCTAGTTTAAGAACATTCCGGTCCGAAGTTTTAGTTTAAGGACATCTCGGTCCATTGTTAGTTTAGGGACATTTCGGTCCATGGCCAGTTTAAGGACGTAGTGGTCCACTGTTACCATTTTCGAGGCAACAGATCTTTTGGATACTACTTTCAGGGTTCTGACTTAGGAAGATAGCGAGCGTACACAAACGTCGTCATTTATCATTGACCTGAATCGTAACCCGTTAGGCGTAGTATCTTTTAAGGAATCGGCCAGTTATCGGCCAGAAGGGTCTTTTGCCATGCATATCCATGAGCAGGAAGGCCCCACCCTGGTAGACCTTGTCTATGATGTACATGCCCTCATAGTTCGGCTCAAATTTTCCCCGTTTCGCACGATTGGGGATCATAGGTCTTTTGACGACTAGCACGAGTTCGTCTTTGCGGATTGTTCTCGGCCTGGTCAGTTTTTCATATGACCGTGTCATCCTTGCCTTATAAGCCTCCAGGTTTTACTATGCTATAAGGAAAGTTTCGTCGAGGGCGTCTAGCTTCTCAAGCCGGAGATGAGCGTTTTCTTCATCTTTTAGTTCGTATCAAACCGCTACTCGCAGAGAAGAGAGTTCTATTTCCAGGGGAAGTACTGCTTCCGTGTCGAATACTAACACGTATGGGTCATATTCGTGGCCGTTTTGAATGTCGTACGGTATGCTCAGAGGGCTTCGTGCAGCCTTTCATGCCAGTCTTTTTTTTTGTACACCGCTTTCTTTATAATCTTCGTCAAGGTCTTGTTGAAAGCTTCAGCTGGATCGTTAGCTCGGGGATTATAAACGGAAGAATATCTCCAGAATATTTTATGTTGTTCAATGAAGCGGCTGATTTTATGGCTCCCGTAGGCTGGTCCATTATTCGAGATTATCCGTCGCGGAGTGTCGAACCGATAGATGACATGTGTCTTGAAGAAATAGAGAATATTTTCCGTTTTCACTTCCCTTAGTAGTATTCCTTCTTCCCACTTAGAAAAGTAATCGGTCGTTGCTAGTATGAACCGATGTCCTTTGGATGATGCTGGTTCGATGGGGCCAATTATATCGGTTCCCCATATTTCGAACGGCCAGCTAGCCACCGTTAGATGTAGCGGATTTGGATGTTAGTGGATGAAGTCTCCATGAATTTGATACGAATGACACTGCTTCACATATTTGAGGCAATCCTGAATCATTATGGGCCAATAATAATCCATTCTTTTGATCTTCAGTTTCATCTTTGGCCCGGTTTGATGAGAACCGCAGAGTCCGTTGATTGATATCGTTTCCGTATCGTGTTTAGAAAAGTGTAAAAGATCACAACCAAAGAAATTTATACCGCGATCAATTGACGGCGTCTATTGTAGTTTCGTCGGTGAATGCGGATCGTCCACTGAGAAAGTATGATTTGTTCGTTATCATTTTAGTTGAGTTGAAAATTAAAAGATAAAAGAAAATTGATTCAAGATTTATGAAATTTAGTTTCAAGAATCATCAAGAAATAGATCTAAAATCAAGAAATGATAGAGATCAAGAAAATGTCCAAATCGTTTGACTTATCAAGATTTGTAAAGAGGCTTGTCGGAATTGATCCAATTGATAGTGATGATGAATACTAATTATTAAAAATTCTTATCTATTGAAGATTTGTTGCTAGATCGATGACGATCAACGAGGTTTAGGGATCTATTGAAGAAACTAGGGTTTCTTCATCATCATCTCTTGTCCTTTCATTGATTATCATTCAAATTCTAGGCTCTAGCAAATTAAACCACCGATCGTTGATCTCTAATTTGGAGCGAAAACATTCAAGAAAGCGATCTCGCTCAAATTAGGTTTTCGATAATTCAATTTCCTAAAGATTACAAAACTCATAAGACTTAAGAATCGTTCAAGAATTTAATCATCATCATCTACCTATTTTCTCGATTCCGCTATAAGTGGAGAATTTACTCACGCACCATTATAAAGCAATCAAGAACTAAGAATTTCATAATGCGCGAATGAATAGAAAACAAGAATAAAGATTCACCTTTATTTAGATCTTCTTCATATTACAACTCTCACTCAAGTTTACAAGACTAGCTTTAGCTCACTTAATTGAGCAGGAATTTAGCGTCGATCTTTGCGTGGCTCAATCGTCGTGAGTCGCGGATCGTCATGAATCTCTTGCTCGGATGAAGATCGGCGTTGCTTCAAAGGCTCGTTGAATGCTTGCTTGATTTGGTACTCGATGTATCTTGATTTGGCTTTGGAATTGGATTTAGGCTAAGGTTTTGATGTTGCAAGTTGTGTCACTCAACTTGCGGAATTTTGGCTCAATATTTAACAACCTTTGTAATGAAGCCCTGGGTCTCTTTTTATAGCTTTTCCTTTAGCTTCCCCTAGAAGCTAGATCTAGCTTCCCTTAGATTCTTAGTTGTTATCAAGCTTGCATAGGAAGCTAGGTAGTTATGTAGAAGTTTCTAGATTAAGGTAGTTAGCTAGCATGCATGAGAAGCTTGTTGGTTATGAAACTTGCACAAGAAACTTGGCTGTTAGAATGGAAGCTTCTGGGGAATTCGAGGAACTGAAACGTCTTGAAGAAGTTTGGCCATTTAAAGAGAAGCCTCGGAAAAGTTTTCTGCCACCGATGAGTCAACTCGGCCGTGGATCCGCGGCGGATCGGCCTAACTCGGCCGCGGATCCGCGGCCGTTTGGTGTGATCTCTGCATGAAACTTCCAGGTTGATTTCATGTTGGCTTTATGGCACTTTCCTGATGTCTGGAATATTTTTATACTTTCTTGTTCACTGCCAGATTTCAATTTTTTGATTTGACGTATTTTATCAGCACTTTTAGCAGTTCCGGCTCTTTTACCTGGAGAATTTCCTGCACACAATCTCGAGACAAGTGTTTGATACACAAAAGATCATGCGTGTAGTAATAAACACTCAATTTCCCTCAAAATGCCAGTTATAATGTATAATACATGTTATTTGGTATTTTACAGACAAATTGCTAATATATGCTATATTTATACCAAACACCTTTAGATGATTACAAAGAGTAGCAAAATTGATGTGTTAAAAATGCAATATTTTCGACTGATCAAATTCCCCCAAACTTAATTTTGGTCGTCTCGAGCAAACTTGTTTTATTCAAGAGAAGGAGAAAATATAAAAAAGAAAAGCTAACTAGCACACTTTCGTATGCAACACGATTGCACTGTGCACGTGTAACAAGCCTTTAAACCTCTAGGTGTCCCTAGTAGGAGGAGTGTTGTCACCTGAGGGTTTTCAGCGGATTGCACTCACAAAATCCAATAATAAATGGAAGACCGTGAAAGTTACATATAAAGATGAGAATTGTAAAAGAAAGACTTTGAAAATTAGAATTTCCAACTGCACTAGCTTTTCAGTTGCCATGAGCCCTATCTTAATAGCCATGAAAAGATGTTAGAAATCACATCATCCCTCAATAAAACATCATCTTTATTCTTCATTCCTACCTTTCTTCCAAACACCGATCATATAACCCTACGTGTGTGTAAAAGACATCCCTACACTCGGAGAATTCAATTCAAGCTATCATACTCTTGTCCATAGACCTCGGTACTTTTTAATTGATGAATATTTAGATGGATTTGCTCACACATTTTTCATGCGACCGTTAATATTTCTTGAGGTGCTAACCGACCGATTACACATGTGATTGCTGATTAGGTGGATTAGTATTTTTCTCGTCTTGCACCACCTAAGGCTTAGCAGTGACTCCCAGACCAGTTGGTCTAAGGCACTAGGTGATGAAGCACCCTCGCTATATTTTTTTATTGCTGCCTTGGTGATAACAAAACCAGTGTTCATTTTTCTACACCATTTTATCTTTTATTCATTTATAATTTCCTTCATACTTTGGCTTTTAGACAAGAGCATTTCAAGGTATCCTCTACTATCCCGAGTTTCAAGACGTGTGTAAGTGCGTATAGTAGGGTATCAACGCTCAAATGTTTGGCTTTCAGAATAGAAACTATTTTTCAGACTTATTTTTATCCTCAGATTAGTGACTTATTTCATCTTACTAACCCTTGGGACAACGGCTCATAACTACTTATTACTATTTCGTTTAAGAAAACTTCTAATTTTCTTGGTTTTCTTAAATTTTTTCAATCTTTTGGATGTAATTTTTCACTATCTAATCTTTTATTATAAGTTAAATATGTACAAATATTTTTTTATATGTTTTGTGCTTATGCAAAGTATGATGCAAAGTGATGCATAAATAAGCACAAAGCTCCCCCAAACTTGTTTTCAACAGTGTCCTCACTGTTGTCTTCTGCTAGATCACAAAAACCTGTTAAGCTTGGGAGGAAATTTATTAACAGGGGCAATAAATATGATCGTGAAACTCTCCCCCAAACTTATTCTTTTCACTCACCTCCATTCTAAAAATGATACCGTATTTTACAAGACATGGAGGTGAGACGGGGGAATTTTAATCAAGATAAAGCGGCTCCTGTAAAAACAGGAGCTCCTCCGTGGGGTTAGTAGAAAATTACGGTTTTAATCTATGTCCATTTACTTTGAAAAATGTACCGTTTTCAACATTTTCAACCTCAACTTCCCCGTGCGGGTATACATACCGCACAACAAAAGGTCCTTTCCACCGAGATCGTAGCTTACCCGCATGAAGATGGAGTCGTGAATTATAAAGAAGGACTTGTTGACCAGGTATAAAAGTTTTTCTCAAAAAAATTTTATCGTGAAATAGCTTAGTCCGGTTCTTTACAATTACAGCATTATCATAAGCTTCATCGCGGAGTTCGCTTAGCTCGTTTAATTGCATCTTCCGAAAGTTGCAGGCTTGATTTAAGTCAAAGTTGAGTTCTCTAATGGCCCACATTGCTTTGTGTTCAATCTCGACCGGAAGGTGACAAGCCTTACCAAACACTAGTCTGTAAGGAGACATACCTAGATCGGTTTTATATGCAGTTCGGAATGCCCAAAGAGCATCCGTCAATTTGGTTGACCAATCTTTTCGATTTTTAGAAACTGTTTTCTCCAAAATTTATTTGATTTGTCTGTTTGAAACCTCAGCTTGCCCGCTCGTTTGGGGATGATAGGGTGTGGAAATTTTGTGGTTGATTGCATATTTCTGCATCAAAGTCTCGAAAGACCGATTGCAGAAATGCGTCCCGTTATCACTAATGATAGCACGTGGGTGTCCAAATCATGAAAAGATATTTTCTTTAAGGAACCTAATGACAACCTTTTTGTCATTAGTGCGACAAGGAACAGCTTCAACCCATTTCGAGACGTAATCAACCGCAAGCAATATGTACAAATTCCCAAAAGAGTTGGGAAACGGACCCATAAAGTCAATACCCCAAACGTCAAAAATTTCAACTACCAAGATGGGTTGAAGTGGCATCTCATTTCTCCGGGAAATCCTACCCGTGTGTTGACACTATGCATAGGTTTTGCAATGATCAAATGCATCTTTGAATAAAGTCGGCCAATATAAACCGCATTGCAAAACCTTTTCCGCCGTCTTTCGAGGACCGAAGTGACCCCCACATGCCTGATCATGACAAAAAGACAGAACACACTTGAATTCATCATTAGGGACACATCTGCGAATGATCTGGTCAGGACAATATTTAAACAGATAGGGTTCATCTCAGTAAAAATGTTTTACTTGGGATAGAAATCGATATTTGTCCAGTTTCGACCATTCGTGGGGAATAAGTCCCGTAGCAAGATAATTCACAATATCCCTGAACCAAGGTTTATCGGATACATTCAAGAGTTGTTCGTCTGGAAAAGAATCATTGATCGGCAGGGTCACAGGTGAAGAAGAGATGCGTGACAGATGGTCGGCTACAACGTTTTCACATCCTTTCTTATCTTTAATAACAAGATCAAATTCTTGTAATAGAAGGATCCAACGTATTAGCCTACCTTTAGCATCATTCTTCGCCAAAAGATATTTCAAAACGGAGTGGTCAGTGTACACAACAATAGGTGAGCCAATCAAGTAAGGCCTGAATTTTTCTAATGCAAATAAAACTGCCAAAAGTTCTTTTTCGGTAGTTGTATAGTTAATTTGAGTGTCATTCAGGGTCTTACTTGCATAATAGATCACGTGTGGCATCTTTTCAATGTGTTGTCCTAAGACTGCACCAACTGCAAAATCTGATGTATCACACATAAGCTCAAAAGGGTGGTTCCAATCTGGAGATGATAGAACGGGGGCTGTAGTGAGAGAGTGTTTAAGTGAGTCAAATGCTGCCTCACAATCCGAGTCAAAGCGAAAGGTTGAGTCCTTGGCCAAGAGAAGAGTTAGACGTCTAGCAATTTTGCTAAAATCCTTAATGAATCTCCTGTAAAAGCCTGCATGGCCAAGAAAAGATCGTATATCCTTGACGCATTTGGGATGAGGAAGGTTTTGAATGACATCTATTTTAGCTTTGTCAACATCAATGCCTTTTCGTGAAATAACATGTCCAAGCACAATTCTCTCTTGGACCATGAAATGGCATTTTTCCCAATTCAAGGTTAAGTTCTTCTCTTTACAACGAGTGAGAACTGCACTAAGATGAGATAGGCAATCAGCAAAAGAATCTCCGAATATCGAGAAATCGTCCATGAAAATCTCCAGAAAATTCTCGACCATGTCCGAGAATATCCCCATCATACACCGCTGAAATGTAGCGAGAGCATTGCATAACCTAAAGGGTATGCGTCTATAAGCAAAAGTACCAAAAAGACAAGTAAATGTGGTTTTATCTTGATCCTTTTTGGCAATAGGGACCTGGTTATAGCCAGAGTAGCCGTCCATGAAGCAATAATATTCCCGTCCAGCTAAGCGTTCTAGCATCTGGTCAATGAAAGGAAGAGGAAAATGGTCTTTCCTCGTTGTGGTATTGAGTTTTCTATAATCAATACATACACACCACCCAGTTTGAGCACGTGTCTGGATTAACTCATTAGCCTCATTTGTTATGACCGTGATAAAAGATTTCTTAGGGATGATATGAATTGGACTTACCCATTGGCTATCGGAGATTGGGTAAATGATACCATTGTCAAGGCATTTGATGATTTCTTTCTTTACCGCATCCTTCATGACGGGGTTTAACCGTCTCTGTGGTTCTCGGGTTGGCTTGGCTTCATCCATCAAATGTATATGATGTTCAACAATCAAGGGACTAATCCTTTTGATGTCAGCCATAGTCCAACCAAACGCCTGCCTATTAGATCTTAATACCGTCAAAAGCGCATTCTCTTGCTCTGAGGCTAAAGAAGCGGATATGATCACAGGTAAAGACTTATTCTCACCTAAATATGCATATTTAAGATGAGAAGGTAATAATTTGATATCAAACGTCGGCGGAGAAACTATAGAAGGTGGGGTAAGCGAATGACATTCAGAGTCACAAAGAAGCTCGTAGCCTGCATAGGATACAGACTCAGAGAGTGATGAGTCAAGAGTGTCAGACTCAGGACTGGAAAGAGTGTCCTCATTAAGATGTGCAAGATCAAACATTGATGTGCTAGTGTCGTCGAGATCATCAAAGCAAAGGTCATCAACTTCGCAACTTTCAGGAGCAATCTCGTGGACAGAACAGACATCAAGTATGTGAGCAAAGGGTTCAGACGGCTGACTTCCAATTTTATAGATGTTCAGTTCAATTGTCATTTTTCCAAAAGATAGGTTCATTGAACCGTTTCGACAGTTAATGACAGTATTGGAAGTGGCAAGGAATGGTCGACCCAAAATCACCGGAATTTGGTTCCGTGGGTTTGTTACAGGTTGTGTATCGAGAACAATAAAGTTCAAAGGGAATATAAATTCCCCGAATTTTATCAACACATCCTCCAGTTCACCCCTAGGTTTGGTGATTGAACGGTCTGCCATTTGGAGAGTGCAGTGAGCTGGTTTTAACTCTCCAATCCCTAACTGCTCATAGACAGAATATGGAAGCAGGTTAACACTTGCGCCAAGGTCAAGTAGAGCACGGTTAATGTTTTTACCCCCAATAGAAATCGATATCGTAGGACATCCTGGGTCCTTACGTTTCTTTGGTAACTGTGGGGTAAAAGATGTGCTAACATTATTAGTCATGAAAACCTTTTTGGGTGCTTGAGTCTTCCTCTTCCTAGTGCACAAGTCTTTGAGAATTTTTGCATAAGCGGGGACTTGTTGAATAGCATCTAGGAGAGGGATATTGATGTTAACATGTTTGAACATTTCCATAATCTTCTCCATATGTGGACTTGATTTGTTTCCCCTTAACCGATTCGGATAAGGAGCTTTAGCAATAAGAGCTGGGTCCATCATTGGAGAAGGTGGTGTGTGTGGAATTGATCCCAGAATAGGAGTGGGGATCGTCTTTGATGGACTAGAAGAGGTATGTTGAGGTGTCGGGCCTTGAGGAAAATGAAGAATAGGCTCGCAAGAAGGTGGTGGGGTAGAAAAAGTAGGATTAGAAGTAGAAGTGTGTGTGGAAGGAAAAGTCTCAGCCGTGGTATTATTGATAGATTTCATTATCATCAATCTCTTCCCCAACTTGATTTTTCAGCACTCTTCCGGATCTCAACGTTGTAAGGGCATTCATATTGTAGTGTTGTGAATGTCCAGGATTCGGTAGGGGTTGAGACGAAAGTTTCTCTTTCTCTCTAGCACTCATTTCAGCTTTTAATTGTGCAATTCGTGCTTCCATCGATTTTATACTCTCAGCTTGGGAGGTAGAGTTTTTCTTTATATCATCGACAGAAGACTGAATTGTTGGAGATAGTGCCCTCAGAGTCAATTATTGGATCACAGGCACGTGATTGCAATGATTGAGAGAGGACCTATACCGTTAGAACAGTCTTACTCAAGATGATAGTATGCTATCTGGTTTATCTTTATCATCGTGTACTGTTTAAGGTGACCTTACAGGTCACTATTGCATGTTGATAGAGCCCTTAGGATTCTTGCTTGACGGCCAGCGGTATGATGGCGATCATATACGTAGGAGCTGGGGTCTATAAGCACATCCTTAAAAGGTCCCTAGTCGTGGGAGTTTTCGAGACAGGGCATCGATACTCCAGAGTAGATTAGTGTATACAGTCGATACCTCGACGAGGGGCGGTGGCCGATCTCACAAGCCACTGGTGTCAGTTGGTTCACCTAAGATGTATACAGGTGCTCATTGGGTTATGAGTACACCGGACAGGACTCGCCGGGAACATGCTAGTTGGTCTTATACCAGACGTTAGATAGCAGTTATCTGGTGACATGTGTATAGGTTAGTTCATCGACCTGAGATCGTCATTTGTCTCGTGTGAGTTCCCACTATGCTTTGATTACTACCCTACCATGGCTCAAAGGAGTCGTGCAAACAGGTTTTAGTTGGGTACAGTCCCGAGCCATATGGAGGCAGTGAGCGGATCTGCAGGGGATCGTCTCTTCCGGTATTGGGGGTGAGGTCGCGCTGTGTCTAGGAGAGCCATTACACAAAGCCCTCGGCCGAGGCAGGAGATTTACTGGTAGGTATTCCAGTAGTATCTCAGGGTGTTATGGGCTACACTCCGACACAACTTGTACCGTTTTTGGGGGTCTGACTTTTACCAACCCCCTAGGCCCGCCATGCGATACTCATAGACGAACGGACCGGACTGTACGGATATTGTCACTGACAGGCTCAGTAGGGTGTCAGGATGAGTTCACTCATCGACCTATCTTTTGGTCAATACCTGGTAGCCCGTTACGTATGGCTAATACCTCTGACGTGCTGGTGGTTAAATCCACAGCCAAAGTATTAACGAGTCTTTAGAGTCCCCCACAGACAGTTGCTCAAGTTTCGGGCGAAACACTGTAGAGGCCATATGGAGATATGGCAGGGTTCGATCATATACGTGCGGTATTGCATGGATCATGATCAGACGGGTCATACTAGCGGGCTTTGGTTTAAGCCGGATCCTAGTATTGTACAGTGTAGATTCTGTCTCTTTGCATTTGTATTCGGTCGCAATACAAATGCGGGTATGTATATACAGTCGCGGTGTTTTCCGGTAATTTATTACGGGATCAGTTTTTTGAAGTTGCCAGTTTGCATTCCGTTTCATCCAGTTTTCCTTTCTTCCTTTCGTTGGCTGATATTTGATGGAGGGGCTAATTTGCAAGTGTGCAAATTAGTATTGTGGAGGGGGTTTCTTGTAAATGGATGATTATGATGGTTTAAGTATCTTTGCTTTTTCTAGTGATCATTTCTTTAGCATTAATGAGATGGAAATATGATGGGATTTGATTTGTTTTTGGTGTGATTCTTTTTCCTCTTTATCATTCCATTTCTCCACTTGCTTTATGCTTGTATTTTTTCCTCCACCATTTTTGAGAGGGGCCGGCCACATCTTGGGGATGAGAAGGAATTCATTTTGTGAATGGAAAAATTCTTCATCTCATTCTTTGCATACACCAAAAATCCTAAGCTCATTTTCCATTGTTCATTCCTCCATCAAAAGGCAACTTCACAACCCCATGAGACAAACATTACTACACTTAGCCTACAGCATTCTTGGACACGTCGGCTCGCTAACTTCGTGCCCGAGTTGCCTCGGTCCAGAGGTGGGAGCCCGTAAAAGAACCCGGCGATGTGGTGCCCGTTCCGACGAGGAGATGAAGACCGGAGATTCCGCGAGGAGATCGGAGTAGAGGCCGAAGACCGAAGGACACGGATCGCTCGGTATAGCATTCTATCCCATCTCTAGTTAGCTAGCATTAGGTTAATGGTTCGATCCGGGTTTTTAGGATGTGGTAGTGCCGATTTAAAGTCAAGAAAAATTTTCGTTTCCGCATTTTGGCCTCAGATAGACGGCCGGAGCGCTACCGTAGTCCTACATGAATCTCAGCCGAAACTTGCATGAAATTTTTCAGAATCAAATTCATGGTTTGTGCGAGTGAAGAGAATTCATCAGTACCGGTCAACTGCAAAGGATTATACAGTGCAGGTGTGTTAACCGGATTTTGAAAGTTTTGTGATTGATAGGGGTGCTGAGTCAGTTGTAGTGGTTGCTGTTGTGGTGGAGGAGCCCTTTAGAAATTATTTTGATTTGGAACCGTGTTTTGAGTTTGTTGTTGGTTCCAAGCAAAGTTAGGGTGATTCCTCCAACCCTGATTATAAGTGGAAGAATACGGATCGTTTCTAGGTCTTTGTTGGAAAGCGGCATTGGTATGCTCTTGACCTTGAAACGGAGAATTCAATGGACATTCTTCCGTAAGATGAGATGGATCAAAACAGCATCCACAGACAGTTTTGGAAAGTGGCATCTGATTTAGGGAGGCTGCTAAAAATTTAAGTTCCATAGCTTCGAGTTTCTTTTGCGTTGCTGCCATTTCGGCTCTAACTCCTATGGAAACATCAATTTGGTGAATGCCACCCCTAGACGATGACTGGTTTACACTCTCCCACTGTAAAGTTCTTTCAGCGAAATCTTCTAAAAATCTCCAGGCTTCACCATCATCTTTATTCATGAAGGTGCCTTAACACATGGATTCAAGGGTCTGTTTTGTTGTAGGATTAATGCTCTCATATATGATTCTGCACAGATCCCATCTAGGAATTCCGTGATGAGGACATTGAACTAACAGATCCTTGAAGTATTCAAAACACTTCGAGAATGGTTCATTTGGAAGCTGGGTAAATTGATTTATTTCGCTACGGACTCGAGCTGTTTTATGATTGGGGTAGAATTTCTTTAGGAAAGCTATTACAAATTCTCCCCAGTTCGAAATAGAATGTGCGGATGTATTATAAAGCCACTTCTCGGCTATATCGCACAAAGTGAATGGGAGAAGACGTAATCTCATAGCATCCACAGAAAGCTGTGAAGTACCCATCATAGCGCATACATTTTCAAATTTGGTAATAAAAACGTATGCGTCTTCATACTCGAGACCATGATATTTTGGTAGAAGATTGATATATTGTGGTTTGATTTCAAAATTGTCCCCATTGCCTGGTGGAATGGTAAGACAGGTCGAAAGAGGACCTCGCATAGGGTAATATCTCTCTTGGAGAGAGATACGGGACGGATTATGCGCACCTGCGGGCAGTGGCAGAGTAGTATTAAAAAAATTCGATAGAGAATTGTCCATTGAAGTGGGTGTGGTGGAGGGTAAAGAACAAGTAGACGTAGAAATACCGACTTCGGAGTCGATAGGAGGAACGCGGACAAGACGGGCACTAGAATCCCGTGTCCAGCCGAGCATGCACTAAATGGTTTAGCACAAGTGGCAGCGTTGTGATAATTAAGGAAAAGATGAGTTGGTGTTTGATTTGAAAAAAGACGGATTTTTGAAAAATTCACACAAACAATGCACAAGCAACCCTAAATCTAGTGGTCACCTAGGTCAAGTCTCTAGACCGCTCCTAGACTTCCAGAAGACAAGTAGCAAGATAAATCCTCTACTGCCTCTTTTCCCCTCCTGTGGTCAAGTAAGTGACAGGTAAGTGGGAGGTTCTGCACTACGTAAGTACTGGGCCTAATTAAGTAACCACTTGCCTTAGACACACTTGCCTTAGACACCACAAAAGAAACGTGAATAAGCAATAGATTACCCACGACCTTCTTCTGTCCTAATTGAGCGCGACGGTCCTTAGAATCTTGTCTAGATATTTTTTAGTTAATGAGGGTGATGCGGATGCAAATTTATGATTTTTGGGGCTTAGGAAGGGTAATGAACTCCCCACCTAATCTGAACTTGGTCTTTGCCCCTTAATTTCCGTATTAAAATTGCAAACAACCAAGATCAAACTCGCAACAATTTTTCTTTTTGCGGCGCTGGGAATTTTTGCAAAGAATCCTGTAGAAATTGGCTAATAGACAGAGCAGGGAGGAGATAAGAAAGACAGAAGTATACCTGAGAAGTTTAGTGCACTGAAACCCTAGGAATGCCACGGAACCGCCGCAATATGGCTTATTAATGCCGCGGATGTGCGGTGTGATGATGAGATCCCTGCACAAAAATTGGTACAGATGCTTCTGTTTCCTTCACTGAGCTCTCTGAGATGCTCTGAAAATTTTTTCTCTCGATCCAGAGATTCCAGATCTCCTTGCAACAAATCACAACAAATCGTTAAGCGCTTGTGCGAATTTTGATCTAAAAATTCTGATGGAATAATAATTTTTTCAACTCAAATTACAAAAACGAACAAATTAGCACACTATCCCCGGCAACGGTGCTATTTGATTGATATCGTTTCCGTGTCATGTTTAGAAAAGTGTAAAAGATCACAACCAAAGAAATTTATACCGCAATCAATTGACGGTATCTATTGTAGTTTTGTCGGTGAATGTGAATCGTCCACTGAGAAAGTGTGATTTATTCATTATCGTTTTAGTTGAGTTGAAAATTAAAAGAAAAAGAAAATTGATTCAAGATTTATGAAATTTAGTTTCAAGAATCATCAAGAAATAGATCTAAAATCAAGAAATGATAGAGATCAAGAAAATGTCCAAATCGTTTGAATTATCAAGATTTGTAAAGAGGCTTGTCGGAATCGATCCAATTGATAGTGATGATGAATGCTAATTATTACAAATTCTTATCTATTGAAGATTTGTTGCTAGATCGATGACGATCAACGAGGTTTAGGGATCTATTGAAGAAATTAGGGTTTCTTCATCATCATCCCTTGTCCTTTCATTAATTATCATTCAATCTCTAGCCTCTAGCAAATTAAATCATCGATCGTTGATCTCTAATTTGGAGTGAAAACATTCAAGACAGCGATCTCGCTCAAATTAGGTTTTCGATAATTCAATTTCCTAAAGTTTACAAAACTCATAAGACTTAGGAATTGTTCAAGAATTTAATCATCATCATCTACCTATTTTCTCGATTCCGCTATAAGTGGAGAATTTACTCATGCATCATTATAAAGCAATCAAGAACTAAGAATATCATAATGCGTGAATGAATAGAAAGCAAGAATAAAGATTTCACCTTTATTTAGATCTTCTTCAAATTACAACTCTCACTCAAGTTTACAAGACTAGCTCTAGCTCACTCAATTGAGGAGGAATTTGGCGTCGATCTTTGCGTGGCTCGATCATCGTGAGTCGCGGATCGTCATGGATCTCTTGCTCGGATGAAGATCGGCGTTGCTTTAAAGGCTCATTAAATGCTTGCTTGATTTGGTATTCGATGTATCTTGATTTGGCTTTGGAAATGGATTTAGGCTAGGGTTTTGATGTTGCAAGTTGTGTCACTCAACTTTCGGAATTTTGGTCAATATTCAACAACCATTGTAATGAAGCCCTGGGTCCCTTTTTATAGGTTTCCTCCCCTGGAAGCTAGATCTAGCTTCCCCGGGAAGCTTGGTTGTTATCAAGCTTGCATAGGAAGCTAGGTAATTATGTAGAAGTTTCTAGATTAAGATAGTTAGCTAGCTTGCATGAGAAGCTTGTTGGTTATGAAACTTGCACAAGAAGTATGGCTATTAGAAGGGAAGCTTCTGGAGAATTTGAGGAACTGAAACTTCTTGAAGAAGTTTGGTCATTTAAAGAGAAGCCTCGGAAAAAGTTTTCTGCCACCGATGAGTCAACTCGGCCGCGGATCCACGGCGGATCGGCCTAACTCGGCCGCGGATCCGCGGCCGTTTGGTATGATCTCTGTATGAAACTTCCAGGTTGATTTCATGTTGGCTTTATGGCACTTTCCTGATGTGTAGAATATTTTTATACTTTCTTGTTCACTGCCAAATTTCAAGTATTTGACTTGACGTATTTTATCAGCACTTTTAGCAGTTCCGGCTCTTTTACCTAGAGAATTTCCTGCACACAATCTCGAGACAAGTGTTTGAAACACAAAAGATCATGCGTGTAGTAATAAACACTCAATTTCCCTCAAAATGCCCGTTATAATGTATAACACATGTTATTTGGTATTTTACAGACAAATTGGTAATATGTGCTATATTTATACCAAACACATTTAGATGATTACAAAGAGTAGGGAAATTGATGTGTTAAAAATGCAATATTTTCGACTGATCATCCGTCGTGAGTTTCTTAAACGACTCTCTTTGCTTCTCTTGGCCCCAAGAACCTTAGACACAAACCGTCAAGTGATCTCTTGTATAGAGTATCATTGACGAAAGCGAAAGAAAGAGCCCATTTCATGAGTTGATGTCTTGACGATGCATTTTCGGGCGTTCGATAGGATTTGAAGTAGTCTATGAAAACTTCCCTCCAATCCTTGATCTTTTCTTCATCTTCTATTTGGAGGACTGCTTGTTTGGTCGTTTCCTTTCCTTTAGATGACTCTGTTAAATCCTCCGAAGATATCTTTGCTGGTGTAAGAACTCGGCGGCTTTGCACGATGATCTTTACGTCATTGAGGTCTTCGTCGGCCAATTCTTTAGCCAATGCATCCGCTTTGTTATTTTCTGCATGCAGTATACTGTCCAAGATGTAGGAGGGGATTTGTGTCAGTAGTTGCTGCACTCTTTCACCATACCTGATCAGTTCTGGCTTGCATGTCTGATAGTCGCCATTTACTTGGCTGACAATGAGCTAGGAGTCTCCATATATGAGGAAGTCTTTAGTTCCCATGTCAACAGCGGTCTCGAGACCTGTTATCAAAGCTTCATATTCATCTTCGTTTTTAGTCCTTGGTTCCGTCAGGAAGAAGGCGTAACGCGGTATCCTTCCTTGCGGAGTCACGAAGATGAGACCCACCCCAGCTTTGATTATGGGGGTATTATGCTTCCGCCTTTTCATGGAAGATGCTCCATCAAATTAAAGTTCCCATCGGGCATCATTCTCTTCTTCCTTTGCGCCGAACGCATGTTCATCCGGTAACTCACAATTTAAGGGGGGGTCGGCGGGTATCGGATGCTCGGCAAGAAAGTCGGCGGTGCCTGGCCCTTCACTACTTTGAGAGGTCGATACGTTATCGAGAATTCCATCAGGAGGAGGGCCCATTTGGCATGCCTTCCTGTTAGTATGGCCCTTGACATCAAATATTTGATAGGATCCACCTTTGATATGAGATGGACTTCATGCGCCAAGGCGCAGTGTCTGAGCTTCGTTATCGCAAAGATCAGCGCCAGACAACGCTTTTCGATGCGGGAGTCGTTGTTTCTGCCCCCAAGAGAACTCGACTCAAATAATACAGAGCTCTTTCCTTTCCCTGGTCGTTCTCCTATGCCCACAGCGCGCCTAGAGAACCCTCAAGGGCTTTCGTATATAGAATAAGAGTTTTTTCCTTAACCGGAGCGGTCAATACCTGCGGATTCTGTAGGTATTGCTTAATTTCTTCTAGTACATTTTGGCACTTATGATCCCAGATGAACGAGGTCCCTTTCTTTATTAAATGACTGTAGGGACGGCATTTTCCGGAGAGGTTGGCTATGAACCGCCGGATATACGCGAGCTTTCCTTGAAGAGACCGCAGTTGTTTGAGAGTTATCGGCATGGGCATTTTCGTAATCGTCTTGATCTTCGATGGGTCTATTTCGATGCCTCGGTGTCATATGATGAATCCTAGGAATTTGACCGAAGAGATTCCAAACGCGCATTTTAGAGGATTCATCTTTAGATTATACTTCCGAAAACGTTGGAACAATAAGTTTAGATGCTTCCAATGCTCCTCATAAGATTTGCCCTTCACCACAAGGTCGTCAATGTAGCATTTAACAACCTCACGAATGAGGTCATCGACGATCTTCGCCATGGCCCTCTGGTAGGTAGTGCCAGCGTTCTTCAGACCGAAAGGCATTACCTTGTAGCAAAATATGCCCAACGGAGCCTAGAAGGCGGTATGCTTTTGGTCTTCAGGATGCATTTTTATTTGATTGTACCCTGAAGATACATCCATGAAGGAGAAGACCTCATGGGTAGACGTGTTATCTATCATCAGCTCGGCAACTGATACTGGGAAGTCATCCTTTGGTCAAGTTTTATTGAGGTCCCGAAAGTCTATGCAGAGCCGCACCATCCCATTTTTCTTCATTACTGGAACAATGTTGGCGATCTAGTCGGGATATTGAACTTCTTGAATGAAGCCAGAGTCAATAAGTTTCTTGACTTAGACGTTGATACCCATCTCGAGTTTGAGCCGCATTCTTCTTGGCGCCTGTTTGACTGGCTTGACGTCCGACGATATAGCCAGTTTATGCACCGCTATTTTTGGATCTAGTCCCGGCATCTCAGAATAGTTCCATGCGAAGAAGTCTTTATATTGCATAAGCACGTCCTTTAGTGTGGCCGCCAGTTTTTTAGACAACAGCTCACTGACGCATGTGGGCCTCGGCTCGTTTTCCGTCCCCAAGTCGATTTTTCTCGATGCCGAAGGAGCTTCTTTGCCATTTGATGACGAAAGGGAGACCATGTGGCAACTTGCTACATAGTCTTTTGTTTCTTCTAATGAGTTATTTTCCTCATCGTTTTCACTCTCTTCGTTCTCAAGAATATGCTTGAGGAACTCTTCAAGGGTGACCGGTGTCCGCGCCTTCTGGTTGTATCCTCCACCGCGTCAATGTACCTCTGTAAGTCTATACGTTTGTCGTCATACTCGGCAGGTTGCACAGGCTTCTTGGTCTTCTTCTTTTTCTTCGAAGACTTTGAAAGTTCGACTTGGGGATTTGTCCTTTATCGACAGTTTTCGGCACGGGAAGCGGTTTTAGCATCTCTTCGACGATTTCTGGTTCAAGCGGGCTCTTCCACCTGATTTCCAGACATACTTGGAGATCCTTCAGTATTATTTTTGTTTTAGCTGAAAGGACAACTTCCTATGGAGCTTCTTTCACGAGCGAGCATGATGCCCCCGGCGTATCCACCTTTCTGGGAACATGCTTCTGTGGCGAGTTTACCCTCTATTTCTCAGATAGCGCGAACTGTCCCTGTCATACTGATCCTCGACCCAGTTTTTTAAGACATAGCAATCCTCAATTGGGTGGCTCACCATTCTGTGATAGGAGCAGTAGTTGGGGTTGTTGACGTCGCCAGGTTGCGGTGGACGTTGTGGGTCTGGCAATGTAATGAGTTTGTTGCGCACTGTCAGCTCGAACAGTCTCCTCGTTTTGTTATGGGGAAACGAGTAAGCGCATCCTAGTCTTTCTTTCAGGGATAAGAGCGGATGCATGTTGTTTTGGCGAGCAACCGGTTTCGAGTCACTCGGTTGCTTTTGAGTGTTGGCAACGAAGGCCGCTTTCCCTTTACCCATAGCATTTCGAGGGTCCATTTTTAAGGAGGAAGGCCCGAGGCCCATCTGGTCCATTTGGGTCAGTTTGTCAATTGGAGCCTGGAAGGTGGTCGGCTTGAAAAACGTCATGAACTGGGACACCGTCGTTTGAGGATCTAGTGTCCCGATGAACATACCCACGGCAGGAGATTCTTCGATACGTTGTTCGCACTTTGACCATAGGTTTCGCCACCGGTTCGCGTATTGGACCCAGGTTTCTCCTGACTTTACCCCGGCATTGACTAATGTCATGATCGGGGTGCGCTCGCTTATGCTAGCGAACCGCTGTGTGAACAGCAGTTCCATCTCTGTGAATGTTTTGACAGAGTCGTTTGGGACCTCCGAGTACCATTCAAAGGCCGTCTCTAACAGACTACCAACAAACTGGCGAAGCAACAGTTTGTCATCGCCTCTAGTATTGCCGCATATAGCTCTGAACTGAGCGACGTGCTGATGCGGATTGCCTGTCCCCTTGTACACATGGAATTTAGGGATCGTATATCCCGGCGGGTACTTGATTTGGTCATACCAGCCTGGATACGGTTTCCCAGTTCTGACGGTTTGGCCGGCCGCTTCATTTGCTTGATGAGCTCGTATTTGTTGAGCTATATAATCATCAAGAGCAACCTTAGAGTTTGTTTCCTCCTTAGCTGTTGATAGAGCTAGAAGAGGGTTTGATATTTCCCTTCTGTCATCCTCGAAGATTATCGGTGGATCTTTGGCTGTAGGTTCTGGCTGGACCATCATTTCAACCATGTCCAGGAACTGAAGCTCCATCTGCTTTATGTTAGCAGCTTGTTCCACGGCCTCCTTATCCTTTCTTTCAAGCACCCTTCGTAGGAACTCTGTATCGGTCTCCTGCTCTTGGCACTATTCAGATGCTGACTCCGGACTTTCTTTCTGTCTGATAAGTGCTGACATTTTGATCAGTATTTCCTGAAGCTTTTGTTGTTGCTCTTGAGCTTTTGTCAATGACCGAGTTTGCGGCCGATGACCCACGGAAGCACGGATTTTCCTCTTTTCCGAAAGCCATGTAAACCATGTGCACGATCATGCCCTGAGACTTAGGGCGTTTGGGTCCATCACCTTTGGAATTTGCCGCCGATGGTGGGATTTTCTCCAGCCTCTTCCTTTTGTGGGAGGTTGAAGTTGAAGGAGCCGTTGTAACAGGCGCCTGTGTAGAAGACTTCCTTCACTGTATAACGGAAGGATAGCCTTTCTCCTGCCGAACCTTCGTTTTCTTCAGTCGGTGAGAGTAGTCTTTGTCAATTACAGAATCCTGTACTTTCCGCCAGACTCTGTGAATTTAGGAAGAGAGCCGCTGAGGGGGCTACTCCGGCTTTGCCTGTGTTGTGTTTTCAGCAGGCGGGGGAGATTTCTTCAGCACTGCGGTTGGAGAGTTCTTGCGCACCCTTCTAAGAAGATCAAAGTTGTTCCCGGTTGGAACAACAGTGTCAATTTCCACCATTGGAGCTGGTGGGGTGAGTCCGGAGGGGGAGTTTCCCCCAGCTCTTCTCACTCGGAGCCAGTGGCGACATCGAGCGTTCTTTGCAGACGGGACCACCTCAGTTGTGGAAGCGGCTCCGTTGTGCTCTTTGCTTTGGTGAGGAGCTACTGCTGGTGCCAGCCTGTCGAAAACTGACGTCCTTTGAGAGGGAATGGCCAATCTTTCGAAGGCTGAATTTCTGGTAGGGGAAGCACTTTTGATGACTTCACCTTCCGGAGGAGTTGGGGGGACTATCCGTTTTGGGATAGCCCCTTCAGGTATCGCGAGCCTCTTGTCGGGCCCACTTGAGCTTCGGCTCAGCCTGTTGAAAACTGAGTTGGCAGACTTGGACGACCTGTGGATAGGGGCCATGGTGGTTGCAAGTTGATCGAAGACCGACTTCTTGGGAGCTTCCTGTGGTGGCAATGGGGCGCTGAAGCTTGCTGGCGGGAGCATGGTCCTGAAGAACAATCTATTGGTGGCTTGAGTCACCTGCCCCACCGGTATTGAAAAGATGGAGGCCGCATTGGGCCCGTATGTCACTCTTCCAGTTAGGGGAAGCGGGAGTTGCTGTTGCAGTTTGTGCAGTTGGAAGCCATTGATGTTCACTTCTTCTTTCTGCACAGGAACAAGACACCAAATCTTAGTGCCTCAAATCCAAGGGCAACCATAGCGAACCGTGATTTTGTTCGCGAAACACGACACACGAAGTGTGGAGTGGAAAGAGGAAAAGGTCCTACCGGACAAGCCAGAATCTGTTCACCGTCGAAAACGGAGACAAACCGGGATGGATCGGCTTGCCTGAATTTAGGGCCAGATGCTATTTGGATTTATCCGTCCACTTCTCCGAAGATGCCAAGTTGATTTATGGCACCGTACATCGGAGGTTTGGACAGACGCGATCGTTGTAGCAGACTTTATCAGATTCCCCCTCGTTTGTGAGGGGTTTGTGATTGCGGGGATGCTCTTCCCTGTAGGCGCAAGGCCCTGCAGTTAATTACGTTACCGCATCACGATAACCACATTCTCCTGCTCCGGAAGTTTACTTTGTATTGTGTGTTTTTTTGTTTGTTTAGGTTGCCCGTGGATTGTATACGGAGACTAATCTTTGTTGTCGCCCGGAGGGCGTAGATTAGTCAAAATCCGTATATTTTAGATTTGGGATTTTTATTTAAGGACCGTTAATCTATTTTAAGATTAAGATCGACTTAAATGTATGTGAGTATTTAGGGCTCGATTTGTTTTTGTTAAGGATACATTAGTCCAATTTGAGACTAAGATCCACTTAACAATTTTTAGGATCATTTTTATTTCAGATCCAACAAAAGAGCATTTCGGCTCTATTGTTTTATTTTAAGGACGTTTCGGTCCATTGTCACCATTTTGGAGGCGAATATTAGTTTAAGGATGTTTCGGTCCGCTATCTCCATTTTGGAAGCGAATATTAGTTTAGGAACTTCTCAGTCCTTTATTCATCTTGTGTGCACGTGTATTTGTTACGTGATGGAGTGAACAATGGTGATATGGAATGCACCTAATTTGGTATGCGGTCTGATTTGAGGTGTGCACGTCAATTTGGAAGTGCACCAAAGAGTTGTTGGTTATCGGGACCCGCCACCTCTCTGAAGACGTTGAAGAATTACAACGACATATATCAGAGGTGTGGAGAGATGTGCCCTTAAACCAAATACCTTATTTGAGGGGAAAAAGGGCTATTGTAGACCTAAGAAATGTTATTCATATTTGAGACTAAAATTATCTTAGGAGATATAAGATGAATATCATTTGGGATATCATCAATGGGAGACCACTAGTCATTTTTTAGACTGAGGTCAGCTTGGGAAAACATGAGCAAAATGGACTCGGATGTTTCAGTAACAAAGAGATCTAACCTCAGGAAACTTAGCCAATTTGGGCTAAGATTGAGTCTTCAACAGTGCTAAGCACTGAGGAATACAGTGCTCACGTACGTTTCACGTGGACACTGGATTAGTGTTAAACACTAGATTTTTATGGCGCTCATGTGACACACGAGATGCACCCTAAATATGGGCACTGAACTAGTGTTAAACACTAGATTTTTATGGCGCTCACGTGATACATGTGAGGCACCCCAAATATAGGTACTGGATTAGTGTTAAACATTAGAGTTTTATGACGCTCATGTAACACACGTGAGGCACCCCAAATATGGGTGCTACCCTTTGGGTTTTATTCCCCCTTTTTATATAAGTGCTAACCACTTGGTTGGAGTTCTCGTGCAAAGCACGTGGCTGTCTCTTTTTTATACTGGGGTGCTTTAACACTCACGTGGAAAACACAGAGGCAGTTTTGATTGTTCTCTTTGTTCGTTTGAAGCACTCACGTAGGAAACACCTGAGGCTTCGAAATAGTTCTAAGCACCAATGATTTGGCCTTGGAGATCTTGGATCACTGTTTTTTTTTATTGAAGAACTAAGTTCTTTATATAGGATTAAACCCTAATCTTTGAAGGAATTAAATTCCTATGTGTTCCCGTTCTTCTTCTCCCTTTTTTTTTATGTAACTTAGTTCTTTTCCCCTAGATTTTGAATCTTGCAGAGCAAAATCTCCCCAATAAGAATTAAATTATCAACTTGTGGGGAGATTTGCCTCTGCAAATCTCAACCAAAGGAAAGAACCGAGTTCTTATATAAAGGGTTAAACCCTTAGAGAGGCAAAGGAGAGGTGTTTTCTTTTTACCTAGTGTTTCAAGAAAGCAAGTTTTTTCTTTGAGAATTGAATTCTCATATTCATCCAAAGCTCACTGTATATTCTTTTTTTAAGCCTCTGGAGAGTTCTCTCTCTGCGTGTGTGTGAGACTTGAAGTCTCGGGTTCTTTATATACTGGAGAGATGTTTGTTTAATTCTGAGAAAATCTTTCATTTAGAGATCCTAATTGATTTAATTGGTCTCAGAATTGATTTGGGAAATTTTACCCACCATTGGATCTTTGATCCAAGGACTTCTGTTTTTTTATAGAAGATATCTTCTTGTTTTTAGTAAGATTGGGGATATTCTCCCATATAGAATAAAATTCTAATGAGCGGTGACATTTTAATCACCATTTGATTTTTAATCCAAGGGTGCTCAGTTTAACAGAGTATAATCTTTCTCTGTTTAGAAAGATATAGAAAATATTTTTGATTTTTGATTCACCAACTCTCTGTTTAACGGAAAATATTCTTCCTAATAGAATTTAATTTAAGGATCCAACGGTTCATTAAGTAGAATTTAATTTTACGCAAGGAGGTGTCCTCACGTGTTTAGCACGTGGGACTTAATTTGGCCCTCTTAGCTGTCTGATTGTAGTGCCTATATGCTTTGCATTTAAGCGCTCACGTGTTTACCATGTGAGGCTTTTTTAGCCTATCAGTAGTTTAAATGCATCGCCTATATGCCTTGCATATAGGCGCTCACGTGTGTAGGCTTGTTTAGCCAATCAGTAGTTTAATTGCAGCGCCTATATGCTTTGCATATAGGCGCTCACGTGTTTAACACGCGAGGCTTGTTCAGCCTATCAGTAGTTTAATTGCAGCGCCTATATGCCTTGCATATAGGCCCTCACGTGTGTAACACATGAGGCTTGTTTAGCCTATCAGTAGTTTAATTGCGGTGCCTATATGCTTTGCATATAGGCGCTCACGTGTTTAACACGTGAGGCTTGTTCAGCCTATCAGTAGTTTAATTGCAGTGCCTATATGCCTTGCATATAGGCGACGTGTGTAACATGTAAGGCTTGTTTAGCCTATCAGTAGTTTAATTGCAGCGTCTATGTCACGTCCCGAAAGTACGGAACATGACCGGCACTTAAACTACGAAACGTCTCGAGGCGTATGTAATCTAAGTAAACCGAAAACCCAGAAATCCAAACCAAGAAAAGAAGTAGAGTGAAGGAAAACCAATTTAAAACAAGTAGTTTTAATAGCATAAGCCGAATTATGCGGTTTTTAAAACATCAAAAATTTACTGAAAATTTCGGCAGAGTCTCCTTTGTAAATACAGGCCCCCAAACGGGATACAATATGAATAGTATATGAAAACAAGAAAAGGGCATCCCCAAGCGGGAGCTAGCTCTTCGTCAATCGACGGTCACAACCACACAAACAATATAATATACAACGCCAACGGCGAGGATCAAAACTCAAAAGGAAACTCAAAACCACCAGAAATATAACGAGCAACTCTAAGGTCGAAAGAATAAACAACACTGGTCTCTATCTCAAAAAAATACATGTTTGGTTGATGGAATTTACTAGATACAACGGAATAATATTATACAAGGTAATATGATGGGTACGATACAAGAAAAACCCACCTACTAGCAAGTCACCCGAATGAAACTGAGCCCGCAAAGCCGTAATGAAACCTGTACGGCAACCTGCAAGAAACTGGGGCACAACGGGGGTGAGTTGCCAACTCGTGAATAGAAAAAATATCTACGCACAGAAATCGCATAAATAACGCAACCTAGGTCAATGATCATAATATATCCTCAAATATATGAATAACACGTAGCCTATAACCAGGCTAGGGTAAATATCTAACCCGAGTGTAATCTCATGTGCCCGTGTCAGTGCCCAAGGGTAGCAATATATCATATGAATGAGGTATGAATGCATGAAAACAGAATACATGTAAATGAAGAACTGTTTCCATAATTTAGTGAGATTTCCTTTGTATTTTTAAAATGAGGTATCATAATGAAATCAGCATAAAACAGTGCCTAGCATCGGCACAAAACGTAATCCCAATATCTCGATATCTCTGTATCACAGTCTCTGTACCTCAATATCTAGGGCGCCGTCAGTCCAGACCGGCCCCTACCATCCATCTCAAGACCACGACGGTATCCTCCGGATATCCGACGCGTCGGGTAAAATCACCGATAGGTAGTGCTCCCCTGCCAGGCTCACATCATCATCATCACGCGCTTCTTGCCCCGGGGTACCTTACCGGGTCCACCATGTACCCGAAACGGTTCATCCGTCTCCTCGAATCGGGTCTCGAAATCCATCAGCAAACTCATGGTGGACGACTCATACATCATGGGAAAACCGTACTTTTTATTTTAAAAAGAGAGAAATCAGTTCATATAAGTTTTTGCGGTTTTCCTCCAAATCCAGAAAATCTCATGGAAATCCGAGTCCAAAACCTCAATAACACGTAAAATAGTGAATATATGCATGAGAATCCATGAATGCGGCATAATAATGAATAACAGTATGCATGAAGTAGCAGGTAATAACTACAATGTCTAAACTAACATATAAGGCAAGTACACTAATATCATGTCTAACTATTAGCTAACAGGCTATGTCAAGCAATAACATTTTCTAAGGTGTACGTGACATGGCAATTACCGATGAAGATGTGTGTGAGCCGGCAATTAAGTGTACGTGGTACATACGCATCATCGGTAATGGTGCTGGTGTCCTAACAGCATGATATCAATAATGGAGTATGAAACATAAAATAAGCATGCGATGCGAAGCGGACCACAAAAATGAGCGGGAGCTGAAAACTAGACGCAACTATAACTAATCTGCATTAATCTAATATCAGTCCTACAAATGGTGCCTTTTGAAATAACACGAATCATAGGGTTTTGAAAATAGGGGCTACGGTGTTTTTATGAAAAGATACGTCTTTTGAAATATCCGTAGGATCCCTTGGGCTGTCTTTAAAAATGCCCACGATTCGTTAGTTTTTGAAATAGGTAAGAAGTCTAATCTAATCTAACAACTATACTAAACTATACGGCTGAACTACAGGTAAGGAAACCGCCTATCATCTGAGTCGATACATATACATACCTGTATATGTATAGTCGGTGATCCCGCCTCAATAATATCATATCCGATACCATATCTATAATCAGGCATCCCAAGTCAAGAGTGCGGATCAATCATCAATATAGCTCGTACGTAAATCCGTCGTACGGCATCCCCAAATCTGGGTACGGGTTAATATCACATTCAATCACACTATTCATCTGGTATCTTCTTTATCAAATATCATGATCCGGGACAATGTCCTACGTCTAGTACAATACTGATACCGCCTAAGCATGCATACAGGTGTAAGAATTGCTACGTCAAAAGACCCGCTAAAACATCATGTCGTATCTCAATACGAACCAAATCACATCACCGATCTTCTGGCCTCAGGCCCAATATCATCAACTCATCTCAAATTCCAAATACTATCCTCAAATCCAGTATATGAACACATAGTCACATACCCATGTGAACACATAAATATATACTCCCATATACGCACATATAAAAGAAGAATGTATGCAAGTATGTGTGTGTGTGCGTGTGTGAGTGCGACCACTACTCTAGGGTTTCACAACTACACTAAACCAATCCAAAAATACCAAATATCCATCTTATCATCAATAATCTCAACAACATATAATCAATATCTGTGTGTATACGTATTCGTATACATCACCACGAACTGCGGGGGTGCTATATGCCATCCACCCGACTTCTCCCCATAGATATAAATCTACTCACCTGGTCCTCGTTCGCCGGTGCTGACGTCGCCACACGCTTGCTTGTCGTCTCGAAGTCCACATGGGGAACCTACATATCATAACGCACCGTATCGTATTAAAATCCGACTCATGACCAAAACGACACACGAATCCCACATAGGTCAAAACCTATGGTTGCTTTCACAAATCAACCCAAAAACCCTCGACGTCGGCGTACAAACGCCAAATCATCGAGAAAAACCCAAATACACTCATTTGCACATTCACGAACACTAATTTTAATATAAAATAGGTTAAAATTCACAAAAACCCCAATTTCACTTAAAAAGTCATTTTTCCGAAAATCTAGCAGGCACAATTCGCCGTTTTTGTACAAAACATGATGTTTAAACAAATCTAGTGGCCATAATACTTATTAAATATCTTAAATAAGTCATAAAAACAATTTCCATAATTTAATCTCATTAAATTCCATTAACCCCAAAATTCTAGTTTACAAAATACCCAATTTTTTTTACAATTTATAGCAAAAATGCACAAACAACAATTTAGCTAGGATTTTCATGAACTAAAAGCATTAACCCACTCAATATATTATCTATAATGACATGAAACCATAATTATAATTTAATCTAAGGCATTTAATAATTTTCCAAAACTCTAGTTAGCAAAATAACTTAATTAGGGCATTTTATAAGTAATGGTTTGGAATTAACAACTAAATTAGCTTTCTATAAAACTTAAGATGTTAATCCACAACACAAAACCATGCACAATTTATCATAACCCATTTCCACAACAAAACCCTAATTCAACTCAAGCCATAAACTTTTAAAAAAAAACTAGTATGCAAATAGCACTAAAATTAACACTAAAACAACTCAATTAAATAAATCTAAACATAAGAATTTAAATGGTAGAAATTATACCTTAAAATCTAGTGATCTAGCAAGAAGAATTTGCCTCCAATGATGGCTTCATAACACCATGATCCAAGTGATAAAAGCTAAGGAGAATGGGATGAAGAATGGAAATCAATTTGTGAGATTTAAATTGGATTTTGGAGCAATTTTTTGATTTAAATTGAAGGAAATGAAAAGAGGGAAAATGAAGGGGGAAGGGCTGCAGAATTTCGGCCATGGGGTGATGGGGGGAATGGTGTGGGTGTTGTGCACAATTGGTCAAGTCAACCCCCCTCAAATCAAGGTACAATGAGCCTCCAAAACAATACATCTTAACCTACACCTATAAACTCTATTTCACCCATACAAATGAGATGGAGAAATTTTTGAGGGGGAGAAGTGGGCTGCTGAATTCTTCAAGGGGAGAAGTAAATGGGAGTGTGTGGATGTGGGTACGGGTGTGGGGTGATGAAAAATGATAAATATAATACCCCAAACATCCATTTACGCTAAAAAAAGCCTTTTTTTCTTCAATAATTTCTAAACCGTTTTGGCAAATGATTTCGTTCCAAAAACCACATGATAAAATTTTATTTAATGTTTTATGATGCACAAAATTTGTTTCAACTCATTCCAATTTGTAATTTTCCCTAATTAAATGTATTAGTGACGGCTTAAATAATAATAAAATAATATTTTTTCCAGAAAATTTGAAATTTCACCAGCGGCTCAATAAACACCAAATAATAGCAATTACATAGCTAGAATATGTATATTTAATTTTTATAATAAGCTATTTGTATTTTGACTTTTTACAGAAAACCCCCTTATTTTACCGATTTTTCGAAATTTCACCGAAACGATTTTCAAAACGTTACAGTCTATATGCTTTGCATATAGGCGCTCACGTGTATAACACGTGAGGCTTGTTTAGCCTATCAGTAGTTTAATTGCAACGCCTATATGCTTTGCATATAGGCGCTTACGTGTATAACACGTGAGGCTTTTTTAGCCTATCAGTTACTTAAATGCAGCGCCTATTTGTTTTGCATATAGGCGTTCATGTGTTTAACACATGAGACTTGTTCAGCCTATTAGTAGTTTAATTGCAGCGCCTGTATGCCTTGCATATAGGCGCTCACGTATTTAACAAGTGAGACTCGAATAGTGGGGAGTTTCCCCCTTTCTTACTCTCCCCTTTTTTTTATGATGGAACAGGGATACCGAGGTAAACATGGTTCAGGATACTGGTTATGACTCTACAGAGGATATAGCCCAAGAAGTTTGTTGGATAGGGTTGTTCATTTATGAACTTGGACCCATCTTGTATCCAGACAAAATTCTTGAGGCAGGGTATCGCTCAGTTCGGGAGATGGTTCATCTCTGCGAAGTTGAGATATAGAGAGAGGAAGTTGAAACATTGTAGCGGATCCACTCACTGGGATTATTTCTCGAACGTGGATGTTCCTCAAACGAGATTTGAGAAACTGATTAGTAGCGAAATTGGGTATTTGATAGTACACGGGATGTGGGTATGCGATACCGCAATAATTAGCCTTAAGTGCAAGTAGGAGATTGTTGGATATAGTGCCCTCAAGACAATTATTGTAATTGCAGGCACATGATTATAATAATTGAGGGAGAATCTATACAGGTAGAACAATTTTACTGGAAATGATAGTATGCTATCTGGTTTGCTTTATCATTGATGTGTACACGTTTTACTTGTTATTACGTGTCGCACATAATGATGAAGCCTGTAGGATTCTTGTTTGACTACCAGTATTATGATAGTGATCATATACATGAGAGCTGGGTAGTCCATAAGCACATCCTTAAATGTCCATATTCATGGGAGTATCGAGACTGGGGATCGATATTCCGGAGTAGACTAATATATACGTTTCGAGACCCCGACGAGAGGCGGTGGCCGGTCTCACAGGCTATTGGTGTTATGTCACCTAAGATAGTATGTATGTGCTCACTGGAGGTGAGTACACTGGACGGACCCGCCGAGAACTTCTAGATGGTATTGTATCTATCGTCAGATGGAAGTTCTCGAGTGGCATTAGTACAGGTTAGTGTTTTGATCTGAGATCATCATTTGTCTCGTGTGAGTTCCCATTGTACTTTGATTATTACCCTACCATGGCTCAAAGGAGTCATGCAAACAGGTTTTAGTTGGGTATAGTCCCGAGCCATATAGAGGCAGTGAGTAATTGTCCGGGATTCGTCTCTCCTGGTATTAGGAGTCGGTATCGTGCTGTGTTCGGTAGGCTATCACCTCAAATCCGTGGTCACGGTAGATGAGATTTACTGATATGAGTTCAGTAGTTTCTCGCTTAGTGATGAACTTGACTCCAACATGACTTATTGGGTTATTAAGGGTCTGACGTTTCCACCCCCTAGACCCGGTATGCGATACTCTCAGACGAAAAGACCGGACTGGACGAAAATTGTCATATTCAAGCTCAGTAGGGTTTGGATGGACTTGATTGTCGACCTCCCTTTTGAAAGATATCTGGGCAGCCGTTACGTACAGCTAGTGCCGCTGATATGCTTATGATTTTTGGATTTATCCAGTAAATCACTGCCAGCTTATTTTCGAGTCTTTAGAGTCCCACACAGAGGGTTTTTCCGGTTCAGGAAAAATGATGTAGATGACGTATGTTGGTGTACACAGGGTGTCCGATTAAATACGTGTATAGGCTACACAGACTTTAATCGGACGGTTGATAATACTAGCGGCTTAGGATTAAGTCGGATTATTAAATCAGGTTTTGATTTAATAATTTTTATTTATATTTTTAATATGTATACATGTACGAATACGCGTATATGTATTTCGATACGTATACCGGGTTGTATTCCGTATTTATATGGAATTTGTTCTAGAAGATGGACACATCATTTCTTGATTTTTCTTTTATAAAAAATCAAAATGAGGTGGAGAATGAGGTGGTTTGTAGTATGGTAGAGAGGTATGGGTAGATTATTATATAGTATTTTCATTTGTGAATACTATTCTTGGATGATTGCAAAATAATCATGTCATTCTCTTCTCCATGCTTGCTAGTTTTTCCTTCACAAAAGACTTAGCCATTTTCCATGGCTTCTTCTTCTTCACTTCCTCCCTCCTCCTTCTAGGTAGCTCACTTGAGCTTAGGAAAGAGAGAAAAAGATAGTTAAAATATTTCTACATCCTCACTCTTCATTTGTAGCGAGCTTGGAGCGTTGGTCACTTCATTAGGTGAAGCCGGAGCTTGGATCGGTTTCTCTCAGGTGGATCTTCTTCAACAAGGGCGATCACCACTCAAGCTCGATCCGGACAGTATACACGGAGCTTAGAGAGGTCTTCCACGATTGGGTGGACATGAGTCGAAGGTAGTAATCCATATCTTTGCATTCTTGGTTTGCTAGTTTAGGCATTTGGATCGATTCTAGGTTCAGCTTTCCTTCGTGTTTGCTTGAAATTTTTGTTCAACATTCACGCCTCCGCTGCGCCGCGGGCACTAGGGAACCCTACACTTCTCCTAAACAGGTTCCTGTGACAACAGCTCCTTCAACTCCAATCTCTTATAAAAGAATGAGGCCGGAGAGAACTTTACCGCCAGCGGCAAAATCCAATGGAGAAAGATCTAAACGCCATAGGTTTTGGGGCATTACCGTATGTACGGTCTATATGGCCTCGGGAAAAGAAAAAAGTCGTGCCTTAGTGAGTCACCGACCACAAATTCAGTCATTGACGAAGGCTCAAGAGCAACAGCAAAAACTCCAAGAAATGCTGAATAAAATGGTAACACTCACCGAACAAAAAGAGAATCCGGATAAAGAAGCAGAACAGTGTCAAGAGAAAGAGACCGACACATAGTTCTTGCGAAGTGTGCAGGAAAGAAAAGACAAGGAAACTGCAGAGCAAGCTGCTAACATCAAGCAGATGACTTTTCTATTCAAAGACATGGTGGGAATGATGATCCAACCGGAACCTCCGGCCGAAAATCCGCCAATAGTTATCAAGGATGACAGAGTGGAAACATCAAATCCTCTTCTGGCCTTATCAGCGGTCAAGGAAGAAACCATCTCCAAGGCAGCCCTGGATGATTACATTACTCAGCAAATTAGAGCTCACCGGGCCAATAAAGCCACCGGACAAATCGTCAAAATCGGGCAACCATATCCAGCCTGGTATGAACAAATCAAGTACCCTCCGGGATATACGATCCCGAAGTTCCACGTTCACAAAGGAACAGGCAATCCCCACCAGCACTTCGCACAATTCAGAGCTCTGTGGGGCAAACTGAAGGTGACAACAAATTGTTGCTTCGCAAATTCATCGGGAGTTTGTCCGATATAGCTTTCGAATGGTACTCGGGAGCTCCCGAACGACTTCGTAAAAACATTCTCTGAAATGGAGTTATTGTTCACGTAACGGTTCGCCAGCGCAAGTGAACGCACTCCGATCACGGCCCTGATCAATGGTAGGGTAAAGCCGGGAGAAACTTAGGTCCAATACGCGATCTGGTGGCGGAACCTGTGGTCTAAATGCGAACATCATATTGAGGATTCTCCAGCCGTAGGCATGTTCATCGGGACCTTTGATCCTCTGATGACTGTGTCCCAGTTCATGACGTTCTTTAAGCCCACCACCTTTCAAGCTCTGATAGACAAGCTGGCCTAGATGGATCAGATGGGCCATGAACCTTCCTCCTCAAATAATGACCCTCAAAATAACAAGGGTAAAGAGAAAGCTGCTTTCGTTGCCAACACGCAACAATAGTCGAGTGGCCCAAAACCGGCTGCTCGCCAAAACAACGCACGTCCATGCCCGTCCTTGGAAGAAAATCTAGGACGTGGTTACTCGTTACCATGCAACAAGACGAGGAGACTATTTGAACCGGCGATGCGTAATAACCTTATCATATTGCCAGACCCGTGGCGTCCAACGCAACCCAGCGATGCCAACAACCCCAATTACTGCTCCTATCATAGAATAGTGAGCCATCCAATTGAGAATTGCTACATCTACAAAAATTGGGTTGAAGAACATTATCAGCAGGGAAAGTTCACCCTATCTGATAACTGGAGGGTAAACCTACCCCAAAAGCATGCTCCCAAAAAGATGGACGCGTAGGGGGTATCATGCTCGCTTGTGGAGGAAGCTCTGTGGGAAGTAGCTCTTTCTGCAAAAACTAAAAGAATACTGAAAGATCTATAAGTATGTTCGGCAGTCAGGTGGAAAAGCCCACTTGAACCTAAAATAATCGAAGAGATTCTAAAACCATGTCCCACACCGAAAGTTGTTGATAAGAGAAAAAGCCCCCAAGTCAGGCCTTCAAAATCTTCAAAGAAAAAGAAGAAGACCAAGAAGCCCGTGCAGCCTGCCGAGTATGACGACAAGCACACAGAGCTTCAAAAATACATAAACGCGCTGGAAGAATATAACCAGAAGGCGCGGACACTGGTCATGCTCGAAGAATTCCTCAAGCATATTCTTGAGAATGGAGACAGTGACAATGATGAGGGAAATGACTCATCAGAAGAAGCGGAAGACTATGTAACAAGTTGCCACATGGTCTCTCATTCGTTGTTATATGACGAAGAAGCTCCCTCAGCGTCAGAAAATGACATAGAGGAACAGGGGCTAGAATCGGCGCTAAAATCCCCAAAACTGCCAGAAGAAGACCTGATCGAAATACTTTTAAATGAAACCTTTCAAAAAAGCAAAGATGACCGAAAAAGCGAGACAACCATATATAAAAAGGCTAAGCGTCAGCGTCTAAATAAAGAGCTGCGGTGAGGATGAGTAGTAAAGTGCTTCAACCAAACCAAAGCACACCTGCAACAAATAAAACCAGGATCAAAACTGAGAAGCGGTTCGCCAAAAACCTATCAATGGGGATGAAACTGCCACCGCTCATGATGTGCAATCCCGGAATCCCATATTTCTCCAGAGGAGAATCACATCCAAACTACTATTTATATCATCGAAGGGTCGCCCACCCCATCAAGCAATGTGGTGTCTTTAAGAAGTGGTCATAAAGGTATGTTGTCCATCAAAAACACTTCAAGAAGGAGAACCGTGAAGCTCGCGCTCGTCGACATCAAAATTACGAGACAAACGCGCACGAAGAAACGACTGGCAACTGTCATATGGTTGGTACCAGTTCAGAAGAGGGAAAACCTCAAGCTCTCACCTTCGGGAGCGATTCTGAGGACGAACACCCCTCCTCTCTCTTTGAAGACTCCGTCTCTGGAAAAGAGGAGGAAAAGAACTGCGAAAACATTCAGTTGCGTAACCGTACACTACCTAAGAAGATCTTTGGTCCTGCAAACAACAAAAAGGACAAAGGGAAAGGGAAAATGCCCAAGGAAATCGCCTTCGATGAAGAAGTAGTCAAAGAGTGCACTGCAAAGGACCTACATAAGAAAAACAAAGTGGATTATAACGTCCTAACACGTCTGAGGAAAATACTCTGGCAGCTAAACATATTAGACGCTCTCCTCCTGTCCAAAAAGGCACGGGATTTTCTGATCAAAGCGTTACAAAAGCCCGATCGGTTCCAACCTTTCCTCGCAGAAAAAAAAGATGAAAAATGAACTGGCAGAGGTCTACACGGCTGATATCACATTCAGCGATGAAGATCTACTCCTCGGTACATGCGAACATAATCGACGGCTATACGTCACCGGGTACTGCCATGACATCAAGATAAGGAAAATCCTTGTCGATAATGGATCCTCCGTTAATCTTCTCAATGTGAGAGTACTAAAGGAAATTTGCATGAATGTTCAGCATTTTGCCCGAGATAAAATTACCATCTCTGGGTTCGACTCACATTCGTCACGGACACTTGGGTCCGTAATACTAATGCTACGCTTCGGGCTACTCGTCACCGACATCAAATTTCGTGTCATTGATACCAAGACTTACTACAACGCCCTACTCGGTAGGCCCTGCTTAAACGAGTACAACATAATCCCTTCAACACAATATCAGTGTATGAAGTATTTCAAAAATGGATCAGAGTACACTGTCACAGGAGAACTAAATTCGTTCTCGGTGAATGAAGTGTGGAAGTATGAAGACATGAAGTACTTTCTGTCGGACTTCGAGGATACTGAAAGGTGCCACAAGCCGGAGAATAAACAAAAATCCGCGGCCACCATCCCGATCTTTGGAAGAGACACCGAAGAAGACGAACAAATAGTTTACTCGGGGCAACCCGAAAGGCAAAACAATAACCATGGACCATCCACTCCTATTTTGGTCTTTGGCAGCGACTCCGAGGACGAGGCCAATACAGTGTTATCCGTCCGTCTGTCAATGCAGACTCATGCCGAAGCGGATTAGAGTCTACAAATCATGATGGCTCCGCCTCAACACTACAGGGAACTTGATGTGCTCGATACATACAGCGTACAAGAACTGCAAATCTTCAACATGCTTCCTGGAAGAAGAGGTGAAAAGGCAATCCTCTTCTATAAATATACAGAGACCAGGGTAGAAAAAGAAGTCTAGCATGATGTCGACCCTACTCTTGACAAGTTCCATCCCTTCCGTACACCAAGATATTATACGAAGGGATTAAGGAAACTGTTAAAGCGCCAAGGCATACCTCTCGAACAAACGATTCGGCAAACCCAATTCTGCAAAAATATTTGGGACATTCCCAGGACTCAGCGAAAGAAGCATAATGGGAAGATGGAAAAAATTGGGCTCGGATATATTCAGTCCAAGAAGCGAGAGCAAATCTATAGCTTCCGTGTCGTAAACATCTCAAATGAAGAAGAAAACATTCTTCCAAGTAGCAATGACGTCAAATTGGAACAAGATCCTGCTCTAAGAACGTTAAGTCCGCCGCTCGAAGAGTAAATCGAAAAGCTAATAAAAGAAGCTTGTCAGATGAGCCGAGACAACTACGGCCGAGAAATGGCCATATATGAAAAGGCCAAGACGCGGCGTCTCAGTTAGCAAACAATGGAAGAAGTAGACCGTGACGCTCTTCATCCGTAACCCGCTAGTTGCCTTTACGAAGGGGGAAAATCTCGAAGTAAAGGTAAAAATAGGGCAAGGAATGCAAACAGCGTTCAAAGACAGCAAAGCGGGCCCAAGATGCTGTTCAATAGAGAAAGGCTCGATTGGAGCCCGCACTTTATAAAGAAGATGGGTCGGGAATATTCTTTCCCTCAAGACAAGACAGGGAGAATATTCAACCTTGTCATGAAGCACCAAATAATGACACCCTGAACAGATAAACGAGGTCCATCATCCGGATTATTGCTCCTATCACCGAGCAATAGGTCACCCCCTTGAAGCCTGCTTCATCTTCAAGGATTGGGTGGAAGACCAGTATTAACAAGGCAGGTTCGCTTTATCTGACAACTGGAAGGTAAGCCCGCCGAAAAAACACGAGCCAAAAAGGACCTACACCGTCAGGTTAAGACCCGTTCAACCGCAAAAATGGAAGTGTACTCATACCTGCCATGCAATATGATAACACTCTCAAAAGAGAGAGGGTACGAGAGTATGAATGATTTCTTCAGGTGCTTCGCAAATGAAGACGAGGACAAGGTGATCTCGGAATTTCCACCAGTGCCAAAAGAGCTGGAGGACGGGATACACACCACGGTGGACAATCTAAGAAAAATTGACTTAGGGATGGAGAACGATCCGAGGCCGACGTTCATCAGTGAGATACTATCTGAAAAAACAATTAGCTACACTCAAAGACGTGCTTATGCAGTATAAAGACTGCTTCGCATGAAACTACTCCGAAATGCCGGGTCTAGATCCAGAAGTAGCGGTACATAAACTAGCCATATCGCCAGACATAAAGCTAATCAAATAGGTACCAAGAAGGATGCAGCTCGAACTTGAGATGAGTATCAACGCTGAAGTCAAGAAACTAATCGACTCCGGCTTCATCCAAGAAGTTCAATATCCCGACTGGATCGCTAACATCGTCCCGGTGATGAAGAAAAATGGTACAGTTCGCATCTGCGTGGACTTTCGGGACCTTAACAAAGTATGCCCGAAAGATGACTTCCCAGTACCCGTTACCGAGTTGATGATCGATAACACTTCCACCCATGAGATCTTCTCCTTCATAGATGGATCTTCAGGATACAACCAAATAAAAATGGATCCGGAAGACCAGAAGCATATCGCCTTCCAGACACCGTTAGGCGTATTCTGTTACAGGGTGATGCCCTTCGGTTTGAGAAACGCTGGAGCCACATATCAAAGAGCCATAACAAGGATCTTCGATGACCTCATACATGAGATCGTCGAATGCTACATCGACGACCTTGTGGTGAAGAGAAAATCTCATGAAGAATATTGGGAACATCTAAAAATAGCGCTTCAACGTCTTCGGAAATATAATCTGAAGATGAACCCTCTAAAATGTGCGTTTGGAGTCTCCTCAGGAAAATTTCTGGGATTCATCATACGTCACCGAGGCATCGAAATCGATCCCTCAAAAATCAAGGCGATTATGGAAATGTTTCGCCAAGAACCCTTAAACAATTGCGGTCGCTCCAAAAAAAGCTCGCGTATATCCGGCGGTTCATAACCAAGCTTTCCGGAAAATGTCGTCCCTACAGTCATCTCATGAAGAAGGGGACCCTGTTTGTCTGGGATCAGAAGTGTCAAAACGCACTAGACGAAATCAAGCAATACCTGCAGAATCCGCCAGAATTGGCCACACCGGTTAAGGGAAAACCCTTTATCTTATATACAACAGCCCTTAAGGGCTCTCTAGACGCATTATGGGCATAAGAGAACGATCAAGGAAAGGAGAGAGCTCTCTACTATCTAAGTCGAGTTCTCCTGGGAGCAGAAAGCAACTATTCACCCATCGAAAAGTATTGCCTAGCGCTGATCTTCGCAATAACGAAGCTCACACATTGTGCCTTGGCACATAAAGTCTACCACATTTCAAAGGTGGATCAAAGGTGGATCCTCTCAAATATCTAATGTCAAAGGCCATACTGACAGGAAGTCTTGCCAAATGGGCCCTTCTCCTGATGGAGTTCTCGGCAACGTATCGACCACTCAAAGCAGTGAAAGGGCAGGCCATCGTCGACTTTCTCGCGGAGCATCCGATACCAGCCGACTCTTCTCTAAATTGTGAGTTGCCAGATAGACATGCGTTCGATGCAATCGATGAAGAAAAGGAAGAAAATGATTCCCAATGGGAACTCTACTTCGATGGAGCATCTTCCATAAAGAGGCGAAAGCAAAACACTCCCATAATCAAAGCTGGGGTGGGCCTTATTTTTGTGATCCCGTAAGGAGGGATATTACGTTACGCCCTCTCCTTAACGGAGCCAAGGACTAACAACGAAGCTGAATACGAAGTTTTGATAGCAGGTCTTGAGATCTCTATCGACATGGGAATCAAAGACCTCCTCATATATGGAGACTCCCAACTGATCGTTAGCCAAGTAAATGGCGACTATCAGACATGTAAGCAGAACTGATAAAGTAGAGCGAAAGGGTGCAGCAACTACTGACACATATCTCTTCCTATACCCTGGAATGCATACCGCGAGTGGAAAACAATAAGGCGGAAGCGTTGGCGAAATTGGCTAAGGAATTGGCCGATGAAGACCTCGATGACATAAGGATCATTATGTAAAACTGCAGGATCCTCACGCCAACAGATATATCTTCGGAAGACCTGTTAGAGTCATTCGAAGGAAACGAAATGACCGAACAAGTAGCCCTTCAAATAGAGGATGAAGAAAAGGTCAAGGACTTGAGGGAAGTCTTCATAGACTACTTCAAGTCAAAACGAACGCCCGAAAATTCGTCATCTAGACATCGGCTCATGAAACGAGCTTTGTCATTTGTCTTCGCCAATGATACTGTATATAAGAGATCATTCGACTGCTTATGACTAAGATGCCTGGGACCGGAAAAAGCAAAGAAAGTCGTCCAAGAAATACGTGATGGACTCTGCGGTTCTCATCAAGCTGGGCCAAAGATGAAGATGAAGATAAAAAGATTGGATTATTATTGGCCCATGATGATTCAAGACTGCCTCGAATATGCGAAGCAGTGTCACTCGTGCCAAATTCATGGGGACTTCATACATCAACACCCAAATCTGCTGCACCCGACAGTGGCCAGCTGGCCGTTCGAAATGTGGGGAACCGATATAATCAGCCCTATCGAACAGGCATCATCCAAAGGACACCGATTTATACTGGCAACAACCGACTACTTCTCTAAGTGGGCAGAAGTGTATGTCGATGTACAACACCCCACGACTTGCGGGGAGGCGGAAATATGAAAAACGATCTTGTTCTTTGCTTAAACATCGACTAACCGCAAGAATCGAAGCTAAACGATAACTAACATCAAACATAGAAGTTAACAACTACTATGTAAAGGGATTATACCTAAAGAACCGTGTCCTTCGTCTTTACGAACTCCACCTCCTCCTCGGCCTTCTCCAAGTAGTAGACGATCCACCACGAGAGCTTTACTCCAAGCTTTGCCTCTAAACTTGAGGCAACTAGGTTTCTTTAAGTGCTAATCAAAGTATCTAGATGATATAGAGTGAGGGTTATGGATTAAGTAGTCTAACTAATCCTTGTACTCAACACATGAGAGGGGAGGATTAGGGTTTGAAGAGAGGAAGCTTGAGGAGAGAGAAGGTGAGAAGAATAATTGATATGAGAAAATGAGTTATCATAATATATATGAAGCATTAAGATTTATCAATAAAAGAAAAACAAATGATGAATAATCATGCTTCATAAATATCTAATGGTGATTCATTACCATGAGTCATTAAGCATTTATGATGCATTAATGACATGGATGAATCACTCATATGACTCACTAATCTCATTCAATGTATATGCCACCTTAACCTCCTTAGTCACCATCTTCTAGAAGCTTCTCGCGCAATTACGAGAACGCCGCTCCTATCCACGAAAACGCGGAAAAACTTTAGACTGTATAAATCCAATAACCGGATACTAGTAACTGGCTTAAACCAAAGCCGACTAGTAAAAACTGTCCGAAAGTCGTACGTGCGTAAACACACGTATGCGTCCGAACCCTTGTCGTAAAACCATACGACCTCTATATCGTTTCTCCTGGATTAGGGAAACTCTCTGCGTGGGACTCTAGAGACTCGACTACTACGCTGGCAGTGGGTTTAACCACAGACCGCAAGCGGCACTAGCTGTACGTAACGGTCCCCAGGTAGATGTCGATAAGAAGGCCGATGAGGAAACCCATCCGAACTCCTACTGAGCCTGCTGTGACAATCTCCATACAGTCCGGTCCGTTCGTCTAAGACTATCGCATATCGGGCCTAGGGGCGGCAAGCGTCAGTCCCCTAATAGCGGTATAAGTCGTGTCGGAGCGAAGCCCATTACACCCTGAGAAACTACTGGAACCTACCAGCAAATCTCTCTTGCCCTGGCCAGGGACTTTGCGTAATGGCTCTCTGACACAGCGCGATATCAACCCCCAATACCGGGAGAGACGAATCCTGTCTAACCGCCACTGCCTCCAAGTGCTCGGGACTGCACCCAACTGCTACCTGTTTGCACGTTTCCTTTGAGCCGTGGTAGGGTAGCAATCTAAGAATAGTGGGACACACTCGAGGCGAAGTAGCAGTGTCAAGTCTGCGGACTATGCTGTACTCATGTCACCTGGGAACTGCTTACTGACGACTGGTATAAAACCAACCAACAGTTCCCTGTGAGTCCTGTTCGGTGTACCCGTAACCTAACGAGCACCTGCATACTATCTCCAGTACAACGTACTGACGGCTGTGGGACAGACCATCTCCCCAACTGGGATAAGAAGCGTACACACTAGTCTACTCCAGAGTATCGATGCCCTGTCTCGATAATCCTACGGCTAGGGACCTGAATAAGGATGTGCTTGTAGACTACCCAGCCCCCACTAGTGTGACTGCCATCACAACGCCGGTAGTCAAGCAAGATCCTAAGAGCTCTATCAATACGTATACTCACATATTAAGATAGAAAAACCAAGTTGCATACTACCATGTTTAGCAAGACTGTTATATACATATGAATATCCCAAGCTTCCATTAAGTAATATACAAACTAGTATGATACAGTAATGGCCTTCTAGGGCATAAACACTAACAATCTCCCACTTGCACTAGGGCCATGTACTGGCGTATCGAAAACCGATGATCTCGAGTAGCCTCTCGAACTGAATCTGAGGTAGGGCCTTAGTGAATGGATCAGCAATGTTATCCTCTGTATTTACTCTCTTTACCTCGATCTCCCGGGGATCTACGATCTCCCTGATCAGGTGATACCGCCTTAAGATGTGTCTGGACTTCTGATGGGACCAGGGTTCCTTCGCTAAAGCTATAGCACCGTTGTTGTCGCAATATAGAGGTATTGGACCAACACTGGTAGGAACCACCTGAAGTTCTATGAGGAACTTCTTCATCCAGACAGCTTCTTTTGCGGCATCGCAAGCAGCTATGTACTCCGCTTCCATTGTTGAGTCAGCTACGGTGTCCTGCTTGGAACTCTTCCAACAGACCGCCCCTCCATTGAGGGTAAAGACATAACCCGACATGGACTTGGAGTCATCCTTGTCACTCTGGAAGCCGGAATCAGCATAGGCCTCCATCTTGAGGTCGTTTCCGCCGTAAACCAAGAACATCTCCTTAGTCCTCCTCAGGTACTTGAGAATGTTCTTTACTGCTATCCAGTGATTCTCCCCTGGGTTTGCCTGATACCGGCTTACAACGCTCAATGCGTATGCTACATCTGGTCTGGTACATAACATCACATACATTATAGAGCCTACCGCAGAAGCGTAGGGTATAATCGACATGCATTCCCTTTCCAAATCAGTCTTGGGAGACATCTCTTTGGAGAGGGTGATTCCGTGACAAGCCGGTAGGTTACCGCGCTTAGAATCTTCCATACTGAATCTTTTCAATATGGTGTCTATGTACCTGGACTGTGAGAGTCCCAACATCCTCTTCGATCTATCACGATAGATCTGGATCCCCAGAATGTAGGTGGCATCACCCAGGTCCTTCATGGAGAATTTCTGTGACAAGAATCTTTTGACTGACTGTAGCATAGGAATATCATTTCCTATTAGGAGAATGTCATCCACGTACAGGACGAGGAATACAACAACTCTCCCTACAATCTTACTGTATATGCATGGTTCATCTGGATTTTTGATAAAGTCGAATTCTTTGACAGTATCATCAAAACAGATGTTCCAACTTCGCGACGCCTGCTTTAGTCCATAAATGGACTTAAGCAGCTTGCATTCTTTACCGCTGCTCCCACTCTGAATGAATCCCTCTGGCTGATCCATATAGACGCTCTCTTCTAAATTTCCATTTAGAAAGGCCGTCTTTACGTCCATCTGCCAGATCTCATAATCGTGGAAGGCAGCAATAGCAAGAAGGACCCGAATGGATTTCAGCATAGCCACTGGAGAAAAGGTTTCGTCATAGTCCAAACCAGGTCTTTGACGGAAACCCTTTGCAACAAGTCTAGCTTTATAGGTTTCAACCTGTCCATCTACACCAATCTTCTTTCTGAAGATCCACTTGCATCCTACGGGTTTTACCCCGTCTGGAGCAGTATCCAAAGTCCATACTTTGTTAGTGTACATGGACTCCATTTCGGTCCGCATTGCATCCAGCCATTTTACCGAGTCGCCGCTCTGAATGGCTTGTTGGAAGCTAGTAGGGTCGTCATTATCAATGACGCAATCTTCTCGATCCCCGTCTATGAGAAAACCGTAGTATCTCTCGGGCGGATAAGACTGCCTACTACTTCGGCGGATAGGCGCTGGTATGTCCCATTCTTCTGAAACTTCTTGTTCTACCAAACTTTCAGTAACAGCTTGTGGCTCTGGAATTTCTTCCAGTTCTACTGCGCTCCCACTCTTCTGATTTTCTAAAAATTCAGTTTCTAAGAAGCGGGCATGACGAGAAACAAAAACCTTTTGTTCCTCTGCGTAGTAGAAGCAATATCCCATGGAGTTCTTTGGATATCCCACAAACTTACACTCTACTGAGCGTGCCTCGAGCTTGTCCGGATGCTGCTTTTTTACAAAAGCTGAATATCCCCATGTCTTCAGGTACTGAAGATGGGGTTTCTTCCCACTCCACATCTGATATGGCGTGGTAGGCACAGTCTTGGTTGGAACTTTGTTCAAAAGATATGCCGCTGATTCTAGCGCATAACCCCAGAATGATCGCGGTAACTCAGCCTTACTCATCATGGAACGAACCATATCTAATAGGGTTCGATTCCTCCTTTCCGATACACCGTTGTGTTGTGGTGTGTATGGAGGAGTAAGCTGAGAGAGAATTCCTTTCTCTTTTAAGTAACCCAGGAACTCGGCACTTAAGTATTCACCACCTCGATCAGATCTCAGTGTCTTAATACTTTTGCCTGTTTGGTTTTCCACTTCATTCTTGTATTCTTGGAATTTCTCAAAGGCCTCGGATTTATGCTTCATCAAGAAGATATGTACATACCTAGAGAAATCATCCGTAAAAGTAATGAAGTAGGAATAACCACCTCGCGCATGTGTAGACATCAGACCGCACACGTCACTGTGTACGAGTCCTAAGAGCTCGCTCGCTCTTACTCCGTGTCCAGTAAACGGAGTCTTTGTCATCTTTCCCATGAGACAAGATTCACAAGTGGCATAAGATTGATATTCAAACGGATTCAAATATCCTTCTCTATGTAACTTCGTTAATCGTGTTTCATTGATGTGACCTAGTCTACAATGCCATAAGAAAGCCTGATTCATTTCTGGAGACTTTCTTTTAAGTGCGTTCTGGACATTGAAAACCTGAGCTTGATTCAATACGTATATACCGTCATCTAATGTACCGGACCCAATCAGAACTTGATTTAGGTGGATGTGAACTACATCGCTTACGAATGTAAAGTCATATCCCTCTCTTGAAAGTGAGGACACTGATATGATATTACAAGTCAAACTAGGTACATACAGACAGTTACGCAGAATCAATATCTGCCCACTTGTCAAACCTAGGCGATATTCTCCTACGGATTCAGCGTCCACGCTCATTCCGTTTGCTACTCTGAGAGACAAATCACCTATCCTTATAACTTTACGGTTTCTCAAAGCATGTAATGAATTACAGATATGAGATCCTGCTCCAGTATCTAGTACCCAGGAAGTAGAGTTAATTGACAAACAGTTCTCAATTACAAACACACTTGAGGCTGAAGCCACAGCATGCTTCGTATCCTGGTTACTGGCTTCCAAAGCCGTGCAATCTTTCTGCCAATGTCCGTTCCCATAACAATAGGAACATCCCTCCTTGCCTACACCAAGTCCCGAAACTTCTGCTCTTTCCTTTCCTTCTACTTTACTGACACTGTATATCGGCTTTGTAGAGGTCTTCTTCTTTTCATCCTTTGCTTTCGCCCTGGATGTAGAAGAAGAAGGTCCCCCATTAAGCAGAGCTTGTGTCTCCCTGGTTTTTTTCAGGGTATAAGTAGAGGGTAGGGACTGTGGAAATAAGTCAGCATATGACCTGTTTCCCAACGTGGTCTCCAGGTCCTTGAGCTCATCAATATAGCTAGTCATCGTAAGGACGTCGTCCCTTACAGATGACCCGTCAGCCAACCTCGCTTGAATTAAATCGTTCGAGGCCTCATATCTTGCGATATGAGATTGCTCTCCATATAAATCTTTGTTATGGAGAAAAATGGAAACAGAGTCCATCTTCCCGTGCTGCTTCTGGTATATACCATCAACTGAAGCCAACACGAGGCACTTGGCTTTCGCTTTATCCTTTTCCTTTGTCTGACGGATATCCATATCCGTGACGGTGGAAACTGGACCTGGGACGGCGGGATTTTGAGTAGTAATAGGGTGGTCCAGCTTGTCATAGGCAATGGTCATCTGGACAGATCTTTGCCAGTCATATAAGTTAGATTCAGTCAACTTGTTATCTAGATGTAACCTAGTCATGGTCACAAGGTCGCTGCAATGAGAGAGAGAGAAGAAAACACTTTAGCATGATGCTCTTGCAAATTTAGATTGGTTTTTAATTTATCTAAACTGGATGGCTCCCACTGTTTCTCGAATCCTTCCTCAAACCATAAAAGAAGAATTAGCCAGGACTATTCTCACTGTACAATACTTGCTTAACCGTTCAGCCAGGCTAGTGTCGGTACTTCGAGGGAGGTTTTCCAACACTTTCGCGAAGTTCCTTAATTAAATAACATCTTTTCTCTGGGGGCGTAACCCCGCTGACACCTTTCTTGACACCTACTTGGTTTATAGCATTGATCGTTAAGTGAAGAATATCCTGATAAGTAGCATATACTCACAGTAGGATCGGGATCCAAATATCATTGTATGATAATGTTGAAGGAATCCTACCAACATTCATCAAACTCCAAATGGTATGCAACTCCTTGCAAATTTCAGTTTCTTTAGAAATTCCCGATATATATTTTTGCCCCATGTTCTTATGACCTTGACGAAAGCCAACAAATCATAAAACACATGTCAAGTTCTGCCCATCATTATCTTGTTAATTTGAACCCACCCGTATATACCCTTGACGAAAGCCAACAAGGTTATACGACTGTCCCAAACCAACTCATCTATCTATGCAACAAATGAATACCCCAGCAGCTACCAAACACTATGCCTTGACGAAAGCCAACAAACATAGCTTGAATACTACTGACCATTCATAAGAAATGACGGAGGGCTACGACTGGTTTTGGCGAAACCGTGAACGTAGTGAACTTGATATAACCGAAGGAACCTGATAGCTTTTAAAAGGAGTGGTTAAAGCTCCATATTTAAAAATATCTGTTTTAAAATTTAACCGAGTGGTTTCTTTTAAATTGTTCCAACGATTAAACTTTTGGTTTATTTTCTTTGCATTATAAATAATGCGTCCCATCATTAACCTATCATTGCAGAAAACAACGAAAATACAACGTCCTCTTATGCCATCCGCATTCGCCACGGGGTCCCGTCATCACCCGTTAGGTTACTTAACTAACGACAGAGCGGGGGCTTGGCTAGCACGGGTGTAAAACATAAGTGACGTCTAAATAGCTATCATATATATAGATATTTTACATTCGTCTAACGCAATGATATTCATTCCAGATCACAGATGAACTTAATTGGATTTGCAAGCAATCCGTGTTTGTTTTGAGCATGCAACAAAAGACGGATTACACAGTTGTGATGAATAGCCATTACCCCACCCAAGACCCCAACGGGTACGGCAAACTACCCACCCGGCAGTTTGTGCACCCCACCTTGGGTCTGTCCTAGGAGCAAAAACAGTAAAATGAAATAATACAACGGTGGCTACAACCGCAACCTGGATGTGCCCCGCAAAATAATATTACAACAAATTACATTTACATCAAATGAATTAAATAACAACCCATCACATAACCCCGGCTATACATCACAACAGTCCAACACAGTTCATATACACAAACAGATAAAATCAATTACAGATATGTGCAACCCCCTGCCAACCGACATACTAGCAGTTAGGGGAGGTTTACGAACACATAATACAAACACAGATATAATCCAACAAGCAAATACTGTATAATTTCGATCGATTAAACACTTTTAATTTTGCTCTAATACTTCTCTATAAATCTGAAACCTGAGCAAAAATAAAAAATTCCAGAAAATACCAAATATCACAGAGAAGCAACACAGGAAAATTGGGTTCCTGAATCGCCAACTCGGCGGCGGAATCGCGGCGGATCGATGGGATCCGCCGCGGTTCCGCGGCGCTTTAGGCGATTCAGGGGCCCAATTTTCTTGGGTGTTCTTCTACTGTCTTTTCAAGCTTTCTGAACATCCCTGAAAAAAATTTGGACTTCATTTAAAAATCGACAGAAACACATGATTTCGGGCTTTTCCGGTTTCGTTTTTTTCGTTCGAAATTCATACAAATTTGCAGTAAGTTATTTATTGTTTAGCGAGGCTCTGATACCACTGTATGTCGATGTACAACACCCCACGACTTGCGGGGAGGCGGAAATATGAAAAATGATCTTGTTCTTTGCTTAAACATCGACTAACCGCAAGAATCGAAGCTAAACGATAACTAACATCAAACATAGAAGTTAATAACTACTATGTAAAGGGATTATACCTAAAGAACCGTGTCCTTCGTCTTTACGAACTCCACCTCCTCCTCGGCCTTCTCCAAGTAGTAGACGATCCACCACGAGAGCTTTACTCCAAGCTTTGCCTCTAAACTTGAGGCAACTAGGTTTCTTTAAGTGCTAATCAAAGTACCTAGATGATATAGAGTGAGGGTTATGGATTAAGTAGTCTAACTAATCCTTGTACTCAACACATGAGAGGGGAGGATTAGGGTTTGAAGAGAGGAAGCTTGAAGAGAAAGAAGGTGAGAAGAATAATTGATATGAGAAAATGAGTTATCATAATATATATGAAGCATTAAGATTTATCAATAAAAGAAAAACAAATGATGAATAATCATGCTTCATAAATATCTAATGGTGATTCATTACCATGAGTCATTAAGCATTTATGATGCATTAATGACATGGATGAATCACTCATATGACTCACTAATCTCATTCAATGTATATGCCACCTTAACCTCCTTAGTCACCATCTTCTAGAAGATTCTCGCGCAATTACGAGAACGCCCCTCCTATCCGCGAAAACGCGGAAAAACTTTAGACTGTATAAATCCAATAACCAGATACTAGTAACTGGCTTAAACCAAAGCCGACTAGTAAAAACTGTCCGAAAGTCGTACGTGCGTAAACGCACGTATGCGTCCGAACCCTTGTCGTAAAACCATACGACCTCTATATCGTTTCGCCTGGAGTAGGGAAACTCTCTGCGTGGGACTCTAGAGACTCGACTACTACGCTGGCAGTGGGTTTAACCACAGACCGCAAGCGGCACTAGCTGTACGTAACGGTCCCCAGGTAGATGTCGATAAGAAGGCCGATGAGGAAACCCATCCGAACTCTTACTGAGCCTGCTGTGACAATCTCCATATAGTCCGGTCCGTTCGTCTAAGACTATCACATATCGGGCCTAGGGGGCGGCAAGAGTCAGTCCCCTAATAGCGGTATAAGTCGTGTCGGAGCGAATCCCATTACACCCTGAGAAACTACTGGAACCTACCAGCAAATCTCGCTTGCCCTGGCCAGGGACTTTGCGTAATGGCTCTCTGACACAGCGCGATATCAACCCCCAATACCGGGAGAGACGAATCCTGTCTAACCGCTACTGCCTCCAAGTGCTCGGGACTGCACCCAACTGCTACCTGTTTGCACGATTCCTTTGAGCCGTGGTAGGGTAGCAATCTAAGAACAGTGGGACACACTCGAGGCGAAGTAGCAGTGTCAAGTCTCAGGACTATGTTGTACTCATGTCACCTGGGAACTGCTTACTGACGACTGGTATAAAACCAACCAACAGTTCCCTGTGAGTCCTGTCTGGTGTACCCGTAACCTAACGAGCACCTGCATACTATCTCCAGTACGACGTACTGACGGCTGTGGGACAGACCATCTCCCCAACTGGGATGAGAAGCGTACACACTAGTCTACTCCGGAGTATCGATGCCCTGTCTCGATAATCCTATGATTAGGGACCTGAATAAGGATGTACTTGTAGACTACCCAGCCTCCACTAGTGTGACTGCCATCACAACGCCGGTAGTCAAGCAAGATCCTAAGTGCTCTATCAATACGTATACTCACATATTAAGATAGAAAAACCAGGTAGCATACTACCATGTTTAGCAAGACTGTTATATACATGTGAATATCCCAAACTTCCATTAAGTAATATACAAACTAGTATGATACAGTAATGGCCTTCTAGGGCATAAACACTAACAAGAAGCAGTACCGCTAAGGGAGGTGAAGATGAAGAATATCCTCCATTTCTTCAAGACCCATGTCATATATCAGTTCGGATCTCCACGACGGGTTATCTCGGATAATGGACCAGCTTATAGAAGCCACAAAATAAGTCGCTTCGCATAGCAGCATAAAATAGATTGGAGATACTCTTCAGTCTATAATTTTTGGGACAACAGTCTAGCTGAAGCCTTCAACAAGACATTGACCAAGAATATAAAAAGGATGGTGTTCAGAAATAAAAAAAGATTGGCATTAAAGGCTATATGAAGCTTTTTGGGCGTACCGAACAACATTCAAGATGGACACAAATACAACACCATACGCATTGGTGTTTGGCACGAAAGCAGTGCTCCAACTGGAGATAGAACTACCCTCTTTACGAGTAGCAGTTCAATACGAGCTAACAGATGAAGAAAATACTCATCTTAGGCTCGAAGAGCTCAACGCCCTCGAAGAAACTCGCCTTATAGCACATCAAAATCTGGAAGCTTATAAGGCAAGGACGACTCAGTCATATGAAAGACTGACCAGGCCGAGAACATTCTGCTAAGGCGAACACGTGTTAGTTGTCAAAAAAACGATGATTCCCAATCATGCAAAGCGGGGAAGTTTGAGCCAAATTATGAAGGCACGTACATCAAAGACAAAGTCTACCAAGGTGGAGCCTACCTGCTCATGGATATGTATAGCGAGAGGTCATTCCAGCTAATAAATGGATGATTCCTCAAAAAGTACTATACTTGAAGATTCATGACTTAGGTCAATGATAGATGACGAAGCTTGTGTCCGCTCGCTATCTTCCTGAGTCAGAACTTTCAAAGTAGTACCAAATGATGTTCTTCCCAAAACATGGGAATATTGGACCGAGAAGTCTTTAAACTAATATTAGACCACTACGTCCTTAAACTAGTTTTGGACCGAAATGTCCTTAAACTAAAAACTCGCCCTAAAGTACGACGATAATGGACCGCCATGTCCTTAAAACTAACACGTTTAGCCCTACGGTAGATCCCTATATTGACCATCGTATATAATCCACGGGCATAAACAATTCATAGCTCTCCCACGTCCTACATGATGCGGTCCTTCAGAAAAGATCGGCGCCTGCAACTAATGGTGAATTTGTTAGTTATATGTATGTCCTAGAGGCCATTACTGTACATGCGATATATATTGTAGTGGATGCTTGGACATATATAGGGAGGACTTTCTTGCTCGACATGATAGTATGCTTTCTGGTTACACTTTATCTTAATATGTACACTTATTATCTCTCTATTACATGTTGATAAAGCCGTTAGGATGAGTACTTGACTACCAGGATTATGATGCGGATCATACTAGTAGAGCAGAGGTAGTCGGTAAGTATATCCTTAGATTGTTCCTAGTCGTGGGAGTATCGAGACAAGGCATCGATACTCCAGAGTAGACTAGCGTATGCGCTTCTCGACCCATATGATGGGCGATGGATGATCCCATATCCATTGGAGTTTGACATCAGAGAAGGTATACGGGTGCTCAGTGGAGACTGGGTACATTGGACGGACTCGCCGAGAACTCCTAGATGGTATTATACCTATCGTCGGCAATTCTCTGGTAACACTGGTACAGGTTAGTCTGTAGACCCGAGATCGTCATAGAGTCTTGTGTGATTCCCACTGTGCTTTGATTCCCACTGTGCTTTGATTTCCACCATACCACGGTCAAGAAATCGTGCAAAAAAGTGGTTTTTGGGTACAGTCCCGAGTCACATAGAGGCAATGAGTGATAGGAGGGGTTTCGTCTCTCCCGGTATTGAGAGTTGATGTTGCGCTATGCTCGATTGGCCATAACAGGAAATCCCTGGCCAGGGTTGCTGAGATTTATTGGTAAGTGTTACTAGTAGCTTCTTGAACCGTTATGGACCTCGCATCGACAAGACTTATCAGGCTATTGGGGTCTGACGTTATACCACCCCCAGGTTGTGATATGCGACATATCAGATGAAGAGACCGGACTGTACGGTAGTGTTACTGATTGGATTCGCAGGAGTACGAGCATGCTTGCTTGTTGATCTTCTGATCACTCAATACCCGGGTGGCCGTTACGTTTAGCAGACCGCTTGCGGCTTGTGGGCGTTTGATATGATCATCACCTACTGCCAGCGTATTGACGAGTCTTGAGAGTCCTACACAGAGGTTTCCTGGTTCATGCGAAACGGAGTAGGAGCACATATGTGATATGTGCGGGACCGAGATTAATGCGATATGAGATACCGCATTCTATTCTCGCGACTTGTGACTTCGGTCGGTTATATGTGATATAGCCAAGTTATCGGATCAAGTGTTTATTCGATAAGTTGTTACATTTGATATTAGTCGGTTATATGTAATATAGCTGGATTATTAAATCAAGAGTTGATTTAATAATTTAATGTAGAATTATATATTTGATATATTAAATTACATTAACTAATATTTGCTCACTTAAAGATTTCTTTTTTCACTTGGATTGTGCACTTACTATATATGTGATATATATTAATGTACAATATATTGTGTCATGCTAAATACCACATGCAACATGGGTATATGAGACTTACACAAACCTTATGATAATCTTAGGTTTTTATTTATCAAAGTAAATCATATAATTAGTGGATATTGGACAAATGGTTGAAGCTTGTGGAACCATTGACCAAGTCCACTAATTTGTTTTACTATAGATATTTATTTAACCTAACCATAACCATTAGCCTTAGTTAAGTCTCTACAAGGGTTAATATGGGATATTAACTCACCCATGGTTGCTACACTCTCACTCTCTCATGAGTTTTGATTCTTCATTTTCTTCTTCATTGAAAAAGCTTGCTAGCTTTTCTTCAAGTGAGAAAATAATGTGAGAAAAATAAAACTAAAGTGAGCCCACTTCCTACTTCATCATCATCTACTATTAACCATTTAGTTTAGGGTGTTTGCTTCACTAATCTCACCTTTAGTGAAGAGGTAGCATGAGCTTGAGTCTCCTCGACGTAGATCATCTTCGGCCTCGACGACATCAAGCAAGCTTGTTCCGTACATCTCTAGGAGCCTTTCTAGAGTCCGAGGAGTTCACTACTTGGAGCGAAAGGACTACTACACAGAGCATTTGAAGTGAAGGACCGGTCTATAAAGGTTGTATTCCTTCTTCTCCTTAGTTTGTAAAGTGTTTACAATCTAGAAAACCCTAAGTCTCTAGTTCGATCCTCGTTCGGGGTCTTTAGCTCTCTAGAAAATTTTGAAATGGCGTGTTCGATACCCTAGTAAACACCGTGAGGGTGCTAAGGAACCCATCAGTGGTATCAGAACCTAGCTAGAGCATTAGGCATTGCGTAGGCAAAATTAAAAGTCCGATCGAACTCCGAAAACCCTAATTTTCCCTCTTTCTGGAAATTTTTCAAAAAGTTGGATTTTTCCATGTTAAAAATATTCAAAAAATCATGCAGCTAATTCTATGGACACACCTAAAGAATGAAATCCTAACTCGTCTAAGTGACCGCGGATCCGCGGCCAAAACATAGTTTTGGCGGCGGATCCGCGGCGCCACTTAAGAGGCTTGGATCGGGCCCTTCAGCTGTAGGTCCGTGGGTACTATGGTATGTCTCTAGTTAACATTAACAATGCTTAAGTGTTGAGCTTTCTGGGAAATTTGGGAATTCGTTGATTCGATCGAAATATTTAACGTCGCCTAACTTTCTGTGATTGTGATACAATATTTGGAATCTGCTATAATTAGTTATGTGATAACTAGTTTGAATTTTATAAATCTAGCAGTTTAGTCTCATTTGATCGGTTGCCACGGGATTTTGATGTGGATCAAAAGTCCGTCGCAATTACGTAGCGTACGCGGATACTCGCCGGGTAACCTTACTAGATAGCCACGCCCCATAGCTCCGACCAAGTGACCGTAGGAGAACCCCGTCGCCAAAAGCATCCGTTCGGGTGCTCATGGCAGCGGTGTTCCGTCTTAGTGCACTTCGTCGACGGCATCGGGGGGTGCGACCGTCGAATAAAGATTCCGACGAGCATTCGATCGGGTTATCAGGAGTCTTGTTGAATTACCCGACAGGTTATTGGAAAGTGTTTTCAATATCGAGACTAAAAAGCGGGGTTTATAATTGTTAGGCATTAGATGTCTAAGGAATTCATTTGGTTAGGCATGAAATCCAATGTATGTGATATATTAGGTTTATGATGTCTAAGGTGGTTGCGGATTCCAACCGTTGTAGTTTTTCACTTTCTTTTCTGCGACCGTAAGTGTAATATGTGGTGTATCGCCAGTTTCGGTGCTATATGTCAATGACAATTGGGATACGTATATTTACTTACGTTGATGACATGTGATGTTATGTGTTGCTGTGATATGTTATATTGGATCATCGTGTTTTGAATAGCCGGGGTTTTTTATGTGAGATGAGGGTTTTTATTTTCATTCATGTAAAAGCTTGTATATAATATTCTTTTATTGGGGCACTTCCGGGTTGAGGATGATGTCACCATTGATATATATTATTTACTTTTCCGCATTAGGATAGACCCAAGGCGGGGAGCACAAGTAACCGGGTTCTAGGGTCCAGTGGGAGACCATCTCAAGGAGTTGAGACCGGATCTCCTAACTCTAGAATTGGGAGGGTTGCTTGCCGCTCTCGTAGGGGTCTAGGAATATGGGTTTGGCTATTCATCACGACCGTGGAATCCGTGTTTTTACTGGCTTAAATAAAACACGGAATTCCTAGTATATCTAATATTTCATATGTGTTTCTTCTGCTGCTGATATTCTGTGATGTGATCACTGTAAAATGTTCAGACGAATGCCTATATTATATATATGAAATATAATTAATTTTGCTGCTTTCGTTTCAAATGTGATGCTTAGGAAGTATATATTGATGTGACTTCATTAATGAGATTATGTTGGATATGTATGCCCTAGAGGACATTATTGTATAATACTAGTTTGTATAATACATTTTGGAGGCTTGAGATATATATACGGGTTTACGACAGTCTTGCTCGATATAGTAGTATGCTACTTAGTTTGTTTCTATCTTAATATGTGTATATGTTTCTTTTAACATATCGCTAATACATATTGATGGAGCCCTTAGGATCTTTGCTTGACTACCGGCGTTGTGATGGCGATCACACTAGTGGGGGCTGGGTAGTTTATAAGCACATCCTTATTTTGGTCCCTAGTCGTAGGATTATCGAGACAGGGCATCGATACTCCACAGTAGACCGGTGCATACGCTTCTCGTCCCAGCAGGGGAGATGGTCTGTCCCACAGCCATCAGTACGTCATACTGGAGATAGTATTCAGGTGCTCATTAGGTTACGAGTATACTGGACAGGACTCGTCGGGAACTGTTGATTGGTATTATACCTATCGTCAGTTAACAGTTCTCAGGTGACATGAGTACAGCTTAGTCCGTTGACTTGATACTGCCACTTCGCCTCAAGTGTGTTCCCACTGTTCTTAGATTACTACCCTACCACGGCTCTATTGAGTCGTGCAAACAGGTAGTAGTTGGGTGCAGTCCCGAAGCAGTTAGAGGTAGTGACGGTTAGACAGGATTCATCTCTCCCGGTATTGGGAGTTGATATCGCGCTGTGTCTAGGAGAGCCATTACACATAGTTATCCCTGGCCAGAGCAAGCGAGATTTACTGGTAGTGTTTCCAGTCATTTCTCAGGGTGTTCTGGGCTACACTCCGACACGACTTGTACCGCTATTAGGGGTCTGACGTTTTCCACCCCCGTAGGCCCGACATGCGATACTCTTAGACGAACAGACCGGACTGTATGGAGATTGTCACATTCAGGCTCAGTAGGAGTTCGGATGGGTTCACCTCATCAATCTTCTTATCGGCATCTACCTGGGGACCGTTACGTACAGCTAGTACCGCTTGTGGCCTGTGGTTAAACCCACTGCCAGCGTAGTGTCGAGCCCTTAGAATCCTACACAGAGGGTTATTCGTCTTTGGGCAAAACAGAGTAGAGGTCGCATGGTTTTGCGACGGGATTCGTTCACATCCACGCACTTGTGCACGTTTGGTGTCCGGGCAGTTATTACTAGCGGGCTTTGGTTTAAGCCAGATCCTAGTATTTGTTTTGGGATTGGTTTTGTCTCATTGTATTCGTGTTCCTCGGAACACGGATGTGGGTGTGTATGCACAGTTGACAGAGGCAGAGGCAGAGGATTCTCATTAGGGTTGTTGACCGTTGACTTTTTCCAAACCCTAATGAAAATGAGAAATATGATTAATGATATTAATTAAAGATAATTATGTCATGGTTAGGTTGACCATTTGACTTTTGTTGACATTTTGACTTTGGTTGACCGGTTGACTTATGTTGACAATTTGACCATCATCATTTCATATGGAAGATACTTCTTGATTCTTGCAAAATTCATTTAATGTGAAATGATAATGGTCATTCCAAATGAACCATCATAAAATTTTTTTAATTATTATTATTAATTCATTATTCTCTCATATGAGAGTATGGTTGCAAAAAGTAGCTCATTCTCTCTTGCTCTTTCTCTCTCATATTTGGAGCTCTCTCTCTTCCTCTCAAAGCTTAAGTGTTCCATGTATTGGAAATCATAAGATCTTGAGACAAATCCATCAAGACTCATCTCTACTCTTTCTAGGGTTCTTTGTCTAGCAAACCAAGCACTCTAGTTACCTCTTAGTTGAGGTAGGAGCTCAAGTTCGAGGCCCTCGGGTGGATCTATCTTCGGCAAAGAGAAGACGACGAGGAGGAGCCGTCTACGCCACTACAAGGAGCAAGCAAGAAGGAGAACCACATCAAGAAGAGAAGGAGTTCAATACCTAGGTATAACCATTCTACATAGTAACTAGAACTTGTAGTTAATATGTTAGTTTTTGTTTAGCAAAGATCCTTCATTGATGGTCCATTTTATCTTATGAGAAAATTTTGATTTTTACCTATTCCGCCTCCCCGAAAGAACCGGGGTGGGTAACATGGACCTAACAGTGGTATCAAAGCCTAGCTAAATAACAACTAACTGTTAGCAAAGTGTTTAGAACTTCGATCCGGAAAAAATCGCAAAATTCATATAAAATCATGCACTTTCTGCCGATTTTTAAAACTGCTCTAAAAATAATTCCACATACTTTAAAAATCGGTGCAGGGTTTTTTAGGAACAGCCAGGAAAAATGAGCCCATGACTCGGTCAACACACCGCGGAAGCGCGGCGAAACCACGCGTTTCGCCGCGGATCCACGGCCGAGTTGATTCGGCCGCGACTCGGGTTTCCTGCAGTTTCTTCAGTATGATGTTTTGGGTTTTTTAAGATATTTTGTTTCTGCCTAGATTATCCAGAGAACAATGTTGTGTTTGGGGTAGTTACAAATTGGTATTTTGATCGAAGTTTTACAAACTTTTGCTAAATGGTTATATCTGTGATGTGATATATGCACTGAACGTCGACTAATTGCTATACAACGATTAGTGGGGGTTGTGCATATCTGTGATCTGTAATGTTGTTGGATTGTGTATATGAACTTGTTGGATTGTCGCGGATGAATAGCCGGGGGTTGTGAGATGAGAGTTTTCTTTATCTTTCATTTGATGTAATATGTAAATTGATGTAATATTATTTCATGGCCGCACATCCAGGATGAAGTTGTAGCCGCCATTGTATATTATTTCTTTTACTTTTATTGCTCCTAGGATAGACCCAAGGTGGGGTGCATAAACTACCGGGTAGTTTGAAGTGATGAGTGGCCTACTCACATTGTTGAGGGAGGCTGCTTCACTTCGGATATTTGGCGGGTAGTTTGCCGCACCCGTAGGGGTCTAGGGTGGGGTTTGGCTATTCATCGCGACCGTGTAATCCGTCTTTCGTTGCAGGCTCGAACGAAACGCGGATTCCTAGCATATCCAATGTGTTCATCTGTGATCCGGAATGGCTATCATTGCATCTGACGAATGTATATATCTATATATGATATCTAGTAGGCGTTGCTTATGTTTTGCATCCGCGCTAGTCCAGCCCCCGCCCTATCGTTAGTTAAGTAACCTAACGGGTGATGACGGGGCCCCATGGCGAATGCGGATGGCATAAGCGTACGTCATATTTTCGTTTTTTTCTGCAATGGTAGGATTAACTGATGGGACGCATTATATTAATGCAAAGAAAAACAAACCTAAATGATGTTGTTGGAAAAAATTTCAAAAAGCTGTTATTGCAAGGACGTTCTCTTTTGTTTTGCACAGAGGTATTCTGTTATGAATGCCCCACACCTCATTCGACGAGGCAAGGGCCGAGATCCCTTCATCGGGAGTGACCCCTTGGACGAAAGTTTGCATCAGGGTAATAACTTCACTATAGTCGATTATTCTTTCTTTGCATCGAGGTATTCAGTTTGGAATATCCTGCACCTCATTCGACGAGGAAAGAGCCGAGATCCCTTCACAGGGAGTGACCTCTTTAGCAAAAGTTTTCGCCATTATATTTTTAAAAAGGTAATCATGTTCCTTCAACCATATTAAGTTCATTACGTTAACGGGTTTTTCGCCAAAACCCAGCCGTAGCCCTCTGTCATTTCGGATTGGTATTGCTTAGTATTCGTGCTACGTATTTCATGCTCAGCCGAGGCGTAGTGAACGGTAGCTACGTAATATTTTTCTGTAGCATATAATGTGATTGATTGGGACAGTCGTGTGGTCATTTTGGCTTAGTCAAGGACTCGTACGGGTGGGTCTAATGCAATCAAGATAATGACGGGTTGAACTTGACTAGGATCCTTTGATATGTTGGCTTAGTCAAGGTCACTTGGGTCCTAAGGGTAAAAACCACATCGGGAGTTTCTAAAGAAACTGAAACTTACAGATTTAGCATACCTTCTGGAGTGTAGTTACTAGAGTTGTAGCGCCTTGAAAAGTCGTTTTGGTGTTTTCCTGAAAATCGGTGAAAATTCGGTATTTTTCCGTAAACCGTCTTTTTGTTATTTTGCAGTTTAGGACTAGTTATACCTAATTTGGATAGGTAATTGCTAGTTTTTAGTAGCAAATGAGTTACTTATGAAATTCAGGTCGTTTAAAATTTTTCCCTAATTTTTCAATTTTTTAATATTATTTTAAGCTGGTAAGAAAATACATTAAATTAGCGATAAATACAAATTTAAATGAGCTAAATTTAAGCTTTAAAATCATGTTAATTAAAATCTAGTTGTAACATAAATTTTTAGTAATTTATTTTAAGTTTTAACTAATTCTTATTATGGAAAACGAAATTTATTGAATTTTAAGCTAAAACTTGCAATTTTGGACTTGTGGGGGGTCTTTTTGCATTGAATTTCTTTGTAAAATCTCTCACACTCACTCCCCTCCTCTAGGCCGGCCCCACCATCATCAGGTCCAGAAATTTCTTGCCTCACTTTGACTTTAACTATTGTGAATGAATTGTTTTGGATAGGATTAAAATATAGTAATTTAGGTATGGGTTTTGAGTGACATGTGAGAGCTTTGACTTTAGTTTTTCCAACTCCAATTCCTCACTTTCCCCTCCCCCCCCCTCCTTTTCCCTGGCCGAGCCTTAAATTTGTGCAGGTCCCCATTTTCCCCCATCTCCTTTTGCTCCAATTTCATCAAAAAAATCCACCGAAATCCCTAATTTTCTTCACAAATTCAACACAAAACCTTATTCTATCTCTTTTCAAGCCCAAATTGGTTTAAATCTTGGAGAAAAATGGCATCTTTGGAGGCATATTGTTCTTGCTAGATCTCTAGTTTGAGGTATAAATTCTACCTAATTAAATTCGTTTGGTTAAGTTTCTTAAATTAAATTGTTTTAGTGTTAATTTAGTGTTAGTTTCATTCTAGTTTTTTTAAAGTTAATGGTTTGAGTTAACTAGGGTTTTAGAAACCCTTATTTAGTTAATTAAATCTATTTTGATATCTAGTTGTTTGCTAATCTAAGTTAATGAGGTTACTTTATTTGTGTGGGCTTCAAATTAGTGTTAATTTGGTATTGTCATGTTTAGTTTCGGATTGAAATTGCTAATTATGAAAATCAAGAAAGGTTTTGTTTATGGAAATTAGGTTTTTAAGCATTGCTAGTGGTTTAAAATTATTGTAGTGGCTATCTAGTGGGTTAGTTGGAGGTTTGTGTTGGATTGTGAGCACTTTATCGCATAACGGCGATGTTGCGTCGTTTTTTTTAGAATGTTTGTGCTTACTGGTTTTGTGATAAAGGTATGTGATAAATTATTTTTGATGTCTTGATGACATTTTTAGCGTATCCTTTGACTTTTAGGATGCGTGAGTGCGGATTTTTGAGTGATCGGGTTTTAGCTTTGCCGGGCGACCAAATCGACGTTTTAGTTAGTTTTTGCGATTTTCGCGTGTGTTCCGCGCACCTTGTGCACGTTGTACCTAGCTTGTGAACGTTAGTATTTTCGTTTGGGTGTTGCGTCGTTCTTGGCATGTAAGCTTATGTTTGGTATTGATGTAAATTCCAGGTTCGGTCGCGGAGATGTCAGACGCGGCACGAATGGGGAAAGCGGTGATTGGACGTGACTAGCTAGGGATTCCGGTGAGTAGATGTAACATCTACGGGGGAATATCGTTGGATGGCGCAAGTCGCCCGATAGTTTTAGTAGCTTAAAAAGATTCTTAGTAATGTTAGTAATTAGGGGTGTAATACTTGTATGATTATTTGCTACATTCATGCCTTATATTGACATACATATACGAACCCACTCTATATGACACCTGCACCATTGCCAGGGTTTTTATATGCAGCACGAGCACTATTCATGCTTACACACAAACCCTGGTAATTGCCATGCCACCACACTAGATAACCTTTAAATTGAAACCTTTTACTATAATTGATACTTAAACTTGCGCTATTGCTTTAATTCCTTAAAATGAAATCGTAGGATTGCTATTCATGTGCATGTACTTCATCATATTATTTGTTCATGCCTAATCTATTAATCACACATCGCAACTTGATTATTGATACCATATGCATTCATTATCATTGACATATGCACTTATGAGGATTTCTTGAGATTTTATGATATTTCTGGATTTCGGAGGAAAGCCGCAAAATTTCAAAACTTATTATATTTTTAAAATATGTAAATTGCGGTTTTCTAGTGATGTAAGTGTCGTCCACCATGAGTTTGCTGTGGTTATCGAGACCCGTTTCGAGGAGTTGGATGAACCGTCTCGGGTACATGGTGGGCCCGGTAAGGTACCCCAGGGCAAGAAGCTCGTGGTGCTGACGATGAGCCTGGCAGGGGGCGGATTACCTACCGGTGACTGTTTGGGACGGTGGATATCCAGAAGATACCAACCGTGGCCGCGAGATGATGAGATATTGATATTGAGATGGGTCAGCCGGATGGCTGAGGCCAGAGATACTATGACATGGATATATGAGATTTGTGATAGTTTTGAGGTGTCATTGCTAGACACAGGTTCTTGTTGATTCTATCGGTATTGTGCTGGTATTTCAAAAGAGGTTCCTAAGGGAAAAACATGATTCTTATACTTACACATTCAGATCATGAGTTGATTCGCATTGCATTCATACCTGCTATTATGTCCTGCCTTACCTGTATTTTAGATGCTAGGATACTTGTGTGCATGCTTTCGATAGCCTGTGTAGATGTTATTTATTACTCACGAGTTGGCAACTCACCCCCGTTGTGCCACAGCCTTTTGCAGGTCCGCTCCGTCAGTACTGTAGCGGCGGGCGCACTTGCTTCTTTTGCCTCTTTTGCCTGAACTCGAGGTTTTGCTCTTAGGTGGGTTATATTATTATTTTTGTACCACCTTGTATATTCTTTGTATTTAGTGTACTCCATCTACTGTATCTACCAGTATTGTTGTATATTGACCTAGAGATGAGACGGTGAGATTTGTGGACTTTTGCTGTATTTTGGAGTCGAGCTCACTTGAGTCGACATGCTGTTTTTCTCATGCTTCTTTATGATTATTTTGCATGTTGTTGTTTTATATTGCGTGGGATTTGTGACCGCCTTGTGGCGAAGAGCTAGCTCCCGCTTGGGGATGCCATATTTGTTGGATTTATATATATTCTTGTTGTACCCATTTTGGGGGCCAGTATTTACAAAGGAGACTCTGCTGAAATTTTCGGAAAAATTGATATTGTTTTAAAAAGGCTTGATGTGACTCATTTGATAAACTCGCTTTCAATTGATTGGTTTTCCTTCATTCTTTTGCTTATTTGGTTTTGGTTTCTGGGCTTTGGCTTACTTATTTTACGGATGTCTTGAGACGTTTCGTAACTTAAGTGCCAGTCACGTTCCGTACCCTGCGGGTCGTGAAAAAGTTGGTATCAGAGCGATAGGTTTTACCTTTTTGAGTGTAGGATGACCCTTAGTAGATGGAGTAAGTGACTTAAGTAGGGTAACGTAGCGTGTGTATGTCCGCGGCATACTTGCGATACGGTACTCTGCCTAAGTGACTTTAGGATATACTTGCTTGAAAATTCCTTCTTCAATTCCGTGTATCCTATGATCCTATTGCACTGTTCTTATTATCCGTTTTCCTGTAACAGCCACTATGCCGCCGAAAGCTACGAGGGCACAGAGGGCTGCCGCCCGAGACGAGATTCGAGCTGGCTCGTCCGAGACTAGGACTGAGCAGGGTGGTATGCCTACGCTACAGAGACAGACCGATCCACCTTCCCCAGGCCGTATAGATAGGCTTGAGACTGGTATGGAGGAGTTGCGACAGATGATGGGGAGTATGCAGGAGCTACGTCAGATGGTAGGATCCCTAGTTGCAGCCAGTCGTACACCGAGGCCGGATGACGCACCTACTACATCCCAGACTACTATGATACCTGCTCCTACTACCACCACCGTGGCCATTCCGGTTTCACTACAGGATTTCATGAGGCTGAGACCTCCAGTATTCACCGGCACCGAGGCAGCGGAGGACCCACAGACGTTCCTTGACAGTTTAGCCAGGATCTGCCGTTCGCTGAGATGTTCGGATGATCGATGGGTAGAGCTTGCGAGTTTCCGACTAGAGGGTCTCGTGCAGACATGGTGGGAGTCAGTCTTGAGAGGTCGAGCTGCAGGTCTACCGCCTATGACTTAGGCCGAGTTTACAGCGGTCTTTCTAGCTCGTTTTCTCCCAGAGAGCGTTCGTGACGCCGGAGCTCGTAGCTTCGAGGCCTTAGTCAAGACACCTGGGATGACGGTGTCTGAGTATGACATCCAGTTTACACAGTTATCCCGATATGCTCCGTATTTGGTGGATACCGAAGAGAAGATGGTGAAGAGGTTCATACAGGGACTTGATGCCCAGCTATATCTTGCCATTGGCGCCCAGCACTACGACACTTATTCAGCTGCTATGGATACGGCATTGCGGATGGAGGCACGCATATCACAGACTTCGGCCGTTTCTAGGCCGAAGAGGATTCGCACCGATGTACCGTCTCAGAGGCAGCGCGCCAGATTCTTTCCGAGAGATAGGCCTGGCAGAGGATTTGGGCGGGGACAGTTATATGGTTCATATTCCCAGGGACAGCAGCCGTCGCCAGGATGTTTTGGGTGCGGGAGTCCGCACCATCTTGTCAGAGACTGTCCGGCGAGACGACAGGGAGCGGCGACCGTTCCGCATGTGACCCTACCACCATCACCACCCCCTCCTCAGAGAGCCCTACTTCCTACCACCAGCGACGCTCCATGCCAGTTAGGTGCACCCAGAGGCCGTGGACGCGGCGGTCCTGTTCAGAGAGGACGAGGAGGCAGAGGCCGAGGTCGAGGTCAGCCCGCTATCGGTGGAGGACAGGCCCGAGTATTTGCTTTGACACCGCAGGATGTGCAGGCATCCAACGCCGTTGTGACAGGTACCTTATCCGTATGTTCTTTCGACGCACGGGTATTATTCGACCTAGGTTCCACACATTCGTACGTCTCTACACACTTTGCACCAATGTTGGGCCGTGAGTCGTCGTCGTTAGATCATCCGCTTGTTGTTGTTACTCCGGTAGGCGAGTCGTTTGTCGCTCGTTTTGTATTTCGATTGTGTTCCGTTCGTATCGGGGAGAGGGATTCATCGGTTGATTTGATTCTCCTCGATATGTTGGACTTTGATGTGCTTCTGGGCATGGATTGGCTAGCCACTTGTTATGCTTCGGTGGACTACCGTGAGAAGGCAGTCAGATTTAGCTTTCCGGGAGAGCCAGTCCTTGTTATTCAGGGAGACCGCAGTGTCACCCTTCCCAGCTTAATTTTGTCTCTTCGCGCTGGTCAGCTCTTGCGGAAGGGATGTCAGGGATTCTTAGCGTATATTTATGATACTCGAGCTGCAGAGGTTCCGTTGGACCGGGTCCCGGTTGTTTGTGAGTTCCCTGATGTTTTCCCTGATGAGCTACCTGGGCTACCACCTGAGCGCGACGTTGAGTTCTGCATCGATTTGATTCCCGGCTCGGGGCCTATTTCTATACCGCCTTATCGGATGGCTCCGGCAGAGCTTCGAGAGCTGAAGGATCAGTTGCAGGATTTGTTAGAGAAGGGGCTTATTCGACCTAGTGTTTCTCCGTGGGGTGCTCCGGTCCTGTTTGTCAAGAAGAAGGACGGAAGTTTGCACTTATGTATCGACTACCGCCAGCTGAACAAAGTTACCGTTCGGAACAGATATCCGTTGCCACGCATTGATGATTTGTTCGACCAGCTTCAGGGTGCTGGTTATTTTTCGAGGATCGACTTACGATCAGGATACCATCAGCTGCGAGTTCGACAGGAGGATATACCGAAGACAGCTTTCCGCACGCGCTACGGCCACTATGAGTTTTTGGTGATGTCGTTCGGACTCACCAACGCCCCAACAGCATTCATGGATTTGATGAACCGTACATTCAGGCCGTATCTTGACTTGTTCATCATCGTGTTTATCGACGATATCTTGGTGTACTCCCGGAGTAGAGAGGAGCACGAGCAGCACTTGCGGATTACGTTGCAGACTCTGAGGGAGCACCAGCTGTTCGCAAAGTTCTCCAAGTGTGCATTCTGGCTGGACAGCATCGGATTCTTGGGTCACGTGGTTACGAGAGACGGCATATGTGTGGACCCGAAGAAGATTGAGGTTGTTCAGCAGTGGCCCCGACCTACATCGGTTACTGAGATCCGTAGTTTTCTAGGCCTGGCAGGCTACTATAGGCGGTTTGTTCAGGACTTCTCCCGTATAGCTGCACCTTTGACCGGTTTGACCCGGAAGGGAGTTCCTTTCGTTTGGACAGAGGAGTGCGAGCTCAGTTTTCAGCAGCTACGGACTTGTTTGACTACGGCACCGGTATTATCTTTGCCTTCGGGATCAGGCGGATTTGTGGTCTACTGTGATGCTTCGCGAGTGGGGTTAGGATGCGTATTGATGCAGCATGGCCGGGTGATCGCTTATGCTTCTCGGCAGTTGAAGAAGCATGAACAGAACTATCCCACTCACGATTTGGAGATGGCTACAGTGGTCTTTGCATTGAAGATTTGGCGACATTACCTATATGGTGAGTCGTGCCAAATATTCACGGACCACAAGAGCTTAAAATACATATTTCAGCAGCGAGACCTGAACCTCAGACAGCGTCGTTGGATGGAGTTGGTGAAAGACTACGACTGCGAGATCTTATATCACCCGGGCAAGGCTAATGTAGTGGCGGATGCGTTGAGTAGGAGGCCCGGGGGTAGTCTATCCTATTTGCGCGCAGTGCAGAGGCAGTCGTCAGCAGATTGGCAGATTTTATGCGACAGCCGAGTTGAGTTCGAGTTCACTCAGACAGGGGGACAGCTCGCGCATGTTCGTGCACGCCCATAGTTGCTTGACCGTATATATGAGGCACAGCGCAGAGACGACCGTTGCTCAGAGATCATGGCACAGATGGGACATGGCAGATTTTCCGAGTTCGTGATTGATGATCAGGGGATTTTACGCTATGGATCTAGACTGTGCATACCAGATGCTGATAGATTGCGGCGCGATATTCTTGAGGAGGCACACCGATCAGTGTATAGTGTCCACCCCGGTTCCACCAAGATGTACCATGATATGAGAGAGACCTACTGGTGGAACGGGATGAAAAGGGACATTGCGGAGTTTGTATCGAGATGCCTGACTTGTAAGCAAGTCAAGGCCGAGCACCAGAGGCCCGCAGGAGAGCTACAGCCATTACCCATTCCGGAGTGGAAATGGTAGCAGATTTCGATGGATTTCGTTGTGGGTTTACCCAGGACCAGTCGAGGGTACGACTCCATCTGGGTGATCGTAGATCGATTAACGAAAGCGGCTCACTTCCTGCAAGTGGAGACCACTTTCAGCTTCGCTCAGTATGCCCAGCTTTACATCGACGAGATCGTGCGGTTGCATGGCGTACCGACTTGTATCGTGTCAGATCGAGGCACCCAGTTCACCAGCCGACTTTGGCAGAGACTTCAGGAGGCTTTGGGCACTCGTTTGAGCTTCAGCACAGCGTTTCATCCGCAGACCGACGGACAGTCAGAGCGGACTATTCAGACCCTCGAGGACATGCTCAGAGCGTGCGTTTTAGACTTCGGCGGTAGCTGGGATCGTCATTTACCTCTAGTGGAGTTCTCCTACAACAACAGCTTCCAGGATACTATTCAGATGGCACCTTTCGAGGCATTGTATGGGAGGAGATGCAGATCGCCCGTCTGTTGGACAGAGCTCAGCGAGAGCAGTATTTTGGGGCCGCAGCTTGTTGAGGAGACGACAGCGAAGATACAGTTGATCCGAGACCGGATGAGAGCGGCTCAGAGCAGGCAGAAATCGTATGCGGACAGGCGCCGTCGCAGATTAGAGTTCGCAGTTGGCGATTATGTTTTTCTGAGGGTCTCTCCGATGAAGGGCGTGATGCGTTTTAAGCGAAAGGGGAAGCTTAGCCCTAGATTCGTAGGTCCCTTCGAGATCCTCGAGCGTGTCAACGCTGTTGCATATCGTTTGGCTCTTCTACCCAGCTTTTCCGATGTTCACCCCGTCTTCCATGTTTCGATGCTCCGCAAGTACCTTCACGACCCTTCGCATGCGATTCAGCACCCGACAGTCCAGCTTGAGCGCGACCTTTCTTTTGCAGAGCAGCCGGTGGCCATCCTGGATCGGCAGGTGAAGAAGTTGAGATCGAAGATTATACCAACCGTCAAGGTCCTTTGGCGTAGCCCGAGCAGCGAGGAGGTTACCTGGAAGACCGAGGACGAGATGAGGAAGAAATATCCCCATCTCTTTGAAGGTACGCGTAGTTATATTTTTTTAATTCGGGGACCGAATTTCTTTAAGGGGGGAAGATTGTAGCGCCTTGAAAAGTCGTTTTGGTGTTTTCCTGAAAATCGGTGAAAATTCGGTATTTTTCCGTAAACCGTCTTTTTGTCATTTTGCAGTTTAGGACTAGTTATACCTAATTTGGATAGGTAATTGATAGTTTTTAGTAGCAAATGAGTTACTTATGAAATTCTGGTCGTTTAAAATTTTTCCCTAATTTTTCAATTTTTTAATATTATTTTAAGCCGGTAAGAAAATACATTAAATTAGCGATAAATACAAATTTAAATGGGCTAAATTTAAGCTTTAAAATCATGTTAATTAAAATCTAGTTGTAACATAAATTTTTAGTAATTTATTTTAAGTTTTAACTAATTTTTATTATGGGTCTTTTTGAATTGAATTTCTTTGTAAAATCTCTCACACTCACTCCCCTCCTCTGGGCCGGCCCCACCATCATCAGGTCCAGAAATTTCTTGCCTCCCTTTGACTTTAACTATTGTGAATGAATTGTTTTGGATAGGATTAAAATATAGTAATTTAGGTATGGGTTTTGAGTGACATGTGAGAGCTTTGACTTTAGTTTTTCCAACTCCAATTCCTCACTTCCCCCCCCCCCCATCCTTTTTCCTGGCCGAGCCTCAAATTTGTGCAGGTCCCCATTTTCCCCCATCTCCTTTTGCTCCAATTTCATCAAAAAAATCCACCGAAATCCCTAATTTTCTTCACAAATTCAACACAAAACCTTATTCTATCTCTTTTCAAGCCCAAATTGGTTTAAATCTTGGAGAAAAATGGCATCTTTGGAGGCATATTGTTCTTGCTAGATCTCTAGTTTGAGGTATAAATTCTACCTAATTAAATTCGTTTGGTTAAGTTTCTTAAATTAAATTGTTTTAGTGTTAATTTAGTGTTAGTTTCATTCTAGTTTTTTTAAAGTTAATGGTTTGAGTTAACTAGGGTTTTAGAAACCCTTATTTAGTTAATTAAATCTATTTTGATATCTAATTGTTTGCTAATCTAAGTTAATGAGGTTACTTTATTTGTGTGGGCTTCAAATTAGTGTTAATTTGGTATTGTCATGTTTAGTTTCGGATTGAAATTGCTAATTATGAAAATCAAGAAAGGTTTTGTTTATGGAAATTAGGTTTTTAAGCATTGCTAGTGGTTTAAAATTATTGTAGTGGCTATCTAGTAGGTTAGTTGGAGGTTTGTGTTGTATTGTGAGCACTTTATCGCATAACGGCGATGTTGCATCGTTTTTTTTAGAATGTTTGTGCTTACTGGTTTTGTGATAAAGGTATGTGATAAATTATTTTTGATGTCTTGATGACATTTTTAGCGTATCCTATGACTTTTAGGATGCGTGAGTGCGGATTTTTGAGTGATCGGGTTTTAGCTTTGCCGGGCGACCAAATCGACGTTTTAGTTAGTTTTTGCGATTTTCGCGTGTGTTCCGCGCACCTTGTGCACGTTGTACCTAGCTTGTGAACGTTAGTATTTTTGTTTGGGTTTTGCGTCGTTCTTGGCATGTAAGCTTATGTTTGGTATTGATGTAAATTCCAGGTTCGGTTGCGGAGACGTCAGACGCGGCACGAAAGGGGAAAGCGGTGATTGGACGTGACTAGCTAGGGATTCCGGTGAGTAGATATAACATCTACGGGGGACTATCGTTGGATGGCGCAAGTCGCCCGATAGTTTTAGTAGCTTAAAAAGATTCTTAGTAATGTTAGTAATTAGGGGTGTAATACTTGTATGATTATTTGATACATTCATGCCTTATATTGACATACATATACGAACCCACTCTATAGGACACCTGCACCATTGCCAGAGTTTTTATATGCAGCACGAGCACTATTCATGCTTACACACACACCCTGGTAATTGCCATGCCACTGTTAGTTATATGTATGCCCTAGAGGCCATTACTGTACATAGGATGTATATTGTAGTGGATGCTGGGACGTATATAGGGAGGACTTTCTTGCTCGACATGATAGTATGCTATCTGGTTGAACTTTACCTTAACGTGTATACTGATTGTCTCTCTGTTACATGTTGGTAAAGCCCTTAGGATCTGTACTTGACTACTTGGACTATGATGCGGATCATACTAGTGGGGACATGGTAGTCCATAAGTACATCCTTCAAAGTCCCTAGTCGTGGGTGTATCGAGACGGGGCATCGATATACCAGAGTAGACTAGCGTATACCTTCTCGACCCATACAGATGGGCGATGGATGATCCCATATCCATTGGTTTTTGACATCGGAGATGATATACGGGTGCTCAGTGGAGACTGGGTACACTGGACGGACTCGCCGAGAACTCCCAGATGGTATTATACCTCACGTCAGATGGCAGTTCTCTGGTGACACTGGTACAGAGTAGTCTGTTGACCCGAGATCGTCATAGAGTCTTGTATGGTTCCCACTGTGCTTTGATTTCCATCTTACCACGTCCAAGAGGGCGTGCAAAACGGTGGTTTTTGGGTACAGTCCCGAGTCACATGGAGGCAATGAGCGATAAGAGGGGATTCGTCTCTCCCGGTATAGGGGGTTGATGTTGCGCTGTGTTCGATTGGCTATAACAGGAAATCCCTGGCCAGGGTTGCTGAGATTTACTGGTAAGTGTTACCAGTAGTTTCTCGAACAGTTATAGACCTCATATCGACACGACTTATCGAGTTATTGGGGTCTGACGTTTACCACCCCTAGGCAAGATATGCGACATATCAGACGATCAGACCGGACTGTACGGTAGTGTTACTGGTCGGATTCACTGGAGTGTGAGCGGGCTTGCTCGTCGATCTTCAGATCGCTCAATACCCGGGTGGCCGTTACGTTTAGCAGACCGCTTGCGGCTTATGGGTGTTTGATATGATCATCACCTGCTGCCGACGTATTGACGAGTCTTTAGAGTCCTATACAGAGGTTTCCTGGCTCAAGCGAAACGAAATAGGAGCGCATATGAGATATGTGCGGGACCGAGAATAATACGGTATGTGATACTGTATTCGATTCTCGCGATGTGATATTGATCGGTTATATGCGATATAGCCGGGTTATCGGATCAAGTGTTGATTCGATAAGTTGTTACTGTTGATATTAGTCGGTTATATGCGATATGACCGGATCGTTAAATCAAGTGTTGATTTAATGATTTAATGCATAATTATATATTTGATATATTACTTTGCGTTAACTAGTATTGGTTCACTTTATATGGATTTTCTCACTTGTATTGTGCACATTGTATATGTGATATACATTTGTACATTTGCTTGTATCATGTTTGATGATACATGATAGTTTAAGTGTATGTTAAGAATAAACCATGGTTATTTATATGATTAGGGTTTTATTTCCTTTTCTTATTTATTTATCTATTTATTCATTTTGGAAATAATTAGAAAAGGCATAAAGAGAAAATGGTGGCTAATTTTGTTTCATATTGAAGCTTCTTGAAGACTTTGACCAAGTGACCATTTTGTTCTTATCCTTAACCCTAACCATTCCATTAACCATGGTCTTTTCTCTACACTTAACTAAGGTTGAATGTATGATAAGTATTGTTTTACTTTTTCTTTTTAAAATAATCTTATCATATAATTCTTCTTCTTCTTTCTTGCTTCAAGTGAAGAAAGCTTGCCTCCATCAATGGCAAGTGATGAATTTGAGTGAGAAATCCAAAACTAAAGTCTACCCACTTCCTATTTCTTCATCCTCTACCTCTTGCCAAGTAGTAGAGTGTGTTTCCTTCACAAGTTATTAGGGCTTGGTGAAGGTGGAGCTTGATTTAGCGATGCCTCGACGTAGATCATCTTCGGCATGGACATCGACGACCTAGCTCGCTTTTTCTCCGACGAAGCCGACTCTAGAGCCCGGATTCCTTTTGGACAGCGGAGACGACTTCGTTGCGGAGCTATGGAGGTGGAGCACCGGATCTACAAAGGTTGTATTTCCGATTCTCTTAGTTAAGTGTTAACTAGTAAGCTTTTTCGCCTAGTTTTCTAGCAAACGATCCGTAGTCGGGTTTCTCGGCACCGTTAAAATTTTAGATTGGCATGGTTGATGCCTTGTGAGATCTCATTAGGATGCCTAGGAACCCTACAGTGGTATCAGAGCCTAGCTAGAGCCTTAGGCGAAGTCCAGACGGAATTTGAAGTCCGAACGAACCCGGAACCCCAAACTAAACTTGCTCTCTGTACTTTTTTCAAAACAGTGCATTTTTCCATATTAAAAATATTCAGTAAAATCAGCAGGAAATTCTAAGGGATACTGCAAAATTCGTATGCCTGATTCCACCAAAGCGCCGCGTTTCCGCGGCACGAGCATGGCTCTTGCGGCGGAACCGCGGCCTTTTTGTCGTTTGTGGCATCCAAATTTGTACAGTTATTCATAATATGCTGTGCTGGTTTTCCTGGGTATTTTTGATATTTTTTCAAGAGTTGAATTTTCTGCAGTTGTTTTGGGGATTCGGTGTTTCGATCGGGGTATCAAATTTTGTCTGTGTGGCTTTCCGGATAAATTTTAGAATATGTTAAAAAGTTCGACCGGATATAAATACCCAATTTTTCCCCTGTCGGGAAATTTCCAAGTGTTGGATTTTTCCCTAGTTTAACGACGTTCTAAGTAGTGCAAGTAACGCGATGGTCCCTCTAGAAGACAACAAACCTTAACTCGATTATGTGACCGTCTTGAACTGCCCTTTGAACCTTCGGGTTTGGGGCGGTACGGCGTGCCACATGTGAGGCGTTGGCTTGACCCTTCTACGGCTGGACCGTCGATACTGAGGCACGAACTGAATGTTGTTAGACTTATTTCATGTGTTGATCTGTATCGGGAAAACTTGGGTGTTCGATTGTTCGATCGGAAAGTTTGACATTTTCTATTTATCCGGAATGGGATACAATAATTGGAATTCACAATAAGTTATGAGATAACTGAATGAATGTTATAAACATAGCACTTTAGTCTCACTTGATCGGTTGCCACGGAATTTTGATGTGATCAAAAGTCCGTCGCAATCACGTAGCGTACGCGGATACTCGCCGGGTAAACTTAATAGACAGCCTCACCCCATAGCCCCGACCAAGTGACTGTAGGAGAACCCCGTCGCCGAAAGCATCCATTCGGGTGCTCACGGTAGCGGTGTTCCGCCTTGGTGCACTTCGTCGACGGTATCAGGGGTGCAGCCGCCTACTAAAGTTTGCGACGAGCATTCGATCAGTTTTTCGGGAATCTTGTTGAATTGCCCGACTTGATATTGAAAAGTGTTTTCGATAATGAGACTAAAATGCGGGGTTTATAATTGTTAGGCATGCGATGTCTAAGGAATTCATTCGGTCAGGCATGTGATGTCTGAGGTGGTTGCGGATTCCAACTGTTGTAGTTTTGCACTTTCTTTTCTGTGACCGTAAGTGTAATATGTGCTATCACCGGTTTCGTTGCTATATGTCAACGACAATTGGGATGGACATATTTACTTACGTTGATGACATGTGATGTTATGTGTTGCTGGATATGTTATATTGGATCATCGTGTTTGAATAGCCGGGGGTTTTTATGTGAGATGAGTGTTTTTCATTTTCATTCATGTAAAAACTTGTATGTAATATTCTTTTATTTGGGGCACTTCCAGGTTGCGGAAGAAGTCACCGTTTGTATATTATTTACTTTTCCGCACTAGGATAGACCCAAGGAGGAGGGCATAAGTAACCGGGTTCTGGAGTCCAGTGGGAGACCAACTCGAGGAGTCGGGTCCGGGTCTCCTAACTCTAGAATTGGTAGGGTTGCTTGCCGCTCTCGTAGGGGTCTAGGGGTGTGGGTTTGGCTATTCATCACGACCGTGGAATCCGTGTTTTATACTGGCTCGTATTGAAAACACGGACGTCCTAGTATATCCAATATTTCATATGATTCTTCTGCTGCGATATCTGTGATGTGATCATGTGATGTTCTGTGATAGATACAGTATATAGTATATATGATATATTATATAGACGTTACTTATGTTTTACACCCGCGCTAGCCCTGCCCCGCTCTGCCGTTAGTTACCTAACCTAATGGTGCACGAGGGGACATCGAGGCGAATGCGGATGGCATAAGTGTACGTCGTATTTATCTGTGATGTTTAGGTATTTAAATGATGGGACTTCATTAATGTGATTAACGAATTAAAAGAAACCTAAGATGTTGTAGAATCGAATTTCAAAATAAAACAGGTAGCTACAGTTCTTGCTTTGCACAGCGGTATATGAGATATATCATGCACCTTATTCGATGAGGAAAGGACCGAGATCCCTTCACCGGGAGTGACTCCTTTAGCAATAACTGGCAGATGCTACACACTCGGTTTGTCTTTTGATTGCTTTTAAGTGTTTTTGCTTTGCACAGTGATATATATGATATATCCCGCACCTCATTCGACGAGGAAAGGACCGACGATCCCTTCACCGGGAGTGACTCCTTTAGCAAAACTAGAAAAGCCTCAAAAACACTCCATTTCAAAATTCATTTGATTCTACAACGATATCAAGTTCATTACGCAATAGGTTTTCAGAAAAACCTGTCGTAGCCCTCCGTCATTTCAGATACGTACTAGTTAGTATTCGTGCTGCGGTTGTTTGGCCTCCGTCAAGGCGTAGTGTACGGTAGCTAACTAGTGCTTATCTGCTAGCATATGATGCGATTGGATTAGGGTATTCGTACGGCGTTGTTTGGCCTCCGTCAAGGGTCGTGCGGGTGGGTTTAATTCAATCAGGAAATGACGGGTTGAACTTGACTAGCGGACTATGGGTTGTTTGGCCTCCGTCAAGGTCATAGCGAGCTAGGGGCAAAATATTATCGGGAATTTCAAGTGTTGAAATTTGCAATGAGATTGCATACCTTCTATGAGATAGTTGGATCCCGATACCCGCTGCGAGTAAGTGTTACTCCTGGGAGAGTTTTATACATTACAATTAGCCGATCAAGTAGGTGTCTAGAAAGGTGTCAACGGGGTTACGCCTCTAGGAAAACGAGGTTTACATTAATTAGGTTCGTGCGAAACCACGGGGGACCTCCCTCAAAATACCGACACTAGCCTGGCTGAAAGATTGGCGAACTTGTAGTGTGTAATTAATCCCGGCTAGTCTTTCCTTTTAGGGTTTGAAGGAAGATTTGATAAAAAGCAGTGGGAGCCATCCTGATCAGATAAAATAATAACCAATCTATTCTTGACAGAGCGCACGCTGAGTGTTTTCTTCTCTCTCTCTCCAGGTAGCGACCATATCACGCCTTAATCAAGATAATAATACGGAATATTGACCGAACCCGCTTGTTATACTGAGCTGGGGAACGTTGGTCCCACTCCAACTTATAATTGTTATAAGACAGAGCAGGAAATTGGGGAATACCAGATTTCCCGTGCCGCCCAAACGAAGAGAGTGCATGCTGATGCATCATCTTCGGGTGTGTTCTTTATACAGAACTGTTTCTCTATTCTTTACGTCCTGGGTATGTGATACCAGATCAGGATCCCGCATATGTAATATGTTACATGGGCTACAGATAGGTAGAGAACTGAGAACGGGTGATAAGTTTCATGAGACAGAAAACGGGGCAAGAGTTGCAGCCAAGTCTGTTGGTCACTGTCACCCTGTATTACAAATACATTGATTCTGAACGAATGTTATTAGATACCGAACCTGATATACAAAATCATATCTGTCTCTTTATTAGTAAAGAAACGATAAAATTTTGTATTGTTGGATAATGTTTTGAACATTTCCTATATCAAAAGTTGATCGGTTCAGGCACGTTATCTAAAAGCATTGACGTTCTAAATCAAACTACAGTTCTTAGTATACTGAACACACACAAGAGGAAGAGTTCAGAACTGAACGAATCCTTCTTGAGGCATTGTAGACTAAGTCATATCAATGCGACCCGACTAGCTGAAGTTACATGTAGATGCATATTTAAATCAGTTTGAATTTACATCTTGTGAAACTTGCCAGTCATGTCACAAAGATAAGATGACCATAGCTCCGTTTACTGGAAACAGAGAAAGAGTTAGTAAACTCTTGGGATGATACATGTTGATGTATGTAGGTCCCCAGTCTACACATGCCAAAACCGGTTCTTTGTACATCATTACATTCTCTGATAATCTCTCAAGATTCAGACATATGTTCCTGTTGAAACATGAGTCCGAACCTTTTGAGATATTCACGAAATATAAGTTAGAAGTAGAGAACCAAAATACGGGTATAAGTATTATGTCCTTTGATGCGATCAAGGAGGAGAATACTTGAGCACGGAATTCCTGGACTATTCTAAAGGAGAATGAGATTCTCTCTCAGCATTACTCCTCCGAATACACCATAGCACGATGGTATATCGGGGTGGAGCAATTACACCCTATGTGATAAGGTGTGCTCTATGATGAGTAATACTGAGTCACCTTTTTCCTTAAGGGAGTTGTGCACTTAAGAAGATGCATACCTATTGAATAAGGTTCAAGTCAAATCTGATGCCTACCACTTCATATTTGATATGGAAAGGGAAGAGCCCATATCTTAAGTTAGTTAAGATTTGGGGTTGTTCGGCCTATGTCTAAAAGCAAAATCCGGACAAGCTCGAGGCAATGTCTTTTATGTAGAACTGGAAATGTTCCAGCTATACAAACTGCAGCTGATGATTTGATAGAACCAAGGGATTCAGTAGATACCAACGAACCTCAGCCTCTCCGCCGATCTAGTAGGGTTCCTCACCCACCTGAGAGATACTTCGGTTTCTCTATGACAGTGGGAGCGAGGAATGCATCATGAGATGATGACCCAACTAGTTTCGAGCTGGCTATCAGGAGTAAGACTCTGTAAGAATGGCTGGATGCTTAGCGATCTGAGATGGAATCCATGTACACCAACAAAGTATGGACTTTGGTTGCAATATCTGAAGGGTTAAATCCCCATCAGGAGCAAGTATATCTTGAGAAGATTACTTGGTGTAGATGGAAAAGTTGAGACTTTCAAAGCTAGACTTGTTAAAGCTTTTCGTCATCGACCAGGCGTGGATCATGATGAAACCTTTTCAAGTGACTATGCTTAAGTCCATCCAGATCCTACTTGCCACGGCTACATACCATGACTGCGATATCTGGTGGTTGGGTGTCTTGACTGCTTTTCTAAATGATGATTTAGAAGAGAGCGTCTATAAGTACACAGCCAGAGGGCTTCGTCGACAGTGGGAGCAGCGGAAACGTGTGCAAGATGCTTTATAGGATAAAGCAGGCATCGCGGAGTTGGAACATCTATTTTGATGAAGCGGTCAAAGAGTTTGACATCTTCAAAATGGTAGATGAACCTTGTATATACAAAAAGGTAGTAGGGAGTATGGTGACGATCCTCGTAGAGTACGTGGATGACATACTCTTGATAAGAAAGGAGTTTCTTATGCTACGCTCGATCAATCTCCGCTTATCACAAAGATTCTCCATATAGGATTAAAGTGATACCTACTAAATCCTGGATTTTGGATTTATGAGATAGATCTAAATGGATGTTAGGATACTCACTAGATGTAGTGAGATGGTGTCAATCGATCCTGAGGAGAATCACTGGAAGGGTTCCAGGGTGATAATGACGACTGAGTGTCAGTCGCAGGCATTGTCTTTACCCTCAGTAAAGGGACGGTATGTTGGAAGAGTTCCAAGCTAGATACCGTGACATACTAGACGATAAAGGCAGGATACATCGCTACTTAAGATGCTACCAAAGAGGCAGTCTGGGTGTATATTGGTTCATGAGATGAACTTAGTTCCTGCCATTGTGTGACAATGGAGTTGTGGCTTATGCCAAGGAACGCCCGTCCCATCAGTGATCCAGACATATTCTAAGGCAGTATCACTTGATCATGGAGATGGTTGATCTCCAGGGTGATCGAGGTTTGGAGAGTAGACTCAGAGGACAACACAGCGGATCCACTCACAAAGGCCTATTTCCAGAGAGAGACTTTTATGGGATGGTTGAGTATGAGATACTACAACCACTGCTATCAGATGGCCCTAGTGCAAGTGGGAGATTGTTAGTTATATGTATGCCCTAGAGGCCATTACTGTACATAGGATGTATATTGTAGTGGATGCTGGGACGTATATAGGGAGGACTTTCTTGCTCGACATGATAGTATGCTATCTGGTTGAACTTTACCTTAACGTGTATACTGATTGTCTCTCTGTTACATGTTGGTAAAGCCCTTAGGATCTGTACTTGACTACCTGGACTATGATGCGGATCATACTAGTGGGGACATGGTAGTCCATAAGTAATCCTTCAAAGTCCCTAGTCATGGGTGTATCGAGACGGGGCATCGATATACCAGAGTAGACTAGCGTATACCTTCTCGACCCATACAGATGGGCGATGGATGATCCCATATCCATTGGTGTTTGACATCGGAGATGATATACGGGTGCTCAGTGGAGACTGGGTACACTGGACGGACTCGCCGAGAACTCCCAGATGGTATTATACCTCATGTCAGATGGCAGTTCTCTGGTGACACTGGTACAGAGTAGTCTGTTGACCCGAGATCGTCATAGAGTCTTGTGTGGTTCCCACTGTACTTTGATTTCCATCTTACCACGTCCAAGAGGGCGTGCAAAACGGTGGTTTTTGGGTACAGTCCCGAGTCACATGGAGGCAATGAGCGATAGGAGGGGATTCGTCTCTCCCGGTATAGGGGGTTGATGTTGCGCTGTGTTCGATTGGCTATAACAGGAAATCCCTGGCCAGGGTTGCTGAGATTTACTGGTAAGTGTTACCAGTAGTTTCTCGAACAGTTATAGACCTCATATCGACACGACTTATCGAGCTATTGGGGTCTGACGTTTACCACCCCTAGGCAAGATATGCGACATATCAGACGATCAGACCGGACTGTACGGTAGTGTTACTGGTCGGATTCACTGGAGTGTGAGCGGGCTTGCTCGTCGATCTTCAGATCGCTCAATACCCGGGTGGCCGTTACGTTTAGCAGACCGCTTGCGGCTTGTGGGTGTTTGATATGATCATCACCTGCTGCCGGCGTATTGACGAGTCTTTAGAGTCCTACACAGAGGTTTCCTGGCTCAAGCGAAACGAAATAGGAGCGCATATGAGATATGTGCGGGACCGAGAATAATACGGTATGTGATACTGTATTCGATTCTCGCGATGTGACATTGATCGGTTATATGCGATATAGCCGGGTTATCGGATCAAGTGTTGATTCGATAAGTTGTTACTGTTGATATTAGTCGGTTATATGCGATATGACCGGATCGTTAAATCAAGTGTTGATTTAATGATTTAATGCATAATTATATATTTGATATATTACTTTGCGTTAACTAGTATTGGTTCACTTTATATGGATTTTCTCACTTGTATTGTGCACATTGTATATGTGATATACATTTGTACATTTGCTTGTATCATGTTTGATGATACATGATAGTTTAAGTGTATGTTAAGAATAAACCATGGTTATTTATATGATTAGGGTTTTATTTCCTTTTCTTATTTATTTATCTATTTATTCATTTTGGAAATAATTAGAAAAGGCATATAGAGAAAATGGTGGCTAATTTTGTTTCATATTGAAGCTTCTTGAAGACTTTGACCAAGTGACCATTTTGTTCTTATCCTTAACCCTAACCATTCCATTAACCATGGTCTTTTCTCTACACTTAACTAAGGTTGAATGTATGATAAGTATTGTTTTACTTTTTCTTTTTAAAATAATCTTATCATAGAATTCTTCTTCTTCTTCCTTGCTTCAAGTGAAGAAAGCTTGCCTCCATCAATGGCAAGTGATGAATTTGAGTGAGAAATCCAAAACTAAAGTCTACCCACTTCCTATTTCTTCATCCTCTACCTCTTGCCAAGTAGTAGAGTGTGTTTCCTTCACAAGTTATTAGGGCTTGGTGAAGGTGGAGCTTGATTTAGCGATGCCTCGACGTAGATCATCTTCGGCATGGACATCGACGACCTAGCTCGCTTTTTCTCCGACGAAGCCGACTCTAGAGCCCGGATTCCTTTTGGACAGCGGAGACGACTTCGTTGCAGAGCTATGGAGGTGGAGCACCGGATCTACAAAGGTTGTATTTCCGATTCTCTTAGTTAAGTGTTAACTAGTAAGCTTTTTCGCCTAGTTTTCTAGCAAACGATCCGTAGTCGGGTTTCTCGGCACCGTTAAAATTTTAGATTGGCATGGTTGATGCCTTGTGAGACCTCATTAGGATGCCTAGGAACCCTACAGCCACCACACTAGATAACCTTTAAATTGAAACTTTTTACTATAATTGATACTTAAACTTGCGCTATTGCTTTAATTCCTTAAAATGAAATCGTAGGATTGCTATTCATGTGCATGTACTTCATCATATTATTTGTTCATGCCTAATCTATTAATCACACATCGCAACTTGATTATTGATACCATATGCATTCATTATCATTGACATATGCACTTATGAGGATTTCTTGAGATTTTATGATATTTCTGGATTTCGGGGGAAAGCCGCAAAATTTCTAAACTTATTATATTTTTAAAATATGTAAATTGCGGTTTTCTAGTGATGTAAGTGTCATCCACCATGAGTTTGTTGTGGTTTTCGAGACCCGTTTCGAGGAGTTGGATGAACCGTCTCGGGTACATGGTGGGCCCGGTAAGGTACCCCGGGGCAAGAAGCTCGTGGTGCTGACGATGAGCCTGGCAGGGGGCGGATTACCTACCGGTGACTGTTTGGGATGGCGGATATCCAGAGGATACCGACCGTGGCCGCGAGATGATGAGATATTGATATTGAGATGGGTCAGCCGGATGGCTGAGGCCAGAGATACTATGACATGGATATATGAGATTTGTGATAGTTTTGAGGTGTCGTTGCTGGACACAGGTTCTTGTTGATTCTATCGGTATTGTGCTGGTATTTCAAAAGAGGTTCATAAGGGAAAAACATTATTCTTATACTTACACATTCAGATCATGAGTTGATTCGCATTGCATTCATACCTGCTATTATATCCTGCCTTACCTGTATTTTAGATGCTAGGATACTTGTGTGCATGCTTTCGATAGCCTGTGTAGATGTTATTTATTACTCACGAGTTGGCAACTCACCCCCGTTGTGCCACAGCCTTTTGCAGGTCCGCTCCGTCAGTACTGTAGCGGCGGGCGCACTTTCTTCTTTTGCCTCTTTTGCCTGAACTCGAGGTTTTGCTCTTAGGTGGGTTATATTATTATTTTTGTACCACCTTGTGTATTCTTTGTATCTAGTGTACTCCATCTACTGTATCTACCAGTATTGTTGTATATTGACCTAGAGATGAGACGGTGAGATTTATGGACTTTTGCTGTATTTTGGGGTCGAGCTCACTTGAGTCGACATGCTGTTTTTCTCATGCTTCTTTATGATTATTTTGCATGTTGTTGTTTTATATTGCGTGGGATTTGTGACCGCCTTGTGGCGAAGAGCTAGCTCCCGCTTGGGGATGCCATATTTGTTGGATTTATATATATTCTTGTTGTACCCATTTTGGGGGCCAGTATTTACAAAGGAGACTCTGCCGAAATTTTCGGAAAAATTGATATTGTTTTAAAAAGGCTTGATGTGACTCATTTGATAAACTCGCTTTCAATTGATTGGTTTTCCTTCATTCTTTTGCTTATTTGGTTTTGGTTTCTGGGCTTTGGCTTACTTATTTTACGGATGTCTTGAGACGTTTCGTAACTTAAGTGCCAGTCACGTTTCGTACCCTGCGGGTCGTGACAAGAGTGGATTCCATCTAGGTCATTATACGATGATAGTTGGATCCCGATCCCACCGATGAGTTGGATTACTCTCGGGAGATTATTTCACTTAACAATCAATGCTATAAACCAAGTAAGTGTCTAGAACGGTGTTAGCGGGGCTACGCCTCCAGGGAAAAGAGGTTATTTAATTAAGGAACTTCGTGAAAGCGTTGGAAAACCTCCCTCGAAGTACCAACACTAGCCTGGCTGAAAGGTTAAGCAAGTATTGTGACGTGCGATTAATCCTGACTAGTTCTTCTTTTAGGATTTGAAGAAGAATTTGGGGAAATAGTGGGAGCCATCCTGGTTAGATAAATTAATAAATCAATCTAATCTTGCAAGAGCGCACGCTGTGTGTTTCTTTTCTCTCTCTCCAGGTAGCAACCATTTCACGCCCTAATCAAGATAATAAAATGTATCGCTTGACCGATCCGAATTCTTATTCGGGGCTGGGGAACGTTGGTTCGGCTCTAACTTACGACAACAGTCATAAGTATGAGCAAGGGAAAGAGGATTGTATGGATTCCAAGGATACCCAGTTGAAGAAGAAGCATAGTTTTGCATCTACTTCAGGTGTTCTTGTAATTGAGAATTGCTTTACGGTCAGCCCTACCTCCTGGGTACTTGATACCGGATCAGGATCTCATATCTGTAATTTATTGCAGGGACTGAGAAAAAGTAGGAAAGTTGCACGTGGTGATATGTCGCTCAGAGTAGCGAACGGAGCACAAGTTAATGCTGCAGCCGTCGGTGAATATCACCTAGTGTTGCCAAATGCAATACTATGATTTTGAACGATTGTTACTATGTACCTTCCATGGTTTGCAACATCATATCAGTTTCTTTACTCAATAAAGATGGATATAACTTTGTTCTTGATAGAAATATCATGAATATTTACCTTCATAAGGTACTGGTTGCAGAAGGTACACTGTGTAATGGTATATACGTTCTAAATCAGAATACAGTTCTCAATGTACAAAACACACGCAAGAGGAAGAGTTCAGATACGAACGAATCCTACTTATGGTATTGTAGACTTGTTCATATCGGAGAGAAAAGACTAAGTAAGTTGCATAAAGATGGACTCTTGGATACATTCGAGTTTTCATCTTATGAAACTTGTCAGTCTTGTCTCAAAGGAAAGATGACCAAATCTCCGTTCACCGGACATGGAGAAAGAGCAACAGAGCTCTTGGGACTCATACACAGTGATGTATGTGGTCCGATGTCTATACATGCAAGGGGTGGGTTCTCGTACTTCATCACATTCACTGACGATCTCTCTAAGTTCGGATATGTGTATCTGATGAAACACAAATCCGAAGCTTTTGAGAAATTCAAGGAATTCAGAAAAGAAGTAGAGAACCAGACTGGCAAAAGTATCAAGATCCTCCGATCGGATAGGGGATGGGAGTACTTAAGCACGGAATTCCTAGATTACTTAAAAGAGAATGGAATTCTCTCTCAGCTTACTCCTCCTAATACACCACAGCATAACGGTGTATCGGAACAGAGGAATCGTACCCTATTGGATATGGTTCGCTCCATGATGAGTAGTGCCGAGTTGCCTCTTTCATTTTAGGGACATGCGCTTTTGACAGCGGCATATCTCTTGAATGATGTTCCGTCTAAATCTGTGCCTAAGACACCATTTGAGATATGGAATGGTAAAAGGCCGTATCTTAAACGTATTAAGATATGGGGTTGTCCGGCCTATGTAAAAGTACAAAATCCGGACAAACTTCAGGCACGTTCAGTTCTATGTAAATTTATGGGATATCCTAAAAACTCTACAGGATATCTGTTCTACCACACCGAGGAACAGAAGGTGTTTGTATCTCGCCACGCCACCATTTTAGAGTGGAAATTTCTTGCAAAAGAAACTAGTGGGAGTTCGGTACAACTGGAAGAAATTCAGCGACCACAAAATGAAACTGAAGATTTGACAGAACCTCAGGATTCAATAACCCCGGACGAACCTCAGCCACTCCGCAGATCTGGTAGGATTTCTAATCCGCCCGAGAGATACTACGGTTTTCTCATAGACGGGGATCGAGAGGATTGCATCTTAGAAGAAGATGACCCTACCAGTTTCAGGCAGGCCATTATCAGTAGGGACTCTGATAAGTGGCTGGATGCTATGCAATCCGAAATGGAGTCCATGTACACCAATAAAGTGTGGACCTTGGATATTGCTCCACCTGGGGTAAAACCCGTTGGATGCAAATGTATCTACAAAAGGAAACTTGGTGTAGATGGGCAGGTGGAAACCTATAAGGCTAGACTCGTTGCAAAAAGTTTTCGTCAAAGACCTGGTGTGGACTATGACGAAACTTTTTCTCCAGTGGCTATGCTCAAATCCATTCGGATACTACTTGCCATTGCTGCCTTCCATGACTATGAAATCTGGCAGATGGACATAAAAACGGCTTTTCTAAACGGCTGTTTAGAAGAGTGTGTTTACATGGATCAGCCAGAGGGTTTTATAGACAGTGGGAGCAGCGGGAAGGTGTGCAAGTTGCTTAAATCCATTTATGGATTAAACTAGGCATCGCGGAGTTGGAACATCTGTTTTGATGGGGCAATCAAGGAATTTGATTTCATCAAGAACGAAGATGAACCTTGTGTCTATAAGAAGATTGTAGGACGAACTGTCGTGTTCCTAGTCTTGTACGTGGACGACATTCTTTTGATAGGAAATGACATTCTTATGCTACAATCGGTCAAGCTATTCTTGTCACAACGGTTCTCCATGAAGGACCTGGGTGATACCTCGTACATTCTGGGGATCAAGATCTACAGAGATAGATCCAAGAGACTACTGGGACTTTCGCGGTCCATGTACATAGAGACCGTACTGAAGAGATTTAGTATAGAAGATTCCAAGCGCGGTAATATACCCGCATCGCACGGAATCACCCTCTCCAAGAAGATGTCTCCTAAGACTGACGAGGAGAGGGTTCGCATAAGCACTATACCCTATGCTTTGGCGGTAGGATCTATAATGTATGCGATGCTATGTACAAGACCAGATGTAGCTTACGCACTGAGCGTAGTGAGCCGGTATCAGTCAGACCCAGGTGAGAACCACTAGACGGCAGTGAAGAACATTCTCAAGTACCTGAGAAGGACTAAGGAGATGCTCCTGGTTTACGGTAATTGAGACCTCAGGGTCGAGTCCTTTACCGATTCAAGCTTCTAGAGTGACAAGGATGGCAGCAAGTCTGTCTCGGGTTTTGTGTTTACCCTCAACGGAGGGGCGGTGTGTTGGAGGAGTTCCAAACAGGATACCGTCGCAGACTCGACGATGGAGGCTGAATACATTGCTGCAAGCGATGCCGCAAAAGAGGCGGTCTGGATGAAGAAGTTCATTAGTGAACTTCAGGTGGTTCCGTCTATTGTTGACCCAATACCTTTGTATTGCGATAACAATAGGGCTATAGCTTTAGCGAAGGAACCAAGGTCCCATCAGAAGTCCAGACACATCTTAAGGCGGTATCACCTGATCAGGGAGATCATTGATCGCCAGGAGATCGAGGTATGGAGAGTGGACATAAAAGACAACACGGCGGATCCATTCACAAAGGCCCTCCCTCAAACACAGTTCAAGCGTATTTTTGAGCTATTGGGTATGCGGTACGCCAGCAGCTGGCCTTAGTGCAGACATTAGGTATGCGGTACACCAATTACTGGCCTTTAGTGCAAGTGGGAGATTGTTGGATATGTATGCCCTAGAGGCCATTATTGTACAGTACTAGTTTGTATAATACATTTTGGAGGCTTGGGATATATATACGGGTTTATGACAGTCTTGCTCGATATAGTAGTATGCTACTTGGTTTGTTTCTGTCTTAATATGTGTATATGTTTCTTTTAACATATCGCTAATACATATTGATGGAGCCCTTAGGATCTTTGCTTGACTACTGGCGTTGTGATGGCGATCACACTAGTGGGGGCTTGGTAGTCTATAAGCACATCCTTATTTTGGTCCCTAGTCGTAGGATTATCGAGACAGGGCATCGATACTCCACAGTAGACCGGTGCATATGCTTCTCGTCCCAGCAGGGGAGATGGTCTGTCCCACAGCTATCAGTACGTCGTACTGGAGAAAGTATGCAGGTGCTCGTTAGGTTACGAGCACACTGGACAGGACTCGTCGGGAACTGTTGGTTTGTATTATGCCTATCGTCAGTTAACAGTTCCCAGGTGACATGAGTACAGCTTAGTCCATTAACTTGACACTGTCACTTCGCCTCAAGTGTGTTCCCACTGTTCTTAGATTACTACCCTACCACGGCTCTATTGAGTCGTGCAAACAGGTAGTAGTTGGGTGCAGTCCCGAAGCACTGGGAGGCAGTGACGGTTAGACAAGATTCGTCTCTCCCGGTATTGGGAGTTGATATCGTACTGTGTCTAGAAGAGCCATTACACATAATCGTCCCTGGCCAGGGCAAGCGAGATTTACTGGTAGTGTTTCCAGTCGTTTCTCAGGGTGTTCTGGGCTACACTCCGACACGACTTGTACCGCTATTAGAGGTCTGACGTTTGCCACCCCCGTAGGCCCGACATGCGATACTCTTAGACGAACAGACCGGACTGTATGGAGATTGTCACATTCAGGCTCAGTAGGAGTTCGGATGGGTTCACCTCATCAATCTTCTTATCGGCATCTACTTAGGGACCGTTACGTACAGCTAGTACCGCTTGCGGCCTGTGGTTAAACCCACTACCAGCGTAGTGTCGAGCCTTTAGAGTCCTACACAGAGCGTTATTCGCCTTTAGGAAAAACAGAGTAGAGGTCGCATGGTTTTGCGACGGGGTTCGTTCACATCCGCGCACTTGTGCACGTTTGGTGTCCGGGCAGTTATTACTAGCGGGCTTTGGTTTAAGCCAGATCCTAGTGTATTTTTTAGGATTGGTTTTGTCTCATTGTATTCGTTTTCCTCGGAACACGGATGCGGGTGTGTGTGCACAGTTGACAGAGGCAGAGGCAGAGGATTCTCATTAGGGTTGTTGACCGTTGACTTTTTCCAAACCCTAATGAAAATGAGAAATTTGATTAATGATATTAATTAAAGATAATTGTGTCATGGTTAGGTTTACCATTTGAATTATGTTGACATTTTGACCTTGGTTGACCGGTTGACTTATGTTGACAATTTGACCATCATCATTTCACATGGAAGATGCTTCTTGATTCTTGCAAAATTCATTTAATGTGAAATGATAATGGTCATTCCAAATGAACCATCACAATTTTTTTTTAATTATTATTATTAATTCATTATTCTCTCATATGAGAGTATGGTTGCAAAAATTAGCTCATTCTGTCTTGCTCTTTCTCTCTCATGTTTGGAGCTCTCCCTCTTCCTCTCAAAGCTTAAGTGTTCCATGTGTTGGAAATCATAAGCTCTTGAGACAAATCCATCAAGACTCATCTCTACTCTTTCTAGGGTTCTTTGTCTAGCAAACCAAGCACTCTAGTTATCTCTTGGTTGAGGTAGGAGCTCAAGTTCGAGGCCCTCGGGTGGATCTATCTTCGGCAAAGAGAAGACGACGAGGAGGAGCCGTCTACGCCACTACAAGGAGCAAGCAAGAAGGAGAACCACATCAAGAAGAGAATGAGTTCAAGACCAAGGTATAACCATTCTACATGGTAGCTAGAACTTGTAGTTAATATGTTACTTTTTGTTTAGCAAAGATCCTTCATGGATGGTCCATGTTATCTTGTGAGAAAATTTTGATTTTTACCTATTCCGCCTCCCCAAAAGAACCGGGGTGGGTAACGTGGACCTAACAGATTAATGAAAGAAAGAAAAAGAAACCTAAAGATATTGTAGAAACTTGTTTTAACAACTGGTAGCTCTAGTTCTTTCTTTGCATAGCGGTATTCCTTGTAGAATATCCAGCACCTTATTCGATAAGGAAAGAGCCGAGATTCATTCACCGGGAGTGACCTCTTTAGCGAAACTAGCAGATGCTACAAACTCGGTTTGTCTTTTGATTGCTTCTATAGTTTTTGCATTGCATAGTGGTATTTGTGAAATATCCTGCACCTTATTTGATAAGGAAAGAGCCGAGATCCCTTCACCGGGAGTGACCTCTTTAATAAAACTAGTAAAAGCCTCAAAAACACTCCTTTTCAAAATCACTCGATTCTACAACGATATCAAGTTCATTACGCAAAGGGTTTTCATAAAAACCTGTCGTAGCTCTCCGTCATTTCAGATAAGTAGTATTTAGTATTCGTGCTGCGTTTGTTGACCTTATCAAGGCGTAGTGTGCGATAGCTGATTAGTGCTTATCTACTAGCATATGATGTGATTGGGTTAGGGTAGTCGTGTGGCCTTGTTGACCTTGTCAAGGGTTGTGCGGGTGGGTTTATTTCATTCAAGAAATGAAGGGTTGAACTTGACATGTGGTCTATGGTTTGTTGACCTTATCAAGGTCATAGATCGCTTGGGGTAAAATATTATCAGGAATTTCAAGTGTTGAAATTTGCAATGAGATTGCATAACTTCTATGAGATAGTTGGATCCCGATACCCACAGTGAGTAAGAGTTAATCCTGGGAGAGTTTTACACATTACAATTAGCCGATCAAGTAGGTGTCTAGAAAGGTGTTAACAGGGTTACGCCCCTGGGAAAAAGAGGTTTATTTTAATCAGGTCCATGCGAAAGCACGGGGAACCTCTCTCAAAATACCGACACTGGTCTGGCTGAAAGATTGGCAAACTTGTAGGGTGTAATTAATCCCGGTTAGTTTTACCTTTTAGGGTTTGAAGGTAGATTTGACTAAAACAGTGGGAGCCATCCTGATTAGATAAATAATAACCAATCTAATCCTGCAAGAGTGCACGCAGAGTGTTTTTCTTCTCTCTCTCTCTCTCCTGGTAGCGACCATGTCACGCCTTAATCAAGATAATAATATGGATGCATTGACCGAACCTGCTAATTATACTGAGCTAAGAAACGTTGGTTCCGTTCTTTCTTATAATTGTTATAAGTCCAAGCAGAAAATAGGGGAATATCCGGATTCCCATGCCACCCAATCGAAGAATAAGCATGTTGATGCATATTCTTCGGGTGTGTTCATTACCGAGAACTGTTTCTCAGTATCCTCTACGTCCTGAGTATGTGATACTAGATCCGGATCCCACATATGTAATATGTTACATGGGTTATAGCAAGGTAGAGAATGGAGAATGGGTGATATGTCTCTAAGTGTTATAGAATGGTGCAATTGTTGTAGCCAAGTCTGTTGGCAGATATCACCTTATATTAATACATTGATTTTGAACAAATGTTATTACATACCGAACCTGATATACAACATTACATCGGTTTCTTTAATGAGTTAAAGAAGGATATAATTATGTATTGGAGGATAATGTTGTGAACATTTTCCTGAATCAAGAGTTGATTCGATCAGGCACGTTATATAATAGCATATACGTTCTAAATCAAACTACAGTTCAAAGTATATAGAACACACACAAGAGGAGTAGTTCAGAAATAAACGAATCCCTCTTGAGGCATTGTAAACTAGGTCATATCAATGCGACACGACCAGCTAAGTTATATAAGGATGAATATGAGAATCTGTTCAAATTTTCATCTTATAATACTTGTCAGTCCTATCACAAAAATAAGATGACCATAACTCCATTTACTGATAACAAAGAAAGAGTTAATGAACTCTTGGGATTGATACATGATGATGTATGTAGGTCGCCTGTCTATACATGCCAGGAATGATTCTTTATACTTCATTACATTCACTGATCATCTCTCAAGATTCGGACTTCCTGTTGAAACACAAGTCTGAAACTTTTGAGAAATTCAAGGAATATAAGCTTGAAGTTGAGAACCAGACGGGTAAAAGTATTAAATCCTTCGATATGATCGAGGAGGAGAATACTTGCGCATGGTGTTCCTGGAGTTTCTAAAAGAAGAATGTGATTCTCTCTCAGCTTACTCCATCGAGTACACCAAAGCACAACGGTGTATCGGGACGGAGGTATCGCACCCTATAAGATATGGCGCGCTTTATGATGAATATTGCTGAGTTACCTGTTTCCTTTTTGGTGTTATGCACTTGAGAAGCTGCATACCTATTGAATGGGGTTCCGTCCAAATCGGTGCCTACCACTCCATATGAGATATGGTATGGGAAGAGACCATGTCTTAAACGAGTTAAGATATAGGGTTGTCCGGCTTATGTTGAAGAGCAAAATCCGGACAAGCTCGAGGCAAGGTCAGTTTTATAAGTTTGTTAGGATATCCCAAACATTTATGAAGGAATATCTTCTACCTAACTGAGGAGCAAAAGGTGTTTTGTTTCTCAACATGCCACCTTTTTAGAAAGGGAATTTCTCGTGAAGAAATTAGTGGTCATGAGGTAGAACTGGAAGGAGTTCCAGCTACACAAACAAACAGCTGATGATTTGGTGAAACCAAAGGATTCAATAGTCTCCAACGAACCTCAGCCTCTCCGCGAATATGGTAGGGTTTCTCATCCACTTAAGAGATACTACGCTCTTCTCGGTGATAGTGGGAGCGAGGATTGCATTATGAGATGATGGTCCAACTAGGTTCAGGCAGGCCATCAAGAGTGGTGACTCTGTAAGAATGGCTGGATGCTAAGCGATCTGAGATGGAATCAAAATACACCAACAAAGTATAGACTTTGGTTGCCTTATCTGAAGGGTTAAATCCCCATCAGGAGCAAGTATATATTGAGAAGATTACTTGGTGTACATGGAAAAGTTGAGACTTTCAAAGCTAAGAAATGTTACAAAAGGTCCTCGTCATCGACCAGGCATGGATAATAATGAAACCTTTTCTAGTGTCTATGCTTAAGTCCATCCGGATCCTACTTGCCACTGCTACATACCATGACTACGATATCTGGCGGTTGGATGTCATGACTGCTTTTCTAAATGGTGATTTAGAAGAGAGCGTCTATAAGTACATAGCCAGAGGGCTTCGTAGACAGTGCGAGCAGCAGAAATGTGTGCAAGTTGCTTTATAGGTTAAAGTAGGCATCGCGGAGTTGGAACATCTGTTTTGATGTGGTAGTCAAAGAGTTTGACTTCATCAAAATGGTAGATGAACCTTGTATATACAAAAAGGTAGTAGGGAGTATGGTGGTGATCCTCATATTGTACGTGGATGACATACTCTTGATAGGAAATGATTTCCTATGCTACACTCGGTCAAGCTCCTCTTATCACGAGGATTCTCAAAGAAAGATCTGGATGATACCTACTACATCTTATAGATTATGATCTATGGTGATAGATCTAAAGTGGATGTTGGGAGTGTCCCAAATCCAGGTACATTAACACCATACTAAAGGGGTTTAGTATGGATGATTCTAAGCGTGGTGGTTCGCCCACTTACTTATGGATCACTCTCTCCAAAGACTGATTTGGAGAGAGCTCACATGCAAGGGATACCCTATGCTTCTGCATTAGTCTCTATCAGAGTATGCGATATTATGTACCAGACTAGATGTAGATGACTCACTAGGTGTAGTGATCAGGAATCAATCGGATCTTAGGAGAATCACTGGATAGCTGTGGAGGACATTCTTAAGTACTTAAGAAGCACTAAAAGAAAGTTCTTGGTTCCAGCTTCCAAAGTGATAAGTTTGACTGAGAGTCGGTCACAGGCATTGTCTTTACCCTCAGTGCAGGGACGGTATGTTGGAAGAGTTCTAAGCTAGATACCATAACATACTAGACGATAAAGGCTTAATACATTGCTACCAATGATACTGCCAAAGTGGTTGTCTGGACATTTCTTGTTCATGAGATGAACAAGGTTCCTACCATTAAGCGTCTAATAAGTGTTATTGCGACAACAATGGAGTTGTGGCTTAGGCCTAGGAACGCAGGTCCCATCAGCGTTCCAGACATATTCTGAGGCAAGTATCACCTGATCAGGGAGATGGTTGATCTCCAAGGGATCGAGGTTAGGAGAGTAGACCCGAAAGATAACACAGCGGATCCACTCACAAAGGCCTTACCCCTAGAGAGACTTCTATGGGATGGTTGAGTATGGGATATTACAACCACTGCTATATTGTTGGGTATTGGATACTGCAACAGATGGTCCTAGTGCCATTGGGAGATTGTTAGTTATATGTATGCCCTAGAGACCATTACTGTACATGCAATGTATATTGTAATAGATGCTTGGACATATATAGGGAGGACTTTCTTGCTCGACATGATAGTATGCTATCTGGTTGCACTTTATCTTAACATGTACACTTATTGTCTCTCTATTACATGTTGATAAAGCCCTTAGGATGAGTACTTGACTTCCAGGATTATGATGCAGATCATACTAGTAGGGCAGAGGTAGTCGGTAAGTACATCCTTAGATTGTTCCTAGTCGTGGGAGTATCGAGACAAGGCATCGATACTCCAGAGTAGACTAGCGTATGCGCTTCTCGACCCATATGATGGGCGATGGATGATTCTATATCCATTGGTTTTTGACATCTGAGAAGCTATACGGGTGCTCAGTGAAGACTGGGTACACTGGAAGGACTCGCCGAGAACTCCTAGATGGTATTATACCTATTGCCGGATAGCTGTTCTCTGGTAACACTGGTACAGGTTAGTCTGTAGACCCGAGATCGTCATAGAGTCTTGTGTGATTCCCACTGTGCTTTGATTTCCACCATATCACGGTCAAGAGATCGTCCAAAAAGGTGGTTTTTAGGTACATTCCCGAGTCACGTGGAGGCAATGAGCGATAGGAGGGGTTTCGTCTCTCCCGGTATTGGGAGTTGATGATGCGCTATGCTCGATTGGCCATAACAGGAAATCCCTGGCCAGGGTTGCTGAGATTTATTGGTAAGTGTTAACAGTAGCTTCTTGAACTGTTATGGACCTTGCATCGGCATGACTTATCAGTCTATTGGGGTCTGACGTTATACCACCTCTAGGCTGTGATATGCGACATATCAGATGAAGAGACCGGACTGTACGGTAGTGTTACTGATGGATTCACAGGAGTACGAGCAGGCTTGCTCGTTGATCTTCTGATTGCTCAATACCCGGGTGGCCGTTACATTTAGCAGAACGCTTGCGGCTTGTGGGTGATTGATATGATCATCATCTACTGCCGGCGTATTGACAAGTCTTTAGAGTCCTACACAAAGGTTTCCTGGTTCATGCGAAATGGTGTAGGAGCACATATGTGATATGTGCGGGACCGAGATTAATGCGATATGAGATACCGCATTCTATTCTCGCAACTTGTGACATCGGTCGGTTATATGTGATATAGCCAAGTTATCGGATCAAGTGTTGATTCGATAAGTTGTTACATTTGATATTAGTCGGTTATATGTAATATAGCCGGATTATTAAATCAAGAGTTGATTTAATAATTTAATATAGAATTATATATTTGATATATTAAATTACATTAACTAATATTTGCTCACTTAAAGATTTCTTTTCTCACTTGGATTGTGCACTTAATATATATGAGATATATATTAATGTATAATATATTGTGTCATGCTAGATGCCACATGCAACATGGGTATATGAGACTTACACAAACCTTATGATAATCTTAGGTTTTTATTTATCAAAGTAAATCATATAATTAGTGGATATTGAACAAATGGTTGAAGCTTGTAGAAGCTTGTGGAACCATTGACCAAGTCCACTAATTTGTTTTACTATAGATATTTATTTAACCTAACCATTACCATTAGCCTTAGTTAAGTCTCTACAAGGGTTACTATGGGATATTAACTCACCCATGGTTGCTACACTCTCACTCTCTCATGAGTATTGATTCTTCATTTTCTTCTTCATTGAAAAAGCTTGCTAGCTTTTCTTCAAGTGAGAAAATAATATGAGAAAAATAAAAATAAAGTGAGCCCAATTCCTACTTCATCATCCTCTACTATTTGCCATTTAGTTTAGGGTGTTTGCTTCACTAATCTCACTATTAGTGAAGAGGTAGCATGAGCTTAAGTCTCCTCGACGTAGATCATCTTCGGCCTCGACGACATCAAGCAAGCTTGTTCCGTATATCTCATGGAGCCTTTCTAGAGTCCGAGGAGTTCACTACTTAGAGCGAAAGGACTACTACACGGAGCATTTGAAGTGAAGGACCGGTCTACAAAGGTTTTATTCCTTCTTCTCTTTAGTTTGTAAAGTGTTTACAATCTAGAAAACCCTAAGTCTCTAGTTCGATCCTTATTCGTGTTCTTTAGCTCTCTAGAAAATTTTGAAATGGCATGTTCGATGCCCTAGTAAACACCGTGAGGGTGCTAAGGAACCCATCAGCATTACCTTATGGGCTGCCTAAAACAACGGTATGTCCACAAGTGAAATGGGCACGGATAAAAACCCGAAAAGGCGTCGTGAGTAAAATCAACAAGACTATCGGCGATCTAGTGAAAACATGAAAGGGCGCGAACTCGTTAAAAAATGCACTTGAAAAGTCCTCTTGAATTTGTAAGAAGAAAACACCCCTGTGAGATCCTTACGACTCACAAAGGAGTAACACACTTAGGAATTCATACGATTCATAAGGATAAAATGCATTTACGAGATCCTTACGACTCGTAAGGAGAATATACCCTCTATAAGACCCTCACGGCTTATAGAAATCAAAGCTTAGGTTATAGGGATCCAAACCTGTTCTTAAGCCACCAAAACCCTACAAAGTTTTTCTGCCCTATAAGTGGTCCAATATCGACTTTTGTATACAATCTACGGGCATAAATAAATATATTCCCCACCAAATCCAGCCAAAGGCGAGAAATATCCCCATTTGGTGAACAATTACTTGTAAGTCCTCTCGACTTACAAGAAGAAAACACTCTTATAAGATCCTTACGACTTATAAGAGAAAACACAGTTAGGAATCCATACGATTCCTAAGGAGAAAATACACCTATGAGATCCTCACGACTCACAGGGAGAAATATCTTTATGAGACCCTCACGGCTCGTAAAGTAGAAAGCCTTGGTCGACAGGATCCTAGCCCTGTTTGCTAAGCCACCTGATCAGTCGAAAATATTTCATTTTTTAACACGTCAATTTCCCTACCATTTGCACTCATCTAGAGGTGTTCGGTATTAATATAGCACATATTAGCAAAACAGCCGTAAAATACCAAATTACTTGTGTTATATATTAAAACCGACATTTCTGAGGGAAATTGAGTGTTTATCATGGCATCGCATCATCTTTGTATAGCGCAACACTTGTTTCGAGAATCTGTGCAGGAGATTTCAGGAACAGAGCCAAAATTGTCAAAAGTACTAATAAAAATGCGCCAAGTCCAAGACTTGAGATCTGGCAGAAATCAGGAAAGCAAAATAAGATTCCACATATTAGAACAGTGCCACAAAGTCATCCCAATTAAAGTTCAGAAATCACATGCAGAGAAGCCCTCTTTGGACCGCGGATCCGCGGCCAAAAGGCCCTTGGTGCAGCGGATCCGCGGCAACCTAGTGACGTCAGCATGGCAAATTTTCTCACGTGCTTCATTGTAACGACCAAGCTTCCAGAAGGCTCCAGAAACACCACGTGGCTTCATCCAGAAGGCTCGGCCTAACAACCTAGCTCTAGAATATTCTCTCCAACTAACTTCTTCTAGAAGTCTCTCTCTAACAAACTTTTGGAGGGAAATTTGAAATTTGAATTCTAGATCTAAGGGTGAGAGGCTTATAAAAGGAAACCTAGATCTAAGTTCAATGGTTGTTCATTAGTTCATCAATTCACCCACAAGTTGAGTAACACAACTTGTGCATTCAAACCCTAACCCTAATTCAAAATCCAAAGCCAAAAATCAAGAACACCGAGTACCAATTCAAGCGAGAAGCCTTCAACCTTTTAGGAGCGAAGCCGATCTTCATCCGAGCAAGTGATCCAAGACGATCCGCGACTCACGAAGACGAGCGAAGACAAATCGACGATCGAGTTCTTTCCTCATTGTAGATCTTTAGAGAATTGTAACAAAATTGTTGATAAATAAAAGGTGAAATTCTTTATCTTGCTTTCTTTACATTCTTGCATCATGATTAGATCTCGATTTGTGATTGTGTTCTTTGATATGATGTTTGAGTAAAACTCCGCTCGTGAAGGAGTCGAGACGATCAATAGATGATGATGTGACAAATCTTGAAACGATTCTTAAGTCCTATGAGTTTTGTAAACCCTAGCAAATTGAAGAATCGACGACCTAGTTTCGAGCGATGCTTTCTTGATTGTGTTCGCTCTTAATTAGGGATCCACGATCGATTCTTGAATTGACTAGAGGCTAGAATGTGAATGAAATCAACGAAAGGATAAGGGATAGAAGATGAAACCCTAGTTTCCGCAAGAAATCCCTAATTCTCGTTGATCATCATCGATCTAGTATCAATTCATCGATGGATAAGAATACGTAATCAATAGATTTCATCACGTATATAGATTCGATCGATTCCTACGAGCCTCACTTCGATTCTTGATTATTGGATTGGAAATCATCAATTCTTCATTCTTGATTTTAATGTTTTCTTATTAATTAGATTAGATCTAGATAATTCTTGAATTCACTTTTAAATCTTGAATTGAATTGTCTTTCTTTTCTCTTTTCTTTAATTTTCAATTCATCTAATTCGAATTCGAACGGATCTCACTTTCCCTGTGGACGATCCGCACTCGCTAACGCGCTACATATGACACCGTTATTGATTACGATCAAAAAATTCTTTGGTTGTGATTTCCATACATTTTCTACCTACATACCGAGATTTCAATCAATCACCACCTTTGTTCAAATCAACAAAGGCAAATAATGATTTGCTCCTGGCAGTATTCTAGAGGTAGCGATGCTGATGCCAAGAATTGTATCAGATTCCAAATCCCAAACTCGCAATAAATATCAGCGAACAAATATATATATATATATATATGCATATGAAACAGCCGAAATGTTTAGGAAACTCACAACAAAAAATAGCGAGTAGAAATAAAAAAAAGACATTGCCGAAATGATTGGGCACCGCAAAAAATAGCCGAAATGATTGGGCAATCGCGACTTTCAGGATATAAAAAGCCGATAAGATAGAGTATCGCGGAAATAAAAAAATATATAATAAAATAAAATTTTACTGCCGTGCAAGTAGTCCCATACCGACTCTTGTACACAATCCATGGGCACAAATGAAAGGGAACCATATTTTCCAACCATGTTTCGTCAAAAGAAGAACCGGGTCTTGATGGCAACATCTACAGCCTAAACATCATCTCAATGTTCCTCCTCATTCTAGAAGGGTACGAACGCAACTATCAAATAGAATTGGAGCAATGGCATATTCCTCGATCCAGACCTCGGTTGCAATACATACAGCATAGAGATCACACATATGTTTTCCTGACTTCAGCAAAGAATCGGTACGACATCATCAAAGCAAAAATGAAGTGACAGCATATTCCTAGCTTTGAGTCTTGACGGCAACACATACAAAGTCGAAAGACCATTGAAGATCATCCTACTCCAGAAGGATGCGGTTATGACTCATCGGGGCTTCAAATTAAGCCTAATCTTAAGTAAAAAGCGCCATGGCAAATACCTAACGTTTGACCTTCCGACGGTAATATGGATACTCCAACATAAGAAAATTACTTGAAGACGTCTTGTCCAGCCTCAAAAGGGATCAAAGACACGACAGTAACGGGGCTACTTGAGCAACAACCTAAGGGACTGCATACCGAGAAATATATCAGCCAACGCGATGGTACGATGGACTTAAACCTAGTACCACAAACCTAACGGACCCATGTAATAAAAGAATGGGGGTTACCTACATCCAACGTTAGGGCGAGTTTGCATGTAAACCTAAGGGAGATAAACTAAAAACACTCCGAAATGAGTGAATAAACTCGAAACTCCGAAATGAGTGAATAAATTATAAACTCCGAAATGAGTGAATAAACTAGAAACTCCGAAATGAGTAAATAAACTAGTGCATGCCACCTCAGGACATATAAGAGACAGAGAGGTCCAAGCATAAAAAATAGATATCTTTTATTCACAAATCAAAATGGATGAAAGTTACAATCAAAAAAGAGGGGAATACAACAAAAGGAAGCATAAGACGGTGGATGGTTCAACAAGCTAGTCAGATCATCGCTTTTCCATTTAACTTCTGCCTCAAACTCCATCAGCGCCGCCAGCTGAGCTTCTGCTTGTTCTTGCTATTGTTGATACAAAGAGAATCGACGTTCAAGCTCCTTCTTGGCAGTTTTGTGAGTCTCTACCATTTCTTTCATAAAGGTGATGGCTCTTTCCGAAGCCACCACCTCCATGATAATTTCTTGGAGAACTCGCCAAATTTCATAGGCCCGAGTGGCTTTAGCTGCAAACTGGGCTCGAAGATCCTCCAAAGCCTTCGAGGCTAGCTCCCTCTCCGAAAATTTCCCATTGAGCCTTTTCTCATAGGATCGGAGGTTGGCAGCATACATTTCCGTCCATTCATTCAATCTAGCCTTCATAGATGAGATGTCCAAAGGAAGACGTCTACATTCAAGTTCATGAAGAGAAGTTTCCACTAGCCGGCAGTACTCAACCCAAGTACGCACCAGCGCCTCGTCATGATATGTAGCAAGAACGGACAAGGAAGTATTATCTTCGACAACAAATTCCTCTGCAATGACTGAAGTGCCCGTGCAAAGATCTTCGATAAGAGCGGCCAGTGAATGTATACTCTGCTTCTCCATCCTTTCAGCGTAAGGACCCATGGGCATGCAAATATGGGACTCAAACGGGGTCAGGGTTGGCAGAACTGTGAATATACAGAAAAGGTCAGTCACATTTCTAAATGGGAAATAAGCAAAAAGAATACCAGGACTAAGGTGTCACTCACTCATGGCCACAGAAGGTAAATCTAAGAGATCCCCGAGCCCGTCTAGAACCTCGACTTCTTCGTCAGCCTGCAAGACTATGGTTTAAAATAGGGGCACGTCAGTATCGCCCTAGAAAATATAATACAGAAAGCAAAAGAATACCAACCATGTCCGGAAGAGAGGATGACACGCTGGTGGGTATCGCGTGCGAGGCCGCCATATTAAGTAGGTACGAGAAGGTTTCTTCTGGAGAACGATCTACAATAGAGGACGCCAATTCCCGCAACTCTGGAAACACAAAAAAAGGGGTCAGGCGTATTGAAATATTGTTAAATAAAAAAATTAAATATAAGATTACCTTCAATACTTCGTCCATCCTGGACCGAAGGGGCGGCAACATCGAGAATATCCTCTATGTCCTCCGGTGCAACACTGGTGATGTTTACAGAGTCTGTAGTTAGTTTATGAACCTCCGCCGAAGGAATAAGAGCCATCACTGGAGTCTTTAAGACGCACTCTGGGCTCAAAACTGTGCCCGCTACGGAAGGCCCTGCGAAAGAAAAATGTATAAAGACGAATGCAATATGAGAGCAATATAAACAATTTACTGAAAAGGATGTGAAAAAGTACATATCGATACGCCAAAGAGCCGGAAGTATAGCTTTTCCGAGCCGCTGCTCTTTTCTTGTTAACCACGCTCGCCGGGCTTCGATTGAAGATAGAGCTCCACCCGCTTTCAGAGCAGCCTTGTCTTCAGAAGCGGCTGATATCGGTTGTTTAAGAGCTCTTTCTTCTGTCGGCGTTAAAGGGACTGTCGGCAACACGGCAGGAGACGAATCAACATCACATAACTCAATAGGGGAAAAGCCAGCCTTCTTAGGGCGCACATTCTCGGTCTCATTCTATGACCGCTTGAGAGCCTCGACCAACTAAGCAGCCTCCTCGGCAGACGTATCTGGAAAAAGGAGGCCGCCACCTAGTTCATGTGCGGGCATAGACTTATCACAAATAAGAGGCTCAGGCTCGATTAAGGCGTCAATTAAACGCACAACATACTTCTTCCTCTTTTTGAGGCCTAAGCTAGCACTCATAGAAGAACGTTTCCTCCCCCTAAGCACCTTTGGACAGTGTTGCCCAATTTCATTTTCGGGATCCGACTCTAGGAACGCTGCAGCTTATGTAGTATTTGGAATCCCTACGCCAGGTTCAATGCGAACTGGCATACCGGCAGTACGGGAGGTCGATACCGTTCGAGAAGCCTTCGAGATAACTACTGCGTCGCTGTCTCTCAGAAGGGGATGAACGACCGATCGTGGCCGTAGCGAAACGTTGATGGCTGGGGGCAAGCACCGAGGCCATGTGCATAAAAAGCACCCGTCTCTCTCACATAATGATCGGACCTACCCTGTAACAACACCAGCCCTTGAAAGGTCCCGCATGCCTTGATTGTAATCAGGCTCGGGGATCATGAAGAGAGAACCGGTGTTCAGACGCATAAAATGATGAATAGCACACGGGCAGTCTCCAGCTAGAAAGCAGGCTCGACCAAAAACGCCTCAAGGGGCACACCCTGGTTATAACCCAACTGTTGGGCAAAATGGTGCGGATTATATCGCATAAAGAGAGCGTCATCGTTCAGTCGAAACACCAAGTACCCTGGCTTGATCGAGTACAGGTGCATGATCTCCTTGTGTTTCAGAGTCGGCGTTTCATTTTTCAACAAGTCAAAAAGCTGCTGAGTGACCCCCGTTGGCACAAAAAGAACCCGATCATTGAAAACCATGCCATCCTCATTTGAATACGGGTTGAGCAGCACGCGCAAAACCCCTAACTAAGTCGGATCAGGAGCGAAAGCATCAACCAGTCTCATGATTTGTGGGAAATTATAGGACTCGTAGAAATCAGGCCGCTGGTGCACAGTGAACGCATCTAACACGTACATCTCAATCCAAAACGTGAAGTGATGGAGAGAGAAGTTCACGATGTCCACACCCGGATTCGAAGTGTTGGCCGCAGTACTCAAGCCATGATGCAAGTGTGATAACCCTATAACGCCAACAGCTAGCCATGCTCCTTACGCTATGTGGTGTGCGGGGTAGAAGACGGAGGCTCTCATAAAACGTCGATGCATAGGCATCGCGAACCAGATGAGCCAAAAAGTGATGAAACCTACAAAAAATGTTTCCTCATCTATGCCGGGAGCGGCGATCTCATTAAAAGCCACGGTCGATGTACTTGGAATATAAAATAGCGACAAATCTTCTTCATTGGTCGGAATCCGAAGGGATCTTCGACCTTTGCAAATTTCGGAGCCTTCTTGGATAAGACATCGCCACAAAGGAAGCGAGCAATGAAATCTTCAAAATGGACCCCTTGCCCTTCCGATGCTACAAACGGGCTCTCATAAATTCTCGGTGCTTTGATTAAACTTGGATGCTTGTGTTGAACGGCATTCTTAGTTATTAAGCCTTCTCGCATAGCTGGCACCGTGGCAAAAACGTACTCGTCTAGGGGTAGCAACTTCACGTAATGTTCTCCTCTGATTGGCTGTCCGAAAATTTCTCGAAACTCCTCTAGCGAAATAGAAACTTCTCGATCCCCTAATAGAAACGTATGTGTGGGAAGATTCCATTGGTTTATAAAAGCCTTAACCCATCATACGTAGGGAGCATGGTAGTAGAACAACGACGCATACACCATCTGGTACAGTCCAACTTTCTGCAATCGTGAGAGTTGAGAGGAGAGAATATACTGAGCCCAAGGAAGGTAGCCCACTGGATGCCGTGGGGTGACACCTATCTTATAGACTAGCCCCCAGGGTCGAGCTTCACCTTGGTATATCCGGCGTCTTAAAATATCGATAGCCACCAAGGGTTAATTGGGTATCCCCGTCATTGATGGTTCAAGCCGACCCTCAGGAGTCCAGTTAGCCGCCTCCACTGTGTAAGCAATACGCAGACGCTCGGTGAATTGAATTGAGCGAATGGGTTCAGTTGGCACTTCACAAGTAAAGCTACGACGGCCCCTTATAATGTGACCGTACCAGATCTCGCATAAGAGAAGGCTCTTTTCGTCCTTGTCATATCTCCTAATCATAACTATTGCTTCTTCATCTAATGGTGACTGTAGGAAAGCGACTTCTAAACGAGTATAAGGAAAGTAAGGAAGTGTAGCCATTGTACCTGAAAAAGGAAAAGTACCTAAAAAGGACAAAAGAACCATCAGCAAAAGGACGCGGCTTCATTTGGTGGAATTACTAACTCCAAAACTAGTGGACCCCACAAAATCAAAGTGGCGGCTCATCAATGATAAGACATCTGCCCATTGTGAGAATAAAAAAGAATTCTCATAAATGAATAGTTCTCACTAAATGAACAGTGGAGTTAAAACTCCCAATATCCCCGAAAAGCGGATTCTTTTAAAAACGACAACAGATTTCAAATCTGTGAAATGGGTATTAAAACCCTAAAATCCAAAAAAGGAAAATATCCAAGAACAATAAAGGGAATAAAATTCCCAAAGTTCTTAAGAATCAAACCATAGCTAAGCTCTGCAAAAAAAGTTGGAATTAAATTCCCCCAGATGATGAGATTAAATCCCAGAAATCCCCATGTTAGAAAACTCATGGGTTAATAATGGAATCAAATTCCAGGAGTTCTCAAATATCAAGATTAATGATAGGGTAAAACCCTAAGAAGAGAATCAACGATTCTCAAAGAATGTCCATTGACCCAAATCCTGATGTGGATATCAAGATCCACGATCTACGTAAAAAAAGTTTTTTTTAAGATCTCCAAGAGATCGGTTCAAGAAAAGAACCGAGCTCTGTCAAATATGTTAGTGTATTTAAAATCCAAAATAAAAAATATATATATCCAAAAGCTTTCTAAAAGCTAAGCTCTGTTCGTAATCCTTACCAAAAATTTTGGCAGAGTTTAACTCTGTTCAAAGGAATTTTGGAAGTAGAGATCTAAGCTCTGAAACGAGAATTAAATTCTCAAAGAAAGAAAAACTTAGGGAAGAAAATGAAGAAATAGCAGTCATGTCAAGGGCCAAAGGCCCTATTTATAGGACATGATGGGATCGGTTCGACTCCCCACTCCCCTAGGTGATCCAACGGTGGTAAAGATTGACACCGTTGCACTCACGTGTAAGTCACGTGTGAGCAACGCTGGGGGGCATTTGTTCCCTTTAAAATAGAGGGAGAAAATAAATAAGAAAATAATTCGCACAGTTTAGGCCTCACGTGTTAAACACGTGAGCACTTATATGCAAAGCATATAAGCGCTAAAAAAATAACCAAAGGGCCAAACTTTTCTCACGGGTTAAACACATGAGCGCTTATATGCAAAGCATATAAGCGCTGAGAATAAACAACCAAAAGAGGGCCAAACTGGCTTCACGTGTTAAAAACGTGAGTGATTATATGCAAAATATATAAGCGCTAAGAATAAACAACCAAAAGATAGAAAAACAGGCTCACGTGTTAAACACGTAAGCGCTCATATCCAAAATATAAGCAGATTGAAACCCACACTGGGGTCACGTGTTAAACACATGAGAACATACTTTTTAGTTTCGCACAGAATTAAATTCTATTTTTGGGGAAAATACTTCCCCTGATCTTTCTAAAAAACGAAAGATATTCTCTAAATAGAGAACCGTCAGATTAAAAATCCAATGGTGATTAAAAATCATCAAATATAGTATTAAATTCTATTAGGGGAAAATATCTCCCTGATTTTTCTAAATGAGAAAGATATTTTTTGTTAAACAGAAAGCTGTTGATCAAAAATCCAATGAGATGGGAAAATATTTTCCTATATCTTTCTAAAAAAAGAAAGATATTCTCTGTTAAACAGAGAACTCTCGAATTAAAAATCACCGTATGACAGAATTAAACTCTGTATATGGGAAAATATTTTCCTAATCTTGTTAAAAACAGGAAAATATATTCTGTTAAACAGGGCCATGGTTCAAAGATCCAACTGTGGATAAAATCCCCCGATTAATCTTTGAGGCTAATTGGTATCTCGCAAATAAGAGATTTTCTCAAACTAATTAACACCTGCCTCCTCTATATAAAGAACTCGAGACTTCAAGTCTTAGAAAGAGGATTGACCCTATAAGTTTTCCACAAAAACTGAGAATTTAATTCTCCTTAAAAAGAAGAAGATCTCCTCGCTCTCTCCGATGCTTAGTAAAGAAAAGCAGAGATAAATATATCTCCTTTACCTAGCATAAATAAAAAGGAAAACAAGGATTTACCCCTTCATAACAAGAACTTAGTTCTTTCTCTGATCTGAGATCCGAAAAGCAAATCTTCCCACAAGTTGAGAATTTAATTCTCATCGGGGAAGTTCAGTTATTCAGACTCAAAATCTAGGGAAAAGAACTAGATCAAACGAAAAGACATATTTTCTAGAAATTTAATTCCTCCGAAATCAGGGTTTAACCCAACATAAAGAACTTAGTTCTTATAAAAAGAAAAGAAGAACTTAGTTCTCCAATAAAAAAAAGATCCCAGATCTTCAAAACACAAATCTTGGTGATTATCAATGGCCAAAACGACATTAACAGAGATTAAATATCTAAAAAGAAAAAGAACTTGGTGCCTCACGGGAAACATACGTGAGCGCCAGAAAAAAAGTAGTGCTTAGTACTATTATAATGCATGACGTATTACCCACGAGAGCGCCTAAAACAGAAGGCTCAACGCCTCACGTGTTTCCCACGTGAGTGCCATACAAAGTGCTTAGTACTATATATACCTAGTCAAAATGACTAAGTGTTTGACACTAACTGGGCAGCACCCATGTCTGTATGCCTTACGTGCTTCCCACATGAGCGCCAGAGCAATAAATAAGTGCTTAGCACTTCTAAAAAAATGATAAAGCCTTGAACCAAGCAGACCGAGCCCAAATTGGTTAAGTCTCTCTGAAGTTGCTTGCAGCTGAGCCCAAATACTCTGTTGTTGAATCTTAACTAAATTTAATGATCCTGAAAATATCTCTAAATTGACCTTAGTCTCAAATAGGACTAACGTATCCTTAATAAAAATAAACTGAGCCCAAACGCTCATAAATTTAAGTCGATCTTAATCTCAAACTAGATTAACGGTCCTTAAATAAAATAAAATATTCTTTGAACTAATGGAATACATACAAAATAAGTTCAGACCTAAAATATATACGGATTTAGACTAATCTGTGCCTTACGGGCGACAACATAAAATAGTCTCCGTATACAATCCACGGGCAACCAAAATAAACAAAAATACAACACGACACGAAGTGAACTACCGCAACATGAGAAAGTGGTTATTGCAATGCGATAACGTAACTAAGTGCTGGGGCTTCCTCTTGCAGGGAAGAGCATCCCCATAATCAAAAACCCCTCACAAACGAGGGAGAATTTGATGAAGTCTGCTACAAGAGTCGCATCTATCCAAACCTCCAATATACGGTGCCATAAATCAACTTGATATTTTCGGAGAGGTGGGTGTATATGATCAAAATAGTATCAGTCCATAAATCCAGGCTTGACGACCTAACGTTTCAGTCCAGTTTTCGGCGGTAAATACTCCTATTTTGGTCTTTGGCAGCGACTCCGAGGATGAGACCAATGCAGTGTTCCCCGTCCGCCCGGCTATGCAGACTCTTGCCGAAGCGGATCAGAGTTTAGAAATAATGATGGCTATGCCTCGACACTACAGGGAACTTGATGCGCTCAATACGTACAGCGTACAAGAACTGCAAACCTTTTATGTGCCTCCTAGGAGAAGAGGTGAAAAGGCGATCCTCTTCTACAAATTTACGAAGACTGGGGTAGAAAAAGAAGTCCGGCATTGTGTTGACCCCACTCTTAACAGGTTCCATCCCATCCGTATGCCAAGATATTATGCGGAGAGATTAAAGAAACTGTTAAAACATCAAGGAGTACCTCTCAAACAAACTATTCGGCAGGCCTAATTCTACAAAAAGATTTAGGATATTTCTGGGACTCAGCGAAAGAAGCCCAACGGGAAAATGGAAACGACCGGACTAGGATACGTTCGGTCCAAGAAACGGGAGCATGTTTATAGCTTCCACGTAATAAAAAGCTCAAGTGAAGAAGAAATCGCTCTTCCAGATAGCCATGACGTCAAATTGGAGCAAGATCCCGCTCTGAGAACGTTAAGCCCATCACTCGAAGAGCAAATTGAAAAGTTAATCAAAGAAGCTTGTCAAGCGAGCCGAGACAACCACAGCAATGAAATGGCCATATATGAAAAGGCCAAGACGCGGCGTCTCAATCAGCAATCAGTGGAAGTAGACGGTGATGCCTTCCATCTACAACCCATTGTATACTCCTGTGGAAAAGGAAAATCCCGAAGCAACGATAAAAATAGGGCAAGGAACGCAAACAACGTTCAAAGACAACAAAGTGGGTCCAAGAAGACGTTCAATCAAGAAAAGCTCGATTGGAGCCCGTCCTTTATAAAGAAGATAGGGCACGAATACTCATTCCCGTAGGACAAGACAGGGAAAATATTCAACCTTTCCATGAAGAACGAAATGATGACGCTTCCAGAGTCCCGGCACCCCGAACAAATAAATGAGGTCCATCACCCGGATTATTGCACCTATCACCGAGCAGCAGGTCACCCCCTTGAAGACTGCTTCACGTTCAAGGACTGGGTAGAGGACCGGTATCAACAAGGCAGGTTTACTTTATCCGATAGCTGGAAGATAAACCCGCCACAAAAACACGAGACAAAGACGACCTATACCGTTAGGATAGGACCAGCTCGACCGCGAAAATTGAAGCGGACTCGTACCTGTTATATGATAACTCTCTCAAGGGAGGGAAGGGAAGAGAATATAATTGATCTCTTTGGATGAAGAAGATGATGAGGAGATATCAGAATTTCCACCGGCACCAAGAGAGCTGGAGGATAGGATACACACCACGGCGGACAACCTAAAGAAAATCAACTTAGGAATAAAGAACGATCCGAGGCTGACGTTTGTCAGTGAGCTACTATCTGAAAAACAGGTAGCCACGTTAAAAGACGTGCTCATACAAGACAAAGACTGCTTTGCATGGAATTATTCCGATATGCCGAGTCTAGATCCAAAAGACGACCGAGAACGCGAGACAGCCATATATGAAAAAGAAGAATAAAGAAGCTGCGGTGAGGACGAGTCATAAAGTGCTTCGACCAAACCAAAGCATGCCTGCAACAAATAAAAGTGATCAAAACCGAGGCCGATGTTCATCAGTAAGCTACTATCTGAAAAACAAGTAGCCACACTCAAAGACGTGCTTATACAGTACAAAGACTACTTCATATGGAACTACTCCGAAAGCCGGGTCTAGATCTAGAAGTAGCAGTACATAAACATGCCATATTGCCAAACATAAAGCCAATCAAACAGGCACCAAGAACGATGCGGCTCAAATTTGAAATGAGTATCAACGCCAAAGTCAAGAAACTAATCGACTCTGGTATCATCCAAGAGGTTCAATATCCCGACTGGATCGCTAAAATCGTTCCGGTGATGAAGAAAAATAGGACAGTTCGTATCTGCGTGGACTTTCGGGACCTTAACAAAGCATGCCCTAAAGATGACTTCCCAGTACCCGTTACCGAACTGATGATCGTTAACACATCCACCCACGAGGTTTTCTCCTTCATGGATGAATCTTCATAATACAACCAAATAAAAATGGATCCTAAGGACCAGAAGCATACCGCCTTCCAGACACCGTTAGACGTATTTTGCTACAAGGTGATGCCTTTCGGTTTGAAAAAAGCCGGTGCTACCTACCAAAGGGCCATGACAAAGATCTTCGATGACCTCATACACGAGATCGTCGAATGCTACATCGACGACTTTATGGTGAAGAGCAAATCTCATGAAGAACATTAGGAACATCTAAAAATAGTATTCCAATGTCTTCGGAAGTATAATCTGAAAATGAACCCTCTAAAATGCGTGTTGGGAGTCTCCTCAGGCAAATTCTGGGATTCATCATTCATCACCGAGGCATCGAAATCGATCTCTCAAAAATCAAGGCGATTACGGAAATGCCCTCGCCAAGAAACCTCAAACAATTGTGATCTCTCCAAGGAAAGCTCCCGTATATCTGGCGGTTCATAACCAACTTCTCTAGAAAATATCGTCGCTATAGTCATCTGATGAAGAAGAGAATCCCGTTCATTTGGGATCAGAAGTGCCAAAACGCACTAGACGAAATCAAGCAATATTTGCAAAATCTGTCGGTATTGGCCGCCCCATTTAAGGGAAAACCCCTGATCCTATATACAACAGCCCTTGAGGGTTTTCTAGGAGCACTTTGGGCACAAGAGAACGATCAAGGAAAAAAAAGAGCTCTGTACTATTTAAGTTGAGTTCTCTTCGGGGCAGAAAGCAACTACTCCCCCATCGAAAAGCACTGCTTGGCACTGATCTTCGCAATAACGATGCTCAGACATTGTGCCTTGGCATATGAGGTCCAACTCATATCAAAAGTGGATCCTCTCAAATATTTGATGTAGAAAACCATACTGACAGGAAGGCTTGCTAAATAGCCCTCTGGCTAATAAAGTTCTTAATAAAGTATCGACCCCTCAAAACGGTGAAAGGACAAGCCATTGCTGACTTTCCGGCGGAACATCCGATACCGGCTGACTCCCTCTTAAATTGTGAGTTGCCAAATGAACGCGTGTTCAACCCAATCGAAGAAGAGAAAGAAGAAAATGATTCTCAATGGGAACTCTACTTTGATGGAGCATCTTCCATGAAGTGGCGAAAGAAGAACACTCACATAATCAAAGCCGGGGTGGGTCTTATCTTCGTGACCCCGTAAGGAGGAATATTGCTTTATGCCCTCTCCTTGACAGAACTTATGACTAATAATGAAGCGGAATATGAAGCTTTGATAGCCGGTCTTGAGATCGCTATCGACATGGGGATCAAGAACCTCCTCATATATAGAGACTCCCAGCTAATCGTTAATCAAGTAAACAGCGATTATCAAATACGCAAGCCAGAGCTGATAAAGTATGGAAAAAGAGTGCAACAACTGTTGACACAAATGCCTTCCTATACCTTGGAAAACATACCGTGAGCGGAAAACAGCAAAGCGGATGCGTTAGCCAAATTGGCTAAATAATTGCTCGATGAAGACCTCGATGACATAAGGATCATTGTGCAAAGTCGTAGGGTCCTCGCGCCAGCAGATGTATCTTCGAAAGACCTGATAGAGCTATCCGAAGGAAAAGAAACGTCCGAACAAGTAGTCATTCAAATAGAGAATGAAGAAAAGGTCAAGGGCTGAAGGGAAGTCTTCATAGATCACTTTAAGTCCCAACGAACGCCCGAAGATATGTCGTTGAGACATCAGCTCATGAAACGAGCTTTGTCATTTGCATTCGTCAATGATATACTCTATATAAGAGATCATTCAATTTCCTATGGCTAAGATGCCTAGGGCGTGAGGAAGTAAATAAAGTCGTCCAAGAAATACACGACGGACTCTACGATTCTCATCAAGCTGGGACAAAGATGAAGCTAAAGGTAAAAAAAAAAGGGCTACTATTAGCCTACGATGATTCAGGACTGCCTCGAATATGCGAAGCAGTGTCACTTGTGCCAAATTCACGGGGACTTCATACATCAGCACCCAAATCCACTACACCTGACAGTGGACAGCTAGCCGTTCGAAATGTGGGTAACCGATATAATTGGCCCTATCAAACCGGGATCATCTGAAGGACACCGGTTCATACTAGCAACAACCGATTACTTCTCTTAGTGGGCAGAAGTAGTACCGCTAAGGAAGGTGAAGATGAAGAATATCCTCCATTTCTTCAAGACCCATGTCATATATTGGTTCGGGACTCCATGACAGATTATCTCAAATTATGGACCAGCTTACAGAAGCCACAAATAAGTCGCTGCGCACAGCAGCATAAAATAGACTGGAGATGCTTTTCATTTTATAATACTTGGGCAAACGGTCTAGCTGAAACCTTCAACAAGATCTTGACCAAGATTATAAAAAAGACGGTGTACATAAACAAAAAGGACTGGCACAAAGGCTGCATGAAGCCCTTTGGGCATACCGAACAACGTTTAAGACGGCCACGAATACAACACCATACGCACTGGTATTTGGCGCAGAAGCAGTGCTCCCACTGGAGATAGAACTCCCTTCTTTACGAGTGGCAGTTTAATACGAGCTGACAGATGAAGAAAATGTTCATCTTAGGCTCAAGGAGCTCGATGCTCTTGACAAAACCCGCCTTATAGCGCGGCAAAATCTCGAGGCTTATAAGGTAAGGATGACTTGGTCATATGAAAGACTGACCAGGCCGAGAACATTCCGCCAAGGTGAACTCGTGCTGGTTGTCAAAAGACCAATGATTCTCAATCGTGCAAAATGAGGAAAGTTCGAGCCAAATTATGAAGGCTCGTACATCATAGACAAAATCTACCAAGGTGGAGCCTACCTGCTCATGGATATGCATAGCGAAAGACCATTCCAGCCAATAAACGGTCGATTCCTCAAAAGTATTACGCTTGATGAGTCATGAATTAGGTCAATAATAGATGACGACGCATGTGTCCGCTCTCTATCTTTCTGAGTCAGAACTCTGAAAGTAGTACCAAAATATGTTCGCCCAAAATACGGTGATATTGGACTGAGAAGTCCTTAAACTAATATTAGACCGAAAAGTCCTTAACTAAAAACTCGCCCCAAAATACAACGATAATGGACCGAAAAGTCTTTAAACTAATATTTGACCGAGACGTCCTTAAACTAAATACTCATCCCAAAATATGGCGATATTGAACCGAGAAGTCCTTAAACTAATATTGGACCGAAAAGTCCTTAAACTAATATTGGACCGAAACGTCCTTAAACTAAAAACTCAACCCAAAATACGACGATAATAGACCGTCATTTCCTTAAACTAACACGTTTAGCCCTACAGTAGATCCTCATATTGATCACCGTATACAATCTATGGACATAAACAATTCAAAGTTCTCCCACGTCCTACATGATGTGGTCCTTCAAAAATGATCGGGGCCTACAGCTAATGGTGCGTTACCTTACGGGCCGCCTAAAAAAATGATATGTCCACAAGCGAAATGGGCACGAATAAAAACCTGAAAGGGCACCATGAGTAAAAACAGCAGGGCTACAGGCGAGCTTGTGAAAACCCGAGAGGGCACAAACTCGTTTAAGAAAAAAAAGATGCACTTGCAAAGTCCTCACGACTTTGTAAGGAGAAAACACCTGCGTGAGATCCTTACGACTCACAAAAGAGCAACACACATAGAAATCCGCCCGATTTCTAAAGAGAAAATGCACTTACGAGATCCTCACGACCTGTAAGGAGAATATACCCTCTATAAGACCCTCACGACTTATAGAGTTCAAAAGTCTAAAGTTACAGGGATCCAAATATGATCTTAAGCCACCAAAACCATATAAAACTTTTCTACCCTATAATTGGTCCAATATCGACTCTTGTATACAATCCATGGGTATAAATAAATATATTCCCCACCAAGTCCCACCAATGGCGAGAAATATCCCCATATGGTGAACAACTACTTGTAGGTCCTCTAGACTTAAAAGAAGAAAATATACTTGTAAGATCCTTACGACTTATAAGAGAAAAAACACTTAGGAATCCCCATGAATTCTAAGTAGAAAACACACCTATGAGATCCTCACAACTCACAAGGAGAAATACTATTATGAAAACCCTCACAGCTCGTAAAGTCGAAAGCCTTGGTCGACAGGATTCTAACCCTGTTTGCTAAGCCTCTTTTGTTCAAATCAACAAAGGTAAATAATGATTCGCTCCTGAAAACTTTCTAGTTGTAGCGATGCTGATGCCAAAATTGGGATCAGATTCCCAATGCCCAACTCGCAAAAAATCAGCAAGCAAGGAAAAATATGCATATAAAAATAGCCGAAATGATGGGGCAACTCGCAATAAAAATCAGAGAGCAAAAAAATATATATGCATATGAAACAATCGAAATGTTTAGGCAACTTGCAATAAAAAATAGCGAGTAAAAATAAAAAAAATGACATAGCCGAAACGATTGGGCACTGCAAAAAATTGCCGAAATGATTGGGCAATCGCGACTTTCACGATATGAAAAGCTGAAAAGATAGAGTATCGCAGAAATAAATAAAATAAAGTTAAATTTTTTTGCCCTGCAGGTAGGTCCATACTGACCCCTGTATACAATCCATGAGTACAAATGAAAGAAAGAGAACCATAATTTTCCACCAGACTTCGTCAAAAGAAGAACCAGGTCTTGATGGCACATCTACAGCCTAAAAATATTTAGACATCCTTCTTACTCCAGCAAAGTACAAACGCGACATCAACAAGGACCCAAGGGTCAAATAAAAGCGGAGTGACGGCAAAATCCTAACTCCAGATCTTGATGGCAACATCTACAACTTAGAAATCATTTCGACGTTCCTCTTCATTCCAGCAGGGTGCAGACACAACTATCAAATGAAATTGGAGCAATGGAATATTCCTAACTCCAGACCTCGACTGTGATATATACAACATAGAGATCACACGGATGACTACATTACTTCAGTAAAGAATTGGTACGACACCAAAACAAAAAACGAAGTAACGGCATATTCCTAGCTTCGGGTCTTGATAGCAACATATACAAAGCTTAAAGACCATTGGAGATCATCCCACCCCAGAAAGGTGTGGTCATGACTCATCGGGGCTTCAAAATAAGTCTAACCTCAAGTAAAAAACGCTATGGCAAATACCTAACGCTTGACCTTCCGACGGTAATACAGATACTCCAACCTAAGAAGATTATTTGAAGACGTCTTGTCTAGCCTCAGAAGAGATCAGAGACAAGACAGTCACGGGGCTACTTGAGGAGCAACCTAAGGGATTGCATATCGAGAAATACATCAACCAACGCGACGGTATGATGGACTTAAACCTAGTACCACAAACCTAACAGACCCCTGACATAAAAGAGTGGGGGTTATCTACATCCAACTGTTCACCGCCGAAAGACCGGACCGAGACGTTGGGATGTCTGGCCTGAATTTAGGGGAAGATGCTATTTGGATTTATCCGTCTACCTCTCTGAAGATACAAAATTGATTTATGGCACCATATATCGGAGGTTTGGACAGACGCGGCCGTTGTAGCAGACTTTAACAGATTCCCTCTCATTTTATTAAGGTTTTTTGATTGTGGGGACGCTCTTCCCTACAGGCGCAAGCCTCTGCAGTTAATTACGTTACCGTATTGCAATAACCACTTTCTCCTGCTCCGGCAGTTCACTTCATGTCGTGTGTTTTTTTTTTGTTTAGGTTGCCCGTGGATTGTATACGGAGACTAGTTTATGTCGTCGCCCGTAGAGCACGGATCAGTCCAAATCCGTATATTTTAGATTTAGGCTTAGCTTTATTTAAAGACCATTAATCTGGTTTGAGATTAAGATCGACTTAAATGTGTGAGCATTTGGGCTCAATTTGTTCTTGCTAAGGATGGTTAGTCTAATTTGAGACTAAGATCAACTTAGCAAAATTTCAAAGATTATTTTTATTTAAGATCCAGCAAAAGAGCATTTGAGCTCAGCTGTTCGAAAATTTCAGAGACTTAGCCAATTTGGGGTAAGTTTACTTAGCCTTTTGATTTATTCAAAAGTGCTAAACATTTATTTGGGCTCTGTTTGTTCAGCCCTTTTTCTTTTCAAGTAAAAGTGCTAAGAAATTATTTGAGCTCTGACGCTCACACGTATGTCATGTGAAGCATTCAGTCATGAGCGCTGCCCAATAAATGTTAAACACTTTTAGTCAATTTTACTAAATGTAAAGTGCTAAGCACTTTTTATCTGATGTCCACGTGAGGTGCATGTGCGGCGCTGGGCATTGCCTAATCAGTGCTAAGCACTCAGCCGTTTTGTCTATATATGAAGCGCTCAGCACTTTTTGTATGGCGCCCACGTAAGGAGCACGTGCGGCGCTGGGCGCTGCCCAATTAGTGCTAAGCACTTAGCTGTCTTCGGCTGCATAGGGAGTGCTGAGCACTTTTATTTAGCGCCCACGTGTGTTTCACATGAGGCGCCGGCCTTTTGTATTGGGCGCCCGCATATTTTTCACGTGAGGCGCTAGGCGCTGTTAAAAGGGGCACCCACGTGAGGAGCACGTGACGCGCTAGTCTTTTTTCAATTTTTAGAGATTAAATCTCTGTTAATGGCATTTTGACCATTAATGATCACCAAGATCTTCGTTTTTTTGAAGATCTGGGATCATGTTTTTCTTTAAGAACTAAGTTATTTTATAGGTTCTTTTTCCTTTTGTTTTTCTTTTAGATCTAATTTTTTCTGAATCTTTGATTCTTAAGAATAAAATCCTCCCGATGAGAATTAAATTCTCAACTTGTGGGAGACTTGTCTTGTAGATCTCTGATTCAGAGAAAGAACTAAGTTCTTTTAGAAGGGTTAAACCCTTAAAATACGTAAAAAGAGATATTATGATATCTGAATTTCTTTTATCTAAGTTTCTTTTGAAAGGGAATTCTTTCTCTCTGAGGGTTGAATTCTCTATTGTTTTTGGAAGCTTTCTGTATTTTTCAGAAGCTTATGGGGTTTTTTTTTCTTTCTTGAGAATTGATGTCTCGGGTCCTTTATATTGTGGAGGCAAGTTTGTTGCTTAATTCCGAGAAAATCTATCATTGAGAGATTCCAATTGATTTAATTGGACTCAAAATTGAGTTGGGGAATTTTACCCACCATTGGATCTTTGATCGAAGGACTTCTGTTTTTACAGAATATGATTTTTGTTTTTAACGAGATTGGGGAAATATTTTTCCCTATATAGAATTTATTCTGTAAAATTGGATTTTTTAATCCAATGGTTCTCTATTTTACAGAGAGCAATATTTCTTATTTAGAAAGATTGAGAGAATATATTCCAAAATAGAATTTTATTCTATAATTGGATTTTTGATCCAACCGAAAATATCTTTCTTATTTTAGAAAGATTTGGGAAATATTTTCTCCCAACAGAATTTAATTCTGCATTTTGATAATTTATCATCTCCGTTAGATCTTTGATCCAACGGCTCTATTTAACGGAGAGTATTGTAGAATTTAATTCTATCTGGGCGCTAGCGCTCACATGTCGTGCACGTGGACGCCACTCAAGAATTTAATTCTTAAGATGGGTACTTATATGCTTTGCACATTGGCGCCTGCGTAAGAAGCACGCGCGGTGCCATCTAAGAGTTTAACTCTTATGTAATGAACTCTTCTGTGCTTTGCATATTGGCGCCCGCGTGAGGAGCACGTGCGGCGCCATCTAAGAGTTTATGTAACACCCTAGTTCAATTACCATGCTTGATTTGATTATTTTATTTATCGAGTGGCTATTTCTTGATTTATTGTTGTTATGGGTGTGAATAGTATCATTGGTATCTGTGTTTGCATCCTACCCGACCCGCATGCAGGAAACCGGTCTTGATTCCTGTTTGTGATTTATCCCTGCTTATGCTGAGAATCCGTGCACTCTCGTGTACTATATCCTGTATACCTGCATTATATTTGGCATCTGCATATGTTTTAATAATACAAATATAATTAAATAATATATTTTAAAAATATCTAGCATGTCCTGTATCATACCCCGAACCCTGTAGTGGCATCCATACATCTTGTTTTCGTTCCGTTCAGTAAAACGGTCTCGTTTGGATAGCTACGTGCACACTGCGTGTATCCGATCTTGGGGGTATGCTTTTCCGTTAAGCGGATATCCTATTTTGGTTTAATTGACACGTATATTATCCGTATTTTTAAACCGTAATTTTAGACCCAACCTGGACGCGTTTTAGACTATTTTTGTATTAGCCAAAATCTCAAATATAATCAATATTATATTCTTTAATATTATACTGTTAAATATATACTGTAAACATTATATTTTCACCAAATATATTTTGTAAAATAATTTTATAATCCTATATCCTAACAAACTCAGCCTCCCTCTCTCTATATTAAATATTTTTAATCCTTTATTCACAACCCACGTCCTTCTCTCTCTCCTCTCTTCTTCTTCCCCGACCAGAAGAAAACCTTACCCACGCCCGAGCCTCATCGCCGTCGCCGTCATCGCCTCCACCCTACACCCCGATCTTCACCTCTCATCCTCCTCGACTTCCTCATCTCACCACCTTCTCCCCAAAACCCGAGCCCCAGATCCGACGAGATCCCTGCAACTCGAGAACCCTCGCTACACCTCGCCAGAGCTCGGACCCCATCGGCCTCACCCTATCACCACCACCTCCATCTTCTTTTTCTCCTCTCCTCCTAGCCTTAAACCCTGACGGCACACCTAACCCGACCCCAAGAAACCCGCAGCCCACTGCCTTGCTGTCGAACCCTATCGTCAAAAAACCCGTCGACATCATCACCCTCTCTGTCCTCGCCTCTGTCCCAATACCAGAGCATCCTAAAAACCCCAGCTCTTCTTCTTTCTTTCTTCTTCTTCTTTTCTTTTCTTTACTTCTTTATTTCGCGTTTCCCGGTGATCACCGGAGCCGTGTCGTCGCCGACGATCCGGGCGACCCAGCTGATGTCCCCAGCCAGCGTGGTCACGTTTTTGCATAGCCTAGTTCAGTTCTGTACGTGCGTGTGTGTATTGCGACGTTTATCCGACGTCGAATGCAGCGTACGCACCCCGTCGTGAGATCTAATCAGACAAGTTTATCTTGCTACATGCTATGATATATATATTTTACATCCATATGAATAAAAATATTACATTTTTATTGTATCGTGCATCCATATTACCGTTTTACTATTTTGCGATGCCCATTCGCATCCGTATCATTTATTGCATCTCTAGTTACATACCATATCATATAATTTCATGTTACTGTTATGTTAGTACCCCATACTTGATAATGTACATCATACGTAGTCATGGAGCTGTAGATGTGATCCCTGAGAAACAGTTATGCATCCGTGTTTTACCGTGATTCGATACTTGCTACATTTTACTGTTGGGCATCCATTTGATACACTGTGCACCACCTGACATGACCTGATACACCACTTCTTGACTTGATACCTGATCCTGTTACTAATGCCGACAATCCTGACTTGTTGTCCCGATGGACGTTACTGTTGTCTGTATAGACAAAACCTGTACCTGCTTGATCCTGTGTTGGCATTAAATATCGATTGGCAATACCTGACTTGAACACATAACCTTGAGGGTAAGGGGAAATCAAGAATGTAACCGAACGTAACTCAAAAGGCAATTATATATTGTTTGCCGTTTTTTCCGGGCGTACGGAATATATTGTTTGCCGTTTTTCCAGGCGTTACGGAATATATTGTTTGACGTTTTTCCATACGTTACAGAATATATTGTTTGTCGTTTTTCCGGGGGTTGCGGAATAATTCTGTTACCGTGGTCCCGTGGGGAATGAACGGGGCATAGACTGATGGGTTACGACGAGGATTACATTAATTGATTTTGAAGACTTTAGAATAGATAACCCAGTTGTATAGTTTAGATTATTCACTGCACTTCACCTGCACGTATACACTTCACTGTTCCATATCCATGTTTACTGGTTATATTCATGTTATCGTTTATATTCATGCCTGCATATCTTGTGTATTCTGGTTACTTACTATTGTTGATATTATGACGTACTGACGTCTGGGTTTTGCATGGCCCAGTCCCTTTATCTCTTTCGTAGGCTGACCAAGAGTATTTCAACCGACAGGCCGATCAGTGAGGAGCATGTTAGTGTTTAGCTTAGTCTAGTTTTCTTTCCATACTTTCATTTCCTGCTGTGAGCCCGTATTTGGGACGTATTTCCAGATGTTACTGTTTATTGGATTTTATTGCTTCCGCATATATATTTCTTGACTCGTTTATTCTGGCAGATGGACATGTATTAGATAGTTTTATTTTATTTCTACTGTTCTTGATATCTTATAGACAGCCGTAATATGACTGTGGAGGGATGTTTCCTAGCCACAGGTAGCATGGTTGGCTCTGTCACGTGCCGATCTTAGCGCACTCTGGGAAGCGGGGCGTGACAGGGTTTGTTTGGTATCAGAGCCATAGGTTTTAGGTTAATCGGGTTTGATTCTTTTGTAGTTGGGTATTGAACCCAATACACGAATCAAGATACATGTAATTAGGAGCATGTCATGCCACTTTACCGTCTTGCCATTCTTGAATCCTATCTTTCTCTTGACCCTTTATCTTCACGAGATGGAATGACTTTGCATCTCGGCTTGAAATCCTTTTGGTCCCTTATTGTTTCTCCCTATCTACTCTTTCGATTCTGATTATAGGATTTGGGCGACTTGAACGGAGTTATGTGATTGTAACTATGAACTGCAGCATGGTTACAATGCGGTACTCTATTTAAGTAATTTGGAGTCCTGGTCTTGATTCTTTTCCTTGTTTTATGGTCGTTATATTACCTTCCTTCTCTCGGTTTCTTTGCTTACCAGTTTATGTTCTATCGCAAGCTTGAATCCTATTTACCGTGCTTATCTTTTTAGTATCTTGGCTTCAGATGAAGCCATTTCGGGTATCCTACGTGTTCGTGATTTTCCCGCATTAGCATTATTCGATTCAGGTGCATCCCATTGTTTTATGACGTCCAAGTTTACTGTTGCACACTCGATTGCATGCACGGCCCTGTTTAGTTGTTGGGACATACACGCTGGGAACGGAAAGATCATATCTAGTAGCGAGTGCAAGGATTGTTCGGTTATTATTTGAGGACGCGAGTTATTCGCGGATTTCTTGGTGATCGATACTGGCAGATATGATGTCGTCTTGGGAATGGATTTTCTCGGTACTTTCCATGCTCACATCGATTGTAGGGCAACGAAAGTGATTTTCTAGATTCCCGGACATCCGGAGTTTGTATTTGCTGGAGGTAGCAGTTCTGTCGGGCCAGTCAAGTTTAGGGCTAGTCTGACAAGCACCGTTCTTGCGTCGATAGAAGTTGATAAGGAGGAAGTGCCTGCAGTAGTTCGAGAGTTTATGGATGTATTCAAGGACATCTCGGGTTTACCGCCAAGACGAGATGTGAAGTTTGCGATTGATCTTGTTCCTGGTGCAGCGCCAATCTCAAAGGTGTATTATCCGATGGTACCAGTGGAGTTAAAAGAAGTCAAAAAGTAGGTTACCAAATTGCTAGAGAAGGGTTGGATTCACAGCAGTAATTCACCTTGGGGAGCTCCAGTTCTTTTAGTCAAGAAGAAAGATGGCATACGGAGGATGTGCATCGATTATCGAGAATTAAACCGGGTGACTATTAAGAACAAGTACCCGATCCCTCGCATCGGTGAATTATTCGAGCAACTCAGTGGCGTGAGGGTATTCTCGAAGCTGGATTTAAGATCTAGATATCATCAAGTTCGAGCTAAATCAGAGGATATTTGCAAGACTGCGTTCCGAACTCGATATGGGAATTTCGAGTATTTAGTGATGCCATTCGGAGTCACGAATGCACCGGCGATATTCATGGATTTGATGAACTGAATCTTTTCGCCGTTCTTGGACCAGTTTATAGTGGTGTTTATCGATGATATTTTGGTGTATTCAAGGAGCCAAGAAGAGCATGCCGAACATTTGAAGATCGCACTGCAAACGTTGAGGCAAGAAAGATTATATGCGAAGATAAGCAAGTGCGAGTTTTGGCTCGAAGAAGTGAAGTTTTTGGGGCACGTCATATCCGGAGATGGAATTGCCGATGATCCTGAGAAGATTGCAGCAGTTCAAGATTGGCCGATTCCGAGTAGTGTAGCGGAGATCAGAAGTTTTCTAGGACTTGCAGGATATTACAGAAGATTCGTAGAGAATTTTTCTCGATTGGCTGAGCGTTTGACCTAGCTTACGCGGAAGGATGTACCGTTCGTTTGGACGGATGGTTGTGCGTCATCTTTTGAGGCGTTGAGGCAAAGATTGACAACCGCTCCTATTTTGACCGTACCAGACGGTTTCGGAGGATTGGTGATTCACAGTTAGGAGTCAATCATCTTTCTCCAATGAAATCAAGGATTTCTAAGACTGGGTCCTTAGAGTTTGCGACGCATCTGGGAAAGGTTTGGGATGTGTTTTGATGCAGCATGGAAAGGTTATATCTTATACATCGAGACAGTTGAAAACCCATGAGGAGAATTACCCAACTCATGATTTGGAAGTTGCAGCAGTGATTTTCGCTTTGAAGATTTGGAGACACTACTTATTGGGCAAAAGGGTCGAAGTATTCACCGATCACAAAAGCCTAAAGTATGTGTTCACGTAGAAAGAGCTTAACATGAGGCAGCGTTGATGATTGGAGCTGATGGCTGATTATGATCTTGATCTCAAGTACCATCCAGGAAAAGTTAATGTAGTGCCGGATGCGCTTAGTCAGTTGCCAGCAATTCGGATGTTAACTGCACAGAAGGAGCTTATCGATGATTTCCGGAGATTCGAGTTGTAGTTCGTGCTATCGCATCCTCCAGAACAGTTGATGCAGCTACAAGTACAGTTGTCGTTTATCGATAATATTAAAGCAGCGCAGTCACAGGATCCAAGATTGCAGAAGTTTCGAGAACAGGTTGAAGCGGGACTTCGAATGGACTTGTTGATTCATGAGGATGGTTCATTGCGTTATGGTAGCCATTTGTGTGTGCCGAAAGGAGACATTCGCGAAGAAGTTATGAAGGAGGCGCACAGTTCCGCATATTCCGTACATCCAGGAGGCACGAAGATATACCGTGATCTACGACAGTATTTCTGGTGGGAAGGCATGAAAAGGGAGATTGCTCGCTTTGTAGCGAAGTGCTTGGTATATCAGCAAATTAAGGCTGAACATCAAAGAGCAGCTGGTTTATTGCAACCACTTCCGATTCCTCAGTAGAAATAGGAACATATAACCATGGATTTCATAACAGCTTTACCGCGGAGTCCAAGGGGCAACAATGCAGTGTGGGTGATTGTTAATCAATTGACCAAGTCAGCTCATTTCATACCGTTTCGAGTTGGTCAGTTGACGGAAGCGTTAGCTGAACGGTATATGCAGGAGATTGTGAGATTGTATGGAGTACCTGTGAACATCGTTTCCGATCGTGATACCCGATTCTTATCGCACTTCTGAAGGAGTTTACAGGAAAGTTTGGGGACCCGATTGAAGTTTAGCACTGCTTATCATCCCCAGACAGATGGCCAATCGGAAAGAACGATCCAAACTCTTAAAGATATGTTGAGGGCTTGCATGTTGGACTTTAAGGGTTCATGGGAGGATCATCTACACTTGGTGGAGTTTTCGTATAATAACAGCTTTTAGACGACTATCCAGATAGCTCCATTCGAAGCATTATATGGTCACAAGTGTCGCTCACCCGTCTGTTGGGACGATATTGGAGAACGAAGATTGTTGGGACTGGATCTTATCGTGCAAACAGTAGAGAAGGTTAAAATTTTCCGGAATCACATGATAGCGGCACAAGATCAGCAGAAAAGTTGGTGATCTTGTATTCTTGAAGATATCACCGACTAGAGGAGTGATTCGTTTTGAGAGTCGACGCAAGCTTAGCCCTCCATTCGTATGGCCTTTCGAGATTATTGAGCGTGTTGAAGAAGTGGCTTATCGATTGGCTTTACCACCATCTTTGGCGAGTGTTCATGACATGTTTCATGTATGTCAACTCTATAAGTATGTTCGAGATGAGACACACGTGCTGGATCATTCAGAGCTGACTGTAAGGGAGGACTTGACCTATGAAGAGCGACTGATGTCGATTGTTGATCAAAGAGAAAAGGTCCTCAAGAACAAGGTTATCCCTCTCATTATTGTTTCATGGGATAATAGCTCGCACGGAGAATCGACTTGGGAATGAGAAGACGAGATCCGACAGAAGTTTCCACACCACTTTTGGTAGTTTCATATTTGTTTGTCTTTTCTTGTTCCGGGAATTTCGAGGACAAAATTATTTTTTAGTTGGGTATAATGTAACACCCTGGTTCAATTACCATGCTTGATTTGATTATTTTATTTATCGAGTCATTATTTCTTGATTTATTACTGTTATGGGTGCGAATAGTATCATTGGTATCTGTGTTTGCATCCGACCCGACCCACATGCTGGAAACCCGTCTTGATTCCTATTTGTGATTTATCCCTGCTTATGCTGAGAATCCGTGCTCTCTCGTGTTCTATATCCTGTATACCTGTATTATATTTGGCATCTGCATATGTTTTAATAATACAAATATAATTAAATAATATATTTTAAAAATATCTAGCATGGTCTGTATCATACCCCGAACCCTGTGGTGGCATCCATACATCTTGTTCTCGTTTCGTTCAGTGAAACGGACTCGTTTGGATAGCTACGTGCACACTGCGTGTATCCGTTCTTGGGGGTATGCTTTTCCGTTACCCGGATATCTTATTTTGGTTTCGGTTGACACATATATTATCTGTATTTTTAAACCGTAATTTTAGACCCAACCCGGACGTGTTTTGGACTATTTTGTATTAACCAAAATCTCAAATATAATCAATATTATATTCTTTAATATTATACTGTTAAATATATACTGTTAACATTATATTTTCACCAAATATATTTTTTAAAATAATTTTATAATCCAATATCCTAACAAACTCAACCTCCCTCTCTCTATATTAAATAATATTTAAACCTTTATTCACAATCCACGTCCCTCTCTCTCTCCTCTCTTCTTCCTCCCCGACCACGAGAAAACCCTACCCACGCCCGAGCGTCGTTGCCGTCGTCGTCATCGCCTCCACCCTAGACCCCGATCTTCTCATCTCATCCTCCTCGACTTTCTCACCTCACCACCTTCTCCCCAAAACCCGAGCCCCAGATCCGACGAGATCCTTGCAACCCGAGAACCCTTGCTACACCTCGCCAGAGCTCCGACCCCGTCGGCCTCACCCCATCACCACCACCTCCATCTTCTTCTTCTCCTCTCCTCCTCGCCTTAAACCCCGACTGCACACTTTACCCGACCCCAAGAAACCCGCAGCCTACTGCCTTGCCGTCGAACCCCATCGCCAGAAAACCCGTCGACATCATCACCCTCTCTGTCCTCGCCTCTGTCCTAATACCAGAGCACCATGAAACCCTAGCCCTTCTTCTTTCTTTCTTCTTCTTCTTCTTTTCTTTTCTTTACTTCTTGATTTCGCGTTTCCCTGTGATCGCCGGAGTCGTGCTGTCTCCGAAGATCCGGGCGACCCAGTTGACATCTCCAGCTAGCGTGGTCACATTTTTGCATAGCCTGGTTCAGTTCTGTACGCGCGTGTGTGTATTGCGACGTTTATCCGACGTCGAATGCAGCGTACGCACCCTGTCGTGAGATCCGATCAGGCAAGTTTATCTTGCTACATGCTATGATATATATATTTTACATCCATATAAATAAAAATATTACATGTTTATTGTATTGTGCATCCATGTTACCGTTTTACTGTTTTGCGATACCCGTTCGCATCCGTATCATTTATTGCATCTCTAGTTACATGCCATATCATACAATTTCATGTTACTGTTATGTTAGTACCCCATACTTGATAATGTGCATCATACGTAGTCATGGAGTTGTAGATGTGATCCCTAATAAACACTTGTGCATCTGTGTTTTACCGTGATTCGATTCTTGCTACATTTTACTGTTGGGCATCCATTTGATACAGTGTGCACCACCTGACATGACCTGATACACCACTGCTTGACTTGATACCTGATCCTGTTACTAATGTCGACAATCCTGACTTGTTGTCTCGATGGACGTTACTGTTGTCTGTATAGACAAAACCTGTACCTGCTTGATCCTGTGTTGGCATTAAATATCGATTGGCAATACCTGACTTGAACACATAATCTTAGGGGTAAGGGAAAATCAAGAATGTAATCGACCGTAACTCAAAAGGCTATTATTTATTGTTTGCCGTTTTTTCCGGGCGTTACGGAATATATTGTTTGCCGTTTTTTCAGGCGTTACGGAATATATTGTTTGCCGTTTTTCTGGCGTTACGGAATAATCATGTTGCCGTGGTCCTATGGGGAATGAACAGGGCATAGACTGATGGGTTACGATGAGGATTACATTAATTGATTTCGAAAACTTTAGAATAGATAACCCAGTTGTATAGTTTAGATTACTCACTGCACTTCACCTGCACGTGACAGTTCACTATTCCATATCCATGTTTATTGGTTATATTCATGTTATCATTTATATCCATGCCTTCATATCTTGTGTATTCTGGTTACTTACTATTGTTGATATTATGATGCACTGACGTCTGGGTTTTGCATGGCCCAGTCCTTTTATCTCTTTCGCAGACTGACTAGGAGTATTTCAGCCGACAGGCCGATCAGTGAGGAGCATGTTAGTGTTTAGCTTAGTCTAGTTTTCTTTCCGTACTTTCATTTCCTGCTGTGAGCCCGTATTTGGGACGTATTTCCAGATGTTACTGTTTATTGGATTTTATTGCTTCCGCATATATATTTCTTAACTCGTTTATTCTGGCAGATGGACATGTATTAGATAGTTTTATTTTATTTCTACTGTTCTTGATATCTTATAGACAGCCGTAATGTGACTGTGGAGGGATGTTTCCTAGCCACAGGTAGCATGGTTGGCTCTGTCACGTGCCGATCTTAGCGCACTCTGGGAAGCGGGGCGTGACGGTTTAACTCTTATGTAATAAATTCTTCTGTACTTTCCACATTGGCGCCCGCGTATGGAGCACGTGAGGTGCCACCATAAGATTTAATCATATAAAATTGGCTTCGGTGCTGGCGTCCTCGTGGAGAGCATGTGAGGCGTTGCCTCATTAATGAAGCTTTCTTTTCACCTTCTTTCTCTGCTTTTCCTGAGTCAAACTTTCTTTTCCAATACCTTCTTTTGTCAGAGTTTGGAAATAGTTTCACCATGCACAATATTTTCTGTACCGAGACTTAAATGCCTCCCTTTATAATCTAAGCAATGCTCCTCTTCTCTCTCACTTTTAGAAAATCATTTTAACAGAGAAGAGTCATGGTTTGCAATCGTCCGCATGCTAATCGGCAGCCATTGGAGGTTCCTATTGAGGAAATTGTTCATCGTCTTGTTGCACGCTTGGTGAATCCCGCTCTTACGGATGGCCAATGTGATACGGCGCTGCACGAGCTCTTGACTCGTAAAGGATGTCCTCTCCCCATCAGCTCTATTTGGCGCTGGATGATCTTCCTGTCCGTGCTTGCTGACACCCCCCCTCATCCAGTGGAGATGACTCCGGTGATGCTCAACACAGCGGAGGACAAGATCGAGTGCTTTCATAAGGAACTTTTGATTACTAAGCCTCTGAGGGATCGTTCTGTTCAACTGCTGAGTCAGATTTGGGCTCAGCGGGCCATCATGTCTGCTTTCGCCAATGGGCATAGCGCTAATCGATGGGGAGCAACTCCTCACGAAGATAGCCGCTTTGACATGATGGAGAAGGTTGAGAAGGTTTTAGAAAAATTTATTTATAGTTTTGTAAACCCTTGCATTTTTGATCCCGTATTTGGTGATCTATTTCCTGTAGCATAAAATGTTTATTTAAATTCTTTCCTTTTGTCATTGACCACCGAGTGCTCATTTCTAACACCTTTTCTTCTTCTGATCGTATTGTTGAAATATACGTGCAACATACATGTGCGCATATGCACTTTACCCTTAGGGATTTTTTCTAAGCGCAAACGTCACTGATGTGCTTGTGTCATGCACTAACCCTCCAAACGTGTATATGAATGAGCCTGTTTTCACACATATCTGTAAACGAAATTTAAATCGGTGTAAACACCAACTTTAGGGCGAGTTTGCCTGTAAACCTAAGGGAGGTAAACTAAAAACACTCCGAAATGAGTACATAAACTAAACACTCCGAAATGAGTACATAAACTAGAAACTCCGAAACGAGTGAATAAACTAGTCCCTGCCAGATCAAGACAATCAAGAAAAGGAAAGTGCGGATATGAAAGGGAAAGAGGCTTGTCATTCATACTTCAGAAAATATTACACAGTGATAAAAAAACGCTACTACATCATCTGAGATCTGCAAAAGAAAGACGCTAAATTCCGGACGAGGATTTTCAAACTTAAAGGTAAGTTTGAGTAAAGCACTTCTAGCTTCATTAACCATCTTCTTATGCATCTTCTCCCGATTGCAAGTTTCGGGATCACCGCTGATATCTTTCATCATCTGGTACGAGGATATTATCACTTTCTGTTAGAAGACGTGATGCAAAATAGCGACGAGATCATCTCTCAGTTTCCTCAAAATCAGGTCCATCAGATATACTGAATGCACCTTGTCTTCAACGTCATCGAGTGTCTGGATCGGCATAGCCTCATCAAGCTCAGGAAGAGCTTCCCAGATCGATCCAACGATGATCTTCAAAAGGGCAGAACGGCGGAGGAGAAATTGACCGTTGTAATCATCGAAGCGACGCATCACCTCGTCGCATTGGACGGCAGTGTTTTCTTAGCCTTGAAGGCGGCCTTGGATACGAATCTCCTCATAAGAGACAATCTCTTCGAGGTCGTACAAATGACCAACTATGGTACCTGAAAAGAAACCAGGTGGAGAGTTAGCAATAAAATTTCAAGAAAATCTCCAAAGGGGAGAAAATCTAAAGATCATAACTAAGTTCTGTGATAAATTGTCAGAACAAGACTCTGTTAAATTAAAATCCCTAAAAGAGAGGAGACCTAAAATTGAGTTGAGAACTAAGTTTTATGATAAATTGTCAGAGCAAAACTCCGATAAATTAAATCTTCAAGAAAATCATAACTAAGTTCTATAACCATAAATCCCTAAAGAGAATATGTTAAAGCCAAGCTCTGTGATCAAAATGGAGTTGAACTCCGAAATTCCTGAAGGGGAATGTTTCAAATACAAGTGCTAAGCTCTATGGAAAAAGACTCTTACCAAGAAAATTTTGGCAGAGTGGGTCTACAATATAGATCTGAGAAGAGTAAAAAACTAAGTTTCAAGAAAATAGAGCTAAGCTCTAATGGAGAATAAAATTCTCAAGAAAGAAGAAGAAATGAAAATGCAGCAGTCACCTAGGGTTTGAAGCCCTATTTAAAAGGATGGTGGTCGATTCAGATTTCCCATATTCCAAGATGGATCGGAAGGCTCAAAGCTGCACACCATTGCACTCACGTGCAAGCCTAAGCTCTAATGGAGAATAAAATTCTCAAGAAAGAAGAAGAGACTAAAGCGCAGCAGTCACCTAGGGTTTGAAGCCCTATTTAAAAGGATGGTGGTCGGTTCAGATTTTCCATATCCCAAGACGGATCGGGAGGCTCAAAGTTACACACCGTTGCACTCACGTGCAATCCACGTGAGAACAACGGTGGGGGGCATTTGTTCCCTCATAAAATTTACCCTTTGTTTAAATAAACACAATCAGGCGGCGTCTCACGTAAAAGACACATGAGTACCGGCGCTAATCTCTGATAGGATTAAATCCGATGGCAGTGCCTCACGTGATACACGCGTGAGTGCCGGCGTGCAAAGCACGTGTATGCCTGTTTATGTATAAGAATTAAATTCTTGAGCAGCGCCCACGTGCATATCACGTGAGCGTCAGCGTTTAAAATAAAACGGGTAGAATTAAATTCTACATGGAGAATATTTCCCTAAAATCTGGGAATATTCTCTGTTAAATAGAGCCGTTGGATTAAAAATCCAATGGTGATTAAAAATCATCAAATGATAAAATTAAATTCTATTAAGGGAAAATATCTCCATGATCTTTCTAAATGAGAAAGATATTCTATGTTAAACAGAGAGTTGTTGGATCAAAGATCAAATGACATAATTAAATTCTATTTTGGAAATATATTTCCCTAATCTTTCTAAACAAGAAAGATATGCTCTATTAAACAAAGAGCCTATAGATCAAAATTCCAATGGTGATTAAACATCATCGTTTAATAGAATAAAATTCTATATATGGAAAAATATTTCCCCAATCCTATTAAAAACAAGAAAATATATTCTGTAAAACATTAATCACTGGATCAAAAATCCAACGATGGATAAAATTCCCCAAATAATATTTGAGATCAATTAAATCAATTGGAATCTCTCAATGAGAGATTTTTTCAAAACTGATCAACAATTTGTCTTGCCTATATAAAGGACCTGAGACTTCAAGTCTCACATACGCAAAGAGAGAGAACCTTTCATAAGCTTCTGCAAACAAAAAGACAGAAGTCATAAAGCTGAGAATTTAATTCTCCTTTCAAAGAAGATCTCCTTACTCTTTCAAACCCAACGTAAAGAAAAAGAAAAGATAAAAATATATCTCCTTTACCTAGCATAAACAAAAACAAGGGTTTAACCCTTCACAAAAGAACTTAGTTATTTTTCTGGATCTGAGATCCGTAAGACAAATCTTTCATAAGTTGAGAATTTAATTCTCATCGGGAGATTCTGTTCTTCAGACGCAAAATCTAGGGAAAACAACTAGGTAAAAATAAGAAAGAAAAGAAACATGTTCCAGAAATTTAATTCATCTGAAAATAGGGTTTAACCCTATAAAGAACTTAGTTCTTATAATAAAATTACATAGGAACTTAGTTCTCAAAGAAAACCCGATCTCAAATCTTCAAAACAGAGATCTTGATGATCATTAATGGCTAAAAATGCCATTAACGGAGATTAAATCTCTGAAAGAAAAGAACTCAACATCTCACGTGCTTCCCACTTGAGCGCCCGACAAAAAAGGGGTTCAGCGTCTCACGTGCTTCCCACGTGAACGCCTGACAAAAAAAAGGGCTCAGCGCCTCACGTGCTTCCCACGTGAGTGTTCAGATATGAAGACTCGGTACCTCATATGAAACACATGTGAGCGCCGTATAAAAGATCTTAACACTATATCTAGTCAAGAAGACTAAGTGCTTAGCATTGATTGGGCAAAGTCCATGTATAAGCGCCTCATGTGCTTCCCACGTGAGCACCAGAGTAACAAATGAGTGCTTAGCACTTCTGAATAAAGGGAGAAAGCCCAAGACCGAGCAGACCGAGCCTAAATTGGCTAAGTCTCTCTGAAGTTGCTTGCAGCTGAGCCCAAATGCTATGTTGTTGGATCTTAACTAAATTTAATGATCCTGAAAATATTGCTAAGTTGATCTTAGTCTTAAATAGAACTAATGTATCCTTATTTAAAATAAATTAAGCTCAAATGCTCATATATTTAAGCTGATCTTAATCTAAAAACAGATTAACGATCCTTAAATAAAATAAAATATTCTTTGAACTAAAGGAACATACAACCTAAGTTCAAACCCAAATCTAAAATATACGGATTTGGACTAATCCGCGCCATACGAGTGACGACATAAAATAGTCTCCGTATACAATCCACGGGCAACCAAAATAAATAAAACACGACACGACATGAAATGAACTACCGAAGCAGGAAAAAGCGGTTATCGCAACGCGATAACGTAATTAACTGCAAGGGCTTGCGCCTGCAGTGAAAAGCGTCCCCACAATCAAAAACCCTTCATTAATGAGAGGGAATCTAATAAAATCTGCTACAATGGCCGCATCTGTCCAAACCTCCGATATACGGTGCCATAAATTAACTTAGTATTTTCGGAGAGGTGGATGGATATGTCCAAATAGCAACTACCCCCAAATTCAGGCAAGACATTCAATCCCAGTTCGTCTTTATTTTCGGTGGTAAACAATACCTATCTAGAGGTTGAAGGTGTTGAAACATATAGGCTGGATCTTAGGGACGATGTTATGGTCTTCAAAGATGTGTACTATGCTCTAGGTATTAGGCATGATTTGGTTTTGGTTCCTGAATTGCTGAAAAATGGACTTGAGGTTTGTTTCTATAATAATCGAGTGTCAATAAGAAAGAATAAGAAAGTTTTTACCATTGGCAAATTTGGACCTGAACATGATTTATTTTGTCTCTCTTTAGTAACCGATGATACTATTAATAAAGTTTCTGATTTGAATTATTCCTTATATTATTTATCTGATTATAATATTTGGCATATGGGTTTAGGACGCCCAGATACATCTAAGATAAATCAGATAATTAAAATGAACATGTTACCAACTCTTACAAGTGTAAGTTCATTACCTTGTGAATATTACTTGACCGGAAAAATGACTAGAAAACCATTTTTAGGGGGCCAAAGAGCAAATGAATTATTGGGTTTTGTTCATTCAGATATTTATGAGTCTTTAATTGTTAAGACTCCCGGTAACAAAGAATATTTCATAATATTTATAGATGATTATTCCAAATTTACTTTTGTATATCTTTTTTTAAAAATTGAAAGTTTTTGAATGTTTTAAAAGATATAAAATAGAAGTAGAATGTAAACGTGGAAAGAATATTAAAATATTAAGAACTAATCGTCACAACAGAATGGTATGGCTGGAAGAAAGAACTAAATATTATTGAATGTAGTAAGATATTTGTTATCTCATTCTGGCATCTCCAAGAAATTTTTAAGACATTTTAAAAACATTTGGCTGAAAGGAAGAACTAAATATTATTGAAAGGAAGAACTAAATATTATTGAAAAGTCTGCTTCAAGACATTTGTTTGTCTTCGGAGGTGCAGCTGTTTCTTGGGGTAGAAGAAAAACAGGGATGTGTAACTAGGTACACACAAGAAGCTGAGTGCATAGCCTGTAATATGGTAATTACTCACGCAATCTGGATTAGACTGTTCCTTGAAGACTTAGATCTCAATCTGGTGGATAGACCGATTGAGATTTCTGTGATAATCAAGCCGCCATCAGCTTAATTCACAGTGGTGCAAATGGTTCAAAAGTATGACACATTGAAGTACAATTTCATATATTCGTGATATTATGGAGAAGGAAGAAGTCAAGATCATTTATATTCCTACCAGTGACATGATATCTGATCTCTTGACGAAGGGCATCCCAACAGAAATATTCATCAAACATGTTGGTCTGATGGGGCTTAGAAATGTCTAAGTCAAAAAAAATCATGAATAATGAAAATGAGACAAATCATGGATAATGGTGGTCTCGGTTTTCACAAAAAGCGAAAAGTGTACATATCTCACGGATAGTGGAAGCATGTGTCGTTATATCTTGAGCCATATCTCACGAATAGCGGGAGTGTGCTTGGAAATCATTTAGCCATTTCGGCCAAGTGGAAGATATAAGCGGTTGTGGCCTTATGGAAAAATACCCGACCCGATCCAATTACTGGGTGTTGAGAAACAGAAAACGCGTTCGTTTTCGGTTCCTCACTCGCGACCACGTCAAGCGCGAGAGATTTGAGATCATGGGAACGAGTATCTCACGAATTTCATTCGTGGGGATAAGACAAGATAACAGGGGCGAAGGGTATAGAAGAAAAATGCCTATATAATGGAGATGAGCGTCCTCCTTTAGACCATCGATCTTGAATCGGTTATAATCGAAGCCCCAAATATAATCAAAAATCCACTCTTTTCTTCCTTGTTGAGTAAAGGATCATCAACAAAGACGTCTAGAAAAAGAAACCTTTTTAGTTCTTTCAGAAACAAAATAGGAAATTTCGAGTTCTAGCTTACGAGCCCATAATATCATTTAATCAAGATTTAAATTCTCGGTATCGATTGGACAACCATTTTGGGAAACGAAATTGGCCGTCTCGGATCGTAATATTGGATTTGAATAAATGATGTCTAAAATGGTTTTAATCTAAAAGGGCTATGAAATTTTGTTATTTATAAGTAAGTAACGATATCAAATAAATAATGATAATACAATAAACCATTAATTTGCTTGTTAACCTGTTTGTTTTTTTTTTGGCACTTTGTTATCCCCTAATCAAATAATAAATCCAATATTACTCTGCATCGGGAACGTATGTTGATGCCCCAAAAAACACTTGATAGTTTGTACTTCGATTTCCGTTGTATCAAATATCATTTCAACTATCAACCTCTTTCAAGCAAGTGACAATGGAATTAGGTGGGTGGGTGGGATGGGCAGTTTTGTACAGAACGTCCCTGCTATAATGCAAACTTCAATGCTGCAAGACACGTCCGAATAGAAAATAAAAATGTTTATTTTCTACTCGTGCAAGGCACGTCCAAAAAGACTAGTTCTATAAATTATAAGCTCGTATCATCATGATAAACCCTGATTATAATTATAATGATAGTTGCGCATTTAACCATGGGTTATGTGACTTTGAGTGGGTGATATTTTTTTAGCTTATATTGTTCAAAGAATTCGACTGAAATGACTACCTTGTCTTCCGATGATAAATGATATAATCAAGATCACAATGCTTGTCAAAAAAAAAATTGAATGGAATGGAATATAAGAGGTGAGAGAGAGAAAATGTGAATGGCAGTTGAGGGACGAGAGCAAAATAAATATTTATGTTGAGATGTATGAATTAAAATATTCCCATATTGAAAAAAATTACAAAAAATGTACATGGGTATAAAATATAAAATGTGATAAACCTTAACAGGACATGAGTGTTGTTGATGAAACTCGCTTATATCAAAAGGCCGTGTACACTCATATAAATATAAATATATAACCGTCTCGTGTATAATTAAACTTAATATGGTATCGGAGTTGTTGAGATGTGTGGATTAAAATAGTGCCGCATTGGAAAAAAACTATGAGATATACGTGGGTATAAGATATAAGATGAGACAAACATCAATCAGGCTTGAGTCTTATTGATGGAGCCTGCTTATATCAAAAGCTTGTGTATACTTATATAAATATATAACCGTCACTCTCGTTCGTGTATAATCAAACTTAATAATTTATTTATTTTTTTGTGCAAAAGGATAAACCCTTTACTATTTCTCATGCCTATTACTCTGTAATTCTATACAACCCCTTTCAGTAACAAAACTTGTGGCTTTATGTATTGAATGGTTGATATTACGGTATCAGACTCTCGGATATCACTCTCGGACACCGCAAAAGACTTCCCAAAACCAACTAAATCTTCTCCTCACCATCTTAATCTACTGGTACTTGTTTAGATAGTTATGTTTTCAATCTTAACCATCACTATTTTTCACCCTCCCATCCCTCCATGATTTTTTTAAAAAACTATATCTATTTTACTCCTCACAATTCACATTAATCACCAACTTGACATTTCCTCTGTTTATCCTTCCTATGATATCTCATCGTTCCCCAATTGTGCAACTCTCACAAATTCAAATTCAGCATTCGAGATTAATTTGGCGAGATCGAGAATTTGGATTCGAAGAACTATTCGGAAAAAATCGGTAAGTATTCGGGAAATGTCCGGAAAGAATTTCGATGAAGAAATTAATATATGAGGCGCCGGGTTTTGATATTGCGAATTATTCGCTGATTTTACGAATAATTCGCTGATTTTGCGAATTATTCATAAATAATCTGTACCTTCACTTTCCTGCTTCTGCTCATGATTCTGCAAATTATTCATGAATAATCCGTAAATTATTCACGAATAACCTGAACCATTCTTCAAAAGTTCACAAATTTGCTGAATGATTCGCAGATATTGTGAATACACTTTGCTATACTCACCTCAATTCATATCCCAAAAGAATCCAGCTCATCACTTTCTCAAAGAATGTTCCTTCTAACCTATTCTCCTCACATTCATTCGTTCGTTCGTTCCCCCTAGAAACAGAGCACCCTCCCCTGTTTTCCTTCTCTCTTCACTCTCTTAGTCCCATTTGGGCTGCCATGGCTCAAAGCAAGATCGCCGGGACCTCATTCTTATCCCCTCTCCTCTCCCTAGGTCCAAATCACTACCCGGCGATGCCCATTTTGTCTCGCTCACTTCCTCGACTCTCGGCTCTCTCGATCTCACTTCAAAAGAAGAAGATATCAAGAAACTGAGCAATGGAGATGATAGGGAGATAGACCTATCAATTGAGCTTGTCAATGCCCAAGCTTGGCCGAATATGATCGATCGTAAGACTCCCAAAACGCCCGTCGAGACTCCGCCCAACGAGCCCGAGCCTACCGATGCGTTGGAGCTGATGGCCGGGTTTCATGGCGATTACTCTCCTCTCGATCGCCACTCCTTCTCCTTTTACCCCATTGGCCATTTCGATCCGATTCCGCAATCAAAACCCGAACACGACGGCAATTCAGTCATTTTCTACTTCACAAGCCTAAGAGGGATCCGAAAGACCTATGATGATTGCTGCACCGTAAAGGGCGATTCTAAAAGAATACAGTGTCCGAATAGACGAAAGAGATGTTTCGATGCATGGCGGGTTCAAGGAGGAGCTGAAGCAGATGAGTAGAGAAAGTTCTTTTGCGCTGCCGATAGTTTTTGTCGATGGGCGAGAGTTGGGAGGAGCCGAGGAGATTAAGAGAATGCACGAGACGGGCGAGTTGTGTTAAGTGTTTCAAGGGTGTAGGACTGAAATGAGACGGAAAGAAGAAGAAACAGGGGAGGTATATTGCGAAGTGTGCGCCAATGTGAGGTTCGTCATGTGGAAGTGTGCGCCAATGTGAGGTTCGTCATGTGTGTGAATTGTTCAGGGAGCTGCAGGGTGTTTATCGACAAGGACGAGGAGTGGCGGCGGTGTTCGAGTTGCAATGAGAATGGGATTGTGAGGTGCTCCGGTTGTTGTTGATTTCAATTTTGAAGAGTTGATGCAGCTGCAGAGACCATAAAATGGCATCAAAGTCGCTAGATTCAAATCTGGAGAGACTTTAAGAGCGTGTTATTGAATGAGAGTGTGCGTCGGTACAAGAACTTTTCTTGGTTTAAACTGAACCGATGCTGTCAGAAATTTTGCTAAGTTGTACACAAGATTTTTGAAATGCGTTTGTATCTTGAATCTGGTTCTGAACAAACCAAAAAATTAAAAATAAAAATAAAAAAGATCCCAATTCGGCCTAGAATATTTCATAAAACATGGGGAAAAAATTGCAAACAGATCAAATTTAAAACTCGCTATTGGGGCATCATATGATCAGATATGTAAGCTTTCAATCTAATGCAATTGCAAATAGATGGTTTTTACAATTTACCAAGAATCAAAACAACAACAACATTCTGTGGGGGAGGAGGGGGAATAGAAAAGAAAATTCAAAACCTCAAAGAATAAATAGTTAATTTAACAAGATCAAATAGTAAGTTAAATTGAAAGAGTTTAGGATTAATGAATGATCAGTGTCCGCCACCTATTCCGCTGGTCCTGAAACCCGATTTCGGAAGCTTCGGCAGCAAGAAAAGCCCGAGACACCCACAGACGAAAGCAAACGCTGATACAAGAGCAAATGCGAGTAGATTTTCCTTGCCGAAAAGTTCGTCCCCTGGCCCCGCTCCAAGAACCACTGTCACCTGCAGATTTCATTATTCTAGCTAATTATCGTCATATATTAATTTGTTTTATTTTACTTTAACGTCTTATTTTATTTTATTGCACTGACCTGAGGAACGACAATTGAAATGTTCAAAACCCCAGTACAGAGTCCTTGGCCGCCGCCTCTAGTAGCCGCTAGAGTCGCTGTAACCGCAAAAGGAATACTGAACAAAACCTGCAATATTAAATAAAAATTATTAACCATCTATATATAGTCAATGAAATTAACAAAAAGCGAAGTTGAGATACGTACAGCTATCGGGAAGCCAAGCGAAGAGAACCAATGCCACATCTTTCACTTCCCCGTTTCCTCCGATAACTTGCTGAAGCCCAGCATTGTTGAATTTGTTCAACGACCACGTGCTTATAATTGTTGTACCGGCCATGGCGATGCACACAATGAAGTTGCTTGTCACCCACGCGATTCTTGCTGTGAATATGCGGCACAATGGTTCCATCATGAATGCGCCAACCCCGAGAACAATCTATAGAAAATAAGAACAAGGAAACTTTTATATATTAAAAAAAACTTTCCACTAGAAAATGCACGAGCTATTTTTCCTTCATTAAGTTGGAGAAACTTAGTACTAAAACGTATACCATGTTAATATACATATTGTAAGTTGCATTAGGAAAAAATCATTAACTTAGTCAATTATAATTAATAAATACCATCAAGTAAAAGCCAGTGGTATTTATTTGCGATTTTTAAAGTTTACAGAAAATATCAAGCTGATAGTTTATGGTAAAATTTAGACTAGCTAGAAGAAAACTTACTGAATTCAACAGCAAACCAAATGCACCGGATCTAACGCCTCCATTGTAAGCATCGATTTGAGATTGAGTTCCCTTTGGGTCGCCATGGAAAACCTCACGGCCCATCCAATTAATCCGTGTCAAATAGGATAAACGGAAACCATGACAGCTGAAATAAAGCAACCAAAGTGTTTAAATTGCGCTAAAATATATGAATACATGGAAAATAGAAATTGTGTAAATTACGCACCCAAGCAAGAGCAGTGATAAGAAGGACCGAAGGCATTCCCGGGGGCAAAATTTTTATACTTGTAAGAATATCGAAGAATTCCACTCTATCCTCTTCGCCTTTGCCAGGGATGCTAGAGAGAGGGTTTTCTTTTGCGATGATAATTGTCACGAGCATGCAAATGAGGAGGAAGATCTGCTTGGTGCACAAGCATTCGATAATTTGATTAATTATCGTATTTGTATATATAATGCATGAAGTTATAAAACACAATGAAATCAATTGTGAGATTATATTTGACACATTTTATTATGTTGAAACTGCTCTAAGTTTAGCCTGTTAAACAAGTTATTTAAAAATTACAAAAAATGATTAAATGACGGCGGCTTTAAAATTTTGCCACAGCAATGAGAAATGCACCCTTCAGATTTGCGCAGGCTTCACAGCAGGCTTTCGATTTGAGGAAGGGAACCAGCTGCTCAAAGTTCGCAAGCAACCGAAAGCATTTCATAATTAAAGGAAACAAACCAATGAACATGAATTTGCTTAGTTACGTAATTTTTTTTAAAAATAACATACTTGTGCCATTCACTGGTGTTAGAGTTTGATATAGAGTTTAGTCCCCCGGAAAATTGGGAGTAGACGCATTATAACGCCTATATATAGATTTGCTCCTTGTATCTTTTAATCATAACAATAAAATATCTAATTTACCCTGACATGGTATCGAAACCAGGATACATGAATTAGAAACCCTAACCCTAGCCTCCTCTCAACAACACCTCTCAACAACAACAAAAATAAAAAAGGGTTTTTTTTTTGTGTTAGCTCCTCGCATATTTTAATATTTTTCTCTGTTCCTCTTCTATAGTTAGTATTTACCTATAGCCCCCTATACTTATAAGTTACTGCTGCAGTCCCTTATTTCATTTTTGAAAATTATTCCTCCTCCTCCGCCATCGCCGCTGTCTTTACCACCGCTGTCTTTTTTCTATAATTTTCAACACCGTCACCGTCAACACCACCACCATCACCATCTTCCTCCTTCCCTTCCTCTTCTTCTTCTTCAACCCAGCAACACCATCTTCTTTCTCATCCTCTTCAATGCTACCGCCACTATCACCACCACCTTCTTCTTCTTCCTCTTTTTCTTCAACCCACAACCGCCGCCGCCATTCTTGGAGGAAGGACAGCTGCGGTGGCGGTGGTTGTGGGTTGAAGAAGAGAAAGAAGAAGGTAGTGGTGATAGCAGCGGTGGTGTTGAGAAAGAAGAGGAAAAGAAGGAGACGATGGGTGGAAGAAGATGAGGAAGATGGTGGTGATGGTGGCGTTAAGGAGGAGGAGAAACAAGGAGACGATGGGTTGAAGAAGAGGAGGAAGAAGGCGGCGACGAGAGAAGGAATAATTTTCAAAAATGAACTAGGAGGTTGCATGAGTAATTTATAAGTATAGGAGAGCTATAGGTAAATACTAAGTATAGAAAAGAACAGAAAAAAATATTGAAGTATGAAGGGGACTAACAGAAAAAAAAAACGCAATAAAAAAATATTCTTCTCCTCTCTCATAGCCTCCGCCACCCATCCCCTCTCGATACCCCGATCAACTCATCATCACAAAGTTCCAAGGAGGGATCAAGCAATCGTCATTGCCAACCCCTTCCTCATACTCGGAGCTCTTGTCTTCAACCTCTGGCTCACCACCAGCAACCACTCACCTGCGGATCCAGATCACCCGCAGCCATTAGCGACCGGCGATCTCGTCACCACCAGCGATCCCCTCTCGTCACCACCAGCAGCAACCTCTCTTGAAGGCCTAGATCTGCTTACCTCATTAATTTCTCTTTCCTCCATCAATGCAAAGCATCCATTATCTGTTCTAAGCAACTAAATATTGTGGAATGTTTTTTTTGTTTGGTGGAGAATCAATTATTCTATATCTGATTATTCTAGAAAATAAAGCGTAATATATAATCCATCGGTTCGGTTATTTGCTTGGTTTAGATACAGTCTCCGATTATATGTTCGGTTAGATGCCTGTTTAGATCCGATCGTTGATCATCTATTCAGATTCGTTTGGTCGATTGGAAGGTATGGTGGTGCTAGGAGGTTTTTTTTGTTTTTGTGTCGTGACTCTGTTCTTGTAGCCATGGATGGATGACGCTGAGAAGGAGGTTGTCGAGCGATTTGTTGTAGGGCTAACATTGGCTTATGTTGAGTTGTCGGATCAGAAACTCAATGGTTCGAATTGGCAACAATGACAGATTATTGTGATGATGAATTTGACTAGGAGGGGCAAAGATCATCTAATCAATGATCCCTCAACCCGAAAACTGCTACTGGGATAAAAAAAATGATGATTTCGTGAAGGGTCATTTATGAGGGTCATAGAGCAGGAGGTAATGGATCTGGTTATTACTTGCTCCACTGTGAAGGAGATTTGGGCATTATTACAGTCCACTTACTCAGGAAAGAGCAGTATGTCCCAGATTTAATATATATATATATATATATATATATATATATATCAGACTTATTCTATATCAGATCAGGAGGGTCAGACGTTTGAGGAGCACTATGCTGCTTTCAAAAAGGTATGTGAGACTTGCTTGATATTTTTCCTTTAGAAGATGATTTGGAGAAAATGAAGATACGCCAAGATAAGCTTGATATACTGATCTTCCTAAAGAGTCTGAATTTTTCGTATGATGTGATTAGTCAAAAATATTGCACATTTGTATGAACATTTTCCCTACTATTATTAACTGCTAAAAGGTGACAATTGTAAATAAATAATATATGTGGGTTTATTTGTAAAAGTTTATTATCATATGTTTCTACATTTATAATTAATATAATTAGAGAAAATATATGCATATAATATTTAAATGAAATATTAGTAATTAAAATATGCATATCATATCAAATATTCCTAATCAATATTCTTAAAATATTGTATCATATAAATGGTTGGAATAATATTTTAAAAATACCAAATGTTACTAACAATTTGATTTGAGATATTGTGCAGGTATTAGCTCAGGTCTGAAATCCAAATAAAAGATCCAAGTCAAATCGGGATATCGAAACCGAATCTGCCAAATTTTAGAAGCAAATCGAGAAGTCTAGCAACAGCAGAGATTCAGAGCAATATTTTCAGAATCGATATATCAAGAGGACCTCCAAATATCAAGATGAAGCGCCAGAAAAAATCTCAAGACCCAAACCCACCAAGTGGCGGCGGAACCGTGGTCAAACATGGCAATGGGCAGCGGTTCTCCATTTGATTGTTCATAAAAAAGTATTTTGTAAATAACCGCAATCAAAACGGTGTCGCAAATAACTAGCCGCAATGAGTACGAGTCGTCCGCGGGAAAACGTGAACTTTTTTTCTTGCCTTAGACGAGTTGATAAGAGAAAGAATGGTTTGTTGTCGTTTTATTTTAATATGAATATAAAATTTATAAATTTTATAAAACCAATCCCTCCTATTATAAATTTTATATCCATACAAGCCCTTCTATTATAAATTTTATATTTATATTAAAATATAACGACAACAAACCATCATCTCTCTTATCAACTCGTCTAAGACAAGAAAAGAAGTTCACGTTTCCCTGTGGACGATCCGTACTCATCGCGGCTGGTTATTTGCGACACTATTTTGATTGCGGTTATTTACAAAACAATTTTTCACGAACAATCATGATGCGACACTACCATTAGTGATTTGTAGTAAGTCGTCAAAGAATCTTTTTCATCTGATCCGAGAGATGTTTCCAACTCATCCGAATATGGAACCGATCATAGAAAATTCTGCAATGTCCGCTCTGCCACAGAGAGGCAGTTTCAATCGAGGCAGGGTCATTCTAGTCGAAGAGGAGGTCGAGGTAGTTATTATGGAAGAGGAGTAGGTGCGGATAGTAGCCGAGGTGGTTACTCAGAGAGAGGATCTGGTGGAAATCAAGAGGGGGTTCGGTGTAATTATTGTCATGAATTTGGACATATGAGTATGCTTTCCCGAAGAAAAGTAACAGTTCTATAGCTCATGCCGCTTCCAATACTGATTATGCCATTAATTCCATGGATGCAGCGACATTGAAAAATTTCAAATTGTTTCAACAGTTTCAGCTCTCCCACTCGCAGTCATTTTCTAATGCTACATTTACTAAGACAGGTAACTCTATTCTCAGTAGCTCCTATGTCATGGGTGATTGACTCAAGAGCGTCAGATTGACTGGGAATTCAAGTATATTGTCCAATTTCTCACATGTTTCTCATACACCTGTCAAACTAGCACCTGTTAGTGGTATAGGTTCAGTAATTTTAAATTCGTCTATGTCTTTGCACTCAGTTTTATATATGCCTCGCTTTCCATTCAATTTGCTTTCTATTAGTTAACTCACAAAATCCCTAAACTGGTGTGCTATCTTTTACCTAACCACTGGGTATTTCATGATGGCTTATGGATTTTCATAATCCTACTATTTAGTTTTGATGATTTTATACAATATTAATAGATATATACATGTGTTTCATATTGCATACTTTATAACACTATATATGAGCTTGGTCGTGTTTGAAAAAGATTTCAGGATATCAACCAACACAAGCTTACGATGGAGGATGGAGGATGGAAGAAATTAAGCTTAAACGGCAAATCTATTGAAGGTTGGAAGTTAATGGACTAGAGCTCCTCAATGATCACATTCAAGCTTCATGAAGCTAAGGAGCCAAAATCCAAGTTCAAAAGAATTCAAGAAATCGAACATTCAAGAGCTTGTGTCGAGGCATCGGAAGATTCAAGATTTGGTAAACGAACAATATCGACATAGGAAATCAATGTGAGTACTTGTGACTATGGAAAACATCACATTAAGCTCTTGCACGCACTCTTCATATGATTTGTGAAAGACTGACTTTGGTTTTTCGTTTAAAATCTTTTTCAAAAACCAAGTTCAAATTTGTCTAAAAAATTCTTCTTCAGACATGTGCGCTATTGTGCTTCAGACGTCAGTCCTGATTTCAAAAACATGCACAAGTTTCAAATATCAGTTTTCTTGCTTTAGAACAAACGTCTGAAGCTTATCAGAACAAACAGTTGGATGCTCTTTGGTTTTTCAATGTTTAAAACGTTTAACAGAACAAACGTCTGCAGTTGCTTCTTCATACGTCCGTTTGTTCTCTGATTTTTCATTGGCCTGAAATTTTTTATAGAACAAACGTCTGTAATTGATTCATCATACGTCTGTTTGTTCTCTGGATTTTTATTGTCTTAAAACATTTTTCAGAACAAATGTTTGTAAATCTTCTTCCGACGTCAGGTTGTTTTCTGTGTTTTCATAACATTTAAACTTTTTGTGAGAACAAACGTCTGAAAGCATAAACGTCTGAAGGTTTATGATTGAGAGATGTTTTGTACGTGCTTTTTAAAATTTAAGAATACCGCAATTAAGACGGTGTCGCTTGGTAGCTAGCCGGTTGAGTACGGGTCGGTCCACAGGGAAAATGTGTTCTTTCTTTAAGTCTTAACGAGTTAAGCCCTATTTTTGGTAGGTTTTGTTTTAAAATCTAAGAATGAGATTCAATTGATTTAAAGGCTTGCTAGGATTAGGATTAGGTTAGTTTGGAATAAGAATTCTATTCACTGCTTTCCCTGCCCTAGTTAAGAATATAGGTGTTAGGCTAATAGTCAACAAAGGGGATTAGCACGACTAGGAAGAAACGTAGTTTCTTTCTTTTGGTCCTTATCCGTCCTTTCTTAACTCTTAGCCCTAACCCCTATTTAAATCAACCACAACCGGTCTAACTAGGGAATCACCGCTATCTTGTAGGATAGGATACCGTAGTGAGCGATGTGTGGTTAATGTAAATAGAGTCCGTATTAATTAAAATTATAGGGGCAAGGAAAGGAGTGAGAGAGATTTCCTTCTCTCAAACCTTCCCTATCCTAACCCTGACAAGTGAGGAATTACTCACTCATTAGGAAGTTAACGATAAAATTCATTTTTATAATTTTTATATTAGAAAACTAAATTTCAGATAAAGAAAGACGGATAAAAAAAATACAGGAATTAAATTCAGATAAACAAAAGAATGCAATATAGAAAATAAAAATACCTTACTTTATTGATGACCTCTTCAACGATTACAAGGAAATAAAATTTTAATCTAGAAAATAAAAAGAGACATCCTAAGAAAGGCACCCTCCAAAAGAGGCACCCTGAAAGAGGCACTTGAGCTCTCCTATTTATAGATAGGAAAAACCCTAGGTTTACTTTCCGATCCATACATGAAATTACAAAACAACCCCAAAAACCAAGTCAAAGCACCGACACCCCACCGACACGTGCAGAGCACGCCCACGGAACCGCAGCAGAAAGGCCTGTTTGGCCGCGGTTCCGCAGCCATTTGTTGGGTTCTTGGGCCCATCTCTTCAGGGTTTCTCTATATTGCTTTTATCTTCTGTTTTCTTTACTTGGTTTCTCAGAATTTCTTCTATTTCCTTCCAGATTTCCAACAGTGCAGAATGATGTGGACTTTTGCCTTGAGCTTCGCTTGAAGTCTTGAATCTTGTGCTGCCCTTGTGCTTTGTGCATTGAACTGTCTAATAATTTTCATTTGTTTCTTGAACTGGTAGGCGGCATCATACGGATTCATCTATTGTTGGTCGTAGTCTCACATTTGTAGCGATTTTTCATGAATTTCACTGTAACGATCTGAGAACCTGTAACCTGCAACTATTTAGCAGACATGGATCAAAAGCACATATTTATGTGTAATGTGATTAAGAATGGGCGATATAATAATGCAAAATTCTAATATGAACAAATACCCCCAAACTTATCTTTTGCTCGTCCCGAGCAAAGCCAATTTTATTCTCAAAAAATTCCTAACCTCACTTTCGCAGGGAACGCGATTGCACTGAGCTCGTGCAACAAGCCGTTAAACCTCTAGGTGTCCCTAGTAGGAGGAGTGTTGTCTCCTGAGGGTTTTCAGCGGATACTACCCACAAAATCCAATCAATTTGGCCATTGACTCTAATTCTTCAATTCAGTATTCTAGCAAAAAATTCTATTATCGTTAACTTAGAAATCATCAACCCGTATTTTTCACACTCTCTCATCATTTAACTTAAGATCGTATATGTTTTGCAAATTTATTAAGCTTTCAGTATCTTTTGAATTTTCCTTCTAAGGTGCAATCTCAACTCAGGAATTTTTATCATCTTTACTGAAGATATAAGGCCTATCTTTCATTCCTATCTCTCATCCAAACCCCAATTATATACCCCTATGTGTATGTAATTATCACCCCTGCACTTGGAAATTCAATTTGAGCTATCATACTCTTGTTCATCGTCCAAAGTATTTTTTTTAGTTGGTGATAAAAATTGCTCACACATTCTTCATGCGACCGTTAATACTTCTTGAGGTACTAAACGACCGATTACAAAATGTGTTTGCGCATTTAGGCGTAATTCCTCATCTTGTAATACCTAAGACTTAGCAGTGACTCCCAAACCAGTTGGTCTAAGGCACTAGATGATAAAGCATCCTCGCTATATTTTTTATTTATGCTGCCTTAATCAATTACAAAATCAGTGTTCATTTTTTCTTTATTCACCACTTATACTTTTATTTTATTTTCTTTCATACTAAGGATTTTAGACAAGAGCATTTCAAAGTATCCTCTACTATCCCAAGTTTCAAGGTGAGTGTAAGTGCGTATAATAGGGTATATATTTTCAGAATTTGGACTTAAGGTTCAGAGTTATTTTTCAGACTTATACTTCAAATAGAGCTTTCAATACTCTTCCTTTATTTCGATTTAGCTCAAGAACTGAACTCAAAATTTGCCTATTTCTAAATAAATTACAAGCACGTATATTTTCTACAGTTAAACTTTAAGAAAGGTTATTTTTAGGGTTTTTAATTTACTAAGTTTAGGATCTAGTTTTTCCTAACTAGTCAACCGTCATGTTGAACTTAAGTCAAATATGGCTAGAATTAACCTTTTCAATTTTTATAATTTTTATAATTTTTTATTTTTATGGATTTTAAAATAAGTATGCAAATGCAAAAATATACATATGAATGCGAAGGAAGAAAGCTTACCTAGCACACCCCCAAACTTAAACTTGATAGTGCCCTCACTATCAGGCTACACCAAGAGGGTCAAAATTGTCGGCACTCCCCTGTTTTTTTTATTAACAGAAAAAGAAAACAAAATATATATACACAAAAAGGTTCCCCCCAAACTTAAGTGAAACATTGTTTTCACTGTTGCCATTTTTTTAAATCTCATAAACTTGTAAATTTGGGAGGAAAAATTTATTAACGGCGACATGAAATATGATCGTGAAAATCTCCTCCAAACTTATTTTTGGCTCACCACTTTGAGTTAGAAAAAATTATTTTCAAGAGCCAAATTATACCCCCCCTCCCCCCCAAAACTTGAGTTAAACAATGTTAAGCTTTTAAAGAGGGGGTTAAAAGTTATTGTTCAATGCCAAGTTTTGCAAAGACCAAAAGTCAACACCAACCATTTGAAGAATTTATCAATGTAACGTATAGGTCGGTGGAAGAACATGTTATATAGAGTTAAGAAGAAGTGGGGAAGAGATAAGTGGTGGTATGGAAAGGATTTGCGTGAACGTGAATGTGCGGAGATAAGAGGTGATGATAAATAAAAACGAGAATGTGAATGATTAGAAATGAGTGGAATATTGGCATTCTCGTATTTTACAAGAAGAAAGAGTGGTGATTCAACTTCTATAGGTGGAGGATGATTAATCACAAAATACATGTTGTTTAGGAATGTAAGTTCGTCAGCGAAAAGTTCTTCAAAACTCTCATCGATATAATTGAACATTTTACTGTAAGTAAGTTTTGTGACAGAATTTATCATACTTGATTTGTCAAAAATTATGAAGGTAGGAGACTCGAAAAACTCATCTACCTCATTTTCAAAAGTATCCAAATCAAGTTGGCTTTCTGGAATGATCAAACTTGAATTATCGGATTGTGATTCATCAACACTCACTGAAATTATAGGAAGAATACAAGAAAAACCTGAGAAAGTGGGAGAAAGAAGTTGAATACGAACTTGAGGGTGGAGATGGAGTGTATAAATTAGCACAATTTGTAATGACCGATGTGTAAAAAGCGATTGTGCTAATCTATCAACCCACTGAGAAATGAGGTCAAATCTCCCAAGATTCGTTAGAAAACATGGGTACGTCGAACTTGGTAAACCAGACATAAAAAATGAAAGTGTAACGGTTTCTTGGAAGGTCGGAACGAGGATGGAGGGAAGTGATTGAGGAAGGGTATCGGTTAAAGATTCAGGAGGGCGTGCGCAGTCAATGAAAGGGATAGAATGAATTGGAAAATCCGACTCCTCAAGTAAAACTGCTTCATCCTCAATAATTTCCTCAATAATCTCCTCAAAATTTAGCTTATTCATGCAATTCTCATCAAAATCAAGACGCATATGAAGTTTGGGAAAAACAGTTAATGACTCGGGATGATGGATTGGAGAGAGAAACCCATCCAAATCTGTGGGTTCATCATCCAAAATATTCCCAGCGTCTATATCCTCAATCAAGTGAAAATCAATTTTTTCAGACACCTCATTAAAAGCATGGATATTAATCAATTCAGGTTCTAGAGTGGAGGTGTAGAGGTCAAAAGGATTGGTGATGGTTTCACTCAAAGGGACCCTTCACAATCAGGTAAATCAAACACTACAAAGTCGCACAACTCATTAAACGTTTTATTTTCAACTGGTGAATCATTTGGAACACTTGATAGACATTCAAAACCGGAATTGTGGGATTCAATTGGGGATGGGTAGGTTTGATTTGGAAGGGTGCACAGCTCACTCTCGCCACTCAAATTATCAATCTTTCCAACCGCCTCATCATACATTAGAAAATTTGGAGCTAGTTGGAAACTAGCTACCGGGTCACTAGGTTGTATAAGGGCGACCATGGACGCATTCAAATCCCTCGTCTGTAGGCATGACGCTACCATAAAATCTTCCAACGACTGTTCCAGACTAGATATGGGTTGTGACGGGGTTTCAGTAAAATATTCAAAGTTGTTTAGATACGCGAAACCCTCAAATGACTGTGTAGAAGCAATGTTTAGGGAAGGTGCAAAAGTCGGGTAGGACTGGTAGGAATTGAATGGTTGGACAGGAGTAGGATCAATTTTTGGATAAGAAGGTGAATGGAATTGTTGATCCAAAGTATTCGCAGTGGTGAAAGGAGTGAAAGATTGGTTACGAGATTGTTCAATATGTTCAGCAATAGACATGGGTTTCGGAGTTACAACAGGACTCGAAAAAGGGGTATCAACGTAAGAAGGTGGTGAAGGTTGAAATGGTTGATATAAGGTGGATTGCGGAGTCTAACTAGTTGTTCTAGACGCGTCTATTCAATCTTTCAAAGAAATTTTGGGCATGGAGGGGCGTTCGAAATTCGACCAAAACAAGAAGCGTAGGAAGTAATGTCTGGTTGAGGGTACCAAAGTTTGGCAAGAGTTTTGCGAGGTGGGGTACCCATGATGTGATGAGAGAAAGGAGAAGAAAAAGAATGTGATTTTTTATTTTATTTTATTTTATTTTATTTTATATTTTTTGTTTTAAAAAAAAAATGTTTGTTTTTGGAGTTTTGAAATTTTTGAAAGTGTTTTTTAAGAAAGAGTTTTTGCAAAATTTGTACGGAACTACGGCACAATTTCAAACAACCACAGTTTAAACATGCACAATCAATCCTAGAGCTAGGGTCTCCTAAGTCAACTAGACTGTTCCTAACTATTCCAAAGTGATAAGTTGTGAGATATCCCTCAAATCGCCTCTTCACCGCCAATTGTGGCCAGGTAAGCACAAATGAAGAAAAGAGGGTTCCGCTCACGAATCACCGTGAGACGGGCCTTTTAAAGTTACATTTCTCACTTGTCTGGCCTAGGCACCATAAAATCAGATTTAGATAAACGACTGATTGTCCACAACTTTCCTCTGTCCTAATGAGCGCGACAGTCCTTAATTTGCTGAGTCTATATATTTTTTAATTAACTCAAGGGTGATGCATATACTTTTTAGTGATTTTTAGGGTCTTAGGAAGGGTAATGATATCCCCACCCAATCTTAATTGGTGTCAGAGCCCCTTAGATCCCGTATTAATTATGCAAAGCAGTAACACACAAAATCTAAAAAACTTACCAAAAATTCTTACTTTTATTTGCGGCGCAAAGAATCCTGCATAAAATAATTTATTGGAGAGGGAGAAGAGGTTGCTGTGCAAAGAATACCTGCAGGAAAAAAATTTCAGTGGAGTTCAGGAGGTAGGAGAGAAGAAAAAATACCCACAGAAAAAAAATTGGGTGCTGACGCCACAGGTTGACCGCGGTTCCGCGGTCAAATGCTTGGATCTGCCGCGGTTCCGCGGTGGTTTAGTTTGTTTAGACCTCCAAAAAAATTTCTCTGTGCTATTGTGGTTTTCCTCTGTCTGTTCCGATCCTCTATTTCTTAATTTGTTTACTGAGTTTGCTCCAGATCTGAATCAGAATTTGCTCCAAGCCTGCACACTCGCACAAAAACCTTTCAAAAATAACAAGATGATTTTTATTTTTTTTATTTTTTTTATTTTTTTTTGTTTTAAAATTTTTCAATTTTTATAATTTTTTTTAAAAAAAAATTTAACCCGAAATCACACAAAGAAAGAGACTACCGTCTCCCCGGCAACGGCGCCTGTTCAGTTGATAAAACTGCACATTTAATACAATATTTTTCCTACTATTTCTATATTGGAAAAGGTGTTTATTATAATATATGATACATATGATGGTTTATCTGTAAAATTACTATTTTCATGTGTTTATATATTATAATTAACATTTGGTAGAAAAATGTATGTAAAAATACCATTGACCAAATCTTAATGATGAAATTAATATCTCAATAAAACAAACTCTACTAATATTATTTGTTGAGTTGTTGTGCAGAATTTTCAGGGCTAAAATTAAGGGAATCAAAGTTGTTAATGCGAACCTGTCTAATTAAGAAAGCAAACTAAGAAATCAAGTCTGGCAGTAACTACAAGAAGATTTTCAGTTTCCTGAGATTCAAAAGATCGCCACGTGTCATAATAGATGAAGCCCCAGAAAAATAAACAGAAGATCGTACTATAAGGCCGCGGATCCGCGGCCAAACCTACCTATTGGCTGCGGATCCACCGCGTGACAGAAGACTTGGGAGTTGTGATTTCTTCTGTTGGATCTTAACCTCTGGCTTCCAATTTAGAAAGCTAGGGTTCTGGCTTTGGGACTATAAATAAAGACCGAGAGTCTCTTGGAAAAATCATCTAGCTGAAGAGATCATGAAGTCCAAGACGGCTCACACATCCAGGCTGATCATCAACTATTCGTCTACCTCCTTAGAAGAGATTGAGAAGCAAACTAGTATTTGTAATCATTTTCTAAGAGAATAAAGTGTAACTGAATTTTGTTGATTAATAAAGGTAGTTCTTTTTCTTATTCTATTTCTTTGTAGTTTTTAATATGATTTCTCTCTCCATTTCTTCTTCTCCCAACATGCGCGAGTAATTCTCTGCTTATTAGGGTTCGTAGGATTAGGGTAGGTTAATGGATGATGAAGATACCTAAACTCTTTTTACGTCCTATAAAGTTTATAAACTTTATCAAAAGAATCATTAACATCCTAATCGGGCGCGCTACCAATTCATTGTTAGTCTCGACCGTGATTAGAGATTAGATTAATGATTGTTTTGGTGAAGGCTAGATATGAACGGAGTTCCGTGTCGAGATAGGGGTTAAGAGTAGGATTCCTTTTCCCTCCAGAAACCCTAATCTACATGCATCACTGTCGTTCTAGTTTTAAATCTATTAAAGGATAGAAAGAGTAATCTTTAATTAATCATCCATAACTACTAAATCCTAATGAACCCTACAAGCCCTCTTCTTATATAAACTTACATCCGTAGTTAATCTAGATCTATATTTTGCATTCGTGTTTAACATAGATCTAGATCCTACAACCATTCTACAATATTCTTTATCCCTCCTCTCTCTTTCAACACGCCTAAAGTAAAAATAAAATATTCCATGTTTTCCAGAGGACGACCCGTACTCATCTCGGTCTAGCTACGCGCGACACCGTTATTGATTGCGGTTAACTACTACACATAAATTCCAGATCAATCGGCGCCATTTGATCGAGAGATGTTTTGTACGTGCTTTTTAAAATTTAAGAATACCGCAATCAAGACGGTGTCGCTTGGTAGCTAGCCGGTTGAGTACGGGTCGGTCCACAGGGAAAAGATATTCTTTCTTTAAATCTTAACGAGTTAAGCCCTATTTTTGGTAGGTTTTGTTTTAAAATCTAAGAATGAGATTCAATTGATTTAAAGGCTTGCTAGGATTAGGATTAGATTAGTTTGGAATAAGGATTCTATTCACTGCTTTTCTTGCCTTAGTCAAGAATATAGGTGTTAGGGTAATAGTCAACAAAGGGGATTAGCACGACTAGGAAGAAACTACGTAGTTTCTTCCTTTTGGTCCTTGTCCGTCCTTTCTTAACTCTTAGCCCTAATCTCTATTTAAATTAACCACAACCGGTCTAACTAGGGAATCACCGCTATCTTGTAGGATAGGGTGCCGTAGTGAGCGATGTGTGGTTAATGTAAATAGAGTCCGTCTTAATTAAAATTACAGGGGCAAGGAAAGGAGTGAGAGAGATTTCTTTCTCTCAAACCTTCCCTATCCTAACCCTAACAAGTGAGAAATTACTCACTCATTAGGAAGTTAACGATAAAATTCATTTTTATAATTTTTATATTAGAAAACTAAATTTCAGATAAAGAAAGAGATATAAAAAAAATACGGGAATTAAATTCAGATAAACAAAAGAATGCAAGATAGAAAATAAAAATACCTTACTTTATTGATGACCTCTTCAACAATTACAAGGAAATAAAATTTTAATCTAGAAAATAAAAAGAGGCATCCTAAGAAAGGCACCCTCTAAAAGAGGCACCCTGAAAGAGGCACTTGAGCTCTCCTATTTATAGATAGGAAAAACCCTAGGTTTACTTTCCGATCCATACATGAAATTACAAAACGACCCCAAAAACCAAGTCAAAGCACCGACACCCCACCGACACGTGCAGAGCACGGCCGCGGAACCGCTGCAGAAAGGCCTGTTTGGCCGTGATTCCGCAGCCATTTGGTGGGTTCTTGGGCCCATCTCTTCAGGGTTTCTCTGTGTTGCTTTTATCTTCTGTTTTCTTTACTTGGTTTCTCAGAATTTCTTCTATTTCCTTCCAGATTTCCAACAGTGCAGAATGATGTGGACTTTTGCCTTGAGCTTCGCGTTGAAGTCTTGAATCTTGTGCTGCCCTTGTGCTTTGTGCATTGAACTGTCTAATGATTTTCATTTGTTCCTTGAACTGGTAGGCGGCATCATACGGATTTATCTATTGTTGGTCGTAGTCTCACATTTGTAGCGATTTTTCATGAATTTCACTGTAACGATCTGAGAACCTGTAACCTGCAACTATTTAGCAGACATGGATCAAAAGCACCTATTTATGTGTAACGTGATTAAGAATGGGCGATATAATAATGCAAAATTCTAATATGAACAGTTTAAATCTTTGAAAACCTTTTCTTCTTCAGACGTGTGCCACCTGTGCTTCAAATATATGTTGTTTCTCTGTGCTTTCATTGGTCATGTTTTGAAAACTACGGCAAACACCTGAAGGTATTTTAGCCAAACGTCTGAAGCTCAAAATCATTTGAAAACATTTTTCTTCAGACGTTAATGTCTACTTCTTCAGACGTCTGTTTGTCATCTGTGCTTTTGTGCCTTTTTATAAAAACTATCGGTAAACGTGTAAAGATTTTAAAAACAAACGTCTGAAAATATTTTCTAGCCGTTGCTGATCTTTCTTCATACGTCTGATAACAGCTCTTTTTTACTGATTTGACTTGTAGCGGCTAGTTTTTCTTGAGTGGTATTTATTGAGAATTGCTTTGTCTTTTGAGTAGCCAAGACTTGCAAAAATATTTTGAAAGTTTCCAAAACCTTTTATCATCTTTTGTGAGAGCAAAAACTTGATTTTGATTATTCTTTCTCTCCCACACTCAATAGATTAAAGAGCTTAATTTAATTATTCCATACTCGTTGAATATTAGTGCGAGCTTTAAGAGAAACTCGTTTGAGAGTATTGTGTTGAATTGTAAACCATATTCTTGTCTTTATGTGAGAATATCTTGAGTGCAAGAGAGTCCTTTGTAAGAGAGAAGAGTGAGAGAATTTATTCTTTCTTTGTTTGAGGATCCTTGAGTGCAGGAGTGCTTTTGTAAGGAAGAAGAATTTGTTGGTCTCGGTGGAGAGGTGGTGTAAGAGATTGCGAGTGCGCAACGTGTTGTCTCGGTGAATATGTGTTTTTGTGAAACGGGCACGTACACCTAAAGAAAGAGGACTAGGGGATCTCTCGAACCTCTCTAAATCCTACGTGTTTGCAATTGATTGAGTTTATAATTTCTTACTCTTTAGTTTTAAGCTTCATAACTTAGAGATTGCTCAATTGAATGCTTGTTCCATATATGTTCTTTACTTGTTCTTAATATTGCTCTTGCTATATATGTGTTGCTTTTACCACATTGGTGTTTGCTTAGCCACTATTCCCTATTGGTATATCACTTGTTAAGCTTGCATTTGTGATAGTTCGATTGGCAAGAGTTTAGCTTTTTTAATTTGAGCATATCGGTAGCTTATTTCTATTCACCCCCTTTAGAAATAACTTTCATTTCAGGAACTGGAAACGAGGAAGACGATTAGCGTCGGACATATATCTGATGGTCTGTATCGGATGAGTAGTTTTTCAGAGTCGGTTGCATGCTTGAGTAATTCTATAGTCTTAGATTTGCACTGTCAGTTGGGACATCCATTGTTCAGTCGAAAATATTGCACATTTAATAGAACATTTTCCTTACTTTTGATAAATATTCAAAGGTGTTTATTATAAATATGGAACATATGTGAGTTTATCTACAAAATACTCTTCATCATGTGTTTATATATTATAATTAATATTATGAAGGAAAATATATGCATATAATAATTATATACTATTTTTATTATACATATCATATCAAATAATCTTAATCAAATTTCTTAAAGATTTAATACCATATAAAATGATTAAGATAATATCTCTAATATAACAAATATTACTAATATTATTTATGGAGATATTGTGCAGATTTAGCTTAGGTCCGGAGATCGAGATATTCGAGATGTCGGGAGCAAGATTTGTCGATAAAATCGTAAAATCAATAATGGCAGAGACTTAGAAAATATTTGAAGAATCCAGACATTGAAGAAATCTCCACGTGTCAACATGAGAAAGCACCTGAAATTTGGAACCCTAAATCTACCAAACCGCCGCCCAACCGCGGATATAACGCACAATCCGCGGAGGATCCGCGACACATCTAGAGCCGTTGGATGAGAAATTTTGGGATTTGGATCATGATTGCATATCTTAACCTATGGGATCTAGGGTTTCTGATTTAAGGGCTATATAAAGGACCGAGGGCTAAACTTAGAAATCATCACCTTTAACACGAAGCAAATCACCGTCAAAAAACAAGAGATCCACGACAGGTCTACGATTCGACGTGATAGAGCGACGTGAATATCGACGGAACATCTACTTCCTACAAGGCAGAGATCGTGAGCAACTTCTTCTTGTGAGACGGTTCGGTTGATAAGTTAGAAATAACTAAATTCTTTTTATGAGACTGACGACCCGAAAAATAACCATCCCTTGTGTTTAACCATAGTTGATATACGTCTTTTATAACACTTTACACGTGTCGTATGTGTTTGAGAATTTGATGAAAGTCTGACATGTCTGTAAATCTTTTGAAAATTGATAAACATCTTTAGGATCAAACAGGTTTGTTCTAAGTTAAGTGATATCAAGAATAGTTCATAAGGTAAAGTAGATATGAAGGATATTATTGAGATTTTAATAGAAGCTATAATTCTGAAAAATAATCCATTTGGAACATTTTTGGAGTAATTACACACCTTATCCACTTGTAACGCTTTCAGATTTAAAAGAAAATGCTGGCTATATCTCCGTTTTCACCGAGTTTAGAATATTTTTAAAAAAAATGAGTATTTTGTTTTGTGGCCTTGGTAACTAGGGTAATTAAGTCATTGGGGTGTCTCCACACCTAATTTCCTAAAACCATCTGGTTTGAGAGTCATTGACCCGAAGCTCGCTACGTTTCCAATCGCCAAATAAAACAAGCTAAGCAAGTGTTCTTTCCGAATTAAAAGTCCTCATGATTTTTTGTGGGAGAATAATCTTGGTGGAGACAAGTTTTCTATTAAAACAGTTTTTCGTAGAAATATGAAAGTATATTTATAAAGACGTTTTGCACGATAACGAAGGGTGTGTATGAACAAAAACAGGTGAAAGGTAGGAGTGAAGAATAAGAATTGGTTTTCTGTTAAAAATGATAGAAATTTTGACTTGAAACCTAACTGGAGAACAAAACTTGAGGAAATATTAACTCCTTTCAAATTCGTGTGATCCTTTAGAAATCTATCATGGTCCGTAATTATGACATGATGACCCTAATCAAGTTCTTAAAAACTTATCGACACTACTCACACAACCATGTAAAGACGCGTATAAGCTTATGTTAAATAAATTGTGAGAAGTGAAAAAAAGGGTTTGACATTTCTAACTTGGATAATAGAACTTCTAGTTTTGATTCTTAACCTTAAAGATTAGAATCAACAGTTTCTCCGTAACGCTAACTTGACTGGATTTTGTGGGTGTAATCTGCTGAAAACACTCAGGAGACAACACTCCTCCTACTAGGGACACCTAGAGGTTTAACGGCTTATTGCACGTGCTCAGTGCAATCGCGTTCCCTGTGAAAGTGAGGATATGATTTTTTGTTTTGCTTGGAACGAGCAAAAGATAAGTTTGGGGGTATTTGTTCATCACAGAAAACTGCATTTTAATACCTCTCATTCATTATCAATTTCGTTATATATCGGTACTATTAATCAATGTCTGCTCGGTAATTACAGATTACAGGTATTCGTGATAAAATACTGGAAACACACTCAATATCAAGGATATAGGGTTTGGGAGCCGACACTGCAATCCGAACAGAAAACTGACCGATATTCAAAGAGCTCTTTTGCAATAAACATGTGTACACAATTTTGGTCCAACACAATACAAGTGTGCACATAGCTCTTTTTGATCCTTGGACCATGGTGGGGCTGCCTTGGCACATGTGGGCATCATGACTTGTGCAAGTGGGCTTGTGAGTGTTTAATGCTAAAAGTTGTGATGTGATATAATACTTCAAGTTTCCCTCCAAATCCCTTAATGCAAACCAGGTTATTAAAGAGAAATCAAATAGCATCAGAGTGATTGTGGAGAGCACACAAGTCCACCATGCCAAGACAAGCCTCATTGCTCGGATCCAAACCAGCGACAACCCCCAAATAACCGGTGTCACCGGGTCCCCTAGCTCCAAACCTCTCCATTTTTCTGCTGGCACTTTATAGGCATCACATCATCCCATCTATATTGTTTGTTTATTTTATTTTGATGCCTATAAATACCAGAACAAATTAGAGCAAAGGAGGCACATATTCTATAGTATTGTCTTAGTTTTTGGTTTAGCTTGAGAGTGAGTGGGCTTTAACTTGGTTTCTTCTTTTTCTTCCCTCTTGAAGCTTTCTTTTGAGAGCTTCATTATAGAGGTTGAACAAGTTACCAATATCTTGTACCTCAACTTCATCAAGTGTTAATTATAATGCTTTTGCTTTGTTTCTTTTATTCTTTTTCTTACTTGCTTTCTTTTGCTATTGTTATGTGTAACTAATCTTTCTTTGGTTGTGGTGATGGTGAGGAAATGAGATGAAAGGCTTTGTCGTCCTCCTCCTCTTGTTTATGTTTAATGTGCTTAACATGATTCTAACTTAAGGATTGTTTATGTATTGATGTGATATGGTATTTTGAAACGATGGTTACTTGTAACCTCTTCATATACCATACTCACTCCCTTTTCCCATTTCATAATGTTTAAGCTAAAATCAAATTGGTGTTAAGTTTGCTAGGTTTAGATACGGTATTTTATGACCAAGTTCTTGACAAACCCTCGGTTTTCTTATACCCTATACTATCACAAACACTTAGCAAAGTTAACACTAAAACTCATTGCTCTCACTCGCTAATTTGTGTTTTCGATGTTGATGTATGCTTGCTAACCCTTGTGCTTAGTGTTGATATCTCAAGCTTGGACATGCAAACGGTAAGTGAACGACATGGACTCGTTTCGTGTTTTGAGTCAAGATCCGAGAACTTGATGATTTGTGCTTTGCGACCGTGTTGACAAGTCATGTTTCGCTTCGGGATCGACACAAGGACGTACAAAACTCATGATCAAGGAAGCGTCGAAGGAATCATCGCGATTCGACCATCCGAGCCAAAGCCACGGCCATTTCTTTCTTAACTTGTTTTCTTTATTTTCGTGTTTTATATTTTTGTGACAAACCAACCAATTCATTATTTGTTGAACCTTAAATAACAAAACCTAATACACAATTCCCTGCGGATCGACCCGTATTTACCGGCTCGCTACAACGCGTCGTATACTTGCGGTTTATAAATTTTAAAACGAGACCGAGCCCGTGTGCGCATCCATTTCCTTAAAATGATTCTATTTCCAAAACATACGTGTTTGCGCGTGCGGGCAAAGTCCCAACATATGGGGACCATGTCCCATTGAGTCATTATTTGGTGATCAGTATTTTGTCACATTTGTTGATGATTTTTCCCGTGCAACTTGGTTATATTTAATAAAATTTCAGTCTGAAGTTTTTTCCGTATCTCGCAAATTCTGTGCTAAAATTAAAACACAATTTGATGTTGTTGGGGTTCCTAGCGTCCTGGCCACCAACCGCGGCAGTTGCGGAACGAAAAACTTTGACTTTTAAAAAGTTTGGCTCTAGAAACGACACCCTAGAATCTAACCAAATATTGAAACTAGCAAACTTAAGAAATCTTAGATACTGTGATAGAGAGTTATACCGAAAGATCCGTATCGTTCGGTCTTCTACCCTCTTCCTTAGCTCCACAGGGCCTCCATGATCGAGTTTGATCTCCGGACTTCCTCCGTCGAAGATGATCCACCCGAGAGATGTGATTCATGGCTCTAGCTCCACTCAAAAACCTAGTGGAGCAACTAAACGCTCTAGGTTGCTAGTCTAGAGTGTCTAGTGATTTAGTGTATGGTTCTAGTATTTTTCTATCTCTCTTCCTCCTTTATTTCTCAACTTATGAGAGGGGTAGAGAGGAAGATGAAGGAAGAGCTCAAGAAAAGAGCTTATGAGGAGAGAGAACAAAATTATGAGAATGGAAAAATCTCATCAGAGGAAAATATCAACCATGGTTTTGTAAAACCAATTTTCCAATATTTTAACACAGCCATGCTTAAATAGTTTGCAAAAATGAATTTACAATTCATTTGTCAATACTATTCAAGTATGGTTCACACCATTCTCTCCTTTACACCTCATTTTCTCTTTTACACCCCGTTTTCATTTTACAAATAAAATGGAAAATACATGATGAAGTGTTCTCCTTCTAGAATATCTTTCCGTATAAATACGGAATACACTCTACCGTATATACATACCCATATTCGTATCAAGATACAAACACCCAAAGAGATAGAATAATACAAAGAATGTAATACTAGAATATACATATTGAAATATGCATATGTAAATTATTAAATCAACACCTGATTTAATTATCCAGCTTAATCCTAAGCCGGATAGTATAATCAACCGTCCGATCGAAAGCCCGGATAACACTAAAATATATATATCGAAATATGTATTTGTAAATTATTAAATCAATATCTGATTTAATAAACCGGCTTAATCCTAAGCCGCTAGTATTATCATTCGATCATAATCCTGCACGTATCAAAATACGGCTACTACATCATTTCGCCTGAACTAGGGAAACCCTCTGTGTGGGACTCTAAAGGCTCGACAGTACGCTGGCAGTGGGTTTAACCACAAGTACGTCAATGACACTAGCTGTACGTAACGGCTACCCAGATACCTATCGAAAAGGAAGGCCGATGAGCAAGCTCATCCGGACCCCTACTGAGCCTATCCGTGACAGTCTCCGTACAGTCCGGTCTCTTCATTTAAGAGTATCGCATACCAGGTCTAGGAGGTAGTAAACATCAGTCCCCTAATAACCTGATAAGTCATGTCGATTTGGCTAAGGACCAATCCGAGAAACTACTAATCTAATCATCAGTAAATCTCAACTGCCTTAGCCAAGGTCTTATGGTTCTGGCCAACCGGACACAGTGCGATATCGACTCCCAATATCGGAAGAGACGAATTCCTGACAATCACTCACTGCCTCCATATGGCTCGAGACTGTACCCAACCAAAACCCATTTGCACGACTCAGTAGAGCCGTGGTAGGGTAGTGATCAAAGCATAGTGGGAACTCATACGAGAAAAACGATAATATCAGGTCTAAAGACTAACCTATACTCATGTCACCTGAGAACCGCTATCTGACAATAGGTATAATACCATCTAGAGGTTCTCGGCGAGTCCATCCAGTGTACTCACCCCATTGAGCATATGTATACAATCTTAGGTGATCACACCAATGGCTGTGGAACAAACCCCCGCCCCTCGTAAGGGTTTAGAAATGTATACAAAAGTCTACTCTGAAATATCGATGCCCGATCTCGATACTCCTGTGACTTAGGACCTTTAAATATGTGCTTATGGACTATCCAGCTCCCACAAGTATGATCGCCATCACAACGCTGGTAGTTAAGCAAAATCCTACGGACTTTATCAACATGTATCCTCCATATGTGATATCGAGTATAACATATGCAAATGTTACGATAAAGATAAACCAGAATAGTATACTATTGTAACGAGTCTTTATCAACATGTATAAGCAATACAAAGCAGTAAGAAAAACAAATACACATGTTCAGATAAATACAACTTATATAGTATACCATATAACTGAGCAAGATTGTCCTGTACATACATATCCCTAATATCCTATACAATACCGGCCTTTAGGGCATACATATCCAACAGATGTTTCTATGAAAATACTCCGAAGTGATAATGTGAAAGAATATATATTTCTTCTGAGTTTCAGAATTTTATGTCTGTATCTGGTATTCTTCATGAGTCCTCTTATTCCTATACCTCTCAACAGAACGATAGTGCTGAGCGTAAAAATCGTCATCTGCTAGAAGTCGCTCGAACACTACTTGTTTCTGGGGGGATGTGGTTCTTATGGCTGCTTACCTCATGAATCGCATGCCCGCTTCTGTGTTAGATGGTCAAACACCTTTCTCTATCCTATTCCCTAATGACCCTTTGTTTTATGTTCCACCTCGAATTTTCAGTTGCGTAGGTTGAAAGTATGTCTTAGCACCTCTACTAGGTTTATACAAGCATCAAGTATGCAATTTTAAAAAATCTAGAGGTCTAAGCTATACTAATCTAGAATCGAATTAGAGGATTAAAGTTTTAAAGCAAGAATATAAGTTCTATACTAAGTGAAGAGGGTTTACAACATTTATAGACCAAGTCCTTCACTTTTAAAGCTCCAAGTAGTAGTCCCTAGAACTCTTCTTTGACTCCACTTAAAGAAAGGATCGATCTTGCACGAAGTCTTCGATGCTGAAGATGATCCATCTTGAAGTCTCTTTCACTCAAGCTCACTCTTCACTAATCAAGGTATTAATGAAGCAAAAAACCTAAACTAATGAGCTAGATTAGTGTAGGTTGATGAAGTAGAAGAGTAGCTCACTCTAAATATTTTTCTCTTTTCTTTTTCTCACCTCAAGAAATTTATAGAGAGGAGAATGAAGAAGGAGATGAACTTGGTGTTGTGAATGAGGGAATGAACCATAAGCTAGAGATAAGGATGGGATGATTAAATATCTAAGAGTAAAACAAAAAAGAGGAGATGAGTCGGGGCTTCTCAATACTTCTATAAGCATCCTTAGCCATGACTCATTTCCACCCCTTTTCTATTTTCCTCGAAAAATAAATCATCTCAATTATCTTTTGACCTAAGTGTGATTCTCATATGTTAGTGATATATTGTCACAATCCGAAAATGGCACGTGATGGCCCTTAAACTACGTAACGTCTACAGGCGTAACGCAATTTAAGTAAGTCGAAAACCCAGCAATCTAAACCATCAAAAGTAGTAAGAAATAGGAACATTGCTAAAACTTTTGAAATCTCAAACCAAATTCTTTAAATTCCAACTTTTCTTCCTTTAAAATTTTGGCAGCACCTCCTTTGTAAAACAAGCCCCTAAAAATGGGTACAATATAATATAAGTAAAAGCATCCCAAACGGGAGCAAAATCCACACCCAACGGCGGAAAACAACCACCACAACAGATATACGACGCCGTAGCGAAGAAAGAGACGATATAACTAAATCTGCATAAAAACCTCCAAGTCACCAAATAATATACAATATCGTCCTCACATCAAGTCTCTAAGTCATACAAGATAATGGTAGATGGAGATACATGATACAACGAATATACAACAGGCAATATCGGATAACCGCAAAACCTACCTAAGCAAAACTGCACACTGTCAGGCGAAGCGGTATCCGCAGCAAAAGATGATACGATGGATGAAAATAGCCCTGCCTCTGACTATCCTGAGGAACACCTGCAAAACACCGTGGCACAACGGGGGTGAGTTGCCAACTCGTGAATAGTAAAATAACATATGCAAGTAATCGCAAATATGCACGTACAGCGCGAATCTACCATCTGCAAACTATCAGCAATAAATGGTCATATGTAATGCATCAGTAATGAAAGGTACATTAGCAGGTACTACTAATACATGAAGCAATAATATGACAATCTGTATGCAATAATCATGTAAGGTACTCTATCAGGTACAACTAATACATGAAGCAATGCAAATAATGGTATGTAAATGCAACAGTCATAGAAAGTACTCTATCAGGTACTACCAATACATGAAACAGTGCATAAAAAATAAATGTGGAGTATGGAATAAAACATGTCATTTCCACGGAAATCCTAACCTCGTGGTAGGACCAAAATCCAACAAGACAATCCAAATCCCAATTTCCACAAATCAGCCCCCAAATTTGCTCTCATATCATGTAAATGTCATATATCCTGAATGTCCAACATTAAGTATATCTCATATACCCCGAATGTACCACATCAAATAGATCTCACATATCATGTATGTACAATATCAGTATATCCCACATATCCTGTGTGTACAATATCAATATATCCCATATATCCTGTGTGTACAATATCAGTATCAAGTAAGTTTCATATAAGGTGAGTGTCTAACATCGACACCCAAAATATCATGAAACAAGTGTCAAGCATCGACACCGAAATACTGATCTATCAGGTGCTGTCACCACGACTGGCCCCCTAATAGGTACGTATCATACGCTATACCGAAAAACCCGAGTGCCTAGCACTGACCCTCGTCTCTCGAAGTATCCATACGTACATGACTCCCGTCGGTATCCCCACGATAACCGTCGAGTCATAGGTACTGTCACCGGTAGGTACTTGCCTACCTTCCAGGCTCAATCGGCATGGACCGTCGATCGTCTTGCCGAGGGGAACCGTACCGGGCCCCACCATGTACCCTCACACGGCCCACGGCGCTCCTCGCATGGGGTATATATATATCAGAACCGATAAAACTCATGGTGGCTGCTGAAATATCATATCAAGAGGAACCGGGTTTTTCAAATAATGCATAATTTCATGAAACAACCACGGTCCTCAAATCCAGAAAACATTAAGTAATGAATAGGTATAACTGCATGAATCAATACATATATATTAGCGTCCCACTCCACTAATATATATATATATATATATATATATATATATAACAGCGTCCCACTCCACTGTTATATATACTTAGGAGTAACAATATCAGAGAACATCATATGAAATCCAAGAATGTAACATATGCAGCATGAAACAGTAATATAAGCATATAAAGGAAAACAGCTATTTAACTGCCACAAGTTAATAAATATTTCATGCGGTTCCTAATTTCCTCCGAAATCAGATGCAACATCATAAACAGGTGAACATGTAGCTATAATAAGGTATGCGTCACCATGTCGGTATAGCAAGATATGTGTGTCCATATGTAAGAATGTATGATGTCAAAGTAGCTGTAGCAAGGTATGTGTCTATACCTATCCATACATTGTAATACCCTCCAGGTATATATATGTATGTAAGATGTACATGTAGCTATGTCTCATATATGTATATACCTATCACTAATGGTACACTACCATATAGGTATACAGGTAACTAGCATGTAAGCATGTCAATGCATATGTGTAAGCATGTAGGTATATAGGTATGCTATAAGTCATATGCATAAAGAAATATGAATCAATATCTCAATGTCCCTAACCAACAATATCATATCTATAAGGGTGTTGTGCGTGTCATGGAAATTATTGACGGTGTGTGTGGCATACAATCAGTGCTCGTGTAACATAAGCCGTCAATAATAGTGCAGTGTCCTAAGGATACTAGTCCAAGCACAATAATAACTAAGCAGTAATGTGTATGCGCAACTCTATATATATGCAATAGAATATGCGACAAAACATAACATCTCTAGCCCAGACGCATAACGCCATGCGGGCGATTCCCCTGTAGATGTTAAATCTACTCACCAACCGTCCTGGCTAAGTGAAGCCAACCACCTGTTTCCCCTTCTTCGCAGTGTCCGAAGTCCCCGCCTGCGAACCTAAAACATAACACGACAATGCAAATATATATTAGTAAACGACCAAAAACACGTACAAACTACGTTTTACCGACACACCAACTCCAAACCTACTCCCTAGTGTTCGTATTGTGGCTAACGTACGTAGCGACACGACAAAACCAACCCAAGAGCAAAACCAGCACGAAGTGCACGGACCGTGTCGGATAACGTATCGCGCGTAGTCGTATCATTAGAAATTACCTATGTGATCCCAGATTTTGCATACAGAGAAAACTCAACAACTAAACAATACCAAACATACCTAAACCAAAGCAGACACCTACCCACAAAACCCAAACCCAAAACTCCACCAGAATTCCGGCGTCGCCGGAAATCTCCTTATCGTCGCCGGCTATGGTCCGAGCAGAGGGTCTCATGCTCCAGGTGATGTCCTATGGTCTCTGGTACAACACAACTATATTGTTTGGTTTTCTAGTATTTTCTCGGGTCACAGCAGGTCACAGATATCACAAAACGACACAAAAAATACGATATTATGCACAAAACTTAACTTTACACTATCTAAACTGAAACTAAAAGTCTACACAACACAAAAACTAAATAAAGAACAGATGGGGATCATTACCTATCCAAAAGAACTCCAAGATCCAAGCTATCCAAGCTCCTAGGCATCCAAAAGGCAAATCCAAGCAAATGTGTGATTTTGGTGAGATTTTGTGAAGTTGTGATGGATTTTGTATGAAGAAGTGATGAGTGTTCAGTTAAGTGTTGAGGGAGATAGAGAAATAATGCTTAAGGGAATAAGTGTGGGAGAATAGAAAAAGAAATGATAAAGAGAAAGAGAGAGGTGAGTGCAAGAGGTGAGTGCACCTTGCATTAATTCTTCCATTAATGTATTCACACACCATCATTAGTCACCATGCCACCTTTCTCTTCCAAAAGAAATATCTCTCTCTCTCTCTCACACAACAATAACCTAGAAGATAAAGGCTAGGTTAAAGCAAAAAAATAGATTAAAGCAAAGGATTAGAACTAGGGTTAAGTATCATGGTCACTAATACTAGATTAGCACAAACCAACCCTCACATTTACGTGCACACGTGCGTGCATGCCCATAACAAATAGTATTAAAATAATAATTAAATGTTATAAAATGTAAGGAACCCGAATTGGTAAACTTTTTACAGTAAACCCGCATTACCGTCTAAATTAACTCTAACCGAAATTTAAGGCGTTACAATCTCCCCCCTTATAAAAATTCGTCCCCGAATTTAAAATTTTCACTAAGTGTACCTTCAAGAGAAGAGTACAAAACTTCCAAATCTCGCTCGCAGCCTCTCAAGTGATCACTTCACTATACGGCTACGTCCAAAAAAACCCTCCACAGATAGCAAGGCCCTTGACCGAAGTTTCTTCACCTGCCGAGCCACTAACACAAATGGCTGCCGGTGAACGAAAAGATCGCGTCCAAGCTAAATGGTCTGGTGTTGAATCATGTGAGAAAGGTCTTAAAGGTATTTGCCAAGTATCGACACAAGGAATACGGGGTGAAAACTCAATAATCTGGGCGGAAGTGCCAAATTAAAGGCAACGGAACTAACTCGCTTTAAGGATCTCAAAAGGACCTACAATCCTAGGATAAGTTTCACAAAACTCAACACGTCATTCATCGGAAAGTCCGTAGGAATACATGATCTTCCAATGCGAACTCGAGTCTGCGACCACCACGATCGACATAAGACCTCTGTTTGCACTGGGTTGTCCTCATCCTGACCTGAACCAACTGAATCATCTCCGAAATCTCTAGACTAGCTGGGGTCCAAAAATCCTACTCACGCAGAGTCAGAAAAACAAAATGGCGATCGACACAACCTAACAACAAGACTTAAAGATTGCCAATTGGAGTGTCTCCTGATAACTGCTATCGAAAGAGAATCCTAACAATGGCAAGTGACGATCCCAACCGCCGACAACAATTAGTATATACATACAAGCATAACCTCCAGAGTCTGTATAGTCCGCTCAACTGACCATCGTCCCACAGATGGAAAAACGGAGCTAAAGCTCAACCAGTACTCAAGGCTTCCTGAAGCTCCTGCCCAAAGGGGCAAGCTAACAGTGTGCCCCTATTGGATATAGCACATGAAGGAACTCCGTGCAAACGCACAAACTTAACAAAAACAACTGAGCAAACTGAGCATAACCGGGAAACAAACACCCAAATGGAGTCATACCCTGACTAAACCTGGGTAGACACCACAACAAAAATTCATGGAGATCTGCTCCCATTCCCTCTCCGAAACGGTTAAAGGTTGCAACTCTCTAGCCAATCTCAATGCTCAACCTAAGCTCACAACAAGACAGACACCTTGAATGAAATCCGAAACTTCACTCTTTATCCTGCCCATCAGTAACTAACTCACAAGTCATGTCACAAACCTCACCCTGGTGGAGTTTGAATGAACACAGATAGCTGACTGATGTGCCTGCTCTAGGATTTCGCGTCTCTACCCATCAACATCAGGTACACACAAACGCGTCCCTAAACGTAGCACACCCTGGTCACAAATCAAGGACTCCGAATCTTTACCTTGCCGAGTATGCTCAAGAATCTCTGACGAACGAGCATCGGTGGGCTGTGTCTCACGATAACGATTAGGAAAAGTGGTCAGGCGCGGACATGAGCAAGCTGTCCCCTCAGTAGAGGCGAAACTGGCTGTACTCAACGATCGCACAAAACTGTAAATCTGCAGAAGACTGTCTCTGAACTGCGCACAACTGGAACAAGCTAACCCCGGGCCTGCGACTCAAGCATCAGCTACCACAATCGCCTTGCCACGAATAAAGGATCTCACAAACACAATCCTCCACAAGTTCCATCCAACGGTGCTGTCTCAACAATCAAAACCCGCTGCAGGAAGATGTACATTAAGCTCTGGTGGTCTGTGAAAATCTGACATAACTCTCCGAACAATTAGTGTCTCTAAATCTCCAACGCACGACCACCACGGCCATCTCCAGATCATGAGTGGGATATCCTGCTCGTACTTCCTCTAACTGTCGGAAAGCAAAAGCGATAACTCTATAGTGCCACATCAACGAAAAATCGAGCCCCACTCACGAAACATCACAGTTAAACAACAAAATCGCCCGAACCAGAAAACAAGAAAGAACTGGTGCAGTTGTCGACCGAATCTCCAACTGCTGAAAACTCTACACACATGCCTTAGTCCACAGAAAAGAACCTCCTTCCTGGTCAGTTCAGTCAACGGTGCAGCGATACACAATCAATCCTGTACGAAATGGCGGTAAAAACCTGCTAAGACCAAAAATATGCGGACCTCTGTCCCGGATATAAGTATGGGCCAAAACTGTACGGCCTCGATCCTCCTCGGGTTCATACGAAAACCGTCTCCCGTAACTATTAGACCTAGGAGTCAACACAATCAAGCCTGAAGGAACACTCCGAGAATTTAGCAAACAGCTGGCGCTCTCCCAGTATCTGCAAAATAAATCCTCAAGTGCTGCTCACGTTCCTCACGACTCATTGGAAAAGACCAGGATGTCATCAATGACACAACAATAAATTGGTCGAGGGAAGGCCTGAAGAAATCTGGTTCATCACATACAAGAATGCTACTAGGGCATTGGTGAGTCCAATGACACAACCAAAACACACAAAGCCCGTAGCACGCATAAGGCAGTTTTCGGAATGTCATCACTCCGAACCTGCAACAATGATGACCTGATCTCAAACAACTTAGAAAAATGTCTCGCACTCTGGAGCAAGTCGAACAAATCGTCAATGCGAAGTAAAGGATACCTATCCGCACCGTAAGCCGGTTCAATTGACGATCCATCAACACACAACCTCTAACTTCCGTCTTCTCCCTGACGAACAGAAAAGGAGCTCCCTAAAGCGAAACACTCGGACGCATAAGTCCCCCCAACAAACAACTCTGCAGCTGATCCTTAAGCTCCGCCGGCTCATCTGGAACAACGTCGGAAAACTCTCGCACGAAAGGAACCCGGTCCAACCAACTTACTATGGCTCCGGTATCACTAATGAAAGCCAAGAATCCTCGACATCCTCTCCTCAAAAGCCGACTAGCGAAAAAAGGCTGAATTCAAGCTGTGAGAGGCAGCAGCACTGTCCCTCTGCACAACGAGAACTGACTTGCCGGGAAAACAAAACCTAACTGTTTTCTCGCGGCAGTCCATAGACGCCTAGCATGTAGCTAACCAGTCCGTGCCCAGGAGAACGTCAAATCCAACATCTCTAGAAGGATCACAACGACGGACGAATCACTATCTCCTAACCGATTGGCACACGACTGAAACACGTGTCGCGCAACAAAAGAATCGCTGACAGAAGTTAACACAACAACGGCTGATCTAGCATACACAACTCTCAGCCCAACCAAGGCACAAAGTGTGTAAAACAACAAGTGCATAGATCTCGAACAAAACCAACCTATGAATCAAAAGAACATACAAATTAAGAATACCTGAAAACTCTGCATTGGACGCCCGTGCGTCCCGATGAGTAGAAGCAAACTCTCATGTCTGCCCCCTACCCGCAACTGGCTGAACTCTTCCTCTGCCAACCTGACCCCTCTGAGCGAATCCTCCGCGACCACGACCTCTCCGAACACGAGTCAGACACGGTGCTAAGGAACAATCCCTGATGAGGTGATAAAGGCTCCTGATTAATTCATTTTCTGACGTGTATATGTAAAAAGTTACGACAATCAAAAACTTATATTGACCGCAATCAAACCACGGTGTCGGATGTAGTTAATGAATGAGTGCGGATCGTCCACAGGGATTGTGCAATTCAATTGTATTTTGATACGTTTGAAATGAAATGTTAAACAACAATAAACGAAAACATGATTCAAGATGTGATTTGTATTCGAGTGTCACTATCCTTTACTCAAGAATCAAGAAACTATAAACAATCAAGAATCGGTTGTTTTGATAATATTTCCAATCAACAATCAAGAATATAAGAGAGGCTCGTAGGAATCGATCGGATCTTTAGACGTGATGCAATCTAAAGGGTTTCGTGTTCTTGTCCTTCGAAGGATTGATACTAGATCGATGATGATCGACAAGAGTTAGGGTTTTCTCATGAAACTAGGGTTTCATCTTATCCCTTGTTCTGTTGTCAATATCATTCACATTCTAACCTCTAGCAATTTCAAGAAACGATCGGAACTCCCCAATCTCGAGCGATGTCGATCAAGAAAGCATCGCAACGAATTGGGTCGTCGATTCTTGAATTTGCTAGGGTTTACAAACTCATGGGATTCAAGAATCGATTACAAATTTGTTACATCATCATACTAAAGATCGTCTCGACTCCTCGACGAGCGGAGTTTTATTCACACATCACCACACAGATAATATTCAAGAAGTGTAAAGATAACATGATGCGGAATTTAAAGAAAACAAGATAAAAGAATATCACCTTTTATTTAATCAACAATTTCAATACATTCTTTCAAGAATCTACAAGAAGAAGAAATCGATCGTTGACTCGGCTTCGCTCGTCTCCGTGGATCGTGGATCTACTTTGATCTCTTGCCCGATTGAAGATCGGCTCGGCTCATAAAAGGGTTGAAGGCATCTTGCTTGGCTTGCACTCAAGATCTTGAATTGTTGTTGGAATTAGGGTTAGGGTTTCCTACAAGCTCTCTCACTAAACTTGAGGAAGAGGGGATGAAGAAAGAAATTGATTTTCTAAACTTTCCCAAAGTTGAATAATAGGTTGAATCCTGAGCCTAGGGTCTTATTTATAGAACTTCCAAACCCTAGGTTTAGGTTTGAATTAGAACTTTCCCTCCCAAAGTTTGTTGAAGAGTTTCTAGAAGGAGTTTGTTAGGAGTTAGCTTAGGGTTTAAGCTAGGGTTTAGGGAAAGTTCTAGAAAGATTAGGCTATTTTAGGTGTTTGCTGATCTGGAGGAAGTATCTGGAATATTATGGAAGTTTGTGAGCATTATTGAGCTGTAGCCACTGAAACAGGAGTTTTGGTGAAATTTGAGGAGCTGAGTTACTGGGCCCGCCGCGCAACCGCCGCACAATGTGCCTCTAGACCGCGCTTCCGCCGCTCATTATTGGCCTTGGGATCTGTGCCTTCTTCTGCTGCTTGGTACTGCTGTTTGTAGCTTTCTTTGATGTTTAGATTTGTACTTCCTCTTCTGTGTTGATACCAGATTTGAGTTAAGTGAGTTTACGAGCAATTGTAATGGTCGAGCATTGTAATGATCGAGCAAGCTTCTCTTTTCCTGCACAGACTTCGAAACACGGGTTGCAAGATATAGAAAATATGCTATGTAATGTAATGCAGTCAATTTCCCTAGAAATGCCGGTTTTAAGGTCAAATACATGTAATCTGATATTTTGCGACCGATTTGCTAATATGTGAATTATGAATACCGTACACTTCTATATGGATACAAATGATGAGGAAATTGCCGGTTAAAATATGCAATATTTTCGACTGATCAAATACCCCCAAACTTAATTTCGATCGTCTCGAGCGAATGTTTTATTAAAAAGAGAGAAGGAGAAAAGAAAGAAAAGAAACTAACTAGCACACTTTCGTAGGCAGCACGATTGCACTGAGCATGTGCAACAAGCCTTTAAACCTCTAGGTGTCCCTAGTAGGAGGAGTGTTGTCTCCTGAGGGTTTTCAGCGGATTGCACCCACAAAATCCAATAATAAAAGGAAGATCATGAATATTACATTTAAAGACAAGAATTGTAAAAGAAAAGCTTTGAAAATTAGGGTTTCCAACTAAGCTAGCTTTTCGGTTGTCATGAGCCCTATCTTAATGGTCATGAAAAGATGTTAGAAATCACGTCCTCCCTCAATAAAACATCGTCTTATTCTTCATTCCTATCTTTATTCCAAACATCGATCATATCACCCTGCGTGTGTGTAAAGACATCCCTACACCCGGAGAATTCAATTCAAGCTATCATACCCTTGCCCATCGGCCTCAGTACTTCTTGGCAAACGAGATTCCTTACACACTTTCATGCGACCGTTAATACTTCTTGAGGTACTAACCGACCGATTACTAATGTGCTTGCATGCTTGGTGTATTTTCCTCGTCTTGCACCACCTCAGGCATAGCAGTGACTCCCAGACCAGTTGACCTTGGGGCACTAGGTGAAGAAGCACCCTTTTGCTATATATTTTTATTTCCCTCGGTGATAACAAAACCAGTATCCATTTTTCTCACCACTTTAAAACACATATATATATTTTTTTATTTTTTTTTATACTTTTGGCTTTAAGACAAGAGCATTTCAAGGTATCCTCTACTATCCCAGGCTTCAAGACGTGTGTTAGTGCGAATAGCAGGGTAGCCACGTTCAAAATGTTTGGCTTCCAGAATAGAAACTATTTTTCAGACTTATTTTTATCCTCAGATTAGTGACGTCCTTCATCTTACTAACCCTTGGGACAACGGCTCATAACTACTTATTACTTGTTCGTATAAGAAAACTTCTAATTTTCTTGGTTTTCTTAAATTTTTCTAATCTCATGGATGTAATTTTTCACTATCTAAACTTGTACAAAAAATATTTTTATAATTTTGAAAATTTTTAAATTTTTATAGGTTTTTTCAAAAAAAAAATGTTTTGTGCTTATGCAAATGATATGCAAATGATGCGAAAATAAGCACAAACCTCCCCCAAACTTGTTTTCAACAGTGTCCTCACTGTTGCCATCTGCTAAATCTCGAAAAACCTGTAAGCTTGGGAGGAATTTATTAGTGGGGGTAAAATATTTAAGTGAAGAACCTCCCCGAAACTTATTTTTGGCTCAAAATTTTGTAAAACTTTTCTTTTCAGGAGCCAGAAAAATTATACCCTCCCGAACTTGAATTATGCAATGTTAAACTTTGAAAATCACAAGTGGGGGTCAAAAATCATTGGTCGATGCCAAGCTTTGCAAAGACCGAAGGTTAACACCAACCATTCAAAAATTTTATCAATGCAGTGCTCGGGTTGGTGGAAGAAAAAGTGGGGAAAAGGTAAGTGATGGAAAAGAATGTGTGTGCGTCTCATTTTGGAGAGACGATGCAGTGTATGTGATGGATTACTCGCATTCTTCTTACATTTCAAAAGAAGGGGTGGAGGTTCAATTTCAGTGAGTGGAACCTGATTCATCTCAACACCCGTGCTTTTTAGAAATGCGAGTTCATCAGCGAAGATTTCCTCAAAAGTTTCATCTATACCCCGAAGAATAATGTCATCACAAGGTGCGGGGTGATCTTCAGACTCTAAAAGCAGTTCATAATCAGTGTTAATTGTTGACCCGGACCTCTCGGTGGAAGAGTCCGTATGTGTATGATACATAGTTGGGTCAAATAACAACGTATGAAAAGAGTCAAGATCAGTATCAGGAGGATCATCTAATTCGCTGCTGTCGACATCCATTAAGTCGACAGAACAGACCTGAACAGTAGGTTCGGAGGGTACACTTCCTAACTTATAAATGTTCATCTCAATTGTCCTGTTTCCAAAGGATAGGGTCATGGAACCGTTACGACAATTGATGATAGCATTGGAAGTGGCCAAAAAGGGGCGACCTAAAATCACCGGAATTTGATTCCGTGAGTTCGCTACAGGTTGTGTATCAATTACAATAAAATCCACAGGGAAAATAAATTCCCCGATTTTTATTAACACATCCTCTAGTTCACCCCTAGGTCTGGTGATTGATCGGTCAGCCATCTGGAGAGTGCAAGGAGATGGTTTCAACTCTCCGATTCCTAACTGCTCATAAACTGAGAAAGGAAGCAGGTTAACACTCGCCCCAAGATCTAGTAGAGCACGGTTAATGTGTTTCTCCCCAATAGAGATGGAAATCGTAGGATAGCCAGGATCCTTACGTTTCCTCGGTAATTGCTGGGGGAAAGCTGTGTCTACTGTCTTAGCCATGAATATCTTCTTGGGCATTTGTTTCTTCCTCTTTCTAGTGCAAAAATCTTTAAGAACTTTTGCGTATGCAGGGACTTGTTGAATTGCATCTAGAAGAGGGATATTGATGTTAACCTGTTTAAACATCTCAGTGATCTTCTCCATTTGTGGACTTGGTGTGTTAGCCCTTAACCGATTAGGGTAAGGTGCTTTAGCAATAAGCGCTGGGTCCATCATAGGAGAAGGAAGTATGTGTGGAACCGATCCCAGTATAGAAGTGGGAATCGTCCGTGGAGGGGTAAAAGAGGTGGGCTGTAGTGGCGAGCCTTTTGGGAAATGGAGAATAGGCTCGGAAGAGGGTGGTGGGGTAGAAGAAGTAGGGTCAGAAGTGTGTGGAAAGGTCTCAGCCGGGGTGTTAATAGGATTATCAGTATCATCAACTTCTTCCCCAACATGATTGTCAAGCACTCTTCCAGATCTCAACGTGGTGATTGCATTCACATGATGTGAATAACCAGGATTGGGTAAGGGTTGAGCTGGAAGTTTCCCTTTCTCTCTTGCACTTAGTTCGGCTTTTAATCGTGCAATTTCTTCTTCCATCGATTTAATACTCTCGTTTTGGGACGCAGAGTTTTTCTTCATGTCATCGACGGAAGATTTCATTTCAGCCGCAACTTGCATGATATTTGTCAAGACCAAATTCATGTATTGTGCAAAAGAAGAGGATTCATCAGTTCCGGTCAACTGTAAAGGACTAGACAGTGCAGGTGTGTTGACCGTATTTTGAAAATTATGTGCTTGAAAGGGGTGCTGACTTAATTGAAGTTGTGGCTGCTGTTGTGGTGGAGGGGCCCTTTGGAAATTGTTTTGGTTTGGAACCGTGTTTTGTGATTGTGGTTGGTTCCAAGAAAAATTAGGGTGATTCCTCCATCCCTGATTATATGTGGAAGAAAAAGGATCGTTTCTAGATCGTTGAAATGCGGCATTGGTATGCTCACGACCTTGAAACGGACATTCTTCCGTCAAGTGAGACGGATCAGAACAGCAGCTACATACAGTTTTGGAAAGTGACATTTGATTAAGGGAGGCAGCTAAAAATTTGTTTTCCATAGTCTCGAGTTTCTTTTGTATAGCTGAAATGTCAGCTCTAACTCCTATGGAAACATCCGATTGGTTATTGCCACTCCTAAATGATGGACTTTCCCACTGTAAGGACTTCTCAGCGAACTCTTCTAAGTATCGCCAAGCTTCCCCATCATCCTTAGACATGAAGGTACCTTGACACATGTTTTCAAGGCTCTGTTTAGTGTTAGGGTTACTGCCCTCATATATGATTCGGCAAAGCTCCCATCTCGGGATGCCGTGATGAGGACATTGAACCAATAGATCCTTGAAACGTTCAAAGCATTTAGAGAATGGTTCAGCGGGGAGCTGGGCAAATTGATTCAGTTCGCTACGGATTCGAGCTGTCTTTTGTATTGGGTAAAATTTCTTAAGGAATGCCGCTACGAATTCTCCCCAATTCGTAATAGAATGTGCAGTAGTGTTATATAGCCACTTCTCGGCTATATCGCACAAGGTAAATGGGAGAAGTCGTAGACGCATAGCATCCACTGAAAGTTGTGACGTACCCATCATTGCGCATACGTTTTCAAATTTGGTAATGAAAACGTAAGCGTCCTCAGTCTCGAGTCCGTGGAATTTGGGTAAAAGATTGATATACTGGGGCTTAATCTCAAAGTTATCCCCATTGGCTGGTGGTGTGGATAAGCAGGTCGAAAGAGGACCTCTATGTGGGTAGCATCTTTCCTGGAGAGAAATGTGGGGTGGAGTAGGATTCTGCGCACCAACGGACGGTGGCAGATTAGGGTCAAAGAAGTTCGATGGATTCGGATCCATCGGTGTGGGTGTGGTAGTGGGTAAAGAAAAGGTAAATGGGGAATTATCGACTTCGGAGTCGATAAAGGGTACGCGGACTAAACGGGCACTAGAATCCCGTGTCCAGCCTATCTTGCACTAAAATGGGTTAGTACAAGTGGCAGCGTTGACTTATAATTAGGGATGAATGAATGCGGTGCTTGCTTTTGAAAAAGGGACGGATTTTGAAAAAAATGATGCGACAAAACAAATGCAGCACACAACCCTAGAATCTAGTGGTCACCTAGGTCCGATCTCTAGACCGCTCCTAACTGCCAAAAGACAAGCCGCAGGATAGAATCCTCCACTGCCTCTTTGTCCCCCTGTGGCCGGATAAGTGCCAGGTAAGTGGGAAGGAACCACCACTACAGTGGACCTAATTAATAACCACTAGCCTTAGACACACTCGCCTTAGGCACCACAAGAAAACGCGGATAAGCAATGAATTACCCACGACCTTCTCTTGTCCTATTGAGCGCGACAGTCCTTAGAGTCTTCTCTAGATTTCTTTTAGTTAATGGAGGTAATGCGGATGCAAGTTTGACGATTTTCGGGGCCTAGGAAGGGTAATGAAATCCCCACCTAATTTGGATTTGGCCGTGCCCCTTAAATTTCCGTATTAGAATGCAAACAACCAAGAAATCAAAAATCACACACAATTTTATTTTTGCTTTTGCGCGCTGCGATTTATTTGCAAAGAATCCTGCAGCAAAGGGTTAGTTGGAGCTAAAAAGGGTGAGAGGAGAGAGCAAGAAATTACCTGCACTGAAATTTATGCAGAGAACACCCAATACTGCGGCGCTTCCGCCGCAATAAGCATGTATCGGCCGCGGATGAGCGGTCGGTTATTGGGAACAGTGAACAATTTTTCTTCAGCAAGCTCCTGTTGCTATCTACAGCTCTCTGATATATTCAAAAAAAAGTTTCCACAGAGCAGAATGCTCCAGATCACCTTGCAATCAAATCACAACACACGTGTAAGAGTTTGTACGAATTTTGATTTCAAGAAGTAAAACGTAATAATTCTTTCACTTCAAACTAAAAATGCAAATGAATTAGCGCGATCCCCGGCAACGGCGCCATTTTGATTGAATTATTTTCTTGATTGGATGTAAAAGTATCGAATCTAATCAAATAGTCCCCGGCAACGGCGCCATTTTGATTAATTCATTTTCTGACGTGTATATGTAAAAAGTAACGACAATCAAAAACTTATATTGACCGCAATCAAACCACGGTGTTGGATGTAGTTAATGAATGAGTGCGGATCGTCCACAGGGATTGTGCAATTCAATTGTATTTTGATACGTTTGAAATGAAATGTTAAACAACAATAAACGAAAACATGATTCAAGATGTGATTTGTATTCGAGTGTCACTATCCTTTACTCAAGAATCAAGAAACTATAAACAATCAAGAATCGGTTGTTTTGATAATATTTCCAATCAACAATCAAGAATATAAGAGAGGCTCGTAGGAATCGATTGGATCTTTAGACGTGATGCAATCTAAAGGGTTTCGTGTTCTTGTCCTTCGAAGGATTGATACTAGATCGATGATGATCGACAAGAGTTAGGGTTTTCTCGTGAAACTAGGGTTTCATCTTATCCCTTGTTCTGTTGTCAATATCATTCACATTCTAACCTCTAGCAATTTCAAGAAACGATCGGAACTCCCCAATCTCGAGCGATGTCGATCAAGAAAGCATCGCAACGAATTGGGTCGTCGATTCTTGAATTTGCTAGGGTTTACAAACTCGTGGGATTCAAGAATCGATTACAAATTTGTTACATCATCATACTAAAGATCGTCTCGACTCCTCGACGAGCGGAGTTTTATTCACACATCACCACACAGATAATATTCAAGAAGTGTAAAGATAACATGATGCGGAATTTAAAGAAAACAAGATAAAAGAATATCACCTTTTATTTAATCAACAATTTCAATACATTCTTTCAAGAATCTACAAGAAGAAGAAATCGATCGTTGACTCGGCTTCGCTCGTCTCCGTGGATCGTGGATCTACTTTGATCTCTTGCCCGATTGAAGATCGGCTCGGCTCATAAAAGGGTTGAAGGCATCTTACTTGGCTTGCACTCAAGATCTTGAATTGTTGTTGGAATTAGGGTTAGGGTTTCCTACAAGCTCTCTCACTAAACTTGAGGAAGAGGGGATGAAGAAAGAAATTGATTTTCTAAACTTTCCCAAAGTTGAATAATAGGTTGAATCCTGAGCCTAGGGTCTTATTTATAGAACTTCCAAACCCTAGGTTTAGGTTTGAATTAGAACTTTCCCTCCCAAAGTTTGTTGAAGAGTTTCTAGAAGGAGTTTGTTAGGAGTTAGCTTAGGGTTTAAGCTAGGGTTTAGGGAAAGTTCTAGAAAGATTAGGCTATTTTAGGTGTTTGCTGATCTGGAGGAAGTATCTGGAATATTATGGAAGTTTGTGAGCATTATTGAGCTGTAGCCACTGAAACAGGAGTTTTGGTGAAATTTGAGGAGCTGAGTTACTGGGCCCGCCGCGCAACCGCCGCACAATGTGCCTCTAGACCGCGCTTTCGCCGCTCATTATTGGCCTTGGGATCTGTGCCTTCTTCTGCTGCTTGGTACTGCTGTTTGTAGCTTTCTTTGATGTTTAGATTTGTACTTCCTCTTCTGTGTTGATACCAGATTTGAGTTAAGTGAGTTTACGAGCAATTGTAATGGTCGAGCATTGTAATGATCGAGCAAGCTTCTCTTTTCCTGCACAGACTTCGAAACACGGGTTGCAAGATATAGAAAATATGCTATGTAATGTAATGCAGTCAATTTCCCTAGAAATGCCGGTTTTAAGGTCAAATACATGTAATCTGATATTTTGCGACCGATTTGCTAATATGTGAATTATGAATACCGTACACTTCTATATGGATACAAATGATGAGGAAATTGCCGGTTAAAATATGCAATATTTTCGACTGATCAGCTCCCGCATCGAAAACATCCATACAATGGCTACTGACCCTCCTGGGGATGAGAGCTGAACGACTGTCCTCGTCCCAAGCCTCTGCTACTCCCGTGACGGTCACGAAATCTGTCTCGACGCTTAATCCTTTGTCTCTGGGCTGATACACCTGAATGAGCCCTCCTCTGTTCCGGAACTCCCAAAGTCTCTGAAAGACGTTACTCATCAAAACAGGCTGCGTCCACTGGTGCTGTATAAGTAACACAAGGCTGAGTGCTGACTGCAAGGAGCAACTGGGTAACAGGGGTAGCAACCTCCTGTCGCTGCGCTCGAATGGCCTCAACCAAAGTACTCATCGTCTGGCGCAATTCCTGCATTTCTGCCACAAGCATATCAATATGATTTATCGAAGGCGGATCCATCTGCTCCGGTGCAACGAGCGTGCCATCCTGGTCAGTCCTCGTCCCACACGAGTCAACTCTAACTTCGGCTCTCGCTGCATCACTTTGAATCCACATAGTCATCGGTGGCAAAGGCTATAAATGGAAGAAGAATGCGATATGAACACGGAAATCGAATCACAAGGATATGTATCATCAAGAAAGGAATTTCAAGCAATTTGTACTTAGGTCACTTTAAGCGGTGTACCGTGATCGTGGGTATGCCGCGGACATACACACACTACATTACTCTGCTTAAGCTACCTACTCAATCATACCAAGGTCATCCTACACTCCGAAAGCTAAAACCTAGCGCTCTGATACCAACTTTGTCACGACTCGAAAATGGCACGTGATGGCCCTTAAACTACGAAACGTCTGCAGGCGTAACGCGATTTAAGTAAGCCGAAAACCCAGCAATCTAAACCATCAAAAGTAGTAAGAAATAAGAACATTGCTAAAACTTTTGAAATCTCAAACCAAATTCTTTAAAGTCCAACTTTTCTTCCTTTAAAATTTTGGCAGCACCTCTTTTGTAAAACAAGCCCCCAAAAATGGTTACAACATAATATAAGTAAAAGCATCCCAAATGGGAACAAAATCCATGCCCAACGGCGGAAAACAACCACCACAACAGATATACGACGCCGTAGCAAAGAAAGAGACGATATAACTAAAACTGCATAAAAACCTCCAAGTCACCAAATAATATACAATATCGTCATCACATCAAGTCTTTAAGTCATACAAGATAATGGTAGACGGAGAGTACATGATACAACGAATATACAACAGGCAACATCGGATAACCGCAAAACCTACCTAAGCAAAACTGCACACTGTCAGGCGAAGCGGTATCCGCAGCAAAAGATGATACGATGGATGAAAATAGCCCTGCCTCTGACTATCCTAAGGAACACCTGCAAAACACCGTGGCACAACGGGGGTGAGTTGCTAACTCGTGAATAGTAAAATAACATATGCAGGTAATCGCAAGTATGCACGTACATCGTGAATCTAACATCTGCAAACTATCAGCAATAAATGGTCATATGTAATGCATCAGTCATGGAAGGTACATTAGTAGGTACTACTAATACATGAAGCAATAATATGACAATCTGTATGCAATAATCATGTAAGGTACTCTATCAGGTACAACTAATACATGAAGCAATGCAAATAATGGTATGTAAATGCAACAGTCATGGAAAGTACTCTATCAGGTACTACCAATATATGAAACAGTGCATAAACAATAAATGTGGAGTATGGAATAAAACATGTCATTTCCACGGAAATCCTAACCTCGTGGTAGGACTAAAATCCAACAAGACAATCCAAATCCCAATTTCCACAAATCAGCCCCCAAATTGGCTCCCATATCATGTAAATCTCATATATCCTGAATGTCTAACATCAAGAAGATCTCACATATCATGTATGTACAATATCACTATATCCCATATATCCTGTGTGTACAATATCAGTATATCCCATGTTTCCTGATTTAAAATCAGGAAAGCCTACAGAAGAGGCATCACGTGCTAACACGTGACCAGCAGTCACGTGTTGGCACGTGACATTTAAAAGCGGCTTCAAAGGCACATCAGTTCCTTGATCAAATCAAGGAAAAGGCTTCAGAAGAGGTCACGTGCTCACACGTGGCCAGGGGTCACGTGTTGGCACGTGACATTTAAAAGCAGCAGACTCATTCTCTGATTAAATCAAGAAAAAGGCTCCAGACGAGGGTCACGTACTCACACGTGACCAGGGGTCACGTGGTGGCACGTGACGGCTAAGCAGCGGCCAGAAGGCAGAGCGCAAAAAGAAGAAGAGGGCTCGTTCCAAGGGGTCACGTGCCCACACGTGACCAGGGGTCACGTGGCCACACTTGACCGGCTTTCAAAGCCTATTTATTTAACAGAATCAAATTCTGAAGAAATCACTCAAATCTTTCCAAAGGAAAATGATTATTTGGAACCGATTGAATTAAAAATTTAAAGGTGATTAAATATCACCTATCTATGGAAAAATCGTCAATTTGGAAAGATTTCCCCTTAAAATCTAACCGAAATAACAAAGGAAAATCTCTGGATTTAAAATCCAATGGTGAATAAAATTCACCTAATAATCTAAAGGTCCAAACGAATGGTGAATACAAATCAAATCTCTCAATGAAAGATTCATCAAAAACTAATTGATTCTGCTGCTTCTCCTATAAATAGGAGCCAAGAGACACACAGAGAGAGGGATAGATACAGAGGGATCGATACATAGAGAGGGAGAAAAATAGAGCCTTGATACTTTGGAGGAATTTGGATCTTCTGCAAAAGAAAATCTTAGGTAAGAAAGGGAAGGCCTTAAAAGAGAATTTAATTCTCAACAGAGTTTAACTCTGATATTAAACAGAAGAACATAGTTCTCTCTTTAGTGGAGGATCTGTAAAGTGCACATCTTCCTTTGAATTGAGAATTTAATTCTCATTAGGTTGAGATCCTGCCATGCAGATCCAAAGCATAGAGAGGGAATGGAAACTTGAGAATTTAATTCTCACAGAACTATAGGAATTTAATTCCTTTAAAATAAAATTAGGGTTTAACCCTATGTTATGGGAATTTAATTCCTTCAGAATGAACAGAATCAGGGTTTAACCCTAGTTAAGAACTTAGTTCTGTTAAAATAACAGGAATTTAATTCCCTTAAGAAAGAAGAAATTAGGGTTTCACCCTATGACAGAATCTCATTCCTCAGAATAATTCTCTAAAAGAGAGTGGGAACTTAATTCCTTAAAGCTGTTATTAGGGTTTAACCCTATGATAGAATGCAGTTCTTCACATATATGAGGAATTTAATTCCTACAGAAAATTCAGAGTTCAAATCTATCCCAGAATATAAATCTTCAGAAGGAAATAGGAATTTAATTCCTCAAAAAATTATTGTTAGGGTTCAACCCTGCGAAGAATTTAATTCTTAAAGGGATTAACAGATCTTCTAAAAAACATACAAAGAGGCAGGGTCACGTGCTACCACGTGACCCCCGAAAAGATCCACAGAAAAGGCCCTTTGAGGCGGTGCCTCACGTGACCCACGTGACCTTTGGCAGAAGCTTTAACATACAAGCACCAAGATGCCCATCTCGTGACAGCACGTGACGCTCCAAAGTATTCAATGCTTTTGACAGAATAAGATAAAGGGAGGGTGCCCTCACGTGTTACCACGTGACCCCTCTTGCCTTAGTGTTTAACACTAAATTGGAACCCCTGAATCCAGTGTTAAACACTGTTTTGCCTTAGTGTTCAACACTAATTAAAGAGCTTTCTTGCAGTGTTTAACACTGAATTTCTTAGTGTTTAACACTAAATTAAATCTCTGTTAACAGAGTTTAACATCAATTTTCTTAGTGTTCTACACCAAATTAAAATCTCTGCCACCAGTGTTTAACACTGATTATCTTAGTGTTTAACACTAATTTGAGATCTCTGTTGCTAGTGTCTAACACTGACTTGCCTTAGTGTTTAACACTAATTTGAATCCCCTGTTGCTAGTATTCAACACTAATTTCAGCCCAATTGGCTAAATATCCAGAGGCAAAGCCTCTCCTCTAATGGACCAACAGAGGGCCAATATCCTAAACATGATTGGACTTAGCCCAAGCTGGCCATAAGTCCTCAATTCAAATTCAAATTCAACTGAGCCAACGGGCTCATAATATAATTAATTAGCCTTGGTTCCAAATTGGGCCAAAGATTATTTAATCTACCTCGGTTTAAGGGTACATCTCTTCACTCCTTTGATACGTGGCGTTGTAATTCCTCAACATCTTCAAAGAGGTGATGGGTCCTGATGACCACATATTGATACGGACTATGGGGTCCTTAAACTCATGGACTATGAGGTCCTTAACCTTGGCCGTGATGTCTTAAAACTAACAACGGACTGTGGAGTCCCTAAATCCACGGACTATGAGGTCCTTAACCTTGACCGGGATGTCTTAAAACTAACAACGAACTGTGGAGTCCTTAAAATCCACGGACTATGAGGTCCTTAACCTTGACCGCAACGTCTTGAAACTAACATTGGACCGCAATGTCCTTAAACTACTTACTGACCGTAATGTCACTAAACTAAACAACAGAGCCCCTCATTTTATTGCTCTCTTGTTAGATCTAAACGATCCCGTTAAGTTGATCTTAGTCTAAAAACTAGACTAACGTATCCTTAACAAACATTTAAGTCGATCTTAGTCACAAATGAGGCTAACGTGTCCTTAACACAAACCCCCAAACCCAAATCTAAGATAATACGGATTTGGACTAGTCCACGCCCTACGGGCGACGACATAACTCAGTCTCCGTATACAATCCACGGGCAACCAAACACAAAATAAACACACACGACACGAAGTGATCATCTGGAGAAGGAGAAAATTGTTACCGCAATGCGGTAGCGTAATTAACTGCAGGGGCTTACGCCTGCAGGGAAGAGCGTCCTCACAATCAAAAAACCCCTCAAGCGAGGGGGAATCTGACGAAGTCTGCTACATCGGACGCATCCGTTTAAACCTTCGATACACGGTACCAGAAATCAACTTGGCATCTTCGGAGAGGTAGACGGATAGCACCAATTAGCATCTGTCCCGAACCTCAGGTGAGACGACCACGCGTCTCGGCCGCCGTTCGGAGGGGAACAAATTCTGACACGCCCGGTGGGACCTTTTCCTCTTTCCACTCCACACTTCGTGTGTCGTGATTCGCGAACCAATCGCGGTTCGCTAATGGTTGCCCTTGGGTTTCAAGGTACTAAGACTTTGCGTCTTGCTCATTGCAGAAAGCAAAGAATCGATGGCTTCTACTTGTGCGAAATGCTCCAACTGCAACTGCAATTGCAACCGGCACCCTGCCTCGCCAGGCGGTGTAGCCTACGGACCCCAAGCTGCTTCGCTATTCACCATACCCGTGGAACAGGTCACTCGAGCCACCACAGGGTTGTTTTTTGGGACCATGCTCCCGCCAACGAGCTTCACCGCCCCTACGCTGGCAACGGAAGCTCCCAAGAAGTCGGTATTTGATCGTCGTACCCCTGCCGTGGCCCCTCTCAACGGGTCGCCCAACACCAGCGCCTCGGACTTCTCTAGATTGGGCCAGAATTCCTGTGGACCCGCAATGGGGCCTACAATCATAGAGAAGGCTGCTCCTAAAAAAGTAACCAGTCCTGCTCCTGAAGTCGTCAAGGCGGCTTTCCCTGCCAAAAAGTCGGTCTTTACAAGATTGACGGCTCCAGCTCCCGCTCCTGCTACCCAAAGGACATCGGTCTTTGACAGGCTGACACCCGTATCAACCCCCCACCTGTTAGTGTATATGCCCTAGGGGCCATTATTGTATCATACTAGTTTGTATATTACTTAATTGAAGCTTGGGATATTCACATGTATATAACAGTCTTGCTTAACATGGTAGTATGCTACTTGGTTTTTCTATCTTAATATGTGAGTATACGTATTGATAGAGCTCTTAGGATCTTGCTTGACTACCAGCGTTGTGATGGCAGTCACACTAGTGGGGGCTGGGTAGTCTACAAGCACATCCTTATTCAGGTCCCTAGTCGTTGGATTATCGAGACAGAGCATCGATACTCCGGAGTAGACTAGTGTGTACGCTTCTCATCCCAGTTGGGGAGATGGTTTGTCCCACAGCCGTCAGTACGTCGTACTGGAGATAGTATGCAGGTGCTCGTTAGGTTACGGGTACACCGGACAGGACTCACAGGGAACTGTTGGTTGGTTTTATACCAGTCGTCAGTGAACAGTTCCCAGGTGACATGAGTACAGCATAGTCCGTAGACTTGACACTGCTACTTCGCCTTGAGTGTGTCCCACTGTTCTTAGATTGCTATCCTACCACGGCTCAAAGGAGTCGTGCAAACAGGTAGCAGTTGGGTGCAGTCCCGAGCACTTGGAGGCAGTGGCGGTTAGACATGATTCGTCTCTCCCGATATTGGGGGTTGATATCGCGCTGTGTCAGAGAGCCATTACGCAAAGTCCCTGGCCAGGGCAAGCGAGATTTGCTGGTAGGTTCCAGTAGTTTCTCAGGGTGTAATGGGCTTCCCTCCGACACGACTTATACCGCTATTAGGGGACTGACGCTTGCCGCCCCCTAGGCCCGATATGCGATAGTCTTGGACGAACGGACCGGACTGTATGGAGATTGTCACATCAGACTCAGTAGGAGTTCGGATGGGTTTCCTCATCGGCCTTCTTATCGACATCTACCTGGGGACCGTTACGTACAGCTAGTGCCACTTGCGGTCTGTGGTTAAACCCACTGCCAGCGTAGTAGTCGAGTCTCTAGAGTCCCACATAGAGAGTTTCCCTACTCCAGGCGAAACGATATAGAGGTCGTATGGTTTTACGACAAGGGTTTGGACGCATACGTGTGTTTACGCACGTACGACTTTCGGACAGTTTTTACTAGTCGGCTTTGGTTTAAGCCAGTTACTGGTATTCGGTTATTGGATTTATACAGTCTAAAGTTTTTCCGTATTTTTGCGGAAAGGAGGGGCGTTCTCGTAATTGCGCGAGAAGCTTCTAGAAGGTGGTGACTAAGGAGGTTTAGGTGGCATATACAATGAATGTGATTAGTGAGTCATATGGATGATTCATCCATGTCATTAATGCATCATAAATGCTTAATGACTCATGGAGATGAATCATCACTTGATATTTATCAAGCATGGTTGTTAAATGATTTATTTTTTTTTCTTGATAAAAAGAAATGCTTGATATATATTATCATAACTCATTATTCTCACTTCATTATTATCTTCACCTTCTCTCTCCTCAAGCTCTCCCTCTTCAAACCCTAATCCTCCCCTCTCATGTGTTGAGTACAAGGATTAGTTAGACTAATTAAACCATAACCCTCACTCTATATCACCTAGCCTCTTTGATTAGCACTTAAAGAAAGTTAGTTGCCTCAAGTTTAGAGGCTAAGCTTGGAGTAAAGCTCTCGGGTGGATCTTCTACTACTTCGAGAAGGCCGAGGAGGAGGTGGAGTTCGCAAAGACGAAGGACTCGATTCGTTAGGTATAATCCCTAAACATAGTAGTATAGAACTTCTATGTTTCTTGTTAGTTATCGTTTAGCTTCGATTCATGCGGTTAGTCGATGTTTAGCATTAAAACAAGATCGTTTTTCAAATTTCCGCCTCCCCACAAGTCGTGGGGTGTTGCACATCGACTTACAGTGGTATCAGAGCCTCGCTAAACAATAAATAACTTACTTGCAAATTTGTATGAATTTCGAACGGAAAAAACGAAACCGGAAAAGCCCGAAATCATGAGTTTCTGTCGATTTTTAAATGAAGTCCAAAAATTTTTCAGGGAGGTTCAGAAAGCTTGAAAAGACAGTAGTAGAACACCCAAGAAAACTGGGCCCCTGAATCGCCTAAAGAGCCGCGGAACCGCGGCGAATCCCACCGATTCGCCGCGATTCCGCCGCCGAGTTGGCGATTCAGGAACCTAATTTTCCTGTGTTGGTTCTCTAGGATATTTGGTATTTTCTGGAATTTTTTAATTTTTGCTCAGGTTTCAGATTTACAGAGATGTATTGGAGCAAAATTAAAAGTGTTTAATCGATCGAAATTTTACAGTATTTGCTTGTTGGATTATATCTGTGTTTGTATAATGTGTTCGTAAACCTCCCCTAACTGCTAGTATGTCGGTTGGCAGGGGGTTGCACATTTCTGAAATGGATTTTATCTGTTTGTGCATATGAACTGTGTTGGACTGTTGTGATGTATAGCCGGGGTTATGTGATGGGTTATTATTTAATTCATTTGATGTAAATGTAATTTGTTGTAATATTATTTTGCGGGGCACATCCAGGTTGCGGTTGTAGCCACCGTTGTATTATTTCATTTTACTGTTTTTGCTCCTAGGACAGACCCAAGGTGGGGTGCACAAACTGCCGGGCGGGTAGTTTGCCGCACCCGTAGGGGTCTTGGGTGGGGTAATGGCTATTCATCACAACTGTGTAATCCGTCTTTTGTTGCAGGCTCAAAACAAACACGGATTGCTTGCAAATCCAATTAAGTTCATCTGTGATCTGGAATGAATATCATTGCGTCAGACGAATGTAAAATATCTATATATATGATAGCTATTTAGACGTCACTTATGTTTTACACCCGCGCTAGCCCAGCCCCCGCTCTGCCGTTAGTTAAGTAACCTAACGGGTGATGACGGGACCCCGTGGCAAATACGGATGGCATAAGAGGACGTTGTATTTTCGTTGTTTTCTGCAATGATAGGTTAATGATGGGACGCATTATCTATAATGCAAAGAAAATAAACCAAAAGTTTAATCGTTGGAACAATTTAAAAGAAACCACTCGGTTAATTTTAAAAACAGATATTTTTAAATGCGGAGCTTTAACCACTCCTTTTAAAAGCTATCAGGTTCCTTCGGTTATATCAAGTTCACTACGTTCACGGTTTCGCCAAAACCATTCGTAGCCCTCCGTCATTTCATCTGGGTATTCAGTAGTATTCAAGCTATGTATTTTGACCAACGCCAAGGCATAGTGTTTGGTAGCTGCTGGATATTCATTTGTTGCATAGATAGATGAGTTAGTTTGGGACAGTCGTATGATCATTTTGGCCAACGTCAAGGATATGTACGGATGGGTTCAAATTAACAAGATAATGATGGGTAGAACTTGACATGTGACTTATGATATTTTGACCAACGCCAAGGTCATAAGAGCATGGGGCAAAAACTTATATCGGGAATTTCTAAAGAAACTGAAATTTGCAAAGAGATGCATACCATTTTGAGTTTGATGAATGTTGGTAGGATTCCTTCAACATTATCATACGATGATATTTGGATCCCGATCCTACTGTGAGTATATGCTACTTATCAGGATATTCGTCACTTAACGATCAATGCTATAAACCAAGTAGGTGTCAAGAAAGGTGTCAGCGGGGTTACGCCCCCAGAGAAAAGAGGTTATTTAATTAAGGAACTTCGCGAAAGCGTTGGAAAACATCCCTCGAAGTATCGACACTAGCCTGGCTGAACGGTTAAGCAAGTATTGTACGGTGAAAATAGTCCTGGCTAATTCTTCTTTTATGGTTTGAGGAAGGATTCGAGAAACAGTGGGAGCCATCCAGTTTAGATAAACTAAAAACCACTCTAAACTTGCAAGAGAATCATGCTAAAGAGTTTTCTTCTCTCTCTCCTAATTGCAGCGACCCTGAAAATGACTGGACTTAAGTTACTTTTAGAGAAAAATATACTGACAGGGCCAAACTATAAAGATTGGCTGCGGAATGTCAAAATGGCTTTGACCTATGACAAATTGGGGTACGTCCTCACCGCTACGGCACCTGCTGGCCCTGGTCCCAAATCCAGTAATGCGGATAAGGAAATCCGCAAAACCTGGGATTTCGATTGCGCGAAAGCCAAGTGCATCGTGCTTGCCTCGATGAACAATGAACATCAGAGGAGGCACGAGGATATGGAACTAGATGCCATATTTCTCCATACAAAGGAACTTTATGGAGAGCAATCTCGTATAGCAAGATACAAGACCTCTAAGAACTTGTTTCGAGCGAGGTTGGCTGTCGGGTCATCAGTAGGAGAACATGTCCTAAAGATGATCGGCTATATAGAAGAGCTCGCAGACCTTAGGACGACTTTGGATAATGAGCTCTATACAGACCTTATTCTCCAGTCCCTTCCTTCCACCTACGCCCAGTTTATCCTGAACTTCAACATTCAAAGAAAAGAAGTTGAACTTCCGGAACTCCTGAACATGTTAAGGAGTGCAGAGGGCACCTTGCAGAAGGCAAGGGAAACACCCGCTATGTTTGTTGGCGGTGCATCTTCTTCCGGGTCCAAGGCTAGGGCCAAAGGAAGGAAGAAGAAGGCCGCACCCAGACCTAGAGGAGGTGTAAGTAAGGTGGGAGGGAAGGGAAAGAAAAAGTTTGCGGTACCGGTAGTTGGCCAGGATGAGTGCTTCCATTGTCACAGGAAAGGGCACTGGAAGAAGGATTGCAAGGCGTGGAACGCCAAGAACCAGGAACCGAAGTAAGCTGTGGCTTCGACTTCAGGTGTGTTTGTAATTGAGAATTGTCTGTCGATCAACTCTACTTCCTGGGTATTGGATACCGGATCAGGATCTCATATTTGCAATTCATTGCAGGCACTGAGAAACCGTAGAGTGCTGAAGGAAGGTGATATGACCCTAAAGGTTGCTAACGGAGCTAGCGTGGGAGCTGCGTCCGTCGGGGATTATCACCTAGGATTGACGAGTGGACATATTTTGGTTTTACATAACTGTTTTTTTGTACCAAGCTTAACGTGTAATATCATATCAGTTTCCTTGTTATCAAATAAAGGTTATGATTTCACGTTTGTAAGAGATGTTGTCAACATCCACCTTAATCATGGTTTGATTGGGTCCGGTACACTAAATAACGGTATATATGTTTTAAACCAACTCCAAATTTTCAATGTCCAGAACACACTAAAAAGAAAGTCTCCAGATTTAAATAAAGCTTTCTTATGGCATTGTAGACTGGGTCACATCAATGAGAGAAGGTTGACTAAGTTGCATAGAGAAGGATATTTGGACTCCTTCGAATATCAAACTTATGACACTTGTCAATCTTGTCTCAAAGAAAAGATGACAAAGACTCCATTTACTGGACAAGGAGTAAGAGCGAGCGAGCTCTTAGGACTCATACACAGCGATGTATGTGGTCCATTGTCTACACATGCAAGAGGTGGTTTTTCCTATTTCATTACTTTCACGGATGATTACTCAAGATACGGATTCATTTATCTGATGAAACATAAATCCGAGGCTTTTGAGAAATTCCAAGAGTATAAGAATGAAGTAGAAAACCAAACCGGCAAAAGTATCAAGACACTTAGATCTGATCGAGGTGGTGAATACTTGAGTGCCGAGTTCCTAGGTTACCTAAAAGAGAAAGGAATTCTCTCTCAGCTTACTCCTCCATACACTCCACAGCATAACGGTGTATCGGAGAGACGGAATCGAACCCTATTAGATATGGTATGATCCATGATGAGTAATGCTGAGTTACCGCGATCTTTCTGGGGTTATGCGCTAGAATCAGCGGCATATCTTTTGAACATGGTTCCTACCAAGACTGTGCCTGCCACGCCATATCAGATGTGGAGTGGGAAGAAACCCTATCTTCAGTATCTGAAAATATGGGGATGTCCAGCTTTTGTTAAAAAGCAGCATGTGGACAAGCTCGAGGCACGATCAGTAAAGTGTAAGTTTGTGGGATATCCAAAGAACTCCAAGGGGTATCTATTCTATTACGCAGAGGAACAAAAGGTGTTTGTTTCTCATAATGCCCATTTTCTAGAATATCAGTTTTTAGAAAAGGAAATAAGTGGGAGCGAAATAGAACTGGAAGAAATTCTAGAACCACAAACTAATACTGAAAGTTTGGTAGAACCGGTAGTTCAAGAAGAACAGGACATTCCCGCACCCCTCCGCAGGAGTAGTAGGCCGTCTCATCCACCTGAGAGATACTACGGTTTTCTCATAGATGGGGATAGAGAGGATTGCATCATAGGTGATGATGAACCTACTGACTTCCAGCAGGCCAACCAGAGCGGCGACTCGGTACGATGGCTAGATGCAATGCGGACCGAAATGGAGTCCATGTACACCAACAAAGTATGGACTTTGGACTTTGCTCCAGATGGGGTAAAACCCATAGGATGCAAATGGATCTTCAAGAAAAAGATTGGTGTAGATGGACAGGTGGAAACCTATAAGGCTAGACTTGTTGCAAAGGGTTTTCGTCAAAGACCTGGTTTGGACTATGACGAAACTTTTTCTCCAGTGGCTATGCTCAAATCCATTCGGGTCCTTCTTGCTATTGCTGCCTTCCATGATTATGAAATCTAGCAGATGGACGTAAAGACAGCTTTTCTAAATGGAAATTTAGAAGAGTGCGTCTATATGGATCAGCCAGAGGGTTTCAATCAGAGTGGGAGCAGCGGGAAAGTATGCAAGCTGCTTAAGTCCATTTATGGACTAAAGCAGGCATCGCGGAGTTGGAACATCTGTTTTGATGAGACAGTCAAAGAATATGACTTTATCAAAAATCCAGATGAACCGTGCATATATAGTAAAGTTATAGCCAGAAGTGTCGTATTCCTCGTCTTGTACGTGGATGACATTCTATTGATAGGAAATGACATTCCTATGCTACAATCTGTCAAAGGATTCTTGTCACACAGGTTCTCCATGAAAGACCTGGGTGATGCCTCTTACATTCTGGGGATCCGGATCTATCGTGATAGATCTAAGAGGATGTTGGGACTTTCGCAGTCCAGGTATATCGACACTGTACTGAAAAGATTCAGTATGGAAGATTCTAAGCGCGGTAATCTACCGGCTTGTCACGGAATCACCCTCTCCAAAGAGATGTCTCCCAAGACTGATTTGGAAAGGGAACACATGTCAATTATACCCTACGCTTCTGCGGTAGGCTCTATAATGTATGCGATGTTGTGCACCAGACCAGATATAGCTTACGCACTGAGCGTGGTAAGCCGGTATCAGTCAGACCCAGGGGAGAAGCACTGGATAGCAGTAAAGAACATTCTCAAGTACCTGAGAAGGACTAAGGAGATGTTCTTGGTTTACAGCGGAAAAGACCTCAGGATGGAGGCCTTTGCTGATTCCGGCTTCCAGAGTGATAAGGACGATTCTAAGTCCATGTCGGGTTAAGTCTTTACCCTCAATGGAGGGGCGGTGTGCTGGAAGAGCTCCAAGCAGGACACCGTTGCTGACTCGACGATGGAAGCGGAGTATATAGCTGCTTGCGATGCCGCAAAAGAAGCAGTCTGGATGAAGAAGTTCCTAACAGAACTTCAGGTGGTTCCTACCATAGTTGATCCAATACCTCTGTATTGCGACAACAACGGAGCTATAGTTTTAGCACAGGAACCAAGGTCCCATCAGAAGTCCAGACACATCTTAAGGCGGTATCACCTGATCAGGGAGATCATTGATCGTCAGGAGATCGAGGTACGGAGAGTTGCTTCTGAAGAGAACATTGTTGATCCATTCACGAAAGCCCTACCTCAGATTCAGTTCGAGAGGCTACTCGAGATCATTGGTCTTCGATATGCCAGTACATGGCCCTAGTGCAAGTGGGAGATTGTTAGTGTATATGCCCTAGGGGCCATTATTGTATCATACTAGTTTGTATATTACTTAATGGAAGCTTGGGATATTCACATGTATATAACAGTCTTGCTTAACATGGTAGTATGCTACTTGGTTTTTCTATCTTAATATGTGAGTATACGTATTGATAGAGCTCTTAGGATCTTGCTTGACTACCAGCATTGTGATGGCAGTCACACTAGTGGGGGCTGGATAGTCTACAAGCACATCCTTATTCAGGTCCCTAGTCGTTGGATTATCGAGACAGAGCATCGATACTCCGGAGTAGACTAGTGTGTACGCTTCTCATCCCAGTTGGGGAGATGGTCTGTCCCACAGCCGTCAGTACGTCGTACTGGAGATAGTATGCAGGTGCTCGTTAGGTTACGGGTACACCGGACAGGACTCACAGGGAACTGTTGGTTGGTTTTATACCAGTCGTCAGTGAACAGTTCCCAGGTGACATGAGTACAGCATAGTCCGTAGACTTGACACTGCTACTTCGCCTTGAGTGTGTCCCACTGTTCTTAGATTGCTATCCTACCACGGCTCAAAGGAGTCGTGCAAACAGGTAGCAGTTGGGTGCAGTCCCGAGCACTTGGAGGCAGTGGCGGTTAGACAGGATTCGTCTCTCCCGGTATTGGGGGTTGATATCGCGCTGTGTCAGAGAGCCATTACGCAAAGTCCCTGGCCAGGGCAAGCGAGATTTGCTGGTAGGTTCCAGTAGTTTCTCAGGGTGTAATGGGCTTCCCTCCGACACGACTTATACCGCTATTAGGGGACTGACGCTTGCCGCCCCCTAGGCCCGATATGCGATAGTCTTGGACGAACGGACCGGACTGTATGGAGATTGTCACATCAGACTCAGTAGGAGTTCGGATGGGTTTTCTCATCGGCCTTCTTATCGACATCTATCTGGGGACCGTTACGTACAGCTAGTGCCGCTTGCTGTCTGTGGTTAAACCCACTGCCAACGTAGTAGTCGAGTCTCTAGAGTCCCACACAGAGAGTTTCCCTACTCCAGGCGAAACGATATAGAGGTCGTATGGTTTTACGACAAGGGTTCGGACGCATACGTGTGTTTACGCACGTACAACTTTCGGACAGTTTTTACTAGTCGGCTTTGGTTTAAGCCAGTTACTGGTATCCGGTTATTGGATTTATACAGTCTAAAGTTTTTCCGTATTTTTGCGGAAAGGAGGGGCGTTCTCGTAATTGCGCGAGAAGCTTCTAGAAGGTGGTGACTAAGGAGGTTTAGGTGGCATATACAATGAATGTGATTAGTGAGTCATATGGATGATTCATCCATGTCATTGATGCATCATAAATGCTTAATGACTCATGAAGATGAATCATCATTTGATATTTATCAAGCATGGTTGTTAAATGATTTATTTATTTTTCTTGATAAAAAGAAATGCTTGATATATATTATCATAACTCATTATTCTCACTTCATTATTATCTTCACCTTCTCTCTCCTCAAGCTCTCCCTCTTCAAACCCTAATCCTCCCCTCTCATGTGTTGAGTACAAGGATTAGTTAGACTAATTAAACCATAACCCTCACTCTATATCACCTAGCTTCTTTGATTAGCACTTAAAGAAAGTTAGTTGCCTCAAGTTTAGAGGCTAAGCTTGGAGTAAAGCTCTCGGGTGGATCTTCTAGTACTTCGAGAAGGCCGAGGAGGAGGTGGAGTTCGCAAAGACGAAGGACTCGATTCGTTAGGTATAATCCCTAAACATAGTAGTATAGAACTTCTATGTTTCTTGTTAGTTATCGTTTAGCTTCGATTCATGCGGTTAGTCGATGTTTAGCATTAAAACAAGATCGTTTTTCAAATTTCCGCCTCCCCACAAGTCGTGGGGTGTTGCACATCGACTTACACCACCTACACATGGGGCAAGACGAGACTATCGCCCTCACCAAGCCGGTTCCATCAGCACGACACGCTCGACGTCGTTACTGGCGCCGAATGAGGAAGGCCGGAGGCAACTCCCCTTCTGGGCTAACTCCTCCAGCCCCGATGGTAGAAGTTAATGCTGCTGTTCCAACTGGGAACAGCTTTGAGATGCTAAATAAGGTGCGTAGGAATTCTCCTACCGCGGCACTAAAGAAGTCTCCCCATCCGCTGAAAAGAGCTATAGAAGTAAAAACAGAATAGCCCCAATCTCCTCAACGGCTGTCCTCCCGAATCTATAAAGTCTGGCGGCAGGCCCGAGACTCGATGATCGATCCAAATTTCTCCCGCCAGCACAAGAAGCTGAAAATCCAACAGGAAGTCAGTCACCGGGCTAAGCCACGAAAAGCTGTCTGGGTGCCCACCTCAAAGACCCCCTCAACTCCTACTGCTCATAAAAAGAGGAGGCCGGAGAAGATCCCCAGGCCTGCAACGAAAGCTAAAAGCGCTGAGCCCAGACGCCCTAAGGCTGGGGGCAGGATGGTCCACACTGTATACATAGCGTCGGGGAAAGAAGACAGCCGTGCGTCTACAGGTTATAGACCGCTTACACGGCCAGTAACCAAATCTCAGGAGCAACAGCAAAAGCTCCAGGAAATGATGAACGCAATGGCCGCGCTTACTGGGCCGAAAGAAAGCCCCGAGGCGTCCTCGGATCAGCAACAAGAACAGGAAACCGACGCCGAGTTCCTCCGGAGGATGTTGGAAAAGAAGGATAAAGAGGCTGCGGAACAAGCGGCCAATATAAAGAAAATAGCCCACTTATTTCAGGATATGGTGGGAATGATGATCCAACAAGACCCACCTGCGGAAGATCCCCCGATCGTCCTTGAAGACGATAGGGGAGAAACGTCGAATCCTCCGCCGGCTCTCTCGACGGCCAAAGAGGAGACAATCTCTAAGGCTGACTTGGACGACTATATAGCCCAGCAAATCCGGGTTCATCATGCGACTGAGGCAGCTGGTCAAGTCGTAAAAACGGGGCGGCCGTATCCAAGCTGGTACGACCAAATCAAATATCCGCCGGGTTATACAATACCAAAATTCCACGTGTATAAGGGGACCGGCAATCCCCATCAACATGTTGCCCAGTTCAGGGCCCTTTGCGGTAACACCGGCGGTGATGATAAACTGTTGCTTCGCCAGTTCGTGGGCAGCTTATCAGAAACAACGTTCGAATGGTATTCGGAACTCCCGAACGATTCAATCAAGACGTTCGCTGAAATGGAGTTGCTATTCACTCAGCGGTTCGCGAGCGCCAGTGAACGCACTCCAATAACGGCATTGATTAATGCCAGGGTAAAATCAGGCGAAACGTGGGTCCAGTACGCTATACGCTGGCGAAATTTGTTGTCGAAATGCGAGCAGCGCATTGAGGAAGCGCCCGCGGTGGGCATGTTCGTGGGAACCCTAGACCCTCACGCGACTATCTCCCAGTTTATGATGTTCTTTAAGCCAACCACATTTCAGGTTCTAATCGACAAGTTGGCCCAGATGGACCAGATGGGTCATAGACCGTCTCCCCCGAAGCCCGAGCCTCGGAGTGACAAGGGTAAAGGAAAGGCAACCTTCGTCGCGAATGCCCAGCAGCAACCCAATGCCCCAAAGCTGACGGATCAACTGGAAGAAAGACGTCGGTATTATAATGAGAAGATGAAGCGTCCCTACTCGTTCCCACGGGACAAGACAAAACAGTTATTCGAGCTGGCAGTACGCAACAGACTTATAAACTTGCCAAATCCAAGACGACCGCCACAACCCACTGAGGTGAATAACCCCAACTATTGCCCGTACCATCAAACGGTAAGTCATCCGATTGAGGATTGCTTCGTCTTCAAAGGATGGATTGAAGATCAATACCTCCAGGAAAAGTTTGCGCTGTCCGAAAAGTGGAAGGTGAACCCGCCACAGCCGCATACTCCCAAGAAAGGAGATACACCGGGGGCAACCTGTTCCTTTATTGAAGAAGCTCCATGGGAGGTCGTGCTGTCAACTAAAACCAAAAGAATGCTGAGGGACCTTCATGCGTGCCCGGCGGTCGAATGGAAGGACTCGCTGGAACCCCAGATCATTGAAGGAATGCTGAGGCCGCGCCCAACTACAAAAAGCAGTGGTGATGGCCCAAGTACTCACGCCCTACCGTCAAAATCATCGAAGAAAAAGAAGAAGAAATCTAAGAAGCCCGTGAAGCCTGGAGACAAGCGCACGAACTTGCAGAAGCAAATCGACGCGCTGGAAGAGTACAATCAAAAGGCGCGAACTCCTGTCACGCTATAAGAGTTCCTCAACCACCTCTTTCAAGACGAAGATGATGGAGAGAGTTCGTCGGATGAATCCGAGGGATGTGTGGCGAGTTGTAACGTAATCTCCCACTCGTTTACCGACGATGAAAAAACTCCTGGCACTAAGAAACTGGGGACAGAACCTGAACCAGAGCTTGTGTGGCCAACAGATGAAATGATCGACACCTTTCTAGACGAGATTCGTTTGAAGAGTAAAGCGGATCAGGAGCGTGAGATGGCCGCATCGGAAGGAGCCACTCGCAGGCGACTAAATGAAAGAGTTGAAGTACTCCCGCCAGATCGAAAGGCATCCGACGCAGACAAAAAATATTCAAGACGAGGAAACGGTTTGCCAAGGCCGTGTCAATGGGAATGAAACTACCACCCTCAGAAGAAAGCACGCTCGATGGGGCGGAGATGCATCCTAATTACTGCTCATATCATCGGAAGATTTCACACCCCACAGAGGAATGCGACGCTTTTAAGATGTGGTGGCAAGGATATGTTGCTCACCGGCAACACTTTAAGCGCATGAAACGCAAGACTCGTCGGGAACGAAGAAGTACTGCCGACGGGCACAACAGAACTGCTGGAAGCTGTTACATGGTTAACGCCGGAGGGTCACAAGTTCTCACCTTTGATAGCGACTCTGATGAAGAAATGGCTCTGGGCCCTCTCTTTAAAGAATCCGTTTTAGGGAAAGAAGAACCGGAGGCCTGCGAAAACATTCAGCTGCGCAATCGCACGCTCCCGGAAAAGAATCTCGGGCCCGCAAATAGAAAAGATAAGGGAAAGGAAAAGGTCACTGAGGATATCACCTTAGATGACCAAGTCATGAAAGAGCTGACTGCCAAGGACCCTCCCAGGAAGGGTAAGGTGGACTACAACATCCTAGCGCACCTAAGAAAGCTACCTTCTCAGATCAGTATTCTCGACGCCCTCCTATTATCAAAAGAAGCGTGAGATTCATTAATCAAGGCGTTACAAGAACCCGAGCAATTCCAAGCCTTCCTCGCCGAAGAAAGGATGAAGAATGAACTGGAAGAAGTGCATACGGCCGACATCACTTTCGGTGACGAAGACCTTCTCCTCGGGACATGCGACCACAATCGTCCCCTATATATCTCTGGATACTGCCATGATATCAAGATAGGCAAGATCCTGGTAGATAATGGATCCTCAGTCAATCTCCTTAATGTTCGGGTGTTGAAGGAAATCTGCATGAGCGTACAGCACCTCGCTCGTGACAAAATTACCATCTCCGGTTTCGACTCCCAATCGTCACGGACTCTCGGATCCGTAATATTAACATTACGCTTCGGACTGCTTGTCACGGACATCAAGTTTCACGTCATTGACGCCAAGACCTGCTACAATGCCTTGCTCGGTCGCCCTTGGTTGCATGAGAACAACATCATCCCTTCTACACAGCATCAGTGTATGAAGTACTTCAAGGATGGTTTCGAATATACCGTAACAGGTGAGCTGAACCCATTCTCCGTGAACGAAGTCCGCAAGTACGAAGATGCAAAGTACTTTTTGCCAGATTTCGAGGATACAGAGAGGTGCTGCAAGCCGGAGAACAAAGTCGCCGCCACCATCCCTGTTTTCGGGAGCGATACCGAAGAAAAAGAAGAGATAGTTTATGCTGGGCCGTCTCAACGCAACAACCTGGGAAAGTCCGCCCCCATGTTGATCTTCGGAAGTGACTCGGAAGATGAAGTTAATGCCGTGTTCTCCAGTCGGCCGTCAATACGAGCATCCCCTGGTGATGATCAGAGTTTGCAAATCACCATGGTGCCGCGGAAACACTACAAAGATCTCGACGCACTTCAAGCTTACAATGTGCAGGACCTGCAGACGTTTTACGTCCCTCCCAGGCGAAAGGGTGAAAAGGTGATCCTATTCTACCAATCCACAGAAACGAGAATGGAGAAAGAGATATGGCATGGCGCGGATGCTATACTTGACAAGCCCCGACCCATCCGTTTGCCCCGATATTACACAAATGGACTAAAGAGGCTATTGAAGCGCCAAGGAGTATCCTTAAAACAGACTGTTCGACAAGCTCGGTTCTACAACAGGATTTGGAATGTCCCTGGGACTCAGCGCAAATTGCCCAACGGGAGAATGGAAACGCTTGGGCTTGGATATGTGAGATCCAGGAAACGGGAGCGAGTCCACGGCAGCTACACCATATATAACTTCGATGAGGAGGAGGACACCCTGTCGGGGAATGCTAACCCCTCGTCAAAACTGGATCCCGTGAGCGAAGTGCCGAGTCCGTCATTTAAAGAACAAGTGGACAAGCTTATCAGGAAAGCAGGTCAAAAGGCTCGGGAAGACCACAACCGTGAGATGGCCATCTACGAGAAAGCTAGGACGCAACGTCTGTTTCAACGGGCTACAAAAGACAAAGATGCTCCTCCCTATCAACCCGTTGTACAAAAGGCCCGACGCAGAGGCAGAAGTAAATCAAGAAGCGGAAAGAGGAGCCGACAACAACGACGCAGCATTAGAGAATCGTGTGATCGGGCATTGCGCGGTCCGGATTTGTCCCTCATGAAGAAGATGAGTCGAGCGTATTCCTTCCCTCGAGACAAGACGAAGAAGCTACTCGAGCTCGCTATAAAATATCAAATGATCGCACTTCCGGAGTCTAAGCACCCTGAGCAAGCTAACAAAGTTTCCCATCTGGGCTATTGCTCCTATCACCGAGCCATAGGACACCCTATCGAAGACTGCTTCACCTTCAAGAACTGGGTCAAAGACCAGTACCAGCAAGGCAGATTTGCTTTATCCAGCAGCTGGAGGGTAACGCCGCCACAAAAGCACGAACCTAAAGCCGCAAGAGCGGAACCAGATCCACATCAATCTTGGAAGCGGATTCGCACCTGTTACATGATTACAATATTAAAAGAAGAGCCCGAGAACATGGATGACCTTCCCTGGTGCTTTGAGAACAGCAATGATGAGGTGATCTCAGAATTTCCACCAGCTCCGAAAGAACTGGAAGATGGCATACATACGACTGCAAATAACCTCAAAAAGATTGAGTTGGGATCGGAAGACGATCCGCGACCGACATTCGTCAGCGAGCTGCTATCTGAAGAAAGGGTGGCTGCGTTAAAGGACGTGCTTCTACAGCATAAAGATTGCTTCGCGTGGAACTATTCCGAGATGCCAGGATTAGATCCAGAGATTGCAGTACATAAATTAGCAATATCCCCGGACGTCAAGCCGGTCAAGCAGGCGCGTAGAAGGATGCGGCTCGAGCTTGAGATGAGCATCAACGCCGAAGTCAAGAAGCTGATCGATTCTGGATTTATCCAAGAAGTCCAATATCCTGACTGGATTGCCAACATCGTCCCGGTAATGAAGAAAAATGGGACGGTGCGCATATGCGTAGATTTCAGGGATCTCAATAAAGACTGCCCGAAGGACGATTTCCCAGTACCGGTAACCGAGCTAATGATAGATAACACGTCCACTCACGAGGTTTTCTCCTTTATGGACGATTCATCAGGGTACAATCAGATAAAGATGCATCCCGAAGACCAGAAGCACACCGCCTTCAGGACCCCTTTGGGTATATTCTGCTACAAGGTGATGCCCTTCGGTTTAAAGAACGCCGGCGCCACCTATCAAAGGGCCATGACAAAGATCTTCTATGATCTCATACATGAAATCGTCGAGTGCTATATCGATGACCTCGTAGTGAAGAGCATGTCATACGAAGAGCATTTAGAGCATCTGAAGACCGTATTTCAGCGCCTTCGGCAATATAATTTGAAGATGAATCCCCTCAAATGCGCGTTCGGAGTCTCCTCGGGTAAATTCCTGGGATTCATCATCCGACACCGAGGTATCGAAATAGATCCATCTAAGATTAAGGCGATCATGGAAATGCCACCTTCGAGAACGCTCAAACAGCTGCGGTCTCTCCAGGGGAAGCTCGCGTACATCCGGCGGTTTATCGCCAACCTGTCAGGCAAGTGTCGTCCTTACAGTCACCTGATGAAGAAGGGAATTCCATTCGTTTGGGATCACAAATATCAAGGCGCACTGGACGAGATCAAGCAGTACCTGCAGAACCCCCCAGTGTTGGCTGCCCCGGTTAAGGGAAAGCCTCTCATTCTTTATACAACCGCCCTCGAAGGTTCTTTAGGCGCCTTATGGGTGCAAGAGAATGACCAGGGGAAAGAAATGGCACTCTACTACTTAAGTCGAGTTCTTCTGGGGGCAGAAAGCAATTACTCCCCGATTGAAAAATATTGCCTGGCGTTAATCTTTGCGATAACAAAACTCCGGCACTATGCATTGGCACATGAAGTCCGTCTTATATCAAAGGTGGAACCCCTAAAATATCTAATGTCGAAGGCCATATTGACGGGGAGACTCGCTAAATGGGCCTTACTCCTGATGGATTTTTCAATAACCTATCAGCCTCTTAAGGCAGTGAAAGGCCAAGCCATTGCCGACTTCCTTGCTGAGCATCCAGTACCTGCCGGCTATCCTCTAAATTGCGATTTGCCGGACGAACATGCATTTGACGCGGTCGACGGTGGTGATACCCAATGGGAACTTTATTTCGATGGAGCATATTCCATGAAAAAGCGCAAACAAAGTACCCCTATAGTCAAGTCGGGAGTAGGCCTTATCTTCGTGACCCCACAAGGAGGGATAATGCGCTTTGCTTTCTCCTTAACGAAATCAAGAACGAACAATGAAGCCGAATACGAAGCTTTGATAGCGGGCCTTGAGATCGCCATTGACATGGGGATTAAAGACCTTCTTATATACGGGGATTCTCAACTGGTCGTTAGTCAAGTAAATGGTGACTACCAAACGTGCAAACCGGAGTTGGTGAAGTACGGCGAAAAGGTGCAACAACTGTTGACCCAAATTCCCTCCTATACTTTGGAAAGCATACCATGCGCGGAAAATAGCAAAGCGGATGCGTTAGCTAAGCTCGCTAAAGAATTGGCTGACGAGAACCTCGATGACGTTAAAATCATGGTACAAAGCCGTCGAGTGCTCGCCCCAGCAGAAATATCCCCGGAATCATATGAAGAAAAGGGCGCGACTGAGCAGACGACCCTATAAATAAAAGACCGTAAGAAGGCTGAGGACTGGAGGGAAGTCTTCATAGACTTCTTTAAGTCCCACCGAATGCCCGAAGAAGCATCCTCAAGACATCAGCTCATGAAACGAGCTCTATCTTTCGCTTTCGTCAATGATACTCTATATAAGAGGTCATTTGACTCTCTGTGGCTGAGATGTTTAGGACCTGACGAAGCAGAAAGAGTCGTTCAGGAAGTTCATGACGGAATCTGTGGTTCTCATCAAGCAGGCCCGAAAATGAAGTTAAAAATTAAACGGATGGGTTACTACTGGCCCACGATGATCCAGGACTGCCTCGAGTATGCGAAGCAATGCCACTCATGCCAAATCTATGGGGATTTCATCCACCAGCATCCGAATCCACTACATTCGACGGTGGCTAGCTGGCCATTCGAAATGTGGGGAACTGACATAGTCGGCCCCATCGAACCAGCATCGTTCCGGGGACATCGTTTCATCCTGGCGACGACTGATTACTTCTCCAAATGGGCGGAAGCAGTACCGCTAAGGGAAGTGAGGACGGAGAATATCCTCCACTTTTTCAAAACGCGCGTCATTTATCGGTTTGGAACTCCACGGCGGATTATCTCCGATAACGGGCCAGCCTACAGAAGCCATAAAATTAGCCTCTTCACGCAACAGTATAATATAGACTGGAGATACTCCTCAGTTTATAATCCACGAGCTAACGGTCTGGCCGAGGCCTTCAATAAGACCTTGACAAAGATCATAAAAAAGACGGTGTCCCGAAATAAGAAGGACTGGCATGAGAGACTGCAAGAGGCTCTTTGGGCATATCGAACTACGTTCAAGACGGCCACGAACACGACGCCATACGCACTGGTATTCGGTACGGAAGCGGTACTCCCCCTCGAGATAGAGCTACCTTCTCTACGAGTGGCAGTCCACCACGGATTGACAAACGAAGAAAATACTCACCTTCGGCTTGAGGAGCTTGATGCCCTCGATGAAACCCGGCTCATAGCGCAAAAAAATCTAGAGGCCTACAAAGAAAAGATGACGTGCTCGTACGAAAGATTGACCAGGCCGAGGACATTCTGCCAAGGCGAACTCGTATTAGTGGTCAAAAGACCTATGATCCCCAATCGCGCCAAGCGGGGAAAATTCGAGCCAAACTATGAAGGCCCGTACATCATAGATAAGGTCTACCAAGGTGGGGCCTATCTACTCATGGACATGCACGGTGAAAGGCCTTTCAGGCCAATAAACGGCCGCTTCCTAAAGAAATACTACGCTTAATGAGCCACAGCCTAGGTCAATGATAGATGACGACGACTATGTCCGCTCGCTATCTTCCTAAGCTCAGACTTTATAAGCAGTAGCCGGCCTTCCCCTGAATGGACCGAAACGTCCGTAAATTAATGATGGACCGAAACGTCCTTAAACTAACGTCGGACCGAAACGTCCGTAAACTAATGATGGACCGAAACGTCCTTAAACTAACGTCGGACCGAAACGTCTGTAAACTAACGACGGACCGAAACGTCCTTAAACTAACGACGGACCGAAACGTCCCTAAACTACTAGCGCAGCATCCTTAGGCTGACGAGATGAATAAAAAAAAAGAGAAAAAGAAAAAATATATAAATAAAAATAAAATAAAAAAAAACGGTATGTCCATAAGCAAAATGGGCACGGATGAAAACCCGAAAGGGCTCCGTGAGTAAAAACAGCAGGGCTACCGGCGAGTGTTCGTGAAAACCCGAAAGGGCGTGACCTTGTAAAAAAAAAAGAGAAAAAGAATAAAAAAAAATGGTATGTCCATAAGCAAAAGGGGTACGGACGAAAACCCGAAAGGGCTCCGTGAGTAAAAACAGCAGGACTACCGACGAGTGTTTGTGAAAACCCGAAAGGGCGCAACCTCGTTAAAAGACACTTACAGGATCCTCTCGACCTTGTAAGGAGAAACCACCCGCGTGGGATCCTTACGACTCACAAGGGAATGACACACTTAGGGATCCCCACGATTCCTAAGGAGAAAATACACTTACGAGATCCTCACGACTCGTAAGGAGAACTCTCTTATGGGACCCTCACGGCTTATGAGATTTGAAAGTCTTAAGTTACAGAAACCTAAACCTGTTCTTAAGCAAATCCCCCATACCCTTCGACATTGCCCTACAAGTGGCTCAATACTGACCCTTGTATACAATCCACGGGCGCGAATAAACATTTCCCCAGCAAAGTCCCACCCGTGACTAGAGATATGTCCATATGGTGAGCAACCCTTGTAAGTCCTCTCGACCTATAAGGAGAAAGCCCTCTTGAAGGATCCTTACGACTTGCAGAGGAACATACACTTAGGAATCCTCACGATTCCTAGGGAGAAGATACACCTACAAGATCCTCACGACTTGTAGGGAGAAATACCTTTGTGAGACCCTTACGGCTCATGAAGTCAAAAGCCTTAGTCGACAGGACCCTAACCCTGTTTGCTAAGCCACCTTTGTTCAACATCGACAGAGGCAAATGATGATTCGCTCCTGGCAATATTCCAGTGGTAGCGATGCTGATGCCGAAAGAGGTGTCTAAGACCCAAGCTTGCAGCGAAAAGGCTAGCAAGCCCCACATGCTTACGAAATAGCCGAAATGATGGGGCAACTCTCAATAAAAAGCAGCAAGTAAAAATGTATGCATGAAAAATAGCCGAAATGATGGGGCAACTCGCAATAAAAAGAAACGAGTAGAAAATAAATAAATAGCCGAAATGATTGGGCACCGCGAAAAATAGCCGAAATGATGGGGCAATCGCGACTTTCGCGATATAAAAGCTGAAATGATAGAGCATCACGGAAAGAGAAATAAAATAAATAAAAAAAAGGAGTTTTAATTTATGCCCTACAGGTGATGTTCCATGACACCCTGTATACAATCCAAGGGCATAAACAAAAAAAATATCATCCTCCCCCCCAGGTTTCATCAGGAGAAGAAGCCAAATCTCGACGGGCCAAAGGAGACCCGGAGATCGTCTCAACACTCGTCTCGTAACAACGGACACAACTCTAAGCTAAGCGGAACAGCGGTAACTCCCAGTTCCATGGCTCGGCGATATCCTGATCACCGAAAAGTCAATCCCAATTCCGTGAAATACGAATACAATCAACAAAATTCCTAGTTACGTGGAACGCGGATAACGTCACTCTTTGACCCCGTGGAAAACGTCCAGAGCGGATCCTGGTCCTCGCAGAGCACGGCAGTGAACCCGTGTGAAGCATCCAGAGCGGAGCCTAGTCCTCGCCGAGCACGGCAGTGAACCCGTGTGAAGCATCTAGTGCAAAATTCCTGGTTACGTGGAACGCGGATAACGTCACTCTTTGACCCCGTGGAAAACGTCAAGAGCGGATCATGGTCCTCGCAGAGCACGGCAGTGAACCCGTGTGAAGCATCCAGAGCGGAGCCTAGTCCTCGCCGAGCACGGCAGTGAACTCGTGTAAAGCATCTAGTGCAAAATTCCTGGTTACGTGGAACGCGGATAACGTCACTCTTTGACCCCGTGGAAAACGTCAAGAGCGGATCATGGTCCTCACAGAGCACGGCAGTGAACCCGTGTGAAGCATCCAGAGCGGAGCCTAGTCCTCGCCGAGCACGGCAGTGAACCCGTGTGAAGCATCTAGTGCAAAATTCCTGGTTACGTGGAACGCGGATAACGTCACTCTTTGACCCCGCGGAAAATGCCCAGAGCGGAGCCTGGTCCTCGCCAAGCACGGCAGTGAACCCGTGTGAAGCATCCAGAGCAAATACCGGACTGTGGAGTCCTTAAAATCCACGGACTATGATGTCCTTAACCTCGACCGTAATGTCTTAAAACTAACGATCAACCACCTCGATTCCGTACGGATTCTACCCTGGTTTAAGGGTACATCTCTTCACTCCTTTGATACCTGGCGTTGTAATTCCTCAACGTCTTCAAAGAGGTGACGGGTCCCTGCAACCAAACATCGGACTGTGGAGTCCTTAAATCCACGGACTATGAGGTCCTTAACCTTGATCGTGATGTCTTAAAACTAACATCGGACTATGGAGTCCTTAAATCCACGGACTATGAGGTCCTTAACCTTGACCGTGATGTCTTAAAACTAACATCGGACTGTGGAGTCCTTAAATCCACGGACTATGAGGTCCTTAACCTTGACCGTGATGTCTTAAAACTAACATCGGACTGTGGAGTCCTTAAATCCACGGACTATGAGGTCCTTAACCTTGACCGTGATGTCTTAAAACTAACATCGGACTGTGGAGTCCCTAAATCCACGGACTATGAGGTCCTTAACCTTAACCGTGATGTCTTAAAACTAATATCGGACTGTGGAGTCCCTAAATCCACGGACTATGAGGTCCTTAACCTTCGACGCCTTGAGCAACCCCTGACCCCGTAAAACACGGATAAGGGTGACCACATCCAGCACTTGCAGGTCCTCACGACCTGTAAGGAAGAAAAACTCTCTTGTGAGATCCTTACGACTCTCAAGGGACAACCCGCTTAAGAATCCTCACGATTCTTAAGAAGAACTTACACCTATGGGTTCCTCTCGACCCATGGAGAGAAAAACTCTTTATGAGACCCTCGTGGCTCATAAAGTGCAAAAGTCTTAGGAAGCAGATCTTAACCCTGAATCCTAAGCCATCGCTGCCCTGCAAGGAGATCAAAATAAATTATCCGCAAAACACATTCAACAAAAAGGAGACGCATCATTGAGAAGAAAAATGTATCTTTTATTCATAAACCAAAATGGATACAAAGTACAATTCATGAAAGAACAAAAGAAAATACTCTCATCTATGAGTATGTACAAGAAGGCAGGAAAAGATACAAATGTTTCAAGCCGGCGGGCGATTTAGCAGCTTGGTCAGCTCATCCTGCTTTTGTTGGGCCACGGCCTCATGATTTAAGATCGCCAAAAGACGGGCCTCCGCCTGAGCTTGCTGCGCCTGATATGAAGCAAGCCGAGCTTCAAGCTCTTTCTCGGTGGCTTTATAGGCCTCGATCCTTTCACGAGTGAACGTGGTAGCTTTATCGAGAGCCACCACCTCTTTTATGGACTCCTGAAGCACCCGCCAGAGTTTGTATGCTTTGTTGGCTTTGGCTGTGAGGCTGGCCTGAAGCTCGCTCGGCGCCTTAGAAGCTCGCTCGGCGCCTTAGAAGCCAACTCCCTCTCCGAGAATTTGCGGCTAAGCCTCCTCTCGCACGATGTCATGTTTGCCGCGCACCGCTCTATCAGCCCCCGCAAGTCCGCCTTTGCAGCAACGACCTCCGAGGAAAGACGGGAACATTCAAGTGCGTGCAAGCAAGCCTCCACCTGTCGACAGAACTCCACCCAGACTCGCACCACCTCTTCGCTATGGTAGGTGGCAAGAAAAGGAAGAGAACCGTTAGCCTCGGCAGCAAATGCTTCAGCTGTGGTTGCACTGCCAGCACGAAGCTCCTCGATCAAAGACGACAGGGAGACAAGGCTCAATTGGGCCAAGCGTTCTGAAGCTCGCAAAGCATAAGGGCCAGGCGGCATGACGACACGCGATTCCAACGCTATTGGAGCTGGCAAGGCTGTTCAGAGTTGAAAAATATTAGGAAGACTCTTAAGCAAAGGAACAAGTGAGGCTATACCGGAATGTCACTTACCTACGGTCATGCAAGTAGGAGCTGAGGGTTCCCCTGGCCCTTCGAGAACCTCGACCTCATCATCGGCCTCCAAAACTGTAGAGAACATCAATGTCAATACGCAAAATAACAACGATGCTATGAGAAGTGATGAACAACACTCACCTTGTCCAGACGAGAGGACGATGCGTTGAGGAGATATTGCCTACGGAGCGGCCATTTCCAAAAGACGCTGGAAGGACTGCCGAGGAGACAGATCGACAATGGAGGCCGCCAGTCCACGCAATTCTGAAAAGACAAAAGAGTTCAGGTAACAGAAAGATTACTAGCTCAAAACGTAGAAGGTTTCCTTCGACACTCCTCCCATTCTGAGCCGAGGGGATAGCAGCTTCAGCGGCCTCTGTCGTGACCTCAGGCTCCAACAAAGGGAGGGTAGTCCCGACTACCTCCATCTCAATCTCTGGGCCGCCTTCGGGTAAAGTCGTTGGGACGGCGACCACCGAGGGAACCTCTCCCAAAGGAGCGAGTACCCTGGAATCAAGAGCCGCCACCGGAGGTTCTATTGCGAGAGGAATGGCATTGTCGGCCCCATCGAGTAAGGCTGCATCGGGAATGTCAACGGGCTCTAGCTGCAGCAAGCCAGTGGGGATCTCTCCCAGCGTCGAAGATTCTGCACAATTCAAATAAGAATAAGGATACATATGCACGGGCATAAATAATCTGAAGAACTACAAAAAGAACCACAACGTACCGATGCGCAAAGAAGCCCTCAATATGGCTTCTTCAAGCCGCTGCTCCTTCTCAAGGAGGTGGGCTCGCCAGGGTTCAAGGGTAGACTCATGGCCGCCGGTCCATAAAGAAAGTGCGTCCGCTGTGTCTTCTGAAGCGGCCTGCTTCAGAGCCCTTTCCCCCCATTCGTCCAAGGAACCAATAAATCGCCGCCGAATCCATGAAGGGTCTTCGTAAAAAATTACAGCGGGATAGGACTTCTTCGGAACCCTGGCGTTATGAGACACGTCTTTGGAACGCCGTATGGCCTCAGCCAACTGTGCGGCCTCCTCATCGGCCGAACTCGGGAAGAGAAGTCCAGCGTCTGACTCTTGCAGGGCCAATGGTTCGTCTTCAAGAATAGGCTCAGACTCCGCCCAAGAATCGAGCAGAGTGGTGGCCGCTTTCCTCCGCCGCTTAGACCCAGAGCCGGTCGCCGAGGATGACCGCTTCCTCCCTCGCGAAGCCTTAGGGCGGCGCCAACCCACATCGCCCTCGACACCCTCATCCCTATTACTCTCGCTCAGTGCCACAACCGAAGATGACACCGCCATTGTCGACGCCATGGGGGGCGGTGCTACCACCAGCGGTGGTGTTACTACTGGGGCCCGTCTACCCCGCTATCGGGAACCCAAGGGCATACCAGCTGTTGGAGTAAGGTCTACCCCTGACTCCCCCGGAATGAGCGCGGTGCCAATCTCCCTCAGAGGGAAGCGGACCGGAGCCCTCGGTCATAGTTTAACTCCCAGAGCCTAAGGAGGGGCATCATGACCAAGAAGCACCCTTCTTTCCTCAAAAATAATCGGGTTCACCCGATGGAGATACCATCCCGTAAACGCCCCCACACACCAGGGCGTATGCTCAGCTTCAGGGATCATAAAATTGGAGCCGGTGTTCAACCTCACGAAATGATGTGCGGCATCGCGAACGGCATCAAGCGAAGGGACCGGCGCAACGATGAAAGCCTCAAAGGGAACGCCCTGGTCGTATCCAAGCTGTCGGGCGAATCGATGTGGGTTGTACCGCATGAAAAGAGATGCACTGTCCTGGCGAAACACTAAGTAGCCCGGTCTAATTGTATACAAGCGCGCGGCCTCCCGGGGCTTCAAAGAAGATGCGTTGTCTTTCGACTGGTCCCAGAGTTGCTGAACCGGACCTGAGGGAGTAGACAAGACCCGATCATTAAAAACCAGCCCGCCAGTGGCAGCGTAAGGAGAAATCAGCACCCGAATAGCCCCAAATTGGGTCGGGTCAGCAGCAGAAGCATCCACTAATCGCATAAGTCGTGGGAAGGGGTAGGCATCGTAAAATGAGGGCCTCTGATGCATGGCAAAAGCCCCCAACACGTGCATTTCGATCCAGGACGTGAAATAATGAAGCGAAAAGTTTACTACATCCACGCCGGGAGTAGAGGTATTAGCTGCGGTGCTCAACCCATGATAAAGATGCGCCAGCGCCGTGATGCCGATAGCCAATCGCGTCCCCTCAGCAATACGATGAGCCGGGTAGATAACCGAGGCTCTCATGAAGCGGCGATGCATGGGGATAACGAACCAACTGAGCCAAACACTGACAAACCCCACGAAGAACGTCTCCTCATCCATACCGGGTGCTGCAATGGACTCAAAAGACATCGGCGACATGATGGGGATATAGTATTGAGGTAGATCCGATTCAGTGGTCGGCAGCTTCTTCGGACCAAATCCAAAGGGGTCTTTGACGTTGGCAAACTTTGGAGCTGTTTTCGACACGACATCTTCACGAAGGAAGCAGGAAATGAAACTCTTGAAAGTAACACCCTGCTCTTCGGATTCGGTGAACAATCGGTCGAAGATACTTAGCGCCTTGATCAAAATGGGACGCTTGTAGCGAACGGCGTTCTCAACAGACAAACCGTCAACCGGTGCAGGCTCGGGCTCGAAGACATACTCGTCAGGAGGCAACAACTCCTCATACAGTGCACCCCTGATTGGCAGTCCCGAGATTTCATAAAATTCTGCCAGAGAAATCGAAACCTCACGATCTCCTAAAATGAAAGTGTTGGTGGGGAGATTCCATTGATTCAAGAACGCCCTAACCCACCAGACATGCGGGGACTTATAATGGAAGAGTAACGCATATATTGCCTGATAAAGCCCGACTGCAGCCGCACGATGGGTGGCAAGGATATAGCGAGCCCAGAGAAGGTAGCCCATGGGGTGTCGAGGAGTAAGCCATATCTTATAAATCTGCCCCCATGGATGGGCCTCACCCTGACAAATGCGACGCCCCAGGATATCTATAGCGGGGATCGGATGGTTTGGGATACCGGTCGTCGAAGGCTCGAGCCTCCCCGTTGGAGTCCAGTTGGGCATCTCCACAGCAAAAACCGTTCTCGGAGGGTCCATCTGCAAGAATGGGAAAGTAGGCTCTGTTGGTACTGCACATAGGAAACTCCGGCGACCCCGGAAAATATGGCTGTACCAAGTTCCCCATAGGAGCAAGTTGGTGCAGTTCGGGTCATGAGCCCGGATCATCGCCATCGCTTCCTCGTTAGATTGTGATTAAGGAAAAGCGGCCTCCGAACGAGTAAAGGGAAAACACGGAACAGAAGCCATCGCACTTGAAATCGAATAAAAGAAGACTGTCAAAAGCAAAGTCAACGGTATATACACATGCATGAACATGAAGACTAGTTAAAGAAAGCAACAGCAGACTCTTTTATAGAGCCATTGGGCCCCACAGAATCAGGATGACGGCTTGTTAATAATGAGGCCAGGCAGTTATAATAAGACAAAGGGGATATCCTCATTAAATGAGGAGTGAGTTTCAAGTGACCCTGTACATCTCTTGGAAGATAAATCTGCCTCGGGCTCCACAACAAATCAAACAGGATCAGGAGAATTAAGTTCCCACAAAAGACATCATTGCAACCGTCTTCTTCACTGATCACAGAAGGACAACCTGGGGCGAAGGAAACCCCAAGAAGCCTCTATGGGGAAGAACTCAGTTCTTCACAGGAATTGAATTCCTTTTAGAAAGGGAAATTAAATCCCCAGAAACTTTTTTCTGTGAACAGAGTTGAACTCCATGGATTCGAACTGTCATCATCATCTTCTTGGAGGATCAGATGAACCCTAAAAGAGATTTACTGCTGAAGATTAATTGGTTTCATGGGTTCATGTTTAAAGGGTAAAAACCCTTGTTTTGGATTTAAAATCCAGAGGAATGTGAAAGTACATCGTTTGTTCAAGTACATTACCTGAGGAAAAGAATTCTTTTCGAACAGAGTTAAACTCTGAAAATTGTTTCAAGGCAGAGAACTAAGCTCTGGAAGAAGAGAATTAAATTCTCAGAAAAAGTTTGCAAGGAGGAAGATAAGCAAAGTGGAGGCTCTTCTGAAATGACCCCAATATTTATAGGAGGTGATGGAAACGCTTCATCTCCCCAAATCCCTAGAGGAATCCAAAGGTCGCAAAAGGTGACAGCGTTGCACTCACGTGCAGACACGTGAGAACAACGCTGTGGGGGCAATTGTTTCCTGATTTAAAATCAGGAAAGCCTACAGAAGAGGCATCACGTGCTAACACGTGACCAGCAGTCACGTGTTGGCACGTGACACTTAAAAGCGGCTTCAAAGGCACATCAGTTCCCTGATCAAATCAAGAAAAAGGCTTCAGAAGAGGTCACGTGCTCACACGTGGCCAGGGGTCACGTATTGGCACGTGACATTTAAAAGCAGCGGACTCATTCTCTGATTAAATCAAGAAAAGGCTCCAAACGAGGGTCACGTGCTCACACGTGACGAGGGGTCACGTGGTGGCACGTGACGGCTAAGCAGCGGCCAGAAGGCAGAGCGCAAAAAGAAGAAAAGGGCTCGTTCCAAGGGGTCACGTGCCCACACGTGACCGGCTTTCAAAGCCTATTTATTTAACAGAATCAAATTCTGAAGAGATCACTCAAATCTTTCCAAAGGAAAATGATTATTTGGAACCGATTGAATTAAAAATTTAAAGGTGATTAAATATCACCTATCTATGGAAAAATCTTGAATTTGGAAAGATTTCCCCTTAAAATCTAACCGAAATAACAAAGGAAAATCTCTGGATTTAAAATCCAATGGTGAATAAAATTCACCTAATAATCCAAAGGTCCAAACGAATGGTGAATACAAATCAAATCTCTCAATGAAAGATTCATCAAAAACTAATTAATTCTGCTGCTTCTCCTATAAATAGGAGCCAAGAGACACACAGAGAGAGGGATAGATACAGAGGGATCGATATATAGAGAGGGAGAAAAATAGAGCCTTGATACTTTGGAGGAATTTGGATCTTCTGCAAAAGAAAATCTTAGGTAAGAAAGGGAAGGCCTTAAAAGAGAATTTAATTCTCAACAGAGTTTAACTCTGATATTAAACAGAAGAACATAGTTCTCTCTTTAGTGGAGGATCTGTAAAGTGCACATCTCCCCTTAAATTGAGAATTTAATTCTCATTGGGTTGAGATCCTGCCATGCAGATCCAAAGCATAGAGAGGGAATGGAAGCTTGAGAATTTAATTCTCACAGAACTATAGGAATTTAATTTCTTTAAAATAAAATTAGGGTTTAACCCTATGTTATGGGAATTTAATTCCTTCAGAATGAACAGAATCAGGGTTTAACCCTAGTTAAGAACTTAATTCTGTTAAAATAACAGGAATTTAATTCCCTTAAGAAAGAAGAAATTAGGGTTTCACCCTATGACAGAATCTCATTCCTCAGAATAATTCTCTAAAAGAGAGTGGGAACTTAATTCCTTAAAGCTGTTATTAGGGTTTAACCCTATGATAGAATGCAGTTCTTCACATATATGAGGAATTTAATTCCTACAGAAAATTCAGAGTTCAACTCTATCCCAGAATATAAATCTTCAGAAGGAAATAGGAATTTAATTCCTCAAAAAATTATTGTTAGGGTTCAACCCTGCGAAGAATTTAATTCTTAAAGGGATTAACAGATCTTCCAAAAAACATACAAAGAGGCAGGGTCACGTGCTACCACGTGACCCCCGAAAAGATCCACAGAAAAGGCCCTTTGAGGCGGTGCCTCACGTGACCCACGTGACCCTTGGCAGAAGCTTTAACATACAAGCACCAAGATGCCCATCTCGTGACAGCACGTGACGCTCCAAAGTATTCAATGCTTTTGACAGAATAAGATAAAGGGAGGGTGCCCTCACGTGTTACCACGTGACCCTTTTTGCCTTAGTGTTTAACACTAAATTGGAACCCCTGAATCCAGTGTTAAACACTGTTTTGCCTTAGTGTTCAACACTAATTAAAGAGCTTTCTTGCAGTGTTTAACACTGAATTTCTTAGTGTTTAACACTAAATTAAATCGCTGTTAACAGAGTTTAACATCAATTTTCTTAGTGTTCTACACCAAATTAAAATCTCTGCCACCAGTGTTTAACACTGATTATCTTAGTGTTTAACACTAATTTGAGATCTCTGTTGCTAGTGTCTAACACTGACTTGCCTTAGTGTTTAACACTAATTTGAATCCCCTGTTGCTAGTGTTTAACACTAATTTCAGCCCAATTGGTTAAATATCCAGAGGCAAAGCCTCTCCTCTAATGGACCAACAGAGGGCCAATATCCTAAACATGATTGGACTTAGCCCAAGCTGGCCATAAGTCCTCAATTCAAATTCAAATTCAACTGAGCCAACGGGCTCATAATAAAATTAATTGGTCTTGGTTCCAAATTGGGCCAAAGATTATTTAATCTACCTCGGTTTAAGGGTACATCTCTTCACTCCTTTGATACGTGGCGTTGTAATTCCTCAACGTCTTCAAAGAGGTGACGGGTCCCGATGACCACATATTGATACAGACTGTGGGGTCCTTAAACTCATGGACTATGAGGTCCTTAACCTTGGCCGTGATGTCTTAAAACTAACAACGGACTGTGGAGTCCCTAAATCCACGGACTATGAGGTCCTTAACCTTGACCGGGATGTCTTAAAACTAACAACGGACTGTGGAGTCCTTAAAATCCACGGACTATGAGGTCCTTAACCTTGACCGCAACGTCTTAAAACTAACATTGGACCGCAATGTCCTTAAACTACCTACTGACCGTAATGTCACTAAACTAAACAACAGAGCCCCCCCTTTTATTGCTCTCTTGTTGGATCTAAACGATCCCGTTAAGTTGATCTTAGTCTAAAAACTAGACTAACGTATCCTTAACAAACGTTTAAGTCAATCTTAGTCTCAAATGAGGCTAACGTGTCCTTAAACACAAACCCCTAAACCCAAATCTAAGATAATACGGATTTGGACTAGTCCACGCCCTACGGGCGACGACAAAACTTAGTCTCCGTATACATTCCACGGGCAACCAAACACAAAATAAACAAACACGACACGAAGTGATCATCTGGAGAAGGAGAAAGTTATTACCGCAATGCGGTAGCGTAATTAATTGCAGGGACTTGCGCCTGCAGGGAAGAGCGTCCCCACAATCAAAAAACCCCTCAAGCGAGGGGGAATCTGACGAAGTCTGCTGCATCGGACGCATCCGTTTAAACCTTCGATACACGGTGCCAGAAATCAACTTGGCATCTTCGGAGAGGTAGACGGATAGCACCAATTAGCATCTGCCCCGAACCTCAGGAGAGACGACCACGCGTCTCGGCCGCCGTTCGGAGGGGAACATCCCACATATCCTGTGTGTACAATATCAGTATATCCTACATATCCTATGTGTACAATATCAGTATCAAGTAAGTTTTATATAAGGTGAGTGTCTAACATCGACACCCAAAACATCATGAAACAAGTGTCAAGCATCGACACCGAAATACTGATCTATCAGGTGCTGTCACCATGACTGGCCCCCTGATAGGTACGTATCATACGCTATACCGAAAAGCCCGAGTGCCTAGCTCTGATCCTCGTCTCTCGACGTATCCATATGTACATGACTCCCGTCGGTATCCCCACGATAACCGCCGAGTCATAGGTACTGTCACCGGTAGGTACTTGCCTACCTTCCAGGCTCAATCGGCATGGACCGTCGATCGTCTTGCCGAGGGGAACCGTACCGGGCCCCACCATGTACCCTCACACGGCCCACGACGCTCCTCGCATGGGGTATATATATATCAGAACTGATAAAACTCATGGTGGCTACTGAAATATCATATCAAGAGGAATCGGGTTTTTTAAATAATGCATAATTTCATGAAACAACCACGGTCCTCAAATCCAGAAAACATCAAGTAATGAATAAGTATAACTGCATGAATCAATACATATATATTAGCATCCCACTCCACTTATATATATATATAACAGCGTCCCACTCCACTGTTATATATACTTAGGAGTAACAATATCAGAGAACATCATATGAAATCCAAGAATGTAACATATGCAGCATGAAACAGTAATATGAGCATATAAAGGAAAACATCTATTTAACTGCCACAAGTTAATAAATATTTTATGCGGTTCCTGATTTCCTCCGAAATCAGATGCAACATCATAAACAGGTGAACATGTAGCTATAACAAGGTATGCGTCACCATGTCGGTATAGCAAGAAATGCGTGTCCATATGTAAGTATGTATGATTTCAAAGTAGCTGTAGCAAGATATGTGTCTATACTTATCCATACATTGTAATACCCTCCAGGTATATGTATGTATGTAAGATGTACATGTAGCTATATCTCATATGTGTATATACCTATCACTAATGGCACACTACCATATAGGTATACAGATAACTAGTATGTAAGCATGTCAATGCATATGTGTAAGCATGTAGGTATACAGGTATGCTATAAGTCATATGTATAAAGAAATATGAATCAATGTCTCGATGTCCCTAACCAGCAATATCATATCTATAAGGGTGTTGTGCGTGTCATGGAAATTATTGACGGTGTATGTGGCATACAATCAGTGCTCGTGCAATATAAACCGTCAATAATAGTGCAGTGCCTTAAGGATACTAGTCCAAGCACAAAAATAACTAAGCAGTAATGTGTATGCGCAACTCTATATATATGCAATAGAATATGCGACAAAACATAACATCTCTAGCCCAGACGCATAACGCCATGCGGGCGATTCCCCTGTAGATGTTAAATCTACTCACCAACCGTCCTGGCTAAGTGAAGCCAACCACCTGTTTCCCCTTCTTCGCAGCCTCCGAAGTCCTCACCTGCGAACCTAAAACATAACATGACAATGCAAATATATATTAGTAAACGACCAAAAACATGTACAAACTACGTTTTACCGACACACCAACTCCAAACCTACTCCCTAGTGTTCGTATTGTGGCTAACGTACGTAGCGACACGACAAAACCAACCCAAGAGCAAAACCAGCACGAAGTGTACGGACTGTGTCGGATAACGTATCGAGCGTAGTCGTATCACTAGAAACTACCTATGTGATCCTAGATTTTGCATACAGAGAAAACTCAACAACTAAACAAGACCAAACATACCTAGCAGACACCTACCCACAAAACCCAAACCCAAAACTCCACCACAATTCTGGCGTCGCCGGAAATCTCCTTATCGTCGCCGGCCATGGTCCGAGGAGGGGGTCTCGTGCTCCAGGTGATGTCCTATAGTCTCTAGTACAACACAACTACATTGTTTGGTTTTCTAGTATTTTCTCGGGGTCACAGCAGGTCACAGATATCACAAAACGACACAAAAAATACGATATTATGCACAAAACTTAACTTTACACTATCTAAACTGAAACTAAAAGTCTACACAACACAAAAACAAAATAAAAAACAGATAGGGATCATTACATAACCAAAAGAACTCCAAGATCCAAGCTATCCAAGCTCCTAGGCATCCAAGAGGTAAATCCAAGCAAAAGGTGTGATTTTGGTGAGATTTTGTAAAGTTGTGATGGATTTTGTGTGAACAAGTGATGAGTGTTCAGTTAAGAGTTGAGGGAGATAGAGAAATAATGCTTAAGGGAATAAGTGTAAGAGAATAGAAAAAGAAACGATAAAGAGAAAGAGAGAGGTGAGTGCACCTTGCATTAATTCTCCCATTAATGCATTCACACACCATCATTAGTCACCATGCCACCTTTCTCTTCCAAAAGAAATATCTCTCTCTCACACAACAATAACCTAGAAGATAAAGGCTAGGTTAAAGCAAAAAAATAGATTAAAGCAAAGGATTAGAATTAGGGTTAAGTGTCATGGTCACTAATACTAGATTAGCACAAACCAACCCTCACATTTACGTGCACACGTGCGTGCATGCTCGTAACAAATAATATTAAAATAATAATTAAATGTTACAAAATATGAGGAACCCGAATTGGTAAACTTTTTACAGTAAACCCGCATTACCGTCTAAATTAACTCTAACCGAAATCTAAGACGTTACATATATGCCCTAAAGGCAATTATTGTATCATACTGGATAGTTCATTACATATTGGAAGCTTGGGATATTCACAGTTATAATAACAGTCTTGCTCATAATGGTAGTATGTTACTTGGTTTGATTCTACCCCAATATGTGCATGTGTTTCTTTTAGCATATCGCTTATACATATTGCAAGAGCCCTTAGGATCTTGTTTGACTACCAGCGTTGTGATGGCAGTCACACTAGTGAGGTTGGGTGGTCTATAAGCACATCCTTATACAGGTCCCTAGTCGTAGGATTATCGAGACGGGGCATCGATACTCCAGAGTAGACTAGTGTATACGCTTCTCATCCCAGCAGGGGAGATGGTCTGTCCCACAGCCATTAGTACATCGTACTGGAGATAGTATACAGGTGCTCATTGGGTTATGAGTTACACTTAACGGACTCGTTAGGAACTGCTGGTTGGTAGTATACCTATCGTCAGGTAGCAGTTCCCAGGTAGCATGGGTACAGGTTAGTCCATTGACTTGACATCACTATTCGTCTCGAGTGTGTTCCCACTGTACTTAGATTACTGCCCTACCACGGCTCAAAGGAGTCGTACAAACAGGTAGTAGTTGGGTGCAGTCCCGAAGCACTTGGAGGCAGTAGTGGTTCGATAGGATTCATCTCTCCTAGTATTAAGGGTTGATATCACGCTTTTTTCGGAAAGCCATTACACAAAGTCCCTGCCCAGGGCAAGCGAGATTTACTTGTAGGTACTCCAGTAGTTTCTCAAGGTGTATTGGGCTCTACCCCGGCATGACTTATTGCACTATTAGGGGTCTGACGTTTACCATCCCCCTAGGCCCGATATGTGAGTATCTTAGACGAACAGACCGGACTGTACGGATATTGTCACAGATAAGCTCAGTAGGAGTTCGGATGAGTTTGCTCATCGGCCTTCTTATCGACAGATACCTGGGTAGCTGTTACGTGCAGCTAGTACCACTGACGGGCTTATGGTTAAACCCACTGTCAGTGTACTGTCGAGTCTTTAGAATCCCACACAAAGGGTTTCCCTGCTTCAGGAAAAATGATGTAGAGGTCGTATGGTTTTACGGAAGGGTTCCGATAACATACGTGTACTGGCTGCACGGATGTTGTTCGGGCGGATAATACTAGTGGGTTTTAGTTTAAGCCGGATCCTACTATTATATTGTTGGATTATTATTATCTCATTGTATTCATATTTTTTGGAATACGAATACGGTTATGTATATACTGTGAGGGCATTCTTGTAATTTCACAAGAGATGTTTCTAGAAGGGGACACCTCACTATTTGATTTATCTATTTTGAAAAATAGGTTAGTAAGGTGGAAATTGGAGATATTTGAGGTATGGGTGAAAGCATGGCTAATTCTTTTGTTTATTCATTTGGCTTCACTATTCAAGCATGGTTGATTATTTTCTATGGAAAATAATCCATGCTTCATCATTGTAAACACTTAGCCATTCTCTCATCCTTCATAAGACCTAGCTCATTTTGCAAATTCTCTTTCTTTCTCCATTTTTTCTCCTCCTTCTTCCTCAAAGACCCTAACCCTCACATGAGTTGTGAAACCTATGGTCTCATGAGATAAAATACTCCATTAGACACTCTACATCTTCTAAGCTATCTAACTTAGCAAACTAAGTACCTTAGTTACCTCGATTTAGAGGTTGGAGCTTGAGGTATAGACTCTCGGGTGGATCATCTTCGACACGAGGAGGCCGACGATCAAGCGTGATCCGATCTTCAAGGAGCTAAAGAGGAGGAGAAGACCAAGACCCGAAGGACTTGTTAACAAGGAGGTATAAAATCCTAACCGAGTAGCTAGAACCTCCTAGTAGTTTTAGCTAGTTAAGGTTTCTGTTAAGATCCTGGAGTTTGGTCGGTGTTGCGAAGCTTGAAAAAATTGCTTTTTGTAAATTCCGCCTCTCCGCGAACCCGAGGGGTCTGCCACATCGACTTACAGTGGTATCAGAGCCTACTTAAACCTTAACTAGAAGTTTAGACGATGTATAAAGTTTCGAAACCGAAACGACTCCGAAACGTTTAAACTTAAATCCAAGTTTCCGTCGAATTTAAAAAGTCTTCTAAAAAAATTTTAAATAAGTGCAGAAGGCTACTCATGATGTAACTAGAACAACATAGAAAAACAAGACAAAATTTCAAAACTTTGGCCGGCCAAACATGCTATTTTCCTGGCCTGGCCGGTTTTAATTGTGAGTTTGGTTTTGTATTTTATGTGGTGTTCTGATCTCTTGGATGTAGGTTTTAAGGTGTTTTTTTATTTTGTCCAGATTTCATATTCTGTTATCTTTGTGTTGGGGCAATTTGAAGTGTTTCGAAATCACAATTTTAACATCGTTTATTCGTTTCAGTTTATATATGTGTTGCTAAACGTCCGCTAATTGCTATACGTTGATTAGTTGGGGTTGCACATATCCGTATCTTATGATGGTTTGTGTATATGAAGTATTGGACCGTCGTGGATGAATAGCCGGGGATGTGAAAAGAGTGTTTTCTTTTCTTTCATTCATGTAATTTGTAAATGTGATGTAATATTATTTTTGCAGGGCACATCCGGGTTGAGGTTGTAGCCACCGTTGTATTATTTCATTTACTTTTTCTTGCACCTAGAATAGACCCAAGGTGGGGTGCACAAACTACCGGGTTCTTAAAGTGCCGAGTGGCCTACTCATTTTATTGAGGGAGGTTGCTTCACTTCGGGAATTTGGCGGGTAGTTTGCTGCACCCGTAAGGGTCAAGGGTAGGGTTTGGTTATTCATCACGACCGTGGAATCCGTCTTTCGTTCTAGGCTAAAAAGAAACACGGAATTCCTAGTATACCCAATATATTCATCTGTGATCTGGAATGCCTATTATTGCGTGAGACAAATGGCTATATATATATATATATATATATATATATATATATATATATAAATGTTGCTTATTTTTTGCACCCGCGCTAGTCCAGCCCCCGCTCTGCCGTTAGTTAAGTAACCTAACGGTGCATGACGGGGCCCCGTAGCGAATGGTATAAGCGTACGTTCTATTTTCGTTTCTTTTTTGCAATGATAGGGTTAAATGATGGGACCACATTAATATTGATTAATGCAAGGAAAACAAACCAAAGTTTAAATCGTTGGAACAATTTCAAAACCACTAGGTTTTCTTGAAAAAAAAACTTTTAAATGCGGACCCTAAACCACTCCTTTTAAAAGCTATCATGGTTCCTTCGACTATATCAAGTTCATTACGTTCACGGTTTCGCCAAAACCATCAATATCCCTCCGTCATTTCAAATAGGTATTCAGTAGTATTCAAGATATGTATTTTGACCTTCACCAAGGTATGGTAATTGGTAGCTGCTGGATATTTATCTATAGCATAGATAGATGCGTTGATTTGGAATAGTCGTACAGCTATTTTGGCCTTCGTCAAGGGTTTGTATGAGTGGATTCAAATTAACCTGGATAATGACGGGTAGAACTTGACTTGCATCTTATGATATGTTGACCTTCGTCAAGGTCATAAGCGCCTGGGGCAAAAATCCACATCGGGAGTTTCTAAGGAAAATGAAACTTGCTAGTGTTGCATACCATTTGGAGTATGATGATTTTGGTAGGATTCCCTCAAGGTTGTCACACGATGATATTTGGATCCCGATCCTAATGTGAGTATCTGCTACTCTTCGGGATATTTTTCACTAAACAATCAATACTATAAACCAAGTAGGTGCCTAGAACGGTGTTAGTGGGGCTATGCCTCCAGGGAAAAGAGCTTATGTAATTAAGGAACTTCGCGAAAGTATTGGAAAACCTCCCTCGAAGTACCAACACTAGCCTGGCCGAAAGGTTAAGCAAGAATTGTAGGGTGAGATTAATCCTGATTAATTCTTCTTTTATGGTTTGAAGGAGGATTCGAGGAACAGTACATCCTGTTTAGATAAATTAATAACCAATCTAAATTTGCAAGAGTATCATGCTAAGTGTTTCTTTTCTCTCTTCTAACAGCAGCGACCAAAATGACCGGTATTAAATTACTACTAGATAATAATAAATTGAACTGGGTCAAACTATTATGATTGGCTAAGGAATGTCCAGATGGCCATTACCTATGACAAGCTGAGCTACCTCCTTACCACCAAAGGCCCCGCCGTCTCAGGTCCAGATTCCATTATCACGGATGTTGAAATCCGTAAGACATGGGAAAAAGACAGTGCGAGAGCCAAGTGCCTCGTGTTAGACTCAATGGATTATGAACACCAGAGGCGGCATGAGAAGATAGACTTATTTCTATCTTCCTCCATACGAAGGATTTATATGGAGAGCAATCTCATATGGCAAGATATGAGACCTCGAAGAAATTGTTTCAAGCGAGGTTGGCTATCGGGTCATCTGTAAGGGACCACGTCCTTACGATGATTAGTTATATTGAAGAGCTCGCGGACCTTGGGACCACGTTGGAGAAAGAGTTATATACTGACTTGATTCTACAGTCCCTCCTCTCCACCTACGCCCAGTTTATCTTGAATTTCAACATTCAAGGGAAGGAAGTTTCACTTCCAGAACTCCTCAACATGTTGAGGAGCGCTATGGGCACCCTGCAAAAATCAAGAGAGACACCCACTCTGCTTATTGGGGAATCTTCCTCTTCTACATACAAAGTAAAAGCCAAGGGAGAGAAGAAGAAGGCCTCCACTAAACCGATAGGCGGTGTTAATACGGTAGAGGGAAAGGGCAGGGCAAAAGTTTCGGGGCTAACAGTAGAGAAGGAGGAATGTTTCTATTGTCACAGGAAAGGGCATTGGAAGAAGGACTGCAGGGCTTGGAAATCCATAAACCAGGATTCGAAGCACATTGTGGCTTCGGCTTCAGGTGTGTTTATGATTGAAAACTGTCTGTCAATTAACTATACTTCCTAGATACTAGATACCGGATCAGAATCTCATATATGTAATTCATTATAAGCTCTGAGAAACCGTAGAGTTATCAAGGCAAGTGATATGACTCTCAGGGTTGACGGAATGAGCGTAGATGTTGTATCCGTAGGGGAATATCACCTAGGATTGACAAGTTGGCAGATTTTGATTTTGCATAACTGTTTGTGTGTACCTAGTCTGGTTTGTAATATCATTTCTGTATCTTTATTTCTAAAGAAGGTTATGATTTTACATTTGTAAGCAATGTGGTCCACATCCACCTTAATCAAAATTTGATTGGGTTAGGTACACTAGATAATGGTATATACGTATTAAATCAAGCTCAGGTTTTCAACGTCCAAAACACACTTAAAAGAAAGTCTCCAGAATTAAATCAGGCTTTCTTATGGTATTGTAGACTGGGTCGCATCAATGAAACATGGTTGACGAAGTTATATAAAGAGGGATATTTGGATCCGTTCGAATATCAGTCTTATGCAACTTGTTAATCATGTCTCAAAGGAAAGATGAAAAGACTTCATTCATTGGACACGGGGTAAGAGCCAACGAGCTCTTGGGACTCATACACAGTGACGTGTGTGGTCCAATGTCTATACATGCAAGAAGTGGTTATTCATATTTCATTACTTTTACGGATGATTTCTCAAGATATGGACATGTATTCATGATGAAACATAAATCCAAGGCCTTTGAGAAATTCTGGGAATACAAGAATGAAGTTGAAAAACAAACCGGCAAAAGTATCAAGACACTTAGATCGGATCGAGGTGGTGAATACTTAAGTGCCGGGTTCCCAGATTACTTAAAAGAGAATGGAATTCTCTCTCAGCTTACTCCTCCTTACACACCTTAACACAACGGTGTATCGGAAAGGCGGAATCAAACCTTATTGGATATGGTACGTTCCATGATGAGTAACGCTGAGTTACCGCGATCCTTCTAGGATTATGCACTAGAATAAGCTGCATATCTTTTGGACAAGGTTCCTACTAAGTCAGTGCCTACCACACCATATCAGATGTGGAGTGGGAAGAAACCCTATCTTAAGTATCTAAAGATATGGGGATGTCCAGCTTTTGTAAAAAAAGCAGCATGCGGACAAACTCGAGGCACGCTCAGTACTATGTAAGTTCATGGGATACCCAAAGAACTCCAGGGGGTATCTTTTCTATTACGCGGAGGAACAAAAGGTCTATGTTTCTCGGCATGCCCACTTTTTGGAAACTCAATTTTTTGAAAAAGAAATAAGTGAGAGCGCAATAGAACTGGAAGAAATTCTAGAACCACAAACTATTACTGAAAGTATGGTGGAACCAGAAGTTTCGAAAGAACTAGACATCCCTGCGCCACTCTGTAGGACTAGTAGGCAGTCTCATCCGTCCGAGAGATACTATGGTTTTCTCATAGATGGGGATAGAGAGGATTGCATCATCGACGATAATGAGCCAACTAGATTCTAGCAAGCCATTAGGAGCAGAGACTCGGTAAAATGGACGAATGCAATGCGGACCGAAATGGAGTCCATGTACACCAAACAAGTATAGGCTTTGGACATTTCTCCTGAAGGGGTAAAACCCGTAGGCTGCAAATGGATCTTCAGAAAGAAGATTGGTGTAGATGGACAAGTTGAAACCTACAAGGCTAGACTTGTTACAAAAGGATTTTTTCAAAGACCTGGTTTGGACTATGATGAAACATTTTCTCCAGTGGCTATGCTCAAATCCATTTGGATCCTTCTTGCCATTGTTGCCTTCCACGATTATGAAATTTGGCAGATGGACATAAAGACCGCTTTTCTGAATGGAAATTTAGAAGAGTGTGTCTATATGGATCAGCCGGGGGGTTTCATAGAGAGTGGGAGTAACGGAAGAGTGTGCAAATTGCTTAAATCCATTTATAGATTAAGGCAGGCATCACAAAGTTGGAACATCTGTTTTGATGAGACGGTCAAGAAATTCGACTTTAACAAAAATCCAGATGTACCATGCATTTATAGTAAAATTGTAGCGAGAACTATGGTATTCCTCATTTTGTACATGGATGACATTCTCCTGATAGAAAATGGCATTCCTATACTACAATCAGTCAAAGAATTCTTGACACAAAGGTTCTCCATGAAGTACCTGGGTGATGCCTCCTACATTCTGGGGATCTAGATCTATCGTGGTAGATCTAAATGAATGTTGGGACTTTTACAGTCATGGTACATTGTCACCATACTGAAAAGATTTAGTATGGAAGATTCAAAGCGCGGTAACCTACCGGCTTGTCACGGAATCACCCTCTCCAAAGAGATGTCTCCCAAGACTGATTTGGAAAGGGATCGCATGACTATTATACCCTACGCTTCTGCGATAGGCTCTATAATGTATACGATGTTGTGTACCAGACCAGATGTAGCTTACGCACTGAGCATTATAAGCAGGTATTAGTCAAACCCAGGGGAGAAGCACTGAACTGCAGTGAAGAACATTCTCAAGTACCAACGAAGGACTAAGGAGATGTTCTTGGTGTACGGCAAAGAAGACCTCCAGGTCGAGGCCTTCGCCGACTCCAGCTTCCAAAGTGACAAGAATGACTCCAGGTCCATGTCGGGTTATGTCTTTACCCTCAATGGAGGGACGGTTTGTTGGAAGAGCTCCAAGCAGGACACTGTTGCTGACTTGACGATGGAAGCGGAGTATATCGCTGCATGTGACACCGTGAAAGAAGCAGTCTGGATCAGGAAGTTCGTGATAGAGCTTTAGGTGGTTACATCCATTGTTGATCCAATACCGCGGTATTGTGACAACAACGGTGCTATAGTTTTAGCGAAGGAACCAAAGTCCCATCAGAAGTCCAAACACATCTTGAGATGGTTCCACCTGATCAGGGAGATCATTGATTGATAGGAGATCGAGGTGCGGAGAGTAGAGACAGAGAACAACGCTACAGATCCACTCACAAAGGCCATCCCTCAGACACAATTCGAGAGGCTAATCGAGATGATAGGTCTGCGATATGCCAATACATGGCCTTAGTGCAAGTGGGAGATTGTTAGTGATATATGCCCTAGAGGCCATTATTGTATCATACTGGATTGTATATTACATATTGGAAGCTTAGGATATTCACAGTTATAATAACAGACTTGCTCAAAATGGTAGTATGCAACTTGGTTTGATTCTACCTCAATATGTGCATGTGTTTCTTTTAACATATCACTTATACAGGTTCCTAATCGTAGGATTATCGAGACAGGGCATCGATACTCCAGAGTAGACTAGTGTATACGCTTCTTATCCCAGCAGGGGAGATAGTCTGTCCTACAGCTATTAGTACGTCATACTGGAGATAGTATCAGGTGCTCATTGGGTTATGAGTTACACTGGACGGACCCATTGGGAACTGCTGGTTAGTATTATAACTATCGTCAGGTAGCAGTTCCTGGGTGGCATGGGTACAGGTTAGTCCGTTACTTGACATCACTATTCATCTTGAGTGTGTTCCTACTGTACTTAGATTACTACCCTACCATGGCTTAAAAGAGTTGTGGAAACAGGTAGTAGTTGGTTGCAGTCCCGAAGCACTTGGAGGCAGTAATGGTTAGATAGGATTCGTCTCTCCCGGTATTGGGGGTTGATATCGCACTGTGTTCGGAAAGCCATTACACAAAATCCCTAGCCAGGACAAGCGAGATTTACTGGTAGGTACCCCAGTAGTTTCTCAGGGTGTATTGGGCTCTACCCTGGCACGACTTATTGCGCTATTAGGGGTCTGACGTTTACCATCCCCCTAAACCCGATATGCGAGTATCTTACACGAACAGACCGGACTGAATGGAGATTGTCACAGATAGGCTCAGTACGAGTTCAGATGAGTTTGCTCATCAGCCTTCTTATCGACAGATACCTGGGTATTCCTTACGTGCATCTAATACCGCTGACGGACTTGTGGTTAAACCCACTGCTAGCGTACTGTCGAGTATTTAGAGTCCCACACAGAGGGTTTCCCTACTTCAGGCAAAACGATGTAGAGGTTGTATGGTTTTACAGCAGGGTTCCGATCACATACGTGTACCGGCTGCACGGATGTTGTTCGGGCGGATAACACTAGTGGGCTTTAGTTTAAGCCGGATCCTAGTATTATATTATTGGATTATTATTATCTCATTGCATTCATATTTTTCGGAATACGAATATGGGTATGTATATACGGTGAGGGCATTCTTGTAATTTCATAAGAAATGTTTCTAGAAGGGGACACCACATTATTTGATTTATCTATTTTGAAAAATAGATTAGTCAGGTGGAAATTGGAGATATTTGAGGCATGGATGAAAGCATGGCTAATTCTTTTGTTTATTCATTTGGCTTCACTATTCAAGCATGGTTGATTATTTTCTATGGAAAATAATCCTTGCTTGATCATTGCAAACACTTAGCCATTCTCTCATCCTTCACAAGACCTAGCTCGTTTTGCAACTTCTCTTTCTCTCTTCATTTTTTCTCCTCCTTCTTCCTCAAAGACCCTAACCCTCACATGAGTTGTGAACCCTAGTGTCTCATAAGATAAAATACTCCATTAGACACTCTACATTTTCTAAACTACCTAGTTTAGCAAACTAGGTATCTTAGTTACCTCGGTTTAGATGTTGGATCTTGAGGTATAGACTCTCGGGTGGATCATCTTCGACACGAGAAGGCCGACAATCAAGTGCGATCCGATCTTCGAGGAGCTAAAGAAGAGGAGGAGAAGACCAAGACCCGAAGGACTTGTTAACAAGGAGGTATAAAATCATAACCGGGTGGTTAGAACCTCCTAGTAGTTTTAGCTAGTTAAGGTTTCTGTTCAGATCCTGGAGTTTAGTCGATGTTGCGAAGCTTGAAAAAATCATTTTTTTGTAAATTCCGCCTCTCCGCGAACCTGTGGGGTGCGCGATATCGACTTACATCATACACCTATGTTCTATGTATCATCTACCATGATACAGATCCATTTATATATAAATACATATATCATATATATATATATATATATAAAGAGAAGAAAATCTGTAACGACTCTGAATTTAATGTACGGAATTTTTCAGAAATGAGTTATACAGCCTGAGTTTGAGTTATAAGCAAATTTTGTTAAATAACAGCAAAAAATAACTTGTAGCTTACTGGTAAAGTCCTTGCACTGCTGTGACGTAGCCCCTGTGTTCGATCCCCATCAGACACATTAATTTTTTCTGATTTATTTTTTTAACTTTTTGGTAGCCCAAAAGTTTACATGTGCAATACACACAAAAAATGAAAAATCAGAAAAAATGAAACATGTGCAAAAGGGTGTTAACACTGGCGTGAACACGTGGCACCAATCCGACGGCCCCGCCCCCTCAAACGACTAGCGAATATTGCAATTCGGTTGGTACCAACGGTCGACCTAAGCCCAATAAGGCCCGGGCTTTGCACACTCGACCTTTCCCCTACCCCTTACTCCTCTGCACTGAGCAATCAAACAGAGACCCTTCAATTCCCCATTTATCATCATTTTAATGCATTTTAATTCACCATTTTAATTCCAAAACCCTAATTCCACACTATAAATACTACTGCATACTCTAGCCCTTCATCATTCTGAAATTCCTAGACAAAACTCTCAAAATTTTCTAAGTACAAGTGGAGTTAGCAAACGGTTAACTTCCGGCGAAGAATCGAAGCAATTCCGGAGTTCCCACGACACCACGACGACAACCCTCTCTTCTCCTACCTTCCCTTAACCAAATAACTTGTAAGTCCCTCCCAACCTTCCTTTCTATTTCTTGAATTTCTTTTTAATCAAAATAGGTAAAAAGTGGAGTTATTACCGATATTTCTTTTTCTAAAACATATAACTCTATTTTTCTTTATCTTTTGATCAAACAAATTGTATTATTTCACATACAAGCTTAATACTCATGTCTAGAATAAATTTTATCCAAGAACTTTTTTTAAAACAATCACAATTTAACTTTTAAATAAAATACCATGAACTTTAAATAACACATCTTTTCGTATTTTGTTAAAACATACCTTTAGAAAACTTCATGGGGTAATGACTTACCCCTCACATACACACATAGTTCCATAGAATGATATATCCTTGTATGAATTTTTGTTACGAATACCATATTACAAGAAAATACCATTTACTATAAAAACGGTTTTCTTTTAAATTGTATTTTAAATTTCATTGCAAATAAGCCTCCACAACCCTCTTTAGGGGACCCACTATTGGATGGTGTGGATTATCGCACATCTTTGGGCTAGTAGAGAGATATGCAGACCTCCTCATGGAGCATTCGGTCTCGAAAGGTTTTTAATACGATTTTTCAGAAAACGAATTTTTCACTTAATTAAAAATTTAATTTTTAATAATTATATAAATATTACAAATCCATATATTTTCAAAATATAATAACCTTATATTTTGTACAATGAAAAATTACAAGTTTCATCAAAATACCATCAAGATACCAATAAAAGACAAGTTTTACAATAAACTACCATGAACATTCCGAGCTAAGCTATTATCACTAAAATACCTCAACTCCTTAAAATTCATATTCATTAAAACCCTAAATAATATAAATAAATTCTCAAGATTTATTTTGAAATTTTATTAAAAATATTTTTCATAAACCCCTTCGAGTTATATAAAACAATATTTAAGGACTTTAGTAAATATAGGTTTAAGCAGGATCAATTCTCTTAAGCCCCAAGGAGCCGGAGAAAGTGGGTGATGCCTATTTAAGGTAGAAAACTTAACGGAGTTATCAATGGTAATTGTCTTGGAAAAAGACACAAATCCTGCCGTCCATGTGCAGCAGTTACCGATGACTCCCGCACCTAATTCAGGATCTAAATCAGTTACAAGTGTCTGACTCAAGTCTGAGTCTAAACTCAAATAAGAGTCCAATTCAAACATGAATCCAAAGTCTAACATGTATACTTGAACTTAAACATGAATACTTGAATTTAAACTTCAATATCAAACCTGAATACATGACTTGACTTGATCGAACCATGGCTATAACTTGACATGACTGCAAGATTACATCCTGAACCTAACTACTTGAACAACTTGTATTCATGGTTTCGGCAAGACTTGTAACTGTAATCTATAAAACACATTACGCGGGGATAACGGGGTAGATTGGTACGGAACGTATTAACGTGGCACGAGATGGTCACTAAAAGACACCTACATGAACTCCCGTGCCGTTGTCCCGTGGGTTCTGACGGGGCCTTGTACTATATGTTACCATAGTCCACGGGGTAAGATGGACTCCTCTCGTATACACAAATACTTTCTGTACCAAGCTACAAACAATTACGTTAGAATAACAAGCTTATACCTGTACAACTTACCAGTTCAATTCTCATTACTTGTTCTATTCCATTCTTTCTTTTGGGACTTACCGAGCGCTAGTTCGCTGATGACATTCTTGTGTATTTTCTCTCTTCGGATTGTTCATCAGGAGGACCGGACTCTCAAGAGATCGAGCCTAGTCAAAAGGACGTGGACCAGCTCACTGCCCAGCAAGACTACTGGCTTTCCTTGTACTTACTTTTATTTTGTATGCCACTATTTAGGCATTGCTTTATATCATTATATCTTTCCTTCTCAAAGCAGTTATATTGTAAAGATGAATGTTAATAAAAGTTATTGTTTATTTTATATCTCTTGTCATTTCTTGTGCATTATATATATTGCTTAATTACGCTTAACGTATTTATTTCTTAGTAAATACGTTGCGGTCTTCCATGTCTCCGCTTCCGTATACTGGGAAGCGGGGCGTGACAAAATCTAAAGTGAGCATTTATATTAGATAAAATATATAATTATATCAAATATAAATATATATCAAATTATTAAATCAACATTTGATTCAATAATCCGGTTATATCATATATAACTGACTAATATCTTATATATATGTATATCAAATTATTAAACAACACTTGATTCAATAATCCGGTTATATCACATATAACCGTCTAATATTCAATATTCGATATTAAATAAACACATGATTCAATAATCCGGTCATATCATATATAACCGGCCAATATCAAATATATATACATAAATCAAATTATTGAATCAACACTTGATTCAATAATCCGGTTATATCACATATAACCTAACCGATATCAAATATCGCTAGATTAGAACACGGTATCACATACTCATATTTAATCAAGCTCCAGCACATATCTCCATATGTGTCCTACTTCGTTTCGCTTGAGCTAGGAAACTTCTATGTGGGACTCTAAAGACTCGTCAATACGCCAGCAGTAGGTAGTGATCACATCACATACCCACAAGCCGTCAGCGGTATTAGCTGGACGTAACGGCTATCCAGATATTGAGTGAATAGAAAATCAACAAGCAAACTTGTCCAAACTCCTGTAAAGCCTATAAGCAATACTTACCGTACATTCCGGTCTCTCCGCATATCAAGTCTGGGGGTGAAATCGTCAGACCCTAGTAACTTGATAAGTCATGCCGATGTGTCGCCTATAACCTTTCGAGAAACTACTGATAACACTTACCAGTAAATCCCATCAGCCATGGCCAGGGACTTAATGTTATAGCTAATCGAGTATAGCGCAACATCAACTCCCAATACCGAGAGAGACGAAACCCCTCCTATCGCTCACTGCCTCCATATGACTCGGGACTATACCCAAAATCCATCTGTTTGCATGACTCCTTTGATCCGTAGTAGGGAGGAAATCAAAGCACTGTGAAAACCACACAAGACACTATGACGATCTCGGGTCTACAGACTAATATGTACAAGCGTTACCAGAGAACTACTATCTGACGATAGGTATGGTACCATCTAGGAGTTCTCGGCGAGTCCTATTCGGTGTACCTATTCTCTAATGAGCACTTGTGCATAATCTTTGATGTCAAACACCAATGGTTATGGGATCAACCATCGCCCCATACAGGGTCAAAAAACGTATACACCAGTCTACTCTGGAATATCGATGCCCAGTCTCGATACTCTCTCGACTAGGAACTGTTAAAGGATGTGCTTATGGACTACACAAGCCCCTCTAGTATGATCTGCATCATAGTCCTGATAGTCAAGCTTACATCCTAAGGGCTTTATCAACATGTAACAGAGAAATGGTATAATAATACAAGTGTACATATTAAGATAAAGAGCAACCAGATACCATACTATCATGTCGAGCAAGAAAGTCCTCTATATATATGTCCAAGCTGTAACGCCTTGAAAATTTATTTAGGTTATTTTCGCGTTAATTAGCGATAATGGGTGTTTTTCATAAAACCTCGTTAATAATTAATTTCCACATAGATAGGAATAAATCTATTTTTAATTGTGAAAATATGTAATATATATATATATATAATTGTGTTTTATTATATAGCATTTAATTTATTGTTCACATAATTATCTAATTTTCTTAACTATTATTTTCTAAGCAAAAATTTTAGTTTAGCATGCACAACCCAATAATTACCCTAGGTTAATATTGTAACATGTCTTCATTTTAATTTCCCTCTTGGTTCTCTATTTTCCTTTTTAAAAAACCAAAACAAATAAAGAAAATAAGAAAATAAATGAAAAAGAGAGGCATGGGGCATTAAATAAGCATGGGGGGGCTTGACTTTTGCCACACTCTCTGTCTCTCTCTCCCTCACTCCCTCCTTGCTCCAGCAGCAGCCCCAGCAGCAGCAGCCCCTCCCCTTCATTTCTTCTTCTTCTCTAAAAATTCAAACCTCCATCTCCATTAAAAATCCCTCTTTTCATCACAAAACCTCATGTTAAACACCCCAAAACACTTCCTTATTGGTTCTTGAGGCAAGTTTTTGCTTTTGAAGGCAAGGTCAGCAAGTTTGAGCCATCACTAGACCATCTTGAGGTATAAAGCTTACCTTAATTCCCTTTTTGCTAAACTTTTAGTTTATTTAGCTTAAAGTAGTATTTAAGTGGGTTTTAGTGCTAATTATGTGGTTTAAGTGGAGATTAGGCCAAGTTAAGGTTTTTATAGCTTGAGTAGCTTAATAAAGTGTTGTTGGTGTCTTATAATCCAAGTCTTTTCGCCAGTTTTCACTTAAATACCCTAATGTCGCTAATTAGTGTTTTAAAACGTTTTCAAATCAAGTTTTAGGATACGGAGTATCTGCTATTACCGTGGTGGTTTTTAAAACAAACAAACATGTACATTAGACTATAAATTGTGTTAGGAGTGTAGTATAGAAACCTGGACCATTTTCACCCAATCTGACCCGGTGACACCCCCCTCGTGGCCGGCCCAATTTTGGTGTAAGACGTTGAAACTTTGCAGGTAGTTGTCTGTAGGTACTATAAGAGGTTTGGTCTTGCTTGTTTTTCTTGTTTTGCTCCAGGTAAAATCTGGGACCAAATACCTATAATTAAAGTAGTGTGACTGGTGCTACGCTCCGAGTCTGGGTTTAGTGGTTGTTGTATAAGAAGCCAATCGGGGTATTTTCTGGGTTTAGCACACATGTTCTGGTATTTCGAGTGCACACGCGCTTAGCTTGTGACGCTAGTTCTTGTATAGTCTTGATATCGCGTTTTGCAGGATATTAGTCTTATGTGTGTTGCATTGTGTGATTCTAGGATCGATCGCGGAGACATCGGACGCGGCACGGAAAGGGAAAGCAGTGATTGGACCAGGCTAGCTGAGGCATTCCGGTGAGTAGATGTATACATCTACGGAGGAATCGTTTGGATGGCACAAAACGCCCGATAGTTAGAATTTCGTTTAGTACTTACACTTATGCGTAGCTCCTAGTTAATCATCCTGTTGCATTGCATCATTTATCATATGTATACACACTGTGATAGTACCTCATATGACACTCGCACTATTACCATTGGTTTATGCTGCACGGGCACTATTCATGTGGACACACACGCCTTGGTAATTGCTATGCCACTGTTCCTTGATAAAAATCAGGAAATACCTCAATGAGGTATCACGTGCTCACACGTGACCAAGGGTCACGTATTGACACGTGATAGTTTCCTAAGATCTCCACTTTATAGAATTAAATTCTAAATCAAACAAAGTGTAAACAAAACGGCTAAGGAAAGACCCCAAAGGGGCATCACGTGCTCACACGTGACTAAGGGTCACGTGCTGACACGTGATGGTCCTTTAGCCCAGTTAAAAGACAGAATTAAATTCTGAATGAAAGAGGGTCACGTGCCAACACGTGATAGGTCCCTCAGCTTTCTAACTGATAGAATTAAATTATATTTCAATAGTCAAACGTTGGGATCACGTGCCAACACATGATGGGCTTTAAAAGCCTTATAAGTTAATAGAATTGAATTCTAATTAAGGGAAATCAAAGACCCTAACTGGGAAAGTATTTCTTTAAATCTTTCCAAACAAAAAGGATTATGCTCTGTAAATTGGAGCACCGTTGGATTAAAATCCAATGGTGATTAAAAATCACCAATTTATGGAAAGATTGTATACAAGGAAAGATCTCCCTAAATTTCACCAAAAATAACAAACAGAAAATCTTCTTGATTAAAAATCCAATGGTGAATATAATTCACTGAGTGATCTAAAAGATCATGTTAGTTACAAAATCAAACAAAATCTTTGAATGAAAGATTTACTAAACAAATTGATTCTTTTCCTTCTCTTATAAATAGGAGCCAAGAAGAGAAGAGAAAAAAGAGAATTTTGGAGATCTTGAAATTTTCTGAAGGAAAATAGCAGAGAGAAAAGAAAGGAGAATTCAATTCTCAAGAAAAGAAACCGTAGGTGAGAAAAAGGAAAGGGATCAAAGCTTCATAAAACAGAAAAAGAGAATTTAATTCTCAATCTAAGAGTTTAACTCTTCTGCAAAAGAACTTTGTTCTTTCTCTGGTTGAAGATCTACAGAAGCAAATCTCCCCACAGGTTGAGAATTTAATTCTCATCGAGGAGATTCTGCCAATTTCATAGGAATTTAGAGGGAGAATTGAGTTTAGAGAATATAATTCTCCCAATTTCATAGGAATTTAATTCCTCCAAGATAAAACTAGGGTTTAACCCTATATGAGAATTTAATTCTCCCAATTTCATAGGAATTTAATTCCTCCAAGATAAAACTAGGGTTTAACCCTATATGAGAATTTAATTCTCCTAATTTCACGGGAATTTAATTCCTCCAAGATAAAATTAAGGTTCAACCCTGCTTGAGAATTTAATTCTCCTAATCTCACAGGAATTTAATTCCTCCAAGACAGAATCAAGGTTTAACCCTACATAAGAATTTAATTCTTCCACATACATAGGAATTTAATTCCTCTAAAACATAATTAGGGTTTAACCCTACAGAGAATTTAATTCTTAAAATAAAGAGACTTGAAAGATCTCCATGCACGTAAAGAACATTGGTCACGTGATGACACGTGACCCCAATCCGCAGTGATCAGAAAGAAAGAATAAAGCTAAGTGACATGCCCCCACGTAGCCCCTGAACAAATCCCCCAAAATGAGAAGAAAACAGCTTGGAGGCAATGTCTCACGTGCTCCCATGTGACTTCCAAAATAAAGAAAATAAAAGCAAACGCAATGCTGGCTTTGGGCGCTCTCACGTGTCCTCACGTGATCCCGAATAAACATTCTAATAAATTAATGCATGAGTACCCATCACGTGCCCACATGAGATGGCTATGAAAACTAAAAGTGTTTAACACTTATTTGCAGTTCTGATAACAAGATAAAGGAGATCTGGCCCCACCTCTGAGTGCCCTCACGTGCCCCCACGTGACCCCTTCATTTCTAGTGTTTAACACTATTTTGAGTATTTCGTCTCCAGTGTTTAACACTGCTGTCATCTAGTGTTTAACACTATTCTAACGCCAATCTTAGCCAAATTGGCTAAGTTTCCAGAGGCAAAAACCGTCCCTTTAACTAAATCTCAAAGTTGAGTAAAACTCAAAAATACAATGTTTAATCCTCAGTCAAAGACAAAAATGTTATCAGAGCCCTCAAACTCTTGTTTAGCATTGCTAAGTGATAAGAGGCTGAACCTAGACAAATGTCTAATGGTCCAATAAAGGGCCAACACTTCAAATCTAATTGGACTTAGCCCAAGTTGGCCATAATTCCTCAATTCAAATTTAACTGAGCCAATATGCTCATAATCTAATTAATTGATCTTAGTTCCAAATTGGACTACAGATCCCCAATCAACTTTGGTTCAAGGGTACATCTCTTCACTCCTTTAATATTTGTCGTCGTAATCCCTCAACGTCTTCAGAGAGGTGACGGGTCCCGACAACCACACACTTCATAGACTATGACATCTCTAAACTGGACTGTGGGGTCCTTAAACTCATGGACTATGATGTCCTTAACCTTGACTGTGAGGTCTTTAAACTCACGGACTATGATGTCTTTAACCTCGACCGTGATGTCTTTAAACTAACATCGGACCGAGATGTCCTTAAACTAACATCGGACCGAGATGTCTTTAAACTAACAATGGACCGTAATGTTCTTAAACTAATCGACCGCAATGTCCCTAAACTAAAACAATAGAGCCCAAATGCTCTTTTGTTGGATCTAAATGATCCTATTAAGTAGATCTTAGTCTAAAATTAGACTAACGTATCCTTAACAAATGGTTAAGTTGACCTTAGTCTAAAATTAGACTAACGTGTCATCAACAAACTGTTAAGTTGATCTTAGTCTAAAATGAGACTAACGTATCTTTAACAAACGTTTAAATTGATCTTAGTCTCAAATGAGGCTAACGTACCTTAAACCCAACCCCAAACCCAAATCTAAGAAGATACGGATTTGGACTAATCCATGCCCTACGGGAGACAACACAAATTAGTCTCCGTATACAATCTACGGGCAACCAAACACAAAACTGTTGGAGATAGTGCCCTCAGAGTCAATTATTGGATCACAGGCACGTGATTGCAATGATTGAGGGAGGACCTATCCCGGTAGGACAGTCTTACTCGAGATGATAGTATGCTATCTGGTTTATCTTTATCATCGTGTACTGCTTTAGGTGACCTGACATGTCGCTATTACACGTTGATAGGGCCCCTAGGATTCTTGCTTCACTGCCAGCAGTATGATGGCGATCATATACGTGGGAGCTGGTAGTCTACAAGCACATCCTTAAATGGTCCCTAGTCGTGGGAGTTTCGAGACTGGGCATCGATACTCTATCAGTAGACTAGTGTATACAGTCGAGACCCCGACGAGGGGCGGTGGCCGGTCTCACAAGCCACTGGTGTCAGTTGGTTCACCTAAGATGTATACAGGTGCTCATTGGGTTATGAGTACACCGGACAGGACTCGCCGGGAACCTGCTAGTTGGTCTTGTACCAGATGTCAGATAGCAGTTCCCTGGTGACATGTGTACAGGTTAGTTCATCGACCTGAGATCGTCATTTGTCTCGTGTGAGTTCCCACTGTGCTTTGATTACTACCCTACCACAGCTCAAAGGAGTCGTGCAAACAGGTTTTAGTTGGGTACAGTCCCGAGCCACATGGAGGCAGTGAGCGGATCTGCAGGGGTTCGTCTCTCCCGGTATTGGGGGTGAGGTCGCGCTGTGTCTAGGAGAGCCATTACGCAAAGCCCTCGGCCGAGGCAGGAGATTTACTGGTAGGTATTCCAGTAGTATCTCAGGGCGTTCTGGGCTACGCTCCGACACGACTTGTACCGCTTTTGGGGGTCTGACTTTCACCAACCCCCTAGGCCCGCCATGCGATACTCATAGACGAACGGACCGGACTGTACGGATATTGTCACTGACAGGCTCAGTTGGGTGTCGGGGTGAGCTTCCTCATCGACGTCCATTTTGGTCAATAGCTGGTGGCCCGTCACGTATTGGCTTATACCTCTGACGTGCTAGTGGTTAAATCCACAACCATAGTATTGACGAGTCTTTAGAGTCCACCACACTTTCAGTTACTCAGCTTTCGGGCGAAACGCTGTAGAGGCCGTATGGAGATATGGCAGGGTCCGATCAGATACGTGCGGTATTGCACGGATCAGGATCGGACGGTTTGTACTAGTAGCCGTATAGGTATATGGCAGGGTTCGATCAGATACGTGCGGTATTGCACGGATCAGGATCGAACGGATTTTACTAGCCGGCTTTGGCTTAAGCCGGTCCTAGTCTAGTACAGTGTAGATTTTGTCTCATTGCATTTGTATCCGGTCGGAATACAGATACGGGTGTGTATGCACAGTATCGGGTTTTTTTTCCTGTAATTTATTACGGGACCAGTTTTCTGGAGTTGCCAGTTTGCATTCCGTTCCGGCCGGTTTTCCTTTGTTCTTTCCCGGCCGGACTTTTCCGATGGAGGGGGTAATTTGCAGTTTTGCAAATTACACTTTGTGGGGGGGGTTTCTTGCATAATGATTGATTATGACACCTTTCATATCTTGCACATTGACTTGCTTTTTATTGTGATAAAGTGAGGGTATGGGTTGAATAGTAACAAGCATGGTTGTTGTTTCTTTGACCTTGGATATGGTCACCTCCACCTTTTCCTACCATCACCTCCCTCTTGCTTTTGTTCAACACACCACCACCATTTCTAAGAAAGAGAGGCCGGCCACATATTTTGGAGGAAGGGAAAAAATGAGAAGCATCATTTTTGTGTGAAAATTAATCCTCCATCTCATTTTTATTGCTACCAAAATCCCCAAGTTCATTTCTTCTTGATTCCTCCATCAAAGGCAACTCCTATACCCCAAAAGAGACATAGACGTTATACACCACATTCTACAGCATATCTTGAGCATGTCGAGTTGCCGGCTTCATGCTCGAGTTGCCTCGGTATTGAGGCGGGAGCCCGTAAAAGACGAAGGCGATGTGGTGCCCTTTCCGGCGAGGAGGCGACGATGTGGAGGCAACACTTTCCGCGGGAGATCGGGACGATGACGAGAAGACCGGAGGACTCGGATCACTCGGTATACTTCTCACCCTATCTCTTGATTGCTAGCGTAGGTTAATGGTTAACGATCCGGGTTTTCTTTGTCCGCGGTAGCGCCGGTTTCCGAGTAAGGAAAAATTTTTATTCCGCATTTTGGCCTCGAGTAAGACGGCCGGGGCGCTGCCGTGGCGCAACATGGTATCAGAGCCACGCCATTAACCTTACCTAGCTTGTTCTAATGCGTTTTACTTATCCGATCGACCAAGATCTCAAAAAACCGTATTTTGTTCACATCAGTTTTCTGTTGGATTTTTTTGGTGTCTAAAAATTTTTCAGGTTACAGAAAAATAATGTGCACGAAATTCTAAGACCACTGTAAAAAGTCGACAGTGTAATTCGTACAGTGGAGCGCGGAAGCGCGGCCAAACCCCACTTTGGGCCGCGCTTCCGCCGCAGTATACTGTGCTTACACTGTGAAAATTTTACAGTGGGCTTTTGGGCTAATTTTGTGGGTTTTGGAATATTAATTTAGGGCCCAGGTTTTCTGTGACTGCTACAGTATTGGTTTGGGGCCCGCTTGTTAATTGTTTGATCGATCGGATATTTGAAACACATTATTTCACAGTATTTACATTATATCTGCGACCGTGAATGTCACTCGATCGGTAAATCCGGTCTAACTGCTATAGCCCGGTTAGACGGATTTGCGAACGTGATTTTCACGTTGATGTTCTATGTTTATGCTGTGTTGTTGCGGATCGGTCGTGGGGGATAGCCTGGATGCAATGCTAGTACAGTTTTGTTGTTTTATGTACATTTGATATTGCGGGGCGAGCGTCCGACATGTGGACTGCCGTCACTGCCTGTTTGTATTATTCTTTTGGGGCACGACCTGGTTGCGGTCGATGTACCCGGTATATGTATATTTTACTTTCTGTACTAGGGTTACCCCGCGGAGGGGTGCACGGATAGCCGGGTTCTGGAGGGCAACGGGCCCGCATCTCATGGCATTGAGACGGAGGGGGCTTCAGTCCAGGATTGGCGGGCTATTCGCCGCACTCGTAGGGGGTACAGGTTGACCCAGGAGGGGTGCCCAAGTTACCGGATTCCGTGAAGTGCTGGGTGGTCCATTCACGGTGCTGGAGGGGGCTGCCTCGCTTCAGGTTTTGGCGGGTGACTTGCCGCGCCCGTAGGGGTCTAGGATTTCATTGCACAGGCTATCCACACGACCAGGGGAACGTCGGGTTTCAGCAGCGGCTCTGTGAAACCCGGGGCTTCCAGATATCTGTATTGTTCTGTGATGCTGTACATTTCTGTGATGTTGCATTTTATTCACGCCTTGAGCGAAATACTATATATTGGTATATATATTAGTAGATGTTGTATATGTTTTTCATCCGCGCTAGTCCAGTCCCCGCTCTGCCGTTAGTAAGCTAACCTAACGGGTGATGATGGGACCCAGTGGCGAATGCGGATGGCATATACGTACGTCAGTATATTTTCGTTCTTTGTGGTGTGATCAATTGATGGGACTGCATTGATTCGGATCAATGCAAGTTTAAACAAACCTAATCTGATGTTGTTGGAACATTTTTCAAAAAGCTGTTATTGCAAGGACGTTCGCTTTTGTTTTGCATTGTGGTATTCATTTGGGATATCCTGCTCCTCAGTCGACGAGGCAAGGGCCGAGATCCCTTCACCGGGAGTGACCCCTTGGACAGAAGTTTGCGTCAGGGCATTAACTTCACTTTAGCCGATTACTTTTGCTTTGCATCGTGGTATTCAGTTGGAATATCCTGCACCTCATTCTACGGGGAAAGAGCCGAGATCCCTTCACCGGGAGTGACCTCTTTAGTAAAGGTTTTCGTCACTATATTTTCTAAAAAGGCTATGCAGTTCCTTCAACGATATCAAGTTCATTACGTTAAAGGTTTTTCGCCAAAAACCATTCGTAGCCCTCCGTCATTTCTTATGGGTATTATTTAGTATTCGTGCTGCGTTTGTTGACTCCGTCAAGGCGTAGTGTACGGTAGCTAAGTGGTGCTTGTTTGTTGCATAAGTGGGATTGGTTAGGACAGTCGTGCGGCCTTGTTGACTCCGTCAAGGGCACATACGGGTGGGTTTAATGCAATCCAGATAATGACGGGTTGAACTTGACTAGGACTCTTTGATTTGTTGACTCCGTCAAGGTCACTTGAGTCCTAGGGGTAAAAATCACATCGGGAGTTTCAAAAGAACTGAAACTTGCCAGGTATGCGCATACCTTCTGGAGTGTGGTGACGTGAGTGGATTCCGTCACGTTATCATGCGATGATAGTTGGATCCCGATTCCCACTGATGAGTTGGTTTACTCCTCGGGTGATCCCGACTAATTCTTCTTTCAGGTTTGGAGGAGAATTTGAGGTACAGTGGGAGGTTTCCAGATTAGACAAAGTGGTAACCATTCTGATCTAGGATAGAGTGCACGCTGAGTGTTTCTTTTCTCTCTCTCTGGCAGCGACCATTGACCCGACCCTGGACTATGACTCAGTGACCAAGTTGACCGAACCTTCTTAACACTGGCTTTTGGATTGTCAGAGTTGCAGACCTCATTGCCACTCCTACTTTTACCCTTTTCTCCAGGACACCCCGTATTACTACGAACGTCCACTTCCATTGGACAAAACCATCGTATGGTTAGATACGAACTCGAAGGACTTCGAGGATGGTTTCTGGTTCTGGAGAAAACGAATAGGACTATTCAGTTGTTTTTTCTTTTCACCTTCTCTCAGGTTGCGAGTACTCCTTGGTTTAGGAGTAGTACACCTATTACGCAAATTGGATAGTCTTCTTCCAAACCATAGGCTGGTGCCGACCGGTAGGGAATGAAGAAAACCAGTTAGCCTAAACGGTGTACAGAAGGTATTAAGTTAAGACAAAGCAAGGGATTAGTAAGAGGGCAAAGTAAGTTGCGACTGCTATTCACGACCAAACCAAGTATTTCTTCGCCAATCCTAAATTACCTTTGTATTTCTCCAGGACACTCCGTATCACTACGAAGATCCCATTTTATTGGATACTCCATCGTATGGTTATATACGAACTCGAAAGGAACTTGTTCCAGTTCGGGGATGGATTCTGGTTCAGGAGAAATAGGAATAAAGTACATTCAGGTGTCTTTTATCTTCACCTTCTCTCGCGTTGCGAGTGCTCCTAGGATTAGGACAGTACACCCTTTATGCTTTTTGGATAGTCTTCTTCCAAACCATAGGCTGGTGCCGAACGGTAGGGAAGGAAGAAAACCATTTGGCTTAAAAGGGTGTACAGAAGGTAATGACTAAAGACATATAAAGGGATTTGGAAAGGTGGCAAAGAATTATACGGTTACAGTTGTGAATCTGGATAATGGAAGAGGCATTACTAGGAATACCAGAATTCCCCACAGAAACATTTCAATGTTTCAGTTTCACTGTGTAATGTTAAAAGAAAAACTGATTTCCCGATTAGACACTTACTCCAGGGTATGTATTTACCAGGTATGATTCTCACATCTGTATGGTTTTACAGATGAGGAGTGGGAGTAAGTTATTGGGAATTGGGTGATCATCCTCATTATATCGGGATTCGTTGTAATCGGTGATATTTGAGGAAGTCACCTGGGTTGTTTGCCGGTCGGCAAATATTTGGCTATGAATATCCGCTGTTGTGCACCAATTTCAAATTGATATATCTGTACGTCTATTTTCATAGAGTGAGATATACCTTTTGATATTATGTCGATGACATTTACCTATATCAGTGGATGGTTAGGTAAGGAGCATTAAACAGCGGTGTAATTCTTCTTAACCATAAGTACAGTTTTCAACCTACGACACACAGTGAAAGAGTTGTTAGACTCAGCGGACTTATACAGAGTATTGTATGTTGTCCAGTGTCCCTCAGGACAGAGGGGTTGGTCCTCGTACTATATTCTGTTTACTTTTAACTTCTCCAGTTCTTAGACATGTGCTTCGTGGAAACACAGGGTCTGAGTTTTGAGGAGTTATTGGTATAAGAATAGAGTAGAGAACCAGGTATTGCAAGTATCGGGATTCTTCAAGGTGATCGAAGATGTAGATACTTGTGTATGGTATTCAGTTGATAGTAATGATGAAGACAGATTGCTTCTCTTTCAGTATACTCATAATTGGAAGCATTCCTAAGTTGAGTAACGCTGATCGGCCTCTCTCCATTTAGTTGACATGCACTGGAGACAGCTGCATGATTTGAATCTGGTTCAATTAAATCAGTGCCTCTGGTTCTATATTGGATATAGAACAGTTCATATCTTAACGATGTTAAGGTACGGGGAGTTGTCCGGCTTATGCTTAAAACCAGACTCCGGATAACTCAAGGCACGTTTCTGTAATGGCTGTTTGTGGGTTGACCCAGGCTATGACGAGGGTTGACTTTCTACCATCTGGCAGATCAATAGAAATATTGTTCTAGACTCGCCACAGTTTTATTAAAAATGGATTTTTTCAAAAACAGAAGTGGGAGTATGGTAGAACTGGAAGTGATTCCAGAACCGCAAACGATTACTGGAGATTTGATAAGGAACCTAAAGATTCAATCTGATTTGACATTCCATTGGCCACTCCGCAGATACGGTGGGTAACTTCAGCCACCCGAGAGGTACTTCGGTAGCCTCAAGGACGGTGACAGGGAAGTTCTTGTTTACCCACACTTGCCATTGTTGTTGTTCCAGGCTGCGAGACCCGGCAGGAGGATGAGTATAGCGTCGTTCTAAACTAGCTTTAGAAGTGTACGTCTATATGACTCTGGCAGAGGGTTGTCGTAGTCAGTGGGAGCAGCGGAAGCATTGGTGGATTTCATGCTTATGTCTATTTATAGACTAAAGCAGATATAGCGGAGATAGATCATCTATTTCTGATGTGACAGTCATGGGTTAGACGTCATCAGAATAGGGGATGGATCTGTTGAAAAGGTAGTAGGAAGTGATATTCCTATACTACGATCGGTTATACTTTGGTCGTCACACAGTGTTTTCTCCACATGGGACTTGGACATTATATCAGACATATTGGTTACTAGATCTATGGTTTTAGATCTAGATTTGGGTGGTTTCCCAATCAGGGTACTTTGACAGCATTCTAAGAGTATTTAGAATGGACGACTCCTGGCATGGTAGTGTACCTGCAGGTAATGGAGTCACCCTCTCTAAAGGTGTCTTATAGACTAAAGGGGAGAGGGATACGCATGATTGACAGATCACTTGCTTAGGCAATTGAGTCAATCATGAGATGTCAAGTACCACACCAGATGTTGTTCTTGCAGTAAGTGCAATAAGTTGATATTAATCCAATCCTGGAAAAACAGTCGGAAGCAGTTTTTAGAACATAAGTGAATGTTCTAGGGATATGATAACGGCTGTCTCCTTTAGGAGACGGTTATCACTCCAGGCTTCCAAGGTGACATGGATGACAAGGAGGTTGTCAGAGTTATAGTTCTCCCTCTGACAAGGGGCAGTATTTTGGACAGGTGGTCCAGGGCAATACTGAGGGAGGCATGGCGCAGGATACTGATTAAGTTCAGTTGACGATACAGTCTAAGAAGTTTGGATTTGGAGTTCATTTATGAACTAGGTCCCATCAGACATCCAGACATTCCAAGACAGGTATTGCTCATTTCGGGAGATGGCTTTCTCCGCGAACTTGAGATATAGAGAGACATAGAAAGAAACATCACAGCGGATCCACTCACTGAGGCTATTCCTCGAACGCAATAGTTTCACAAACGAGTTTTGTGAGACTGACTAGTAGAGGAGTTGGGTGTTCGGTATCACACGGGCTGTGAGTATGCGACATCGCAATAATTAGCCTTGAGTGCAAGTGGGAGATTGTTGGAGATAGTGCCCTCAGAGTCAATTATTGGATCACAGGCACGTGATTGCAATGATTGAGGGAGGACATATCCCGGTAGGACAGTCTTACTCGAGATGATAGTATGCTATCTGGTTTATCTTTATCATCGTGTACTGCTTTAGGTGACCTGACATGTCGCTATTACACGTTGATAGGGCCCCTAGGATTCTTGCTTCACTGCCAGCAGTATGATGGCGATCATATACGTGAGAGCTGGTAGTCTACAAGCACATCCTTAAATGGTCCCTAGTCGTGGGAGTTTCGAGACTGGGCATCGATACTCCATCAGTAGACTAGTGTATACAGTCGAGACCCCGACGAGGGGCGGTGGCCGGTCTCACAAGCCACTGGTGTCAGTTGGTTCACCTAAGATGTATACAGGTGCTCATTGGGTTATGAGTACACCGGACAGGACTCGCCGGGAACCTGCTAGTTGGTCTTGTACCAGATGTCAGATAGCAGTTCCCTGGTGACATGTGTACAGGTTAGTTCATCGACCTGAGATCGTCATTTGTCTCGTGTGAGTTCCCACTGTGCTTTGATTACTACCCTACCACAGCTCAAAGGAGTCGTGCAAACAGGTTTTAGTTGGGTACAGTCCCGAGCCACATGGAGGCAGTGAGTGGATCTGCAGGGGTTCGTCTCTCCCGGTATTGGGGGTGAGGTCGCGCTGTGTCTAGGAGAGCCATTACGCAAAGCCCTCGGCCGAGGCAGGAGATTTACTGGTAGGTATTCCAGTAGTATCTCAGGGCGTTCTGGGCTACGCTCCGACACGACTTGTACCGCTTTTGGGGGTCTGACTTTCACCAACCCCCTAGGCCCGCCATGCGATACTCATAGACGAACGGACCGGACTGTACGGATATTGTCACTGACAGGCTCAGTTGGGTGTCGGGGTGAGCTTCCTCATCGACGTCCATTTTGGTCAATAGCTGGTGGCCCGTCACGTATTGGCTTATACCTCTGACGTGCTAGTGGTTAAATCCACAACCATAGTATTGACGAGTCTTTAGAGTCCACCACACTTTCAGTTACTCAGCTTTCGGGCGAAACGCTGTAGAGGCCGTATGGAGATATGGCAGGGTCCGATCAGATACGTGCGGTATTGCACGGATCAGGATCGGACGGTTTGTACTAGTAGCCGTATAGGTATATGGCAGGGTTCGATCAGATACGTGCGGTATTGCACGGATCAGGATCGAACGGATTTTACTAGCCGGCTTTGGCTTAAGCCGGTCCTAGTCTAGTACAGTGTAGATTTTGTCTCATTGCATTTGTATCCGGTCGGAATACAGATACGGGTGTGTATGCACAGTATCGGGTTTTTTTTCCTGTAATTTATTACGGGACCAGTTTTCTGGAGTTGCCAGTTTGCATTCCGTTCCGGCCGGTTTTCCTTTGTTCTTTCCCGGCCGGACTTTTCCGATGGAGGGGGTAATTTGCAGTTTTGCAAATTACACTTTGTGGGGGGGGTTTCTTGCATAATGATTGATTATGACACCTTTCATATCTTGCACATTGACTTGCTTTTTATTGTGATAAAGTGAGGGTATGGGTTGAATAGTAACAAGCATGGTTGTTGTTTCTTTGACCTTGGATATGGTCACCTCCACCTTTTCCTACCATCACCTCCCTCTTGCTTTTGTTCAACACACCACCACCATTTCTAAGAAAGAGAGGCCGGCCACATATTTTGGAGGAAGGGAAAAAATGAGAAGCATCATTTTTGTGTGAAAATTAATCCTCCATCTCATTTTTATTGCTACCAAAATCCCCAAGTTCATTTCTTCTTGATTCCTCCATCAAAGGCAACTCCTATACCCCAAAAGAGACATAGACGTTCTACACCACATTCTACAGCATATCTTGAGCATGTCGAGTTGCCGGCTTCATGCTCGAGTTGCCTCGGTATTGAGGCGGGAGCCCGTAAAAGACGAAGGCGATGTGGTGCCCTTTCCGGCGAGGAGGCGACGATGTGGAGGCAACACTTTCCGCGGGAGATCGGGACGATGACGAGAAGACCGGAGGACTCGGATCACTCGGTATACTTCTCACCCTATCTCTTGATTGCTAGCGTAGGTTAATGGTTAACGATCCGGGTTTTCTTTGTCCGCGGTAGCGCCGGTTTCCGAGTAAGGAAAAATTTTTATTCCGCATTTTGGCCTCGAGTAAGACGGCCGGGGCGCTGCCGTGGCGCAACAAAAACAAACACCCACGACACGAAGTGACCATCTGGAGAAGGAGAAAGTTGTTACCGCGATGCGGTAGCGTAATTAACTGCAGGGGCTTGCGCCTGCAGGGAAGAGCGTCCCCACAATCAAAAACCCCTCAAATGAGGGGGAATCTGACGAAGTCTGCTACATCGGCCGCATCCGTATAAACCTTCGATACATGGTGTCATAAATCAACTTGGCATCTTCGGAGAGGTGGACGGATAGCATCCAATAGCATCTGCCCCGAAATTCAGGCAAGACAGACCTGCGCGGTCGCGTCTCCGTGTTTCGGAAGGGAACAGATTCTGGCACGCCCGGTGGGATCTTTTCCTCTTTCCACTCCACACTTCGTGTGTCGTGTTCGCGAACAAATCACGGTTTGCTAATGGTTGCCCTTGGATTCAAGGTACTAAGATTTGGCGTCTTGCTTGATGCAGAAAGCGAAGGATCAATGGCGTCCACTTGCACGAAGTGTTCCAGCTGCAACTGCAACGCACGTTCCGCCTCATCTGGAGGTATAGCTTATGGGCCCCATGCGGCCTCCCTATTCACAAAGACGATAGAGCAGGTGACGTAGGCTACCACCGGTTTGTTCTTCGGGACCATGCTTCCACCAGTGAACATTAATATCCCGCTGCCGTAAGAAGTGCAAAAGAAGTCAGTCTTTGATCGGCTCACTACCATCACGGCCCCTCTCAACGGGTCGTCCGATGTCAAGCCAACAGCATCAGTCTTCGATAGGCTAAGCCTGAACTCCAATGGGCCTGTCAAGAAGCCCACGATACCTGAAGCGGCCATCCTGAAACGGATAGCCATTCCTGCTCATAAGGTCACTAAAGAAGCTTCTCCCGTCAAGGGATCGGTCTTTACGAGGTTGGCCACCCCGGCTCCCGTTCCTACTCAAAGGTCTGTCTTTAACGGATTGGATAATGTTGCTGCTCAATAGACGTTGGTCTTCAAGAGGCTGGTACCAGCAGCGCCTCACCAGAACGGGGGGCATGACGAAGTCACCCCTAAACCTGAAACAATCCCAATGGCTCGACACGCTCGACGTCGCCACTGGCGCCGAGTAAGGAAAGCTGGGGGCAACTCCCCCACTGGGCTAACTCCACCAGCCCCAACGGTGGAAGTCAATGCTGCTGTTCCAACCGGGAAGAGCTTTGAATTGCTGAACAAGGTACGCAGGAACTCTCCTACCGCCGTACTGAAAAGATCTCCTCCACCCGTGGAGAATGCCTCGAAGGCGAAGCCGGAGCAGCCCCCTCAGCGGCTGTCCTCCAAAATCTATAAAGTCTGGCGACAGGTTCAGGACTCAGTAATTGATCAAGATTACCCTCGCCGACAGAAAAAGGTGAAGGTTCAACAAGAATAGAACCATCTTGCCAAGCCATAAAGGGCAACAGCTGTCTGGGTGCCCGCTGCGACGGCCCCCTCGACTTCAACTGCTCAAAAGAGAAAGAGGCCAGAAAAAGCCCCTACGAACGTGGTGAACCGTAAAAGCGCCAAACCCAAATGCCCCATGTCTGGGGCATAATGGTGCATACCGTTTATACGGCTTCCGGAAAGGAGGAAAGCCGCACTTCTACGGGTCACCGACCGCTCACCCAATCCGTGACAAAAGCCCAGGAGCAGCAACAGAAGCTTCAGGAAATGCTAACGCAAATGGCCGCACTCACCGGGCCGAAAGAAAGCCCGGAGGCGTCATCAGAGCGGCGTCATGAACAAGAAACCGATGCTGACTTCCTCCGCAGAGTCCTCGAAAAGAAGGGCAGAGAAGCAGCAGAACAAGCGGCTAATATAAAATGAATGGCGCTTCTCTTCAAAGACAAGGTCGGGATGATGTTACAGCCAGAACCTCCAGCTGAAGACCCTCCGGTCATGATTGAAAACGATAGAGGGGAGACATCGAACCCTCCTTCGACTCTTTCAGCAACCAAAGAGGAAACCATTTCCAAGGCTGCTCTGAACGACTACATTGCTCTGCAAATACGAGCTCACCTGGCGAATGGAGCGGCCGGCCAAGTTGTTAAAACTGGGCGACCATATCCATGCTGGTATGACCAGATAAAGTACCCGCCGGGATATACCATCCCTAAATTTCATGTATATAAAGTGACGGGAAATCCCCACCAGCATGTCGCCCAGGTCAGGGCTCTATGTGGCAACACCGGAGGTGATGATAAATTGCTACTTCGCCAATTCATCGGCAGCTTGTCGGAGACGGCATTCGAGTGATATTCTGAACTTCCAAACGACTCCGTCAAGACTTTCGCAGAAATGGAGCTATTATTCACCCAACGATTCGCGAGTGCTAGTGAACGCACCCCAATAATGGCATTGATCAATGCCAGAGTGAAGCCAGGTGAAACGTGGGTTCAATACGCAATACGATGGCAGAATATGTGGTCAAAATGCGAACAGCGCATCGAAGAAGCGCCGGCGGTGGGCGTGTTCGTGGGCACTCTGGACCCTCATGCAACTATTTCCCAATTCATGATGTTCTTCAAGCCTCCAAGCCTTGATCGACAAACTGGTCTAAATGGACCAGATGGGTCATAGACCGTCTCCTCCGAAGCCGGAGCCGCAGAACGAAAAGGGTAAAGGGAAGGTGTCATTCGTTGCGAATACTCAACAGCAGCCCAGTGCCCCAAAACCAATGGATCAACTGGAAGAGAGACGGCGCTACTATAATGAGAAAATGAACCGTCCTTATTCATTCCCTTGGGACAAAACGAAGAGACTGTTCGAACTGGCGATGCGTAACAGGCTCATCAATCTGCCGAATCCGAAATGACCGTTGCAACCCGGCGAGGCTAATGGTCCTAATTATTGCCCTTACCACCAAACGGTAAGCCATCCGATTGAAGATTGCTTCGTCTTTAAAGGATGGATCGAGGACCAATACCAATAAGGCAAGTTTGCGATATCTGAGAAGTGGAGAGTAAGCCCACCACAACCGCACACTCCTAAGAAGACGGACACACCGGGGGCATCGTGCTCTTTTGTTGAAGAAGCTCCATGGGAGGTCGCTCTTTCAGCCAAAACTAAAAGAATGCTGAACGATCTCCAGACATGCCCGGCGATCAGGTGGAAGAATCCGCTGGAACCCCAGATTATCAAGGGAATGCTCAAACCGCGTCCAACTCCAAAAATTGGTTGCGATATTCAAAACACTCACACCCAGCCGTCAAAGTCTTCAAAGAAGAAAAAGATGACCAAAAAGCCCGTGAAGCCTGGTGACAAGCGCACGGACCTGCAAAAGCAGATTGACGTGCTGGAAAAGTATAACCAGAAGGCACGGACTCCAATCACACTCCAAGAATTTCTCGGTCACGTCCTTGAAGACGTAGATGATGGAGAAGACTCGTCGGATGAATCTGAAGATTACGTAGCAAGTTGCCATGTGATCTCTCACTCATCGATAAACGATGAAGAAGCTCCTTACACAGAGAAACTGGGGGCAGGTCCTGAGCCGGAACCTCTAGGGCCATCAGACGAAATGATTGATGCGTTCCTGAATGAAGCGCTTCTTAAAAGCAAAGTTGCTTAAGAGCGTGAGAAGGCCATATTTGAGAAAGCCAAGCGCTGGCGACTCGACGGAAGGGTTGAAACGCTTCCGCCAGATCAAAGTGCATCCATCTCAAATAAAAATAGGTTCAAGACGAGGAAGAGGTTCGCCAAAGCCATATCAACGGGAATGAAGCTGCCTCCCTCCGAAGGAAACATTCTTGGTAAAGCAGAAATGCATCCTAGCTACTGCTTATATCATCGAAAGATTGCGCACCCAACCGAAGAGCGCAACGCATTTAAAAGATGGTGGTAGGGGTATGTTGCTCACCGGCAACATTTTAAGCGGATGAAACGCAAAACTCGTCGGGAGCGAAGAAGTACGACCGAGGAGCTTGGAAGAAATACCGGCAACAGTCGCATGGTTAACGCCGGGGGATCGCAAGTTCTCACCTTTGGGAGCGACTCCGACGAAGAAATGACTCTTGGCCCTCTCTTCAAAGAATCCACCTCGGGAAAAGAGGAAGAACCGAAGACCTTTGAAAATATTCAACTGCGCAATCGTACGCTGCCCGAAAAGAATCTCGGACCTACAAATAGAAAAGAAAAGGGATAAGAAAAAGTCTCTGAGGATATCACCCTAGATGACCAAGCCGTCGAAGAACTGACAGCCAAGGACCCGCCAAAGAAAAGTAAGGTGGACTACAACGTTCTGGCACACTTGAGAAAGATACCCTCGCAGCTCAGCATTCTCGACGCCCTTCTTCTATCAAAAGGAACAAGAGATTCTTTGATCAAGGCACTGCAGGAGCTCGAGCAATTCCAAGCTTTCCTCGCTCAAGAAAAGATGAAGGACGAGCTGTAAGAAGTGCACACAGCCGATATCACCTTCGGCGATGAAGATCTCCTCCTTGGGACGTACGAGCACAACCGTCCCCTTTATGTCTCCGGATACTGTCACGATATCAAGATAGGCAAAATCCTGATTGACAATGGGTCTTCCATCAATCTCCTCAACGTGCGAGTGTTGAAGGAAATCTGCATGAGTGTTCAGCACCTCGCTCGTGATAAAATCACCATCTCCGATTTTGACTCCCAGTCATCACGGACGCTTGGGTCTGTAATATTGATACTACGCTTTGGGCTGCTTGTCACGGACATTAAGTTTTATGTCATTGACGCCAAGACATGCTATAATACTTTGCTCGGCAGGCCTTGGTTACACGAGTACAACATTATCCCTTCTACACAACATCAGTGTATGAAGTATTTCAAGGATGGTCTCGAGTATACCATAACAGGAGAGCTGAACCCATTCTCCGTGAACGAAGTCCGAAAATACGAAGATGCAAAATACTTCTTACCAGATTTTGAGGACACGGAAAGATGTCACAAACCGAAGAACAAAGCTATCACCACTATTCCGGTCTTCGGGAGTGATACCGAGGAGGAAGAAGAGATAGTTCATTCAGGGCCGCCCCAACGCAACAACCCGGGACCGTTCACCCCTATGTTGATCTTCGGCAGCGACTCGGAAGATGAGGTCAATGCTATATTTTTCGCTCGGCCATCAATACAAGCCTTCACTGGCGATAATCAGAGTTTGCAAATTACCATGGTTCCACAAGAACATTACAAAGATCTCGACGCACTTGAAACTTATAGTGTGCAGGAACTGCAAACATTCTACGTCCCACCCAGGTGAAGAGATGAAAAGGCGATCCTATTCTACCAATCTGGGGAAACCAAAGTGGAGAAAGAAATCTGGCACGGCGCCGATTCTACGCTCGACAGGCTCCAGCCCATCCGTCTGCCTAGATATTACACGGAAGGCTTGAAAAGGCTGTTGAGGCGCCAAGGTGTACCATTCAAACAGACCACTCGACAAGCTTGGTTCTACAACAGGATTTGGGATGTCCCCGGAACTCAGTGCAAGTTGCCCAACGGGAGAATGGAAACGATCGGGCTTGGATATGTTCAATCCAGAAAACGAGAGCGAGTCCATGGCAGCTACGTCATACATGACTTCGATGAAGAAGGAGAAACTCTGTTAAGAGACGCTGATCCTGAACCAAAACAAGGTCCCGCCATCAAAATGCCGAGTCCGTCTTTTGAAGAACGGATGGACAAGCTTATAAGGGAAGTGGGTCAAAAGGTCCGGGATGACCATAACCGTGAAAAAGCCATTTATGAGAAATCCAGGACGCAACGCCTCCTTCAGCAGGCCGCGGAGAATGACAATGCTCCTCATCGCCAGCCCGTCATACAGAAGACCCGGCGCAGAGGCAAAAATAAGCCAAAGGATCGAAGAAACGTTCGACAGCAGCCCAGCGCCACGCAAGCAAGGGTTGAGCAGTCAGGATCCGTCCCTTATAAAGAAGATGGGTCAGGAATACTCTTTTTCCCAAGACAAGACAAGGAAGATATTCGATCTCGTCATGAAGCATCAGATGACGACACTCCCGGAATCCAAACATCTCGAGCAGGCGAATGAGATCTCCCACCCTGACTATTGCTCCTATCACCGAGCAATAGGATATCCTCTCGAAGACTGCTTCACCTTCAAGAACTGGATTGAAGACCAATATCAACAAGGCAGGTTTGCTCTATCTAGCAGCTGGAAGGTAAGCCCACCACAGAAGCATGAACCGAAAGCGACGCGTATAACGAGAGTAGAACCAGATCAACATCGGTCTTGGAAGCGATCTCGTAGCTGTCACATGATAACGCTGTCAAAAGAAGAGCCCGAGAATATGGATGACCTCCCCTGGTGCTTCAAAAACGATGATGGCGAGGCGATCTCAGAGTTTCTACTGGCGCCGAAAGAGCAGGAAGATGGAATACATACTACTGCAGATAACCTCAAGAAAATTGATTTGGGGACGGCAAGTGACCCGCGACCGACATTCGTTAGTGAGCTGTTGTCTGAAGAAAGGGTGGCTACGCTAAAAGACGTGCTTATGCAGCATAAAGATTGCTTCGCATGGAACTATCCGAGATGCCAGGACTAGATCCAGAGATTGTTGTCCACAAATTGGCAATATCCCCGGACGTTAAACTGATCAAACAAGCGCCAAGAATGCGGCTGGAGCTTGAAATGAGCATCAACGCCGAGGTCAAGAAGCTAATCGACTCTGGCTTCATCCAAGAGGTTCAGTACCCCGACTGGATCGCCAACATTGTCCCGGTTATGAAGAAAAATGGGACGGTGCGCATATATGTGGACTTTCGGGATCTCAATAAAGCATGTCCAAAGGACGACTTCCCAGTACCAGTCACTGAGCTGATGATAGATAACACATCCACTCACGAAGTCTTCTCCTTCATGGACGAATCGTCGGGATACAATCAGATAAAGATGCATCCCAAGGACCAGAAGCACACCGCTTTCCAGACCCCTTTGGGTATATTCTGCTACAAGGTGATGCCATTTGGTCTAAAGAACGCCGGTGCCACCTATCAGAGGGCCATGACGAAGATTTTTGACGACCTCATACATGAAATCGTCGAATGTTATATCGAAGACCTCGTAATTAAAAACAAATCATACGAGGAACATCTAGAGCATCTGAAGATCGTATTTCAACGCCTTCGGCAATACAACTTGAAGATGAACCCTCTCAAATACGCGTTCGGAGTTTCCTCGGGCAAGTTCCTAGGATTCATCGTCCGACACCGAAGTATCGAGATAGATCCATCAAAAATCAAGGCGATTATGGAGATGCCCCCGCCAAGGACTCTCAAGCAATTGCGGTCTCTCCAAGGGAAGCTCGCATATATCCGGCGATTTATAGCCAATCTCTCAGGCAAGTGCCGTCCTTACAATCACCTGATGAAGAAGGGAACCCTGTTCGTCTGGGATAGCAAATGCCAAAGCGCGCTGAACGAAATCAAGCAGTACCTACAGAATCGGCCAGTGCTGGCTACTCCGGTCAAGGGAAAGCCTCTCATTCTATATACAACAGCCCTCGAAGGTTCTTTAGGCATGCTATGGGCACAAGAGAATGATCAAGGGAAGGAGAGAGCCCTTTACTATTTGAGTCGAGTTCTCCTGGGGGCATAAAGCAATTACTCTCCTATTGAAAAACACTGCATAGCGTTGATCTTCGCAATAACGAAGCTCAGACACTACGCGTTGGCACATGAGGTCCATCTCATATTGAAGGTGGATCCTCTCAAATATTTGATGTAGAAGGCCATACTAACAGGATGACTCGCTAAATGGGCCCTACTCTTGATGGAGTTCTCGATAACTTATCGTCCTCTCAAGGCAGTGAAAGGCCAGGCTATCGCCGACTTCCTCGCTGAGCATCCGATACCTGTCGATTCTCCTCTGAATTGCGAACTGCCAGACGAACAGGCATTTGACACGATCGACGGGGGTGATACCTGGTGGGAACTTTACTTCGATGGAGAATCTTCCACGAAGAAGAGCAAACAAAGCACGCCCATAATCAAATCAGGGGTAGGCCTCATCTTCGTAACTCCACAAGGAGGAATAATGTGCTTTGCCTTCTCCTTAACAGAGCCAAGGACAAATAATGAAGCCGAATATGAAGCTTTGATAGCAGATCTAAAGATCTCTATCGACATGGCAATTGAAAACCTCCTCATATACGGAGACTCCCAACTAGTCGTTAGTCAAGTAAACGGCGACTACCAAACGTGCAAGCCATAGTTGGTGAAGTATGGTGAGAGCGTACAGCAACTGCTAATTCAAATTCCTTCCTACACCTTGGAAAGTATACCGCGTGCGGAAAACAGCAAAGCGGATGCATTAGCCAAGCTCGCTAAAGAACTGGCCGACGAGAACTTCGATGACATAAGGATCGTTGTGCAAAGCCGTCGGGTTCTTGCACCAGCAGAAATATCTCCGGAGTCGTCCGGAGAAAAGGGAACGATCGAGCAAACAGCCCTGCAAATAAAAGACCAGGAAAAGGCTAAGGATTGGAGGGTAGTCTTTATAGATTACTTCAGATCCCGTCGAACACCTAAAGATGCGTCCTCAAAACATCAGCTCATGAAGCGAGCCCTATCTTTTGCCTTCGTCAATAATACTTTGTACAAGAGGTCATTTGATTCTCTGTGGTTAAGATTCTTGGGACCCAAAGAAGCAAAAAGAGTCGTCCAAGAAACTCACAACGGACTATGCGGTTCTCACCAAGCCGGCCCGAAGATGAAGCCGAAAATCAAAAGGATGGGTTACTATTGGCCCACGATGATCCAGAACTGCCTCGAATACGCGAAGCAATGCCGCTCGTGCCAGATTCACGGGGACTTTATCCATCAGCATCCAAATCCACTACATCCAACGGTGGCAATCTAGCCGTTCGAAATGTGGGAGACTAACATAATCGGCCCCATCGAGCCAGCATCGTCCAGAGGACATCGGTTCATTTTGGTGACAACTGATTACTTCTCCAAATGGGCAGAAGCAGTACCGCTGAAGGAAGTGAAGACGGAGAATATCCTCCATTTCTTCAAGACACACGTCATTTATCGGTTTGGAACTCCGCGACGGATCATCTCCGATAACGGGCCAATCTACAGAAGCCACAAGATCAGCCGCTTCGCACAACAGCACAACATAGACTGGAGATACTCCTCAATCTATAATCTCCGAGCTAACGGTCTAGCTGAAGCTTTCAACAAGACCTTGGCGAAGATCGTGAAAAAGACGGTGTCTCGAAATAAGAAGGACTGTCATGAGAGACTGCATGAAGCTCTCTGGGCGTATCGAACTACATTCAAAACGGCTACAAACACAACGCCGTACGCATTGGTATTCGGTACAGAGGCGGTACTCCCCCTCGAGATAGAGCTACCCTCTCTACGAGTGGCAGTTCATTACGAGCTAACAGACGAAGAAAATGCTCACCTTCGGCTTGAGGAGCTCGATGCCCTTGATGAAACCCGGCTCATGGCGCAACAAAATCTGGAGGCTTATAAAGCAAAGATGACGCGCTCATACGAAAGATTGACCAGGCCGAGAACATTCCGCCAAGGCGAACTCGTGCTAGTGGTCAAAAGACCTATGATCTCCAACCGTGCCAAGCGGGGAAAATTCGAGCCAAACTATGAAGGCCAAAGTCTACCAGGGTGGAGCCTATCTACTCATGGACATGCATGGCGAAAGACCCTTCAGGCCAATAAACGGTCGCTTCCTGAAGAAATACTACGCTTGACGAGTCACGGACTAGGTCAACGATAGATGACGACGTCTATGTTCGCTCGCTATCTTCCTAAGCCCAAACTCTATAAGTAGTAACTAACAACGAACCGAAACGTCCTTAAACTAACATCAGACCGAAATGTCCTAAAACTAACGTTGGACCTAAACGTCCTTAAACTAACAACGGACCGAAAAGTCCTTAAACTAACAATGGACCACTATGTCCTAAAACTAGCTATTGACCGAGACGTCGATAAACGACTGTGGACTGCAGCATCCCAAGGCTGATACAAAAAAAAGGAGAGAATAAAAGAAGAAGAAAAAGAAGAAAAAGAAAACGGTATATCCGTAAGCAAAATGAGAACGGATGAAAACCCGAAAGGGCTCCGTGAGTAAAAACAGCAGGGCTACTGGCGAGTTTTGTGAAAATCCGAAAGGGCGCAATCTCGTTAAAAGACACTTGCAAGGTCCTCTCGGCTTTGTAAGGAGAAAACGCCTGCGTGAGATCCATACGACTCACAAGGGAGCAACACACTTAGGGATCCCCACGATTCCTAAGGAGAAATTACATTTGCGAGATCCTCACGACTCGTAAGGAGAATCCTCTTATGAGACCCTCACGGCTCATAAGATTCAAAAAGTCTTAAGCTACAGGGATGTGAACCTGTTCTTAAGTGGCCACCACAACCTCCAATGCTGCCCTACAAGCGGCTCAATGCTGACCCTTGTATACAATCCACGGGCGCGAATAAACATTTTCCTAACAAAGTCCTATCCGTGACTAGGGATATGTCTACACGGTGAACAACCCTTGTAAGTCCTCTTGACTTATAAGGAGAAAACACTCTTGTAAGATCCTTACGACTTATAAGAGAACATGCACTTAGGAATCCTCACGATTCTTAAGGAGAAAACGCACCTACGAGATCCTCACGACTCGCAGGGAGAAATACCTTTATGAGACCCTTACGGCTCATGAAGTCAAAAGCCTTAGTCGACAGGATCCTAAACCTGTTCGCTAAGCCACCTTTGTTCGACACCGACAGGGGAAAATGATGATTCGCTCCTGGCAATATTCCAGTTGTAGCGGTGCTGATGCCGAAATCGGTGTCTAATACCAAGCTTGCAGCAAAGAAGCTAGCGAGCCACACATGTATACGAAATAGCCGAAATGATGGGGCAACTTGCAACAAAATCAGCAAGTAAAAAATGTATGCATGCAAAATAGCCGAAATGATTGGGCAACTCGCAATAAAAAGAAGCGAGTAGAAAAAAATAAAATAAATAGCCGAAATTATTGGGCACCGCGAAAAATAGCCGAAATGATTGGGCAATCGCGACCTTCGCGATATAAAAGCTGAAATGATAGAGAATCGCGGAAAGAAATAAAGAAAAATAAAATTTATGCCCTACAGGTGATATCATATCAATCCCTGTATACAATCCAGGGGCGCGGTTCCCCACATTTCGAACGGCCAGCTATCTACCGTTGGGTGCAGCAGATTTGGATGTTGGTGGATGAAGTCCCCATGAATTTGGCACGAGTGACACTGCTTCGCATATTCGAGGCAGTTCTGAATCATTGTGGGCCAATAGTAACCCATTCTTTTGATCATCAGCTTCATCTTTGGCCCAGCTTGGTGAGAACCGCAAAGTCCATCATGAATTTATTGAACGACTTTCTTTGCTTCCTTCAGCCCCAGGCATCTTAGCCATAGATAGTCAAACGTTCTTTTATAAGAGTATCATTGATGAAGGCGAAGAACAGAGCTCGTTTCATGAGCTGATGTCGAGACGACGCTTTTTTAGGCGTTCGTCGGGATTTAAAGTAGTCTATGAAGACTTTCCTTCCATCGTTGACCTTTTCTTTGTCCCTTATTTGAAAGGTTACGTGTTCGGTCATTTCATTTCCTTCGGATGGCTCTGTTAAGTCTCCCGAAGTTATTTCTGTTGGCACGAGGATCCTGTGGCTTTGCCCGATGATCTTTACATTATCGAGGTCTTCATCGGTCAGTTCCTTAGCCAATTTGGCTAACACATCCGCCTTGTTGTTTTCTGCACGCGGTATACTCTCTAGGATGTAGGAGGAGATTTGTGTCAGCAGGTGCTGCACTCTTTTGCCATACATTATCAGCTCTGGCTTGCACGTCTGATGGTCGCCATTTACTTAGCTAACGATCAGCTGGGAGTCTCCATATATGAGGAGGTCTTTGATTCCCATGTCGACAGCGATCTCGAGACCTACTATCAAAGCTTCATATTCAGCTTCATTATTAGTCATTGTCTCTATTAAGGAGAGGGTGTAACGCAATATCTCTCCTTGCGGAGTCACGAAGATAAGGTCCACACCGACTTTGATTATGGGAGTGTTTTGCTTTCGCATCTTCATGGAAGACGCTCCATCGAAGTAGAGTTCCCATTGGGAATCATTTTATTCTTTCTCTCCTTCGATTGTGTCGAACGCATGTTCATCCGGCAACTCATAATTTAAGGGGGAGTCGACTGGTATTAGACACTCCGTGAGAAAGTCGGCAATGGCCTGGCCTTTCACTGGTTTAAGGGGTCGATACGTTATCAAGAACTCCATCAAGAGGAAGGCCCATTTGGCAAGCCTTCCTGTTAGTATGGACCTTGACATCAGATATTTGAGAGGATCCACTTTTGATATGAGATATACCTTATGTGCCAAGGCGTAATGTCTGAGCTTCGTTATCGCGAAGATCAGTGCCAGGCAATGCTTTCTAATGGGCGTGTAGTTGTTTTCTGCCCCCAGGAGAACTCGACTCAAATAGTATAGAAGTCTCTCCTTTCCTTGATCGTTCTCTTATGCCCATAGTGCGCCTATAGAACCCTCAAGAGCCGTCGTATATAGGATAAGGGGTTTTCCCTTAACCGGAGCGGCCAATACTGGCGGATTTTGCAGGTATTGCTTGATTTCGTTTAGTGCATTTTGGCGCTTTTGATCCCAAATGAATGGGGTTCCCCTCTTCATTAAATGACCGTAGAGACGGCATTTTCCGAAGAGGTTGGCTATGAACCGCCAGAAATATGCGAGCTTTCCTTGAAGAGATCGCAATTGTTTGAGAGTTCTTGGCGTGGGAATTTCTATAATCGCCTTGATCTTTGAGGGATCGATTTCGATACCCCGGTGTCGTAGGATGAATCCTAGGAATTTGCCTGAGGAGACTCCAAATGAGCATTTTAGAGGATTCGTCTTCAGATTATACTTCCGAAGGCGTCAGAACACTATTTTTAGATGTTCCCAATGTTCCTCGTGAGATCTGCACTTTACCACAAGGTCGTCAATATAGCATTGGACAATCTCATGGATGAGGCCATCGAAGATCTTTTTCATGGCCCTTTGGTAGGTAGCGCCAGCGTTATTTAAATCGAAAGGCATCACCTTATAACAGAATATGCCCGGCGGGGTCGGGAAGGCGGTATGTTTTTGGTCTTCAGGATGCACTTTTATTTGATTGTATCCTGAAGATCCATCCATGAAGGAGAAGACCTCATACGTAGACGTGTTATCGATCATCAGCTCAGTAACAGGTACTGGAAAGTCATCCTTCGAGAAAGCTTTGTTGAGATCCCGAAAGTCCACGCAGATGCGCACCGCCCCATTCTTCTTTATCACTGGAACGATGTTAGCGATCCAGTCAGGATATTGAACTTCTTGGATGAAGCCGGAGTCGATTAGTTTCTTGACTTCAGCGTTGATATTCATCTCAAGTTCGAGTCGCATCCTTCTCGGCGCCTGTTTGACTGGATTTATGTCCGGAGATATAGCCAATTTGTGTACCGCCACTTTTGGATCTAGACCTGGCATCTCGGAATAGTTCTATGCGAAGCAGTCTTTATATTGCATAAGCACGTCCTTTAACGTAGCTACCTATTTTTCAGATAGCAGTTCACTGACGAACTTTGGTCTCGGATCATTCTCCGTCCCTAAGTCAATTTTCTTTAGGTTGTCCGCCGTAGTATGTATCCCATCTTCTAGCTCTTTTGGTGCCGGTGGAAACTCGGAGATCACCTCGTCCTCGTCTTCATTTGCGAAGCACATACGGAGGTCATCCATAGTCTCATGCCCTCCCTCCTTTGAGAGTGTTATCATGTGGCAAGTACGAGTTCACTTCCATTTTTTGTGTTGAGCAGGTCCTATCCTCATGGTATAGGTCCTCTTTGACTCATGCTTTTGCGGCAAGGTTACCCTCCAGCTGTCGGATAAAGCGAACATATCTTGTTGACACTGGTCTTCTACCCAGTCTTTGAAGGTGAAGCAATTTTCAAGGGGATGACCTATTGCTCGGTGGTAGGAGCAATATTCCGGATGACGGACCTTGTTTATTTGTTCGAGTTGCCGAGACTCCAGGAGTGTCATCATTTGATACTTCATGACAAGGTTGAATATTTTCATCGTCTTGTCTTAGGGGAAAGAGTATTCCTGATATAAAGGACAGGTTCCAACCGATTTTTTCTTTATAGCACGGCTTCTTAGATTCGCCTTGTTGTTTGCGAACATTGTTTGCACTCTTTGTCCTGTTTTTGCCTCTATTTCAAGATTTTCCCTTTTCGCAAGGACATACAGCGGGCTGGGGATAAAGGGCGTTGTAGAACTGTATCCTGACCTTTTCATAAATGGTCATTTCACGGCTATGATTGTCTCGACTCTTTTGACAGGCTTATTTTATTATCTTGTCTATTTGTTCTTCGAGCGACGAACTTAACGTTCTTAGAGCGGGATTTCGCTCTGTTTCAACTTCACGACCATTTGGAAGAGCATTTTCCTCTTCTTTGGAGCTGTTTATGACGCGACAGCTGTGGAACTTCTCCTGTTTCTTAGACCGAATGCATCCGAGCCCGGTTGTCTCCATCTTCCCGTTGGGCATCTTTCGCTGGGTTCCAGGGATATCCCAAATCTTTTTATAAAATTAGTCTTTCCGAACAGTTTGTTCAAGGGGTACACCTTGGCACTTTAACAACCTTTTCAATCTCTCCGCATAGTATCTTGGTAGACGGATTGGTTGAAGCATGTTGAGTGAAAAATCGGCATGATGCCAGACTTCTTTCTCTACTCTGGTCTCTGTAGATTGGTATAAGAGGATCGCCCTTTCACCTCTTCATCTTGGAGGGACGTAGAAAGTCTGTAGTTCTTAGACGCTGTATGTATCGAGCGCATCAAGTTACTTAAAATGCCAAGGCGGGGCCATTTTAATTTGCAGACTCTGATCTGCTCCGGCGAGGGTTTGCACTGAAGGGAGGATAGAGAACACTGCATTGGTCTCGTCCTCAGAATCGCTGCCAAAGACCAGAATAGGGGTAGATGGTCCGGGCCTGTCGTTTTCTTTCTAGGGTTGCCCCGAGTAGACTATTTCTTCATCTTCCTCGGAATCGCTCCAAAAGATCGGGATAGTGGCGACGGACTTCTGTTTATCCTCCAGCTAATGACACATTTCTGTATCTTTGAAGTCTCATAGGAAGTACTGTTCCCCTCCGAATGGCGGCCAAGACAAGATGTACGTCTTGCCTGAGATTCGGGGCAGATGCTATTTGGTTTTATTCATCCACCTCTCCGAAGATGCCAAGTTGATTTATGGCACCATGTATCGGAGGTTTAGACGGATGCAGCCGATGTAGCAGACTTCATCAGATTCCCCCTCGTTCGAGGGGTTTTTGATTGTGGGGACGCTCTTCCCTGCAGGCGCAAGTCCCTGCAGTTAATTACGCTACCGCGTCGCGGTAACCACTTTCTCCTTCTCCAGATGGTCACTTCGTGTCGTGGGTGTTTTTTTTGTTTGTGGTTGCCCGTGGATTGTATACGGAGACTAATTTATGTCGTCGCCCGTAAGACGTGGATTAATCCAAATCCGTATTTTCTTAGATTTGGGTTTGAGATTTTGGTTTAAGGATACGTTAGCCATATTTGAGGCTAAGATCCACTTAAACGTTTGTTAAGGATACGTTAGTCTAGTTTGAGACTAAGATCAACTTAACGGGATCGCTTAGATCCAACAAAAGAGCATTTGGGGCTCTATTGTTCCAGTTTAGGGACATAGTGGTCCATTGAATGTATGGCCGTCGGGACCCGTCACTTCTCTGACGACGTTGAAGGATTACAACAACATATATCAGAGGAGTTCAGAGATGTACCCTTGAACCAAAGTTGGTTGGGAGGTCTATAGTCCAATTTGGGACTAAAGTCTGTTTGAGGGTTTAAAGATGCGTTAGCCCTATTTGAGGCTAAGATCAACTTAAACATTTGTTAAGAATACGTTAGTCTAATTTAAGACTAAGATCAACTTAACGGGATCGTTTAGATCCGACAAAAGAGCATTTGGGCTCCATTGTTCCAGTTTAGGGACATTGCGGTCCATCATTCCCATTTTGAGGACGAATACTGGTTTAAGGACGCATTAGTCCGTGAGTTTAAGGACGCATTAGTCCGTATCAATGTGTGGTTGTCGGGACCCGTCACCTCTTTGACGACGTTGAAGGATTACAACGACAAATATCAGAGGAGTTCAGAGATGTACCATTGAACCGGGTGATTTGAGGGAGCATTTGTGCTCAGTTCAATTTAATTTGAGGACTTACGGCCAGAATTGGGCTAAGTCCAGTTGAAAATGTTCAACATTTTATTTGCATTTGGCCTGTTAGGCCTTTACTAGGGCTCTGCCCCTGTTTAATAATGCATGGCATTTTTGTTTGGTCTATTAAACCTTTATTTGGGCTCTGCCCTTTTAAATGATGCGCAGCATCTGTTTTTGTTTGGGCTCTGGCCTTTTTTTTAAAATAATGCATTGCATTTTATTAGACCTGTTAGGCCTTTTTAATTGGGCTTGGCCCTTCTGTAAATAATGCCGTGCATTAATCAAACTGACAGTGGCTATGTGGCCTGTCAGGCGCTTTGCGCTAATTATTGAGCGCAAGCGCATGTGGAGGTGACACGTGTCACGCTCTGGTGAGCGCAAGCGCAGTGCGCTGCGCTGTTGACCTGCTGACACGTGGCGTGCTCTGGTGAGTTGCGCCAATTTCAGAGAGCAATACTCTATTTTAAAAGCGCATAGCGCAAGTTATTCTGGTGCTGACACGTGGCGCTCTCTGGTGGCTTGCACCAACCCACAACAGTGCAGATTTGCAAGTGCAAGGCACTGTTTTAATTATCTTGATCCAATTTTGGATTCAAGAAAAGAATCTTTAAGATTCCAGAACTAATGGTTCATAAAAAAGGCAATGCCTTTATTATTATATTTTTATTGAAGATCTTTGATCTTGTTCTTAGATCAATGATCTTTTCAGAAGAAATTCTTCTTTTTAAAAGGTTTACCTTTCTTTTTTCTTTCTGAGTTCTTCAGACTTTTCTTTTTTAGAAGTTCTCTGAATTCTCTCTCTGTTTCTCAATGTGTTGATGTGTCTTTTGGAATTGGGGTCTAGGGGCCTTTATATAGTGCCTATTAATTTGTTAAATTTGTTAAAGAGATCATTCTCTAAGTGATTTGGGAAATTTTCCCCACAGTTGCATCTTTGATCCAAGGGCTTCTGTTTTACAGAAGGCAATCTTCTTATTTTTAACAAGAACAGAAAGATCTTACTGGAATTTTAATTCTGTTTGGCGCAAACGCACCTGCGCTTACCACGTGTCGCGCAGCGCAGAGCGCAGCGCAACTGCGCTGCCACATGGTCCGCAGCGTAGGTCACAGCGTAACTGCGCTAGCGCAACTACGCTGTTACGTGTCGCGCAGCGCAACTGCGCTGCCACGTGTTGTGCAACGCAGAGCGCAAGTCAGCTGAAGCGTTGCTTCTTTAATTTTTAATTTTTATTTCAATTTTCAGAACAGAGCCTTGCTCTGATTAGGGGAAACAGAAGCGTTGCTTCGTTTCCCGCCTTGGAATTTGAACAGAGTTTTGCTCTGATTGGGGTAAACAAATGCCCCCCCCCACCATTGCGCTTATGTGGCCCCCAAACGTGAGCGCAGCGGTGGCAGAATTCCAGCCGTCGCGGCAACTTTTGGAAGTTGAAAGGGCATTTGATGCCTATAAATAGGACCTATGGTCCTTTAGATGATTTTCATCTCTTCATAAGAATTTTGTCCAGAGCCCTGCTCTTTTTGTTCAAGCACTTTTAAGAGTTAAAACTCTAGAAAATTTTTAGGTAAAAATTAATTTGGATTAAATTAAATTAATTTTAAGAGCCTTACTCTCAATAGATCCCTGATCTAAGGAAGACCCGTTTAGGGTTTTACTTAGCAGAGCTTTGCTCTACAGGTCTAAAGGGATCTAAAGAGAACTAAAGAGAACCCTATTAGGGTTCTATTAATAAAGTTGTGCCCTTTAAAAGATTTTCCTTGTATTTTCTTAATTCATCAATAGAGCTTTGCTCCTTCCAAATCATACAGAAGAACTCTTAGGAGTTTTTCATGGATCTTGGAGTTTAAAGATGGCATTTTATTCTTCGACGAATTATATCGTCTTGTTTAATCAGTCTGTCTGCTAATGTTGCTGCTTTTCTTTTACAAGAGTAATGGACGCCCACATGTACGATCTCGACGAGATTATTTCTTATGAAGACATCCGCCGACTCAGCCGTTCTCAGAACCGAGAATTTACCAACGCCGAGTGTGCCGAAATCATGAGCCGCTTCGACGCATACAACGGTCAACTGCTTCCTCGGCGCTCCCCTCTCCTAAAGCTTATTGTGGGAGCAATTTGGGAAGCGCTTCCCCTATTCTTTACCGGCATGCCGCTTAGGGCAATGGACGCCGTCGAGGACAAGGTGCACTCGGTGTATCTTATGAGCCTAATCTCAAAGAGGAGGCGAGATAACCTTATCAATCTTCTGCACCAAGCTTTTCAACAGTCTGCAATACTTGCTGCCTATCGGAGGGAGGAGGACATCAGTGGGGATCCCGATGCTCGTGCTCGCGAAAGGAAGCACACTAGAATGGTTCGCCAGGCTTGGAAAGTCTTGGACAAGGTTACTTTTGAGTTTCTCAATCCATGTCCTGGATTTGAGGTTTTGCCATTGTAATCATTTGGATAATGTCTTTGTTTATTGCCTTTATTGATGTAAAAGCTTTCCAAGTATGAATGACAAATCTTTGCCACCTTCCTTTATTTTCTGCTTTGTTACTGGCACATTCTTTAAATAAGCATAGCCTATAAGCGATATAAAACATTCTGTTTTGAACATCTTAGGGAGTAGTGATGGCTTAGAAAGCAGATTCAGGTCTGCTACCTAAGGCTTTTCAACTTCATGAGCCGTGAGGGTCTTATAAAGACTTTTCTCCCTACGAGTCGAGAGGATCTCGTAGGTGTATTTTCTCCTTAGGAATCGTGAGGATTCCTAAGTGCGTTTTCTCTTATAAGTCGTAAGGATCTTATAAAAGAATTTTCCCCCTTATGAGTCGAGAGGACCCGTAAGCGATTGTTTCCCCCCTTGTCGAGATTCGAGTTTGGTGAGTGTGACCCGTGAATAGTATGCAAGAGTCCGTTTTGGATCGACTTGCAGGGTCCCAGTGCTTAGGAAACAGGTTTTTTTTATCCTTGCTGCCTAAGGTTTTTCCTCACGAGTTGAGACGAATCGAGCAGTTCTCGCAAAGACATCAATTTCCTCACGAGTCGAGACGAATCGAGCATTTCTCGCAAGAATATCCTAACGTCACAGTTAACCTCTACTCTTTACGACAGAAGTCCGTTAGGGTCTGTGGTACTTAGGGTTTTGGTCGTCGTACCGTCGCATCAGCTGATATATTCCTCGATAGGCAATCGTGCTGTTCGAGGAGCCCTGCGACTGCCGTGTCTCTGATCCCTTCGGGAGCTGGACAAGACGTCTTCAAGCAATCCTCCTTGGCAGTTTGACCGTCGGAAGAGCAAGCGTTAGGAATTTTTCCATGCCGCTTTTTACTTGAGGTTAGGCTCATTTTGGAGAGCCCCGATGAGTCATAACCACTCCGCGCTGGTGTGGGATGATCTCCGATAGTCTTTCAGGTTTTATGTGAGTTGCCGTCAAGACCCTGAAGCTAGGAATTTGGCCTTTGCTTCATATGCTGGCATCGCGTCTGCTGTATCAAGACGAATGTCGCGGTTGTCTCTAGGTTGCTGGTGAACCGTCGAGGTTTGGAACTAGGGATTTTGCCATGGCTCCGTTAGTTTGATTGTCGCGTCTAAACCCTGCTGGAGGGAGCACGTTGGGGTGACATCTCGTCTGCTATATCGAGACGAACATCACGGTTGTCTCTAGGTTGCTGGTGAACCGTCGAGATTTGGAGCTAGGGATTTTGCCGTGGCTCCATTTGTTTGATTGTCGCGTCTGCAGTATCAAGATGAACATAGAGGTGGTGACCATTCCACGTTGGTGTGGGATGATCTCCGGTTGTCTTTCAGGCTTTATATGACTTGCCATTAAGACCTCGAAGCTAGGAATTTAGCCTTCGCTTCATTTGCTTTGTCATGTCCGAATCCTGTTGGAGGGAGAACGTTGGGGTGACATCTCGTCTGCTGTATCGAGACGAACGTCGCGGTTGTCTCTAGGTTGCTGGTGGAGCATCGAGGTTTAGAGCTAGGGATTTTGTCGTGGCTCCATTTGTTTGATTGTCGCGTCTGCAGTATCAAGACGAACATAGAGGTGGTGACCATTCTACGTTGGTGTGGGATGATCTCCGGTTGTCTTTCAGGCTTTATATGACTTGCCGTTAAGACCTCGAAACTAGGAATTTAGCCTTCACTTCGTTTGCTTTGTCATGTCCGAATCCTGTTGGAGGAAGGACGTTATTGTTGACATTGCGTCTGCTGTATCGAGACGAATGTCACGGTTGTCTCTAGGTTGTTGTTGAACCGTCGAGATTTGGCTTCGCTTTCTGGCGGAGCCTGTCGGGAAGGTATGGTTCCCTCTTTGTTTGTGCCCCTGGATTGTATACAGGGATCGACGTGATCTCACCTGTAGGGCAAAAGTTTCATCATATTTTTTTGTTATTGTTTGATTTCCGCGATGCTCTATCATTTCAGCTTTTATATCGCGAAGGTCGCGATTGCCCAATCATTTCGGCTATTTTTCGCGGTGCCCGATCATTTCGGCTGTTTATTTTATATTTACTCGCTGATTTTTATTGCGAGTTGCCCAATCATTTCGGCTATTTTGTGTGCGCATGTTTTTACTTGCTGCTTTTTATTGCAAGTTGCCCCATCATTTCGGCTATTTCGTATGCATGTGCGGCCTACTGGATTTTCGCCGTAAACCTGAAATTAGACACCGATTTCGGCATCAGCACCGCTACAACTGGGATATTGCCAGGAGCGAATCATCATTTGCCTTTGTCGATGTCAAACAAAGGTGGCTTAGCGAACAGGGTTAAGGTCCTGTCGACTAAGGCTTTTGACTTCATGAGCCGTAAGGGTCCCACAAAGGTATTTCTCCCTACAAGTCGTGAGGATCTTGTAGGTGTATTTTCTCCTTAGGAATCGTGAGGATTCCTAAGTGTATGTTTCTCTGTAAGTCGTAAGGATCCTACAAGAGGGTTTTCTCCTCGTAAGTCGAGAGGACTTACAAGAGTTGTTCACCATGCGAGCATATCCCCAGTCACGGATGGGACTTGGTTAGGGAAATGTTTATTCGCGCCCGTGGATCATATACAAGGGTCAGTATTGAGCCACTTGTAGGGCAATATCGAAGGTTGTGGGGGTTGCTTAAGCACAGGTTTAGGTCTCCGTAACTTAAGACTTTCAAATCTTATGAGCCGTGAGGGTCCCATAAGAGAGTTCTCCTTACGAGTCGTGAGGATCTCGCAAGTGTATTTTCTCCTTAGGAATCGTGAGGATACCTAAGTGTGTTGCTCCCTTGTGAGTCGTAAGGATCTCACGCGGGTGGTTTCTCCTCACAAGGTCGAGAGGATCCTGTAAGTGTCCTTTAACGAGGCCGCACCCTTTCGGGTTTTCACAAACACTCGCCGGTAGTCCTGCTGTTTTTACTCACGTAGCCCTTTCGGGTTTTCATCCGTTCCCCTTTTGCTTATGGACATACCGTCTTCTCTCTTTTTTTTAAATTCTTTTTATTCTTTTTTTTATTTTTCTAACGAGATTGCGCCCTTCCAGGTTTTCATAAACACTCGCCGGTAGCCCTGCTGTTTTTACTCACGGAGCCCTTTCGGGTTTTCATCCGTGTCCGTTTTGCTTATGGACATACCGTTTTTATTATTTTTTTATTATTTTTTATTATTTTCGTCAGCCTGAGGATGTTGCGGTAGTAGTTTAAAGACGTTTCGGTCGTTTGCAAGTTTTAGGACATTGCAGTCCATCATTAGTTTAAGGACGTTTCGGTCCGTCATTAGTTTAAGGACGTTTCGGTCCGTCAGCTAGTTTTAGGATGTTTCGGTCCGTCATTAGTTTAAGGACGTTTCGGTCCGTCATTAGTTTAAGGACGTTTCGATCCGCCGCCGCCGTATTTGAGGTGAATCTCTAGTTTACCGACTTTTCGGTCTAAGGGGCTTTCTTTATGACTGAGCATGATGCCCCCGGCGTATCCATCTTTCTCGGAGCATGTGGTTGTGGCGGGCACACCTTCCAGTCTTTGGAGATGACTAACTTGCCCTGTTGGTATTGGTTTTCAACCCAGTTTTTGAAAACGTAGCAATCCTCGATCAGGTGACTTACCGTTTGGTGGTAAGGGCAATAATTGAGATCGTTAACATCGCCTGGCCGCAACGGACGTTTTGGACTTGGCAGATTGATGAGTCTGTCGCGCACTGCCAGCTCGAACAGTCTCCTTATTTTATCTTGAGGAAACGAGTAAGGACGTTTCAACTTTTCATGGAGGGGTTGCCGCTTGTTGTTTCGGCAAACAACCGGTCTATGGTCACTCGATTGCTGCTGAGTGTTGGCTATGAGGGCTGTTTTTCCCTTCCCTTTATCCTTTTTGCTCGATCCTTTGTTTGCGGGGCCGAGATTTTTTTCGAGTAGCGTGCGATTGCACGGCTGAACATTCTCGCAACTCCTCAATTCTTTCATTTTTGAAATGGATTCCTTGAGGAGAGGGTTGAGGGCAGCTTCTTCGTCAGAGTCGCTTCCAAAGGTGATAATTTGCAATCCCTTGGAGTCGGCTATGTGACAGTCGGCGGCGGCTCTTTTGCACTCATCTATCGCATTTTTCTGATGTCTACGAGCTTCACGCTTTGTCCTATTGGAGTGTTGCTTTTGAGCGACATACCCTTGCCACCAACACTTAAAGGAGTCGCAGTCTTCGGTAGTATGTATGATCTTCTGATGATATAAGCAGAAGTTAGGATGCGTCTCTACTCCACCGAGAGTATTTTCTTCAGAGGGTGGTAGATTCATTCCCACTGATAGGGCTTTAGCGAACCTTTTCCTCGTCTTGAATTTGTTTTTATCCGCAGCAGATGACTTTTGATTTGACGGAAGTGCCTTGACTCTTTGGTCTAGTAGTCGGTGTTTGGCTCCTTCTAGTATGGCCATCTCACGCTCTTGATTGGCTTTAACTTTTAGATGAATCTCATTCAGGAAGGCATCGATCAACTCGTCTGACGGCCGCAGAATTTCTGGTTCAGGGTCCGCCCTCGGTTTCTCGGCGCAAGGAGCCTCTTTATCATCCACCAATGAATGAGAGATCACATGACAACTCGCTACGTAGTCTTCGGATTCATCTGATGAGTCTTCTCCATCGTTTTCGTCCTCAACAAAAGAACAAGCTGCCTGTTCATACTATAATATTGCATTTTATATTCCCCAATTCTTATTCATTTTATAAATAAACAGGTACTCTTGATGCACGTTTGTTGCATGTTACAGGATACAGGTTCTTGGAGCGAATACAGTAAAAAAGATGAAAGTTGATACAGAAAAGGGACTTTTGACCAACAAGTAGACGGATCCTAGTCAAGCCTAGACGAAGAACAATTCACAACTGTATAAGGCAATGCAGTCCGAAATGTCAAAGTGAACGGTCAAAAGATCCTTACAAGTCTTCACTGAAGATCTGGAGAATACCCAGATGTCAAATGTAGAAAAGAAGTATGAAAGTAGAAAGCCCAAGAAGCATAGAAGGATGCCCAGAATTTTCATCACCTGAATCCCAAGTTTGGCCGCGGAACCGCGGCCAAACCTAGGCTGGCGTCGCGGTTCCGCGGCCATCAAGTGCCCGTGTCGGTGCAAAATTTCTGGGTCGGTGCGTCGGTGTGGGGGTTTGGATTTTCAGTGGGCAAATCTGTATTTTCACATGTGCGAGAGTCTGTAACCCTAGTTTCCCTGTTTTCTTATAAATTGCAATCAAAAATTGTAAAACCCTATGCCTCTTTTCAATCAATAAAATTCAGAATTGCTGGGAGTATTATTCAGATCTGTTCTATATTGCTTGGAGGGAGCCGTCAACCTAGTAAGTTATTTTATTTTAATTCTTTTAATTAGTATGTCGTATCATCCCCTAATGAGCGAGTAGTCTCCTCGCTTGTTAGGGTTAGCCTTAGGGAAAGATTTGAGAGATGAGATCTCTCACCCCTTTCATGCCATCCATACCTAAGAGTTAGAACTCCATGCATGCACGCACAACCGCTCCCTACGGCATCCTACCCCTCGAGGTAACGATGAACCGTAGTATAAAGGGCCGGTTGCGCGTGTTTTCCATGGGGGTTAGGGTAATTATCAACAAAGGAAGGATACGAATCTAGAGGAAGAAACATCTTCCCAAAAGATTCGGATCCACTTTATTGATAATTACCGTAACATCTAATAAATCTAAAATAGGGCAATGAAAGCGGTGAGGAAACCTTTAATCTCCAAACTTCTCCTAAACCTAACCCTAGCAAGACTTTAATTTAGATTAATTTAGTTCAGTGATAGATCTAGTTTTTTTAAATTAAATCAATCCAAACAACATTTGGAATCAACTCGTAAAGACACAATAAGAAATCTACCCATCTCTGTGGATCGACCCGTACTCACCGGCTTGCTGCAAAGCGACGCCGTTTCTGATTGCGGTAAATACAAGTTTTCATACTAATCAAATGGCGCCATTGCCGGGGATGGCGTAAAAATTCTTTTGTGTAATTTCGGGTTGATATAAATTTTAAAAAATTATAAAAATCTGAAAATAAAAAAAATATATAAAAAATTATCAATTTTGATCTGTTTGAAGGGTGTATTTTTGGATCTTGCAGGAATAGCGAGGATTCTAGGATCTGGAATTTTACAGAGGGCAAATCAGAAAAGTGAACATCAGAACAGAGGAGAATTGGTGAACAGGAGCTACAAAAAAAATTTCAGAGCCTGATCTCTTCACCATACCGCGGAACCGCGGCCAAGGAGCACCCCAGACCGTGGAACCGCGGCTGTTTGGCCACATCACCACCTAAAAATCAGTTAGTTTGATTCTCTTTCTTCCCCTCTACAACCTACCATATATCTTTTGTGAAAATTTTCTGCAGGAATTCTTTGCGCTAAAAATTCTTTCTCCCCCTTCTAAATAACAGATTTTCTGCAAGTTTCTTTGCGCCGCGCTAAAAATTGATTGCAAGTGAATTTTATTGTTTTGCATAATTTAATCGGATTTTAAGAGGCTAATTGACCAAACTCAGATTGGGTGGGGATTTCATCACCCTTCCTAGGACCCCAGAAAACACCTAAAGCATGTGCATTGACCACAATTACTTAAAAAAATATTAGATTCAGACCTAAGGACATCGAGCTCAATAGGAAAAGGACTAGTATAGGCATCGACCGTTTATCCTAACTGACATTGCGGTGTCTAGGCTAGTGGTTATTAATTAGGCCCACTGTAGTGGTGGTTCCTTCCCACTTACCTGGCCGTACTTGTCGGTGAAGAGGCGGTTTGAGGTCCTATTTGTAGCCCTAGTTAGGAGCTGTCTAGCAGACCTAGGTGACCCTAGATCTAGGCCTGATTGTGCATGTGTGGTTGATACATTTGTGTCACGAGTCTCTTTTCAAAACTTCTTTGCAAAACTCTCACATAAAAAAAAAATCTTTTCAAAATTTGCAACTTGTCGCTAAGAAACCTTGTAACTCACTTCCATCACTTCCCTCCATTGACGTTATCTTACCCCCATATTCTGTTTTTCTATTTTTTTTTTTCTGACTACACTACTCCTTTAGTGTATGTCACTTTGGACTAGGGATACTAACGCCCGATTAGTCCGTGTTTCGTTGGTACCGACCGACGAACCCTTCGTCGAAATTCCCTCCATTTCCTTACCTCCACCTTCAAATTCTTCTTTCGAAGGTATGTCGGGACACGACCCCAACGATACCTTACCGACGGGAATGATTCCACCTCCGTTAGGTGCGAATAACCCGAATCTTCCGCCTGTTGTAGCGCCCGCACGAGTTGCGATTCAGGATCTCTTCTACCCCGTCCGCACTTCTTTACCTACATGTCTTTCACCCCCACCGGCAAATGGAGACAACTTTAAAATAAAACCACATTTCATCAATATGCTGCCAAAATTTCATGGTTTGGAATCCGAAGATGCATATATCTTTATCAATAAATTCCAAAACGTTTGCGCTATGATGAAAACGACCCAATTAAGTGATGACGCTATAAGGCTAAGGGTCATTCCTTTTACCTTATGTGACCTAGCCGAGAAGTGGCTATATAGCACCGCATCACATTCCATTAGAAATTGGGACGAGTTTGTAAGAGCTTTTCTGAAAAAGTTCTATCCTCATCACAAAACTGCTAGAATCCGCAACGAGATTATACAATTTTCACAGCTTCCTTCCGAACCATTTTGGAAGTGCTTCGAGAGATTTAAAGACCTACTTGTTCAATGCCCTCATCATGGGATCGAAAGTTGGCAACTTTGCCAAACATTATACGAGGGATTGAACTCGGCAACGAAGCAGTTGCTAGAAACCATATGTCAAGGTCATTTTCTCTCCAAGTCTAGCGACGAAGCTTGGCGGTTTCTTGAGGATCTTAGTGAGCAAACAATTCAGTGGGAGAGTACCAAGACCACATCATCTTTTTCTGTTGGTCAATCTAGGGCAGGCATACACCAAGTGGATATGTCGATTGCTATGAAGGCCGAGATGGCCGCACTTATGAAAAAGCTAGAAGCCATTGAGACCAAAATCTCATCGTCTTCTACTGCCCCTGTTTTACCCACACGAACTGTTTGTGCTTGTTGTTCGAATCCATCGCATCTAACCGAAGAGTGTCCTTATAATGCACATATTCAAGGACAAGATCAAGTCAATGCTGCATTTCAGCAACGACAAAGAAACGATCCGTACTCTTCGACATACAATCAGGGGTGGAGGAGTCACCCAAATTTCGCTTGGAACCAAAATCAACAAGTCCAAGGAAATAACAATTTTCAGAGACCTCCTCCACAACAACAACAAGCACCTTCACAAACTCAAAACCAGCAACCTTTCCAACAACAACCTTATACAAATCAAACGAACAATTTGGTTCAACCAAATGATGATAAGGTTATCTCGCTCGAAAAAAGTTTAGATGCATTTCTTAAGCAATCTACAGAATCCGCAGCAAGATTTGAAAATTATGTTCAATCTTTGATGCATAACAATGCCTCACACGATCAAAGTATCAAATCTATTGAGGCACAAATTGCACAATTAACTGCTGCGTTGAGCGAGAGAGAAAAGGGAAAGCTTCCATCTCAACCATTGCCAAATCCCGGTCACACACAAAACGCATATCACAATCACAATATAAATGCGGTCACCACGTTGAGATCCGGAAGAGAGTTGCAAAATAATGTGGGAACTCATGATGACATCCCCGCCGGTGGTTCTTCTTCTTCTTCTTCCTTTTCTCCATCGTCATCTTCCCCTTCTTCATTTTCTTCACTTTCTTCTTCACCTTTTTCTTTAGAGCCTATTCTCCACCCTTCACATGGCTCTACTTCTTCCAGCTCAAACGGACCCATTTCTCACAACATGAACACATCTACACCGGGATCCGTTCCTACTCCACATTCTACTCCACTGACATTTGACTCAACGAATTTTCAAAATGCTCCATTTCCAAACAGGTTGAGTCCTAATAAACCAACTGCATAAGTGGAGAAGAATGTGGAGATATTTAAGCAGGTTAGCATAAATATACCTCTCTTGGATGCAATCCAACAAGTCCCTTCATACGCGAAAATCTTAAAGGGCTTATGCACCTCTAAGAGAAAGGCATCTCAAATACCCAAGAAAGTGCTAGTGGCTAGTGCAGTGAGCAATGCTATTAACCACCATCAAACCTTACCCCAAAAACGAAAGGACCCCGGCTGTCCTACGATTTCAATCACAATTGGGGATAAGAAAATTAATCGAGCACTTTTAGATCTTGGGTCTAGTGTTAACCTGATTCCCTACTCCGTGTACGAACAATTAGGGGTTGGAGATTTGAAACCCACTCGTTGTACTCTCCAAATGGCTGATCGATCAATCACCCATCCAAGGGGTCAGCTGGAGGATGTGTTGATCAAAGTTGGGGAGTTCATATTCCCCGTTGATTTTATTGTTATGGATACACAACCTGTTGCTAACCCAAGAAACCAAATTCCGGTGATCCTAGGTCGACCATTTTTGGCCACTTCCAATGCCGTAATAAATTGTCGAAATGGCTCCATGACTCTATCCTTTGGGAAGATGTCTAGTGAGTTCAATATTTATACGATGGGAAGTCTGCCCCCCGTGCCTAAAACTAGTACACGAGAAGTTTGCTCTATTCACGAAATCACGCAGGAGGACTGCGAGCTTGAAAGATTCTTGTTTGATGAAAACAGTTTTGACGCCAATAGTGCGTCCCTCCTTGAGCCCACCACCGTTGACACAACCGATATGGATTATGAATGTTTCACTTTTTCGGATGATGACGACTCACAGCCCGAATATGAGTCTTTTGAATTTTTTGATGAGTTAGTCGAACCACCCGAATCGGTTGTTTGCAGTGATTTCGAACCTGTGTTGAAGTCCTTTAAGTTCGAGTTAGATTCCGCAATGATTCGTTTGCCTCCGAAACTCAAACTCATGTCCTTACCGCCTCACCTTAAATATGCTTACATAGGTGAGAATGAGACTTTTCCCATTATAATATCAGCCTCTCTAGCCTTCGAGCAAGAGAACGCTATTTTAAAAGTCTTATAAGATAGGCAGCAAGTTTTCGGAAGTGGTGGTATGGAAAGTATCGAGGAAATCAGTTCCCTTATAATTGAATATCATATGAAATTGATGGATGATGCCAAGTCAATAGAGGACCCACAGGAACATTTTGGGGTTATTGTGGTTAGTCAACCTCCTCCTTCAGGAGTTGAACCACCCCTATTTCTTTTCAGAAGATACGAGAGTGCCAACATTCCACTAATTGCTGATCATTCACATTCTCGTTTTGATTCATCACCACCTCCTGTCTATTCACCTCCATACTTTCCATACTACCACTTCTATCTTCCCCAATTTTTTATGGATCGCTACGACCTATTCTTCCACCAACCGATACTCCTCACTGATAAATTTTTCAACTGGTTGGTGTTAACGTTTGGTCTATGCAAGGGTTGGCAGTAATGTCTAACATAGTTTAAATGAAGTTTGGGAGAGGGCCTTTTTGTATATATTTTTGTTTTTCTTAACAATAAAAAAATTATAAATAAATAAACAGGGAAGTGCCGATATTTTGACCCTCTTTGTTTAGTATGACAGTGAGGACACTGTCAAGTTCAAGTTTGGGGGTATGCTCGGTACGTCTTCTTCCTTCGCATTCATTTGTACATATTTTTTGCATTTGCATACTTATTTGAAAACCCATAAAAATTGAAAAATTATAAAAATAATTGTATTCAATTTTGGCCTTATTTAACTAGAGCTTGACATATAGGTTAACTAGCTAGGAACAACTAGATCTTAGACTTAGTGAATTAAAAACCCTAAAAATAACATTCCTTAAAGTTTAACGTATATGCCTTGCAGTTTATTTAGAAATAGGCAAATTTTGGGTTCACTTCTTAGGCTAAGTCGAAATAAGGGAAGAGTATTGACGTTCTTATTAGAGTATAAGTTTGAAAAATAGTTCCTAGCTTAAGTCTAAATTCTGAAAATGTATACCCTACAATTTGCACAATCACGCACCCTGAAACTTGGAATAGTAGAAGAGCCCTTGAAATGATCTTGTCTAAAGTCCTTAGTACGATGAAAATAAAAGAAAAAAAATGTGAATAAAAAAAAATGGACACTGGTTTTTGTGATTACTTAAGGCTGTAAAAATAGAAAAATCTTTAGCGAGGGTGCTTCATCACCTAGTGCCTTAGACCAACTGGTTTGGGAGTCACTGCTAAAAGCCTTGGGTATTGCAAAAACTAGGAAGTACGCTTTAAAGTGCAAACGCATCTTGTAATCGGTCGTTGGTACCTCAAGAAGTATTAACAGTCGCATGAAGGATGTGTAAGCAATATTCAATTAAAAATTCACCTATTAAGAAGTGCTTTGGACAATGGACGAGAGTACGATTGCTTGATTTGAATTTCCAAGTGTAGGGGTGATATTTACACACACGTGGGGATATGTGATTGGAATTTAGATAAGAGAAAGGAATGAAGAATAGAACTTGTATCTTTAATAGAGTTGATAGAAATTCCTAAGTGGAGATGGAACCCTAGAAGGAAAACTTAAGATATGCCGAAAGCTAAGTAGGTCTACTTAACATATATAATCTTAAGATTAAATAATGAGGAAGCGTGAAGAATATGGGTGGATAATTTACGGGTCGACGATAATAGAATTCCGTGTTAAAAAACCTAATTGGAGAACAATAGTCAATGGGCCGAGTTGATAGGATTTTGTGGGTGTAATCCGCTGAAAACCCTCAGGAGACAACACTCCTCCTACTAGGGACACCTAGAGGTTTAACGGCTTGTTGCACGTGCTCAGTGCAATCGCGTTTCCCTGCGAAAGTGTGGTTAGGATTTTAGTGAATAAAAATAAGTTTGCTCGAGGACGAGCAAAAGGTAAGTTTGGGGGTATTTGTTCATACTATAATATTGCATTTTATATTCCCCAATTCTTATTCATTTTATAAATAAACAGGTACTCTTGACGCACGTTTGTTGCATGTTACAGGATACAGGTTCTTGGAGCGAATACAGTAAAAAAGATGAAAATTGATACAGAAAAGGGACTTTTGACCAACAAGTAGACAGATCCTAGTCAAGCCTAGACGAAGAACAATTCACAACTGTATAAGGCAATGCAGTCCGAAATGTCAAAGTGAACGGTCAAAAGATCCTTACAAGTCTTCACTGAAGATCTGGAGAATACCCAGATGTCAAATGTAGAAAAGAAGTATCAAAGTAGAAAGCCCAAGAAGCATAGAAGGATGCCCAGAATTTTCATCACCTGAATCCCAAGTTTGGCCGCGGAACCACGGCCAAACCTAGGCTGGCGCCGCGGTTCCGCGGCCATCAAGTGCCCGTGTCGGTGCAAAATTTCTGAGTCGGTGCGTCGGTGTGGGGGTTTGGATTTTCAGTGGGCAAATCTGTATTTTCACATGTGCGAGAGTCTGTAACCCTAGTTTCCCTGTTTTCTTATAAATTGCAATCAAAAATTGTAAAACCCTATGCCTCTTTTCAATCAATAAAATTCAGAATTGCTGGGAGTATTATTCAGATCTGTTCTATATTGCTTGGAGGGAGCCGTCAACCTAGTAAGTTATTTTATTTTAATTCTTTTAATTAGTATGTCGTATCATCCCCTAATGAGCGAGTAGTCTCCTCGCTTGTTAGGGTTAGCCTTAGGGAAAGGTTTGAGAGATGAGATCTCTCACCCCTTTCATGCCATCCATACCTAAGAGTTAGAACTCCATGCATGCACGCACAACCGCTCCCTACGGCATCCTACCCCTCGAGGTAACGATGAACCGTAGTATAAAGGGCCGGTTGCGCGTGTTTTCCATGGGGGTTAGGGTAATTATCAACAAAGGAAGGATACGAATCTAGAGGAAGAAACATCTTCCCAAAAGATTCGGATCCACTTTATTGATAATTACCGTAACATCTAATAGATCTAAAATAGGGCAATGAAAGCGGTGAGGAAACCTTTAATCTCCAAACTTCCCCTAAACCTAACCCTAGCAAGACTTTAATTTAGATTAATTTAGTTCAGTGATAAATCTAGTTTTTTTAGATTAAATCAATCCAAACAACATTTGGAATCAACTCGTAAAGACACAATAAGAAATCTACCCATCTCTGTGGATCGACCCGTACTCACCAGCTGGCTGCAAAGCGACGCCGTTTCTGATTGCGGTAAATACAAGTTTTCATACTAATCATTGCCCCCATCGTGTCCGTCTTCTTTGGAGTGTGCGGCTGTGGCGGGTTTACCTTCCAGTTTTCAGACAGCGCGAACTTGCCTTGTAGGTACTGATCCTCGATCCATCCCCTAAAGACGAAACAATCCTCGATCGGGTGACTTACCGTTTGGTGGTAAGGGCAATAATTGGGATTATTGAGATCGCCTGGCTGCGACAGACGTTTTGGACTCGGCAGATTGATGAGTCTGTTGCGCACTGCCAGCTCGAACAGTCTTCTCGTTTTATTCTGAGGAAACGAGTAAGGACGTCCCAGTCTCTCCTCAAGGGATGGGCGTGGACGCACGTTGTTTTGGCGAACGGCCGGCTTTGAGTTGCTCGGCTGTTGTTGAGCATTGGCGACGACGATCGCTTTCCCTTTTCCCTTCTCATTTCGAGAGTCTGGTTTTGGAGGCGACGGTCCATGGCCCATCTGGTCCATTTGGGCTAATTTGTCGATCAAGACCTGGAAGGTGGTCGGCCTGAAGAACATCATAAATTGTGAGATGGTCGCTTGCGGATCAAGAGTGCCCATGAACATGCCTACCGCAGGTGCCTCTTCTATGCGTTGTTCGCATTTCGAGCATAGGTTCCGCCATCGTGTTGCGTATTGGACCCACGTTTCGCCGAGCCTTATCCTGGCGTTAATCAGTGCTGTTATCGGGGTGTGTCCACTAGCACTCGCGAATCTTTGTGTAAATAGTAGCTCCATTTCCGCAAATGTTTTAACAGAGTCGTTAGGTAGCTCTGAATACCATTCAAAGGCTGTTTCCGCTAAGCTGCCGATGAATTGGCAAAGCAGCAGCTTGTCGTCGCCTCCAGTGTTGCCGCATAAGGCCCTGAATTGAGCGACATGCTGATGTGGGTTCCCTGTCCCGTTATATACGTGGAACTTAGGGATCGTATATCCCGGTGGGTAACTGATTTGGTCATACCAGCTTGGATAGGGTCGTCCGGTTCTAACAATTTGCACAGCCGCTTCATTCGCCTGATGAGCCCGTATTTGATGAGCAATATAATCATCGAGCGCGGCCTTGGAAATAGTTTCATCCTTGGCTGCTGAAAGAGCCGACGAAGGATTAGATGTCTCCCTTCTATCGTCTTCAACAATGATTGGAGGGTCATCAGCTGGAGGGTCCGGCTGTAACATCATCCCTGCCATATCTTAGAAGAGGAGCGCCATTTGTTTTATGTTAGCCGCTTGCTCTGCGGCTTCTTTGTCCTTCTTTTCGAGGACTCTACGTAAGAAGTCGGCATCGGTTTCTTGTTCGTGACGCTGTTCTGATAATGCCTCCGAGCTCTCTTTTGGCCCGGTGAGTGCGGCCATTGCAGTCATCATTTCCTGAAGCTTCCGTTGCTGCTCCTGGGCTTTTCTCACGGATCGAGTGAGCGGTCGGTGACCAGTCAAAGCATGGCTTTCCTCCTTTCCGGAAGCCATATAAACAGTGAAGCAGAGGTAGTCTTGATCGATCACTGACTCTTGGACTTGACGCCAGACCTTGTAGATTTTAGAGGACAGCCATTGAGGGGGCTGCTCCAGCTTCACCATTGGGGCATTATCCACAAGTGGAGGAGATCTTTTCAATACGGCAGTTGGCGAGTTATTGTGCACCCTTCTTAGCGGTTCAAAGCTATTCTCAGTCGGAACAGCAGCATTGATTTCCACCATCGGAGCTGGCAGAGTTAGCCCAGAGGGGGAGTTGCCCCCAGCCTTCCTCACTCGGCGCCAGTGGCGACGTCGAGCGTGTCGTGCGGATAGAGTTGGTTTAGCCATAGGGGTGACCTCCTCATGCCCCCTGTGTTGGTCAGAATTCGCTGGTACCAGCCTTTTAAAAACCGACGTTCGTTGAATGGGGACGGCCAACCTGTCAAAAGCAGACTTCCGAATAGGGGAAGCAACCTTGGTGATTTCGCCTAAAAAGGGAGCAGGGATGGCTATCCGCTTCGGGATATCGCATTCTGGTATCGCAGGCTTGTAGACGTTCTGGCCCAGTCTGTCGAAAACTGAGGCAGTGGAATTGGGCGACCCGTTGAGAGGGGCCACGGCGGTAGTAAATCGATCAAAGACTGGCTTCTTTGGAGCTTCTTGCGATGTCATTGGGGCATTGAAGCTCATCGGTGGGAGCATAGTCCCGAAGAAAAGTCCAGCGGCGGCTTGAGTTACCTGCTCTACTGGCATCTTGAAAAGGGAGACTGCTTGGGGCCCATAAGTCACTCCTCCAGCAAGGACAGAGCGAGAGTTGCAGTTGCAGGTAGTGCAGTTTGAAGCCATTGATCTTCTATTTTCTGCACGGAGCAAGACACTAAATCTTAGTACCTCAAACCCACAGGAAACCACAGCAAACTGCGATTCGTTCGCGAACACGACACACGAAGTGTGGAGTGGAAAGAGGAAAAGGTCCCACCGGGCGTGCCAGAATCTGTTCCCCTCCGAATGGCGGCCAAGACATGATGTACGTCATGCCTGAGATTCGGGGCAGATGCTATTTGGTTTTATCCGTCCACCTCTCCGAAGATGCCAAGTTGATTTATGGAACCATGTATCGGAGGTTTAGACGGATGCGGCCGATGTAGCAGACTTCGTCAGATTCCCCCTCGTTCGAGGGATTTTTGATTATGGGGACGCTCTTCCCTGCAGGCGCAAGCCCCTGCAGTTAATTACGCTACCGCGTCGCGGTAACCACTTTCTCCTTCTCCAGATGGTTACTTCGTGTCGTGGGTGTTTGTTTTGTTTGTGGTTGCCCGTGGATTGTATACGGAGACTAATTTATGTCGTCGCCCGTAGGACGTGGATTAATCCAAATCCGTATTTTCTTAGATTTGGGTTTGAGATTTTGGTTTAAGGATACGTTAGCCATATTTGAGGCAAAGATCCACTTAAACATTTGTTAAGGATACGTTAGGCCAGTTTGAGACTAAGATCAACTTAACGGGATCGCTTAGATCCGACAAAAGAGTATTTGGGGGCTCCACTGTTCCAGTTTAGGGACATAGCGGTCCATTGAATGTATGGCCGTTGGGACCCGTCACCTCTCTGACGACGTTGAAGGATTACAACGACATATATCATAGGAGTTCAGAGATGTACCCTTGAACCAAAGTTGGTTGGGAGGTCTATAGTCCAATTTGGGACTAAAGTCTGGTTGAGGGTTTAAAGATGTGTTAGCCCTATTTGAGGCTAAGATCAACTTAAATATTTGTTAAGAATACGTTAGTCTAATTTAAGACTAAGATCAACTTAACGGGATAGTTTAGATCCGACAAAAGAGCATTTGGGCTCCATTGTTCCAGTTTAGGGACATAGTGGTCCATCATTCCCATTTTGGGGACGAATACTGGTTTAAGGATGCATTAGTCCGTGAGTTTAAGGACGCATTAGTCCATGAGTTTAAGGACGCATTAGTCCGTATCAATGTGTGGTTGTCGGGACCCGTCACCTCTCTGACGACGTTGAAGAATTACAACGACAAATATCAGAGGAGTTCAGAGATGTACCCTTGAACCGGGTGTAAATTGATTTGAGAGAGCATTTGTGCTCAGTTCAATTTAATTTGAGGACTTACGGCCAGAATTGGGCTAAGTCCAGTTGAAAATGTTCAACATTTTATTTGCATTTGGCATGTTAGGCCTTTACTAGGGCTCTGCCCCTGTTTAATAATGCATGGCATTTTTTTTTGGTCTATTAGACCTTTATTTAGGCTCTACCCTTTTAAATGATGCGCAGCATCTGTTTTTGTTTGGGCTCTGGCCTTTTTTCTAAAATAATGCATTGCATTTTATTAGGCCTGTTAGGCCTTTTTTAATTAGGCTTGGCCCTTCTGTAAATAATGCAGTGCATTAATCAAACTGACAGTGGCCATGTGGCCTGTCAGGCGCTTTGCGCTAATTATTGAGCGCAAGCGCATGTGGAGGTAACGCGTGTCACGCTCTGGTGAGCGCAAGCGCAGTGCGCTGCGCCAATGCACTGCGCTGTTGCGCTGCTGACACGTGGCGCGCTCTAGTGAGTTGCGCCAATTTCAGAGAGCAATACTCTATTTTAAAAGCGCATAGCGCAAGTTATTCTGGTGCTGACACGTGGCGCTCTCTGGTGGCTTGCGCCAATCCAGGAGCGCAACAGTGCAGATTTGCAAGTGCAAAGCACTATTTTAATTATCTTGATCCAATTTTGGATTCAAGAAAAGAATCTTTAAGATTCCAGAACCAATGGTTCATAAAAAAGGCAATGTCTTTATTATTATATTTTTATTGAAAATCTTTGATTTTGTTCTTAGATCAATGATCTTTTCAGAAGAAATTCTTCTTTTTAAAAGGTTTACCTTTCTTTTTTCTTTCTGAGTTCTTCAGACTTTTCTTTTTTAGAAGTTCTCTGAATTCTCTCTCTGTTTCTCAATGTGTTGATGTGTCTTTTGGAATTGGGGTCTAGGGCCTTTATATAGTGCTCATTAATTTGTTAAATTTGTTAAAGAGATCATTCTCTGAGTGATTTGGGGAATTTTCCCCACCGTTGGATCTTTGATCCAAGGGCTTCTGTTTTACAGAAGGCAATCTTCTTGTTTTTAACAAGAACAGAAAGATCTTACTGGAATTTTAATTCTGTTTGGCGCAAACGCACCTGTGCTTGACACGTGTCGCGCAGCGCAGAGCGCAGCGCAACTGCGCTGCCACGTATCGCGCAGCGCAGAGCGCAAGTCAACTGAAGCATTGCTTCTTTAATTTTTAATTTTTATTTTAATTTTCAGAACAGAGCCTTGCTCTGATTGGGGGAAACAGAAGCGTTGCTTCGTTTCCCGCCTTGGAATTTGAACAGAGCTTTGCTCTGATTGGGGTAAACAAGTACTTTGTATCTTCGTATTTCCGGACCTCATTTACGGAGAACGGATTTAGCTCCCCTGTGACGGTGCATTCCAAGCCATCCTTGAAATATTTTTACACTGATGCTATGTAGAAGGGATGACGTTGTACTTATGCAACCAGGGCCTGCCAAGCAAAGCGCTATAGCAAGTCTTGGCGTCAATGACGTGAAATTTGGTGTCAGTGGCGAGCAACCCGAAGTGTAACGTCAGTATTAAGGACCCAAGCGTCCGTGACGACTGTGAGTCGAACTCGGAGATTGTAATTTTGTCTCGGGCCAAGTGCTGAACGTTCATGCAAATCTCTTTCAGCACTCTCATGTTGAGAAGGTTGACAGAGGATCCATTGTTGACAAGGATTTTTCCTATCTTAATATCATGGCAGTACCCGGTGACGTATAACGAGCGATTATGTTCGCACGTACCGAGAAGGAAATCTTCATCACTGAATGTAATGTCAGCCGTGTGGACCTCTGCCAGCTCATCCTTCATCTTCTCTTCTGCGAGGAAAGTTTGGAACTGATCAGGCTCTTGTAATGCCTTGATCAGAGAATTTCGTGCCTCTTTGGACAGGAGGAGAGCATCCAATATGCTCAGTTGTGAGGGCATTTTCCTCATATGTGCTAGGACATTGTAATCCACCTTATTTTTCCTAGGCGGGTCACTTGCTGCGATCTCTTTGACAACTCCATCGTCTAGAGCAATTTCCTCAGGGATTTTTCCTTTCCCTTTGTTTTTTTTGCTCGAACCTTTGTTTGTAGGTCCGAGATTCTTCTCAAGTAGCGTGCGGTTATGCAGCTGAATGTTCTCACAGCTCTTCTCCTCCTCTTCTTTTTCGGAGGTGGAGTCTTTGAAGAGAGGGCTGGGGGGTATTTTGTCCTCAGAATCGCTCTCGAAAGTAAGAACTTGGGGTTTTCCCTTTCTGAACTGGTACCAACCATATAACGGTTTTCAGTCGTTTTTTCATGCGCATATGTCACACTCTTTTGCCGTGGACGAGCTTCGCGCTTCATCCTCTTGAAGTGTTTTTGATGAGCAATATATCCTTGCCACCACTTCTTGAAGGTACTGCATTTTTCGGTGGGGTGGGTAACCCTCCGATAATATAGGCAGTAGTTTGGATGTGAATTCTCTCCGCCAAGGCATATGACCCTGGGAGTGTTTCCTACCAGAGGTGGCAACTTCATTCCCATTGACAGGGCTTTGACAAACCGCTTATTTGCCTTGATCCTGCTCTTATTTGTCGCAGGTATGCCTTGGTTTGGTTGGAGTACTTTACGACTCCACCTTTCCGCGGCTTCTTCATCCTGACGCTAATGCTTAGATTTTTTGTATATGGTTGTTTCGCGTTCTCGGTCAGGTTTACTTTTTCGAAAGGCTTCGTTTAACAGCCTATCGATCAGGTCATTTGGCAGTTCTGGGGATTTTAGCGCCAATCCTTCCCCCAATCCCTCCTCGTTGTTTTCTGACGCTGAAGGAGTTTTTACGTCATTTAACAACGAATGGGAGACCATGTGGCAACTTGCTACATAGTCTTCGGTTTCTTCTGATGAGTCATTTTTCTCATCGTTGTCACTGTCTTCGTTCTCAAGAATATGCTTGAGGAACACTTCGAGCATGACCGGTGTCCACGCCTCCTGGTTGTATTCCTCCAGCACGTCGATGTACTTTTGTAGGTCCGTGCGCTTTTCATCATACTCAGCAGGCTGCACAGGCTTCTTAGTCTTCTTCTTTTTCTTCGAAGAGTTTGAAGGCTTGACTTGGAGATTTTGCCCTTTGTCAACAATCTTCGGTACGGGACGCAGTTTCAGCGTCCCTTCGATGATTTCAGGTTCAAGTAGGATTTTCCACCTGACTGCCGGACATGCCTGTAGATCTTTCAGCATTCTTTTGGTTTTAGCTGAAAGAACGACTTCCCATGGAGTTTCTTCCACGAGCGAACATTATGCCCCCGGTGCATCCACTTTTTTGGGAGTGTGCTTCTGTGGTGGGTTCACCCTCCAGTTCTCAGACAGCACGAACTTCCCCTGTTGATACTTGTCCTCGACCCAGTTCTTGAAGACGTAGCAATCCTCAATTGGGTAGCTCACCATTCTGTGATAGGAGCAGTAGTTGGGGTTGTTGACGTCGCCGGGTTGCGGTGGACGCCGTGGGTCTGGCAATGTGATAAGTTTGTTACGCATTACCAACTCAAATAGTCTCCTCGTCTTATCACGGGGAAACGAGTAAGTGTGTCCTACCCTTTCTTCCAGGGATAGGCATGGGCGTGTGTTGTTTTGGCGAGCAGCCGGTTTTGAGCCACTCGGTTGTTGTTGAGTGTTAGCAACGAAGGCCGCTTTTCTTTTACCCTTAGCGTTTCGAGGGTCCTTACTTAAGGAGGAAGGCATGTGGCCCATCTGGTCCATTTGGGCCAGTTTATCGATCAGAGCCTGGAAGGTTATTAGTTTGAAGAACGTCATGAACTGGGACACGATCGTTTGAGGATCAAGGGTCCCAATGAACATGCCTAGGGCGGGGGATTCTTCGATGCGATGTCGCACTTTGACGATAGGTTTCACCACCGGATCGCATATTGGACCCAGGTTTCTCCTGGCTTTACCCTGGCATTGATTAATGTCGTGATCAGGGTGCGCTCGCTTGCGCTAGCGAATCGCTGTGTGAACAGCAGTTCCATCTCTGTGAATGTTCTCACGGAGTCATTTGGGAGCTCCGAATACCATTTAAAGGCCATCTCTGACAGGCTTCCAACGAACTGGCGAAGCAACGGTTTGTCATCGCCTCCAATGTTGCCGAGCAGAGCTCTAAACTGCGTGACGTATTGATATAGGTTGCATGTCCCCTTGTACACATGGAACATGGGGATCGTATATCCCGGCAGGTATTTAATTTGGTCATACCAACCTGGATACGGTCGCCCAGTTCTGACGATTTGGCCTGCGGCTTCATTAGCTTGATGAGCTCATATTTGTTGAGCGGTATAATCATCAAGAGTAGCCTTAGAGATTGTTTCCTCCTTGGCTGCCGATAAAGCCGGAAGAGGGTTCGATGTTTCCCCTCCGTCATTCTTGATAATTATCGGCAGATCCTCGGCTGGGGATTCTGGCTGGATCATCATTCCAACCATATCCTGGAACAAAAGAGTCATCTGCTTTATGTTAGCAGCCTGCTCAGCAACTTCCTTGTCCTTTCTTTCAAGAACTCTTCGCAGGAACTCTGTATCGGTCTCCTGCTCCTGGCGATATTCAGCTGTTGTGTCCAGGCTTTCTTTCTGCCCGGTAAGTGCTGCCATTTTGGTCAGCATCTCCTGGAGCTTTTGTTGTTGCTCCTAGACTTTTGTCAGTGACCGAGTTTGCGGTCGATGACCTGCGGAAGCACGGCTTTCTTCTTTCCCGAAAGCCATGTAGACTGTATGTACGATCATGCCCCCAAACTTAGGGCGTTTAGGTCCATCGCCTTTGGAGTTTGCCGCCGGCGGTGGGATTTTCTCTGGCCTTATCCTTTTGTGGGAGGTCGGAGTTGAAGGAGTCGTTGTAACAGGCACCTGTGCAGAAGAAGTCCCTCGCTGTATGACAAAGGGACGGTCTTTCTCTTACCGAGCCTTCGATTTCTTCAGTCGATGAGAGTAGTTTTGATCAATCCCGGAGTCCTGGACTTTTCGCCAGACCCTATTTGCGAAGAGAGCTGTTGATGGGGGCACTTCGCCTTTGTCTGCACTGTGGTTTCTGCAGGCGGGGGCGATTTCTTTAGCACCGCCGTTGGAGAGTTCTTCCATACCCTCCTGAGTAGATCAAAGTTGTTTTCGGTTGGAACAGCGGCGTCAACTTCCACCATTGGAGCTGGTGGGGTAAGTCCATAGGGGGAGTTGCCCACAGCTTTCCTCACTCGGCGCCAGTGATGACGTCGAGCCTGTCTTGCAGACAGGGCCACCTCAGATTTAGAAGCGGCTTCTTCATGCCCCTGGCTTTCCTGAGGGGCTGCTGTTGGCGTCAACCTGTTGAAGACTTACGTCCTTAGCAGAGTTTGAGGAGGAACGATCAATCTTTCAAAGACCGATCTTCTATGGGGGAAGCGCTTTTGACGGCTTCGCCTGTAGTAGGAGTTGGGAGGTCTATCCGTTTTGGGGAAGCCCTTTCAGGTATTACGAGCCTCTTTGCAGGCATGTTTGGGTTTTTGCTCAGCTTGTTGAAGACTAAGACACCAGATTTGAACGGCCCGTTGAGAGGGGCCGCTGTGGTTGCCAGTCGATCGAAGGCTGGCCTCTTGGGAGCTTCTTCCTGCGGTGCTGAGGCACCGACACCCACTGGTGGGAGTATGGTCCCGAAGAACAACCCAGTAGTGGCTTGCGTTACTTGCCCCACTGGCATTGAAAAGATGGAGGCCGCATCGGGCTCGTAGGTCACTCCTCCAGTTGGGGTGGAGGGAGTGTTGCTGTTGCAAGAGGTGCAGTGGTTCGATTTTCTTCTTCTGCACAGGAGCAAGACACCAAATTTTAGTACCTCAAATCCAAGGACAACCATTGCGAACTGCGATTTCACTCACGAAACACGACACACGAAGTGTGGAGTGGAAAAAGGAAAAGGTCCCATCAGGCGTGCCAGAATCTGTTCACCGCCAAAAACAGAGACGAACTGGGATAGATCATCTTGCCTGAATTTGGGGGCAGATGTTATTTGGATTTATCTGTCCACCTCTCCGAAGATACCAAGTTGATTTATGGCACCGTATATCGGAGGTTTAGACAGACGCGGCCGTTGTAGCAGACTTTATCAAATACCCCCTCATTTTATGAGGGATTTTTTTATTGTGGTGGCGTTCTTCCCTGCAGGCGCAAGCCCCTGCAGTTAATTACGTTACCGCATTGCGATAACCACTTTCTCCTGCTCCGGAAGTTCACTTCATGTCGTGTGTGTTTTTGTTTGTTTTGGTTGCCCGTGGATTGTATATGGAGACTAGTTTATGTCGTCGCCCGTAGGGCACGGATTAGTCCAAATCCGTATATTTTAGATTTGGACTTAGGTTTATTTAAGGACCGTTAATCTGATTTGAGATTAAGATCAATTTAAATGTGTGAGCATTTGGACTCAATTTGTTCTTGCTAAGGATGCGTTAGTCTAATTTGAGACTAAGATCAACTTAGCAAAATTTTAAGGATCATTTTTATTTAAAATCCAGCAAAAGAGCATTTGGGCTCAGCTGCGAGAAAATTCAGAGACTTGGCCAATTTGGGCTAAGTCTACTTAGCCTTTTTTTCTTTTCAAAAGTGCTAAGCATTTATTTGGGCTCTGTTTATTCAGTGCTTTTCTTTTCATGTAAAAGTGCTAAGCACTTATTTGAGCTCTGACGCTCACATGTATATCATGTGAAGCATTCAGTCATGGGCGCTACCCAATAAATGTTGAGCACTTTCAGTCATTTTAACTAAATATAAAGTGCTAAGCACTTTTTATGGCGTCCATATGAGGTGCACGTGCGGCACTGGGCGCTTCCCAATCAGTGCTAAGCACTCAGCCATTTTGGCTTCATATGAAGTGCTAAGCACTTTTATTGAGCGCCCACATGTGTTTCACGTGAGGCGCTGGCCTTCTGTTTTGGGCTCCCGCGTGTTTTTCACGTAAGGCGCTAGGCGCTGTTAAAAGGGGTGCCCACGTGAGGAGCACGTGAGGCGGTAGTCTTTTTTCCTTTTTTAGAAATTAAATCTCTGTTAATGGCATTTTGATCATTAATGATCACCAAGATCTTCGCTATTTGAAGATCTGGGATCATTTTTTTCTTTAAGAACAAAGTTCTTTTATAGGTTCCTTTTGCCTTTTGTTTTTTTCTTTGGGACCTAGTTTTTTCTGAATCTTTGATTCTCAAGAACAAGATCTTCCTGATGAGAATTAAATTCTCAACTTATGGAACACTTGTCTTGTGGATCTCAGATTCAGAAAAAAGAATTAAGTTCTTTAAAAAGGGTTAAACCCTTAGATGTAATAAAGATATTTTGATCTCTTTTTTTTACCTAAGGTTTTGAGAAGGAATGTCTTCGTTTTTTAGAATTGAATTCTCTGTTCTTTTTTCTTTCCTTGTATTTTTTCTGTCCCTCGTCCTCTGTGAGACTTGAAATCTTGGGTCCTTTATATAGTGAAGGCAGGTTTGTTACTTAATTCTGAGAAAATCTCTCATTGAGAGATTCCAATTGATTTAATTGGACTCAAAATTGAGTTGGAGAATTTTACCCACCATTGGATTTTTGATCTAAGTACTTCTGTTTTTACAGAACATGATTTTTGCTTTTAACGAGATTGGGGAAATATTTTCCCCTATACATAATTTATTTTGTAAAACGGTGATTTTTTAATCACCATTGGATTTTTAATTCAAGGATTCTCTGTTTTACAGATAGCCATCTTTCTTGTTTAGAAAAATTGAGGGAATATATTCCAAAATAGAATTTTATTCTATAATTGCATCTTTAGAATCAACCGAGAGTATCTTTCTTATTTTAGAAAGACTTGGGAAATGTTTTCTTCCAACAGAATTTAATTCTGTATTTTGATGATTTATCATCTCCGTTATATTTTTGATCCAACGGATCTGTTTAACAGGAAGTATTGTAGAATTTTAATTCTACCTGAGTGTCGGCGCTCACGTGTTGTGCACGTGGGCGCTACTTAAGAATTTAATTCTTATAATGGGTATTTATGTGCTTTGCACATTAGTGCCCGCGTGAGGAGCACGTGCGGCGCCATCTAAAAGTTTAACTCTTATATGCTGTGCTTTACATATTGGCATCCGTGTGAGGAGTACGTGCGGCGCCATCTAAGAGTTTAACTCTTATGAACTCTTATGTGCTTTGCACATTGGCGCCCGCATGAGGAGCACGTGAGGCGCCACCATAGGATTTAATTCTATAAGATTGGATCTGGCGCTGGCGTCCTTATAGAGAGCATGTGAGGCGTTGCCTCATTGAATTCAACAGAGTTTTGCTCTTTTATTAGGTTAAATATATTAGGGAAACAATCGCTTCAAGTTATCTTCTATTTTATATTTTCTCTAACGTTATATGTTTTATTTCAGTGTTATCACTCATATTCGTTTCGTTGTTGGTGTTATTTTGTTTAAATCTCAAATTCATATTATTAGCGGTTTGGGTTTTCTTTAAAATGAGTCTCATCTTGATTTTCTACATAGTGTTCCCTTTTCTTTGTTCTTAATTATGCGAACTATCTTTTAATTTCGTATTTACGTTTCCTTACGTATGCTTCTTCTCTAATCGATTTAGATTTTCTATTTACTGTAAAATAAAATATAGCTATTTTGTATGCTAATACACTTTATTTACTTGTACATATATCATCATTATCACGGTATTATCCCGGTTTCTTTTGTATTGTATTATCTCTGCACTTTTACATATATAGTTTAGCCCTGGTCTTTACGTAAATTGTTGATACCTAGTTGTTTACTAGCCACATGTGTTTTCATTTTATTTTTCTCTTATATTTTACCGTATGAGTATTCTCAACTTATTTTATAATTGCTTAATTGGTAGTTTTACTAGGGTAGTTTTTGTTCTTAAGGCCTATCAGCAAATCCTTCATTATTATTTATTATTGTCATTCTATTTTAATTGTATTTGTATACATATATAGTTTATCACCATTAATCGTTATGTCCTTACATATGACTGTTCTTTTAGCTGCTCTATTTCTTATATATATAAATCTTTGAGGTTCATTTAGTTGCTTTTGCGTGAATCACTGTATAGTAATGTCTGATTTTTCTATCTGCTTTTCGCATGACTTTTATAACTTATTGATTGTTGTAATTTCAAAGGCGAAATTTTATTTAAGGGGGGTATGATGTGATACACAGCTTATTATGTACTCTATTATCCATATTTCGTATATTTTTCTATTCAATATATTCCAGATATTTTCCCTATATTTTTTTCTATTTTCTATTTTTTTCTATTTCCCTATTTTTCTAAACCCTAATTTCTAATTTTATTTTCCTAACTCTATCAAACCCTAACCCAATCCCTATACCTGACCCGGCCCGCTTTTCCCTCTCTCTCTTTTCTCCCTCTCTCTCATCTCGATTCTTTCACTTCTTTCTCTCTCATCTCGATCTTTCTCCCAATTCTAGCAGCAAGCTCCCCCACGATCTCGCCCTCGCCGCCTACTCACCCGAGATCCCCTCAACGTCCTCCGTGATCCCCTCGCCTGCCCCTCATCCCTCTCAACAACCGACATTGCCCTCTCTCTGCTCTCCTCTCTCTCTCTAAATATCGCCCTTTATCTCTCTCGTTCTTTTCTTCAAACCGCACCTCCTCCCATCGCTATGGCCGCCGACGAAGTCCCCATCACCACCTACCTCTCCTCTTCAACACCACCTCCATCGCCCCTCGTCTTCTCTCTCTCCCTCTCTCATCTCCCTCCTCTCTCCAAACTCACCAACCTGGCCCATCACAGCCACCCCCACCACAAGAAGCTTCACCGTCGACGACCGCCACCCTCACTAACATCCCACAGCTCCTCGACTCTAACTCCACCATCACCATGAACCACCTCGTCATCATCATCCCTCGCCAACAGCCACGACTACCAACTCCTACACCTAACCGCTGACGAACCATTCACCGGCGACACCACTCCGACGAGTCCTACAACCCTCCGTCATCGAGACCGCTGCCACCTCGCCCAACCGCTCGGCTCCCTTACAACATCACCGACCCCTTCACTGCAACACACCACTGCCGCCACTCAATCGTCATCCACCTCCTCTTGACGCCGCCATCGTCGTCATCACCGGAGTCCCCAGCGCCATCCTCGACTTGAGCTCCCCACTGCGAGGAAGAGACAACTGAGCCCAGGCTTGTTGTCTTCATGTCGTGATCGTGATCGTACCTATGCCAGGCCCCGTGCCCACTCCGTGCCGCTCTCGTGCCTACCTCCGTGCCACACCGTGCCCTGCCCAGTGTCACCTACGTGCCTAGAGTGCCACGACTCATGCCCGCTCTGTGCCCAGCACCATGCTCAGTAGCGTCCAATACCGTACCACTCCCGCATCGCGCCATGCCATACTCCGCACCACGACCGTGCCCTCCTCGTGCTTACAGCGCACCCTGACCGCGTCCACCTGCGTGCCCACTTCACACCAGCCTCGTGCCATCGCTATGCCTGTCACTGTGGCACGCCACTCCACGCATTGTGTCGTACCGTTCCACCCAAGTGCCGCGTCGTATCATAACCAAGCCTCACTTAGGCCGTACCCATGCTGGTGTCGCTGTCGTAATCGTTAATTCGACTTCAGGCAAGTGAACCCCCTTCACTTGTGAAATCATGTTATATACATATATGTTAATTCAACTTGATAAATGATAATTATATAGGCGTAACAAGTGTTCGATACGATTACTGGACTTAAAACCTTAATGATAGTAAACTTTTCTTAATCAATAGTTCATTTTACTTTTACTGTGCAGTGTACAAAAAGTTAGGATAGAAACGATTAAATTTCGCATATGAAACGACTTCCCCAGGATGTGTCGTAAAATCCAATTCCTGTCGTGCATGCTATATTGTAAAATTCATATTAAATTGAATATGTTTCATAATGAAACATTTCATAGCTCGTATCGAATCCAACAGATAAACCTACAGCACCACATAATCGATCTCTGAAATTTAATAATTTATGGCAACAAAAACTGAGGCGATTCATGGCTCTAGACTGTAGTCCAGAGCCAGAATCTTTACCTTTACTTGTTTTAGAACGCATGTTTCTCCCTGTTAAAATGCGTAAGTGTGCGGAACCATATATAGAAATATAGATAATTGAATTATATTTCTAACGGTACTAGTCTCACTGCATTCCAGTGTCGTTTGATATTTAACACCCCTTTTAAACTGTCGAAGTGTACTGCAGTCCCAAGCAGGGACAGAACGGATGTCCTGACCTTGAACAGAATGTATCTCCCAGTACACAGTGGATATTGTCGATCCATATAATGAGTTTAAAACCCAATTAAAAGATATAAATTTCACTCAACTGTAGCTTTTCCTAATTACAAATCCAACAGGGTGAAAAATGTGTCGCGAATTGGACTTTCAGTTCAGGAACTGAATTTCCAGAAGAGAACACTTAAAATGGAATGACCATAACTCGCAAACCTGAAACCCGATTGACTCGAAACTAATTTTTCTGTAGAGATAATTAAATATATTGCTTTCTCCTTTTATATTGTTTTGCTCAATTCTGCACGTGTGATTTATAGTGAATTTTGCAAGTTGTATGACACTGGCTGTTATATTTTTATTCGTATCACAATTGATTGCATTCTTGTCATATCATGTAGCGGTTATACCCTCATTGAATAGTGGTTATATACATTGATAGCCTGGTGACTGTGTTACATTACCAAATGACAAGTGTTAGTAATTGGATTGTGGCAAGTATGTTAGTATAAAGGCGTGATTGAATAGTGGAAGTGACACGTACTTGTACACAATTAGCGGAAACATTTAGTTATTGCATTGTCGATGCCTGTGGGGCATATATAAGGGTAACTATAACTGGTATGGGGAGGGTATAGAAACACTTATATTAGTGTCATAGGTAAGACATCGAGCACTGTCTAATTATCTTGGATACCAGTCGAGACATACTTGATGGAGACCCGGTCTCCAATTTTTGCGTAAACTTGTCATGGAGCGACTAGTATTTAGATTCGTGGTCAGTGTTTGATGTAGACCGCGGGGTGTGGCATAGTTTGAGTGTGATTTCGATCAACGGAATCTCAGGAGTCCCACTGCCAGTATATTTCAGGATTTCAGGATTTTGTTACTGATCGTATTACTGATTCTTACTGATCATAGTTCGGGACCGTGTTTTCTTGCCCCTGAGGCTCACCCTTGGGTTGGGAATACTCCTGCGGTGGTTGACGCTCACACTTAAACTGACGATAGGTTTAGTGATATAGACATTGCATTGATTACTAATTCGGTACACATGCCTTACTGTTTACCTGTACCGGTTATTTCATGCTTACGTCATTACTCTATGCTTACAGTTTCATGTTTATCATCATTGCATATTATATATATATATATATATATATATATATAAACCTGAGTGTGCATGCTCAGAGTGAGAAGTGGACTCGGCTCGGATCAGGACCTGTCTTACCTCGAGAATATTGCAGACATCTAGATCAGCGACGTCAGCGCTATCTTTTCCCTTGACTCTATCTGGTTTATTTGTATATTCATTTTGATGGAATTAGTGATTGCATTTCTCATTACTTGTGCTATGTTCACTGCTTACCATGTACTGCTAGAAGCCGAAGTGTGACTACGGTAGGATATTTCCTTGACCATAAGAGTATGACTGGCTTTGTCACCCCTCGTATTCCGTATTTTGGGAAGCGGGGCATGATAATTTATATGACATCCGTATTCGCCACAGGGCCCCGTCATGCACCTTTAGGTTACTTAACTAATGGTAGAGCGGGGGCAAGACTAGCGCGGATGCAAAACATATAGAAGCATTTAATATATATATATATATATATATATATATATATATATATATATATATCAACATCGCAGGCAGATAATGGTCATCACAGACAGATAAAAATCATCACAAGTATGCAAAAAACAATATGGAATAGCGGATAATCTAGGAGCTCTGCATTTCATTTGAGCCATAAATAAGACGCGACGTTCCCCGGTCGTGTGGATAGCCAGTGCAATGAAGAACCTAGATCCCTACGAGTGCAGCAAGTTACCCGCCAATCCCCGAATTGAGGCAACCCCAATCAACAAAGTGAATGGGCCACCCAGTACTTCACAAATTCCGGTAACTTGAGCACCCCTCCATGGGTCAACCTATACCCCCTACGAGTGCGGCGAATAGCCCGCCAATTCTAGAGTAAGGCCTCCCGGTCTCAATGCCATAAGATGCGGGCCCGTTGCCCTCTAGAACCCGGCTATTCGAGCACTCCTCCGCGGAGTAATCCTAGTACAGAAAAGAAAATATATATATACAATGGTGATATCGACCTCAACCCAGTCGTGCCCCAATAAAAGAATATACAAACCGGCAGAAACGGCAGTCCACGTGTCGGACGCTAGCCTCGCAATAATGAATATACAAATGAATCTGAACTGTATATCTAATATTGCACACAAGGCTATCCATCACGACTATCCATCCATAACATCAGTGCAACACAGAACATCAACGCGAACATCATGTTCGTAAACCCATCTGATTGTACATATAGCAACCAGTCGGATCATACCGTGCTATGATATTCACGGTCACAGAAACTAACAAACGCACTGAAAATCACGAATTCAAAATTTCGATCGATTAAAACTTTCTGCATTGGCCCCAAGCACAAACCAGTACTCAAACAAATCTGAGCCAAAACCAAATATCCCAAAAATCACATTTCCACAAGCTAGAGCACCAGAAAAAAATTGGGGCACAATGGCCAAAATTGGACCGCGTAATCGCGGCCAAATAGCATGCTCGGCGGCGGTTCCGCCACCAAATTTTGGGCTCATGTGCCCAAATTTCTTTCTGGACTCTAATTTTGCCTGCACATAATTTTAATGCAACCAGAATAATTTTTTGAACAACTTTAAAATTCGAACAACAAGCAGTGAATTTGGAAATGCGATTCGGAAAAATCCGTCGATCGAAACTCTAAATAAGTGCAAACTAGCTAATTAAAGTTTATGGAGTGGCTTTGATACCATGTTGGGGTTCGGCGCCCGCGCCGCGGAAGCCGAGGCCGAGGCGGAAGCGTAAACAAAAATTTACATGAGCACCAAACACCCGTAAAACCCAGGATACGATCTAAAAACCTATACTGGCTAACTAGAAATATAAAGGTTGAGAAACTACAACTTTTGTCGCGTGTCCATCCAATTGTGGAAGACCCATCCAAGCTCGTAAACGTCGGGAACGGGCTTGAAAATAGATCACCCTCGCCGAAGAAAATCCACCTGAGTGAAACCAGAAGAGGTTCTAACCGATAATCCAAACTTACTGGGTGTGGATGATTGATGATGTAAGAATATTTCACTAAACTTTTCTCTCATATTCTCAAGCTTAAATGAACAAGAGAAAAAAGAAAAAGAAGAGGTGAGGATGATGGTTGCCAACACTTGTAACCATGAAGCATGAAGCGACTCAACAAGCAAAATGTAATGAGGCATCAAATGTAAAGAAATGAATGGCTTTGCTTTTTAACAACCATGCATCAATAGTGCACACAAATGATTTTATTATTTTTAAAATCAAAGCCATGCCTCTCTACATGCTTAACACCATGCTTCATGCCACCTCCTTTCCACTTCATTTCCATTTAATTTTCTAAAAAGAAAACCAAATATGAGGTGTCCTTCTAGGAGTATTCTCGTATAAATACGGAATACCTCACCCGATATACGTATCGCTGCATATACGCGTATCCGTATAAAAATACGGATAGCACCAAAGAGAGAAAATAAACAGTGAATAATAATGCTAAAATATATGTATCAAAATACATACATAAATTATTAAATCAAAACCTGATTTAATAATCCGACTTAATCCTAAGCCGGCGAGTATTATCTACTGTCCGATTAAAATCCGTGTATCATGTACACGTATTTAATTGGACCCCTGCACGTACCAACGTACGGCTACTACATCTATCTCCTAGATCGGGAAAACTCTATGTGTGGGACTCTAAAGACTCGACAATACGCTGGCAGTGGGTTTAACCATAAGCACATCAGCAGTACTAGCTGTACATAACGGCTACCCAAATACTTGCCGAAAGGGGAGTCGACAATCAAGTACGTCCTTACCTTACTGAGCCTAAATATGACAATCTTCGTACATTCTGGTCTCTTCGTCAAAGAGTATCGCATATCAGGTCTAGGGGGTGGATAACGTCATACCTCTACTAACCCGATAAGTCATGTCTGAGTCAAGCTCATCACCAATAGAGATACTACTGATCAACTATCAGTAAATGTCATCTACCGTGGCCACGGATTTCTGGTGATAGCTAACTGAACACAGCGCGACATCGACTCCTAATACTAGGAGAGACGAATCCCTGACAATCGACCACTGCCTCCATGTAGGTCGGGACTATACCTAACTAAAACCTATTTGCACAACTCCTTTGAGCCGTGGTAGGGTAGTAATCAAAGTACAGTGGGAACTCACATGAGACAAATGACAATCTCAGGTCAAAGGACTAACATGTACTCATGCCATCTGAGAACTTCCATCTGACGATGGATATAATACCATCTAGAAGTTCTCGGCAAGTTCATCCGGTATACTCACTTCCAGTGAGCACCAGTATACTATCTTAGGTGACACAACACCAATGGCTTGTGAGACCGGCCACCGCCCCTCGTCTGGGTCTAGAAACGTATACACTAGTCTACTCCGGAATATCGATGCATAGTCTCGATACTCACACGACTAGTGACATTTAAGAATGTGCTTATGGACAACCCAGCTCCCACATATATAATCGCCGTCATAATGCTGGTTGTCAAGCAATAATTCTACGGGTTTCATCAATGATGAAGACAAACCAGATAGCACACTATCATCTTAAGTAAAACTGTTATACGTGTATAGGTCCTCATTCAATTATCATAATCACCTACTTGCGATCACAATAATTGCCTTAAGAGCACTATATCCAACAATCTCCTCCTCTTCTTTATTTACTTCCAAATCAACAAACCCTAATATAAAATAACTCATGTTAATTTTAGTAAATTCTAACCTAAAAAGCTTAACATTATGCAATCCTTAACCTAAAAAATTCCAAATCAATCGAATCTTACAAAATAGAACATAAATCAATCAAATTTTATAAGAAAACCTAACTCGATCGAGCAATCTTTTTTTTAGGGGGGGTGATTTGACAACATGAGATAAATAAGAAGAGATCATGAGGATATTTACTTTTTTAAAATGATTTCTGTCAAAATTAACTATCATTTAAACGTGTTGGGGGATATTTAAAAAATGTAAAAAAATTTAGAGGCGTAGATACTATCACGGTATGATGGGGGTACATCAAATTATCATAAAATCATAAACCTATATAAAAGGAGGAAACGGGGCCTGTAAGGACCATGCAGACCCAAACTGCAGCGGCCTCTCGTATGGGGCCAATGTGGCCCGCTGGATATTTTGCAGTTAGACCGTTGGACCCCATTGGTCCATGTAAGAGGCCACTACAGTATGGGTCTGCAGGGTCACTGCGGTCCCTGTTTTCTCATATAAAAAGGATCCTTCATATAAATATTTTAATTAAATATTTAAATAAAAGACAGTTTAGGAACAATTGAAGTTGAGAGGGGCAAGGTGCTGGTTTCAAAAGGTAAAGGGTATTTCCTGCTGTTGGTATAATTGTGAAGGGTATTTCCTGCCATTTAGCCATTATTTTAATTTGTTTTTCTGAAACCACTAGTTTATACCGTAGAAGTTGTAATGTATTGGGTTCTATGCAAATGTGTATAAATGGGCTGGGATTTACAAAGCCTGGTCCACTAATGTTAGGCCATATTTAGTGAGAAGCAAACTAACTCACTAAAAATGTATATACAACAAGAAGGTGATAGTCTGCGGAATACCGCAGCTAACTAGCTGCCTGCAGAGGCGCAACAGGAAAAATAGAGAGTCATGGACCACGGTCTTTTAAACTGAGCAGGTCCCGTCCCTTCAGTTTGCTCTCTGCATACCGCAGAGAGCGTACCTACGGTATTGCGGGCCTATTAGATCATATACAACAAACCGTTAATTCAACTTAATCTTTTTCTTAACAAAAGAGAAAAGCTAGATTTCATAAACATACTTCATTGGCAGAGTTTAATTTATATATAATCAAACAAATTAATCATTCAAGGTTGTGTTCATAATGCATAAATTAACCTAGAACACACTTATATTTATACTAGTTATTTTTGCACGTTCAAGTGGAATGAGAAAAGTTTGAATTGCATTAAAATAAAATAAAAAAATCGGGTTTATTTTATAAAGCATGCATACATTAGTCATATATTAGTGTCTTTTTTCGTAATGATATAATAATAAATAATAGCATTATTCAGATGTTATGTGAAATTTATTTTATTTTTTGTTTATCATAATTTAGGTATAATAAGTTGTTAATATTAATAAAAAAGGAAACATGTTTCTCGACCCAGTTCATAGAGATAGCTTATTTTTAAACTCACGTATTTTCAAAACTGTCAAAATACAATACTTGCAAAATACGGATGTTTGATGTCAAAAAATTGTTCCCCTCCAAAATTTTCATCCCCGGTTTAATTTCCCATCTCCATTTTCAATCTCTTCACATCTACATTTTCAATCTTTACATTTCCTCTTTTAAATCCCTAATTCCTATCCAATTCCTCCAATTATTTTATTTCCGCTCCCACCCCATTGACCACCTCTTATGTTTCCGACATCTTCACTCCCATCAGAAGGATGGATTGTGAATGAAAAGAAAACGAGGTAGGGCAATCAATAATAAAGGAGAAAAGAAGTAAAAAACTAGAACAAGAAATAATAGAGAATGCAAGTAACGATAAAGAAGATGAGTTGAGAAAAAAGATGGTTTAGAAAAAAAAAATTGGGCAAATAATGATAAAGAGAGTAATAAAGAAGGTATAGAAAACTATATGTACATAATCAAAAAAACCCATGTTCTAATATCTACAGAAATCAAAAAAAAATCCAATATATTCTAATATCATAAAAATATTAAAAGGGTAATATAGGCAATGCATACATCAATACGTATACAAATTTGGGTTTTAAACAATGACAAAGTTTACTTTCAGGTTTTTTTATAATTTTGGAACTTCGTGGGTTTAAAAATAAATCGTATTTCCAAACTGGATCAAGAAACAATTTTTCCTATTAAAAAACGGCATACATGCAATTTTCATTTAAAAATAATAATAATCTTTTGATACTTTTGAGGAAATTTTCTGAAGAGAGCATGGGAGAGATTTTATTTAGGAAGAGAGATTGTTTTCGGGTTTTTTTTTTCGGCCGGTTGGGGGATGGCTTGTTTGAACATTTAAAAATTTAAATGGGTACCCTGTAGATGACATGAATAGCCTAAAATTTGGAGACTTTGAAGTGGATTTTTCTCCTTTTTATCTTATTGCCGGCAAAAAATAGAGGCTCTCTACATCTGCTTACTTACAACTTAAAACGACAAAATCAATTTGGACACCTCAAAAAGTTTGCACTCATAAAAGTAGAGATAGATGAGCTACAAAGACCGATAACCTGCGGTAACTACCATCTGAAGCAGTTTCTGTCACGCTAATAAAAATTACTGTCTACATTAATTCCCTGTATAGCTTAAAGCTATTGCTGATTAATGAATCACTGTATTCGTATAAAAATCTATCTTTAATTTACCCTTCATCATAAACTTTGAAATTTTGGTACAGTTGGAGAGTTCTAGACAGCTAAAATGATATCAGCATCCCAAGTTGAAAATCTTACCAGACCATTAGTAAGAAAAATATTACTGCCCAAAAATCCAAATTTCAGCACAAAAATATGTCCTCCTCAATGCTCAACATAATTTCGAAGTTGTAAATAGAGAAAAATTGAAGCACCACACTTGAAATTTGTTAGCCAGTGGATCAGTTTGTCTAAGGAGAGTTGCATGTTGATATAGAGAGATACACACACACACACACATAAAGAGAGAGAATAATGAAGAATTTCTTCTATACCATCGAAAAAATACACCCTTCACAATTTTTTCCGACGATCGACTCCACCAGCATCATCTTTATCACCTAAGACATGGATACACCAAATTTTATATGATTTTACCATTTTTTCACTATTGAATTTGCAATGTAAAAAGTTCTATCGCCGGTAAACCGTTAAATTTGCACTCCTAAATCAACGGTAAAAAGTGGTAGAATCATATGAAATTTGGTGTATCCACATCTTAAATAATAAAGATGATGATGATGATGGATAATGATCGTCCGAAAAAATCATGGAGGATGTGTTTTTTTGACGCCATAGGTAGGGCTGTTAAATGAGCCAAACCAGCCGAGCTTTAAGTTGTTCGGTTTGGCTCAGTTATTTAAACGAGCGCAAAAATTTGTTCAAGTATGGCTCGTTTATTTATTAAACGAGTCCGAGCCGAGCCTTCATCGAACCCGAACAAGCCTTGAGCTTTATCAAGCCTATCTAAAATCTAGGAAAAAACTACAAATAATTACATCAATATATAAAAACATCATATCAATGTTCAATATTATATAAAATTGAGTAGCTAGAAATGCAATTATTATAATTAAATAAAGGAGTTTAAAATTTATTTTGAACTTTATCAACAACATTTAAAGTTATTAATTATTTAAATTCTTCAATATTTTTGCATAACAATATTAGATTCAGTATTTATCATAATGTAAGTTCTAGCTAATATCAACAAGCTAATAATTATAATGCAAATTTAACAATACCGTAGTGAATACCAAATAAGATACAGATTATCCAATTTTATACGAGCCTTACAAGCCGAACTTGAACACGAGCAAAGCTCAAGCCTGTTGTGTTCGTGTTCGTTCATTTATTTCACCAAGGTTAAAGTTTTGTTCAGGCTCAGCTCGTTTAGTTGTCAAACGAGTCCGAGCCAAGCTTTTAATAAGCCAAGCTCTGAGCTTTGAGCTTTTTTAAGAGACCTAGCTGGCCATAGGAGTAAATTCTCTTTTATGCCCTTATCATCTTTCGCATACATTTCCTCTTAAAATCGCTGAACTACATGATTATGTTTTTCCTCAAAGGTCTAAAAAGGAGGGAGCTTGATATTCTCTCTTGAAAATAGAAAGAATTTTTCTTGAATATATAACACCTCCCACTAACATCAAAAGAACACAACCACGTAACTTTTGTTGCCTCGATCATTCTTCTCTCTTCCCCACTTTGATCAGATAACCAAAATTTCACTTTCAAATCTATGCCGTTTGGCCCTTCCAAGTACATACTGAGTCACTTACAAGATAATCTTTAATAATGTGTCCTTGGAAGATGAGATCAAGCTAGGGCTAATACTTCTCCTATGAATTCTATATACCCTTTTATATAACCAAGAGAAATTATGAAAACCATAACATCTCCATATTTATGCCATATCAATATATACAAAAACAATCCATGGTGTGCATATGGATAGAATCGTGGCAAATAAAAAGAAAACGCTTTCGAATTTTAAGAGGCTAATAATATCATCATAGGTACAAAACTTAAGCTATACATATATTCAGGTATCCATTTAAGCGGGAAAGAAGAGGGGGAAAAGGAACAAGTAACTCCAAGTTTATAATCGTTGCATATCTTATATAATTAGAATTACTCCCGCAACATTGGTACATTCAAGCAAAATTCAAGCTGGATATATATAGCTATGGCAACAAACCTAGTAGTACTACAAGTAGGCCATTACAACAAGTAGGAGAAGAAAAGGAGAGATTGATGATCGATGAGATTGATCACATGAGCAAGCTCCTGATGATGGCAGCTTGAGCACTGGTGGTGTCAGTGGTCGCAAGCAACTCGGAGAGCCTCTCGCTCAAGTCGTCCACCTCCCGATGCAAGCTCCTAATGTAGCTGCATGTCTCTTGCAATACCCTAGACGCCGACGCCTGCAACCACCACCAAAACCCTAACCATTAATAAATTCATTGATTATTGATAAAGACCAATTCAGTCAATCATAATTTAACCCTAACTCGGAACATGTAATTGGTCATCTAGGGCAACGACAAGCCTCTTTATTGTCATAGCTAGCATTCTGAACTAGAAATTTGGCACTTATTTGGAAAAACTAGATTGGCGTTGGGTCGACAACCAGTCATAAAATTTTGTCAGAACTTTAATGAATTTTTGCTGCATAGCCGGCTCCATTGGGATGGAAAAAGGCTTTAGATGCCGAGGACGTTGGAGACACATTAACATTGGTTTGGAGATAATTCCTAATGGGTGTAAGGAGAAATGAGAAAAGGAATCCATTGACCAAAAGTGTGATAAAAGAAGATTGTAATTAACCCTAATTAACCCTAGTTCTAATTCTTCTCCAAATGGAAACACTCTCAAATTCAAGAGAAAGATCTCCTAAGCCTGCTAGCTAGCCATTCTAGGTCAGACTCTAACTCTCTCTATATAATGGTCAATTTAGAATTCTTCTTGCAAAAGAAATGAATCCCTACTTTAACTTAAGTTGCAACAAACGAACTACAATAGTAAAACTCTCAAGACTTGCCCTATCGGTCCTGCGAGCCTGAGCCTCAGGGAGCAAAGACTGCAACTTAGAAACAAGATCGGCGATTTGATCATCGGTGATACTTGAAGAGCCTGACTGCCTCGACGATCTCGACCTACGGCTCGTCGACATTATCCTTCTTCTTTGTTTGAGCTGTGTATAGAAGGTATCTAAGCGTTATAAATATATAGTTGGTGGTTTGTGGAGATGCTAGAGAGAGTACCGGATAGTCAAAGGGACAAGAAGTAAGTAGTGAGTGATGCTTTTGTGAAGAGACAAAGATAGTGGAGTGATGGAGAGAAGAGAGAGGAAGGAGCAAGTAGATGTCAATGGATGTGAGAAGAAGAAAGCAATGGAAGAACAAAATGACACAAGATGTGTTGATGAGGAGCAAGACAAGGTGCATGGGTGAAACAAATGAGCTGTGTCTTTGTATTTAAATAGTGTGTGTTGTGTGTGTGTTGAGAGAGAGAGAGAGAGAGAGAGAGAGAGAGGATCCCATATCTAGGGATACGCCATACTTTCTCGCTCCCCTAGTGTTTCTGCAAGTGGCCAGGGCTTCGTATATTTAATATATTAGAAAAATAAAAACTTAGGGTGATGAAATTGGTTCAGTTTTGTGTCAGGGTTAACACGCAGGCCATGTTGTGCTACAACTTTAATATTTGTCTCATGCAGGCCATTAAATAATTTAATATATATTCTCTTTCTCTCTCATATGGCTCAAACTCATGAGAAAAAAACACACATAGAGGGAGGGGAGAGCGGGGTGGGTGTGAATGCATGGCAACTTCAGTAGGTTTCTTTTATCTCTTCACTTTCACTAGCTAGGGGACCAGTAGCAGCTATGAACGAGACTGTGCGCGAGCGTGTGTAGTCTCTGAGGAAGCATGCATCGAGAGTGTTCAACAAAATAGAACGTATTTTTCTCATGCAATGCAACATGTACTTACGTAAGTAGAAGTTATCCTAAGCAGCAATACTAATGGAAAAAACTTCCCTATAAGAGCTTGTATGTAGAGAAAATTTCTCTACAATCCCCTTGCAAGCCTTTGGATGAGCAGCTCATCCAAGGACTTGCAAGGGACTAGTACAGAAATTTTTTCAAAAGACTTTGTAGAGAAGATTTTTCCAGTACTAACAGCTATTGGTTGTTGTTTTTGGTCTTCGGCTTTAAGCCATGTTTGGTAAACAGGGCATGTTTGATGAGTATGCTCTGTTTGCAAGTGAAAAAACAGACATGTGTGCTCCATTTGCTTGGGGATTCAAAAGTGATTAGAAAACGGATGCTCACTTTCTATGTTACATAATATGTCTTGCTCATCTACCTTTTTAGCGTAAATTAAAGGGAATGGAGAGAAAGTAGGGGGAAAAGAAAGTTTATATATGTTTTATTTAAAATGTTAAAGTCATTTTTTAATGTAGAATGTTGATAAGATATTATCATAATACTTCTCTTTTGGTGACCAAACAAACAAAAAAATTCTACTTTCTTAAAATATCACTACCTTTCTATTTTGCTACATACTTTCTGATCTTTTTCTATTCCAATCAGACTCTTCATACAAAATTTTCTTCTCTTTGATAATCTAGTATCATATATATATTTATTTACCTTTTAGGGTAAGCTTGTTTTGATATTTAGATGATACAAATCTTTTAGTGTATATTAATATGACAAGTAGAGTTTTTTTTTTTACAAAAGAAAATTTACTAGCCGAGAATCCATTTGACACACAAATCTCCTTTTCGTGTTTCTTGTCTTCATATGTAAATATACAATTCATCTATTACTCTAATCCAAAGTTGGGTTGGTCAAGAAATCTTTAATTTATAAGCCAAAACACTAATTTTGGCTTTTCCTATTTTGCCTCTCTCTTTATCCATATTTCTTTCATATACTTTACTAATGAACTATTATGAAAATCCCAAAAAAAAAATTGAATGTTTAATTAGTTGGCCTATTAAGATTATTTTATCAATTATTATGAATGGTTATATGCTAAAATTAATGTTTTTAGCTATTATAGTTCGTCTATGTGCTGATATATGTGCTAATATGTTGTAATCACTAATTATGAGTTGCTGATGGGCTATTATTCATTTCCATAAAATGGTAAAAAGTTGAATTATAAAAAAAGATTTACTAAAAGTTTATTATATGGATAACTCCAAATATTTAAAATAGTTTTAGTTTAAATCATATTAAATTACTTATAATTCATAGTATAAAGTATATAACTATTCATTTTTTAATTACATTCAATAATATTTTTTTCCATAAAAAACAAATAAAGTACTTATAATTCATATAAAGCTAAATATGAATGCTGACTTTATTAATTTTTCCAAATCTATAGTGTTTATAAAGAAATATTACAATCCATAAAAACTTTAATTCATGAATAATATTTTGAGCTAGAAGAAGCCTAATCCATACATTATTTTATCCCATATCGCTTACATGTTAAATTGTAACAACTATATGTAATGTACAAATTCAAGTATAAACCTTTTAGATCATTTTTGGTCCCACGCATTACAAGTGATATCAAACTCTAGCATATATAATGGTGGCAATAATTCAATCAGAGATCTCCTTTCTTAGAAAGAAATGTAAAATTAAGAACTCGTGACTGGTCAAACACAGCACTGTTTGTGTTTGCATTTTGGTGCTGCTCATAACTGATCAGACGTTGCTTGGGTGTGACGGTTGAAAATATAAAATTTCATAGAAGTTTATATTTCTTATCTTAGGATAAAAGAGTATAAATTGGCTGGCTAAATTTTTTTTATACATTGCAAAGATCAGACATCCGGCAACTTTTAGCAACGGCCATCTTGATCATCACGTCCTTAAATATATATACATCAATTTTCATATGAATTGGATATCATTCGTTCTTGCATCGAAATTGATCACAAATTAACGGTTTTCCGACGGTAGAATTATTTTAATGATGCTAAATATGGATAGAAAAGTATCAATACGAGATGAAGATTAGTGTACCCATAATCTAGATCATGCATTAATATGACCGGTGCCAATCATAAAAAAATAGATGGATGGTCGACTTTTCAAGCCGCCGATATGAAAAATTTCATACCATGGTACTTTATACTCCGCCCCTTCTTAGCGTAGTTGTTTCTCATGTAAATTTTAACTGACAGTCAAAGAACAACACTCGGGTAAGTAGCTGTAATCATTATATATACTAACCTATAAACAATTAATGAAGTAAGAAATACTAATCATTGATGCTATATACGATGAGTCACTAGAGATCCATGGGAAGTAAAATTTCTCATAAACATACAAAGATCTTGCTTAAAATAGTTGCATATGCGGCGTATTTATAAGATTTTTCTCGCATTTGGGATTTGTAAAGTACATAAATTTACAAATCACCGCATCAGTATCCAATAAATCTCTTGACCTTTGGTTCATAAACTATTAAGGCTCAATTAGCTATAGCATCTCATAGAGGATGACGCTAAGCTAATTTATCAATAAAGAACATGCCCATTATATTTATAATATATATGCATTAGTTTAACAAGGTTCTTAGAAGCATAACCAACTCTTAAAAATCAAATACAAGTAGTTGCCATATGTTTAATATTCTATTAACTGTCTTGATATAGTTAATTGTTAATTAATAGAAATATGGTGGGAATTTAAGATATATTTCAAGCTCAGCATGCATCATGGAGCACATGAGTTTGGTCCAATCGACAGCGGGGATTGTACCGATGAGCAAATTTTCTATTTTCCGGTTAATTTCTTTAGTCCATCGATCAAAACTATGGGCTCTCTCTAGACCAAAGATACTGATTCAGGTTTTAAACCAAAGAAGGATCCAAAGTTAGACGTTTAAAGAATTATGATGAAGATACAATACCCAGCAATATTCTAATTAAGTAGAGAGCTCCCAGCTCACACATAGTGTACATACATAGCCATAACACTATATTAAGCCAACAGAAATCATAATTCAGGAGCTCACATAATCCTAGCAGAGGCCTTCTTGTTAAACTACAGGAATAACACCTAATTCGATGGATAACTCGTGTCGAATTAGTCAATTTCGACAGGTAATTCTAAATTGCGACGGAAGCCACCGCTGTCACGTTATATATGGTCGCTGTAGGCCTAATTCGACCCGAGATACGCGTCGAATTAGATGTTAATTCGATGTGTCAGCCACATCGAATTAGATGTTAATTTTCAAAATTATAACCGTTCTTGTCTTGTTACACTCCAGGAATAAGAACCGTTCTTATCTTGTTACCGGCCAGCACTACATCGGCAGGCACTTCCCAAAATGGAATTGAGATGAAAGTATGCTATCGAGCGTCGGCGAATGATGTGCCTTGTCTTGTCTCGCTCTCTATCTTTTGGATGTGAAAAATGGATGGATAGAAGACGGGAGACTGGAATGGTTGCTTGATTTATTTGTGGCAAGAAATCTACTACTTAGTTTGTTTTTTCCTTATTTTTTCTGCATATTTTTAATTGTATGTTAATATATGACATTTGCTCTTCGAGTTTGTGATGTGATGATGAATATGGTTTGCTCTCTGTGTTTGCATGAGTATAATGGAAATGACTTAAGCTTGGTGTTTTGACAACCATCACGTAGTTTTATATCACGATAGAAACCATTGCGTATACAGAGTCTAAAGCGCATTTTGTTTTTTGAATGTGAGATCTTCGATGATAACATGTAAATTTCATGTTATCATCGAGTTTCGTAGACTTAGTATAAGATTTTCGTATTATTTTAAAGTTCAAGATTCAATTCATATGTTTTTTAAAGTTTTTCATTGCAACTTATGATTTTGGTTTCAAGTTATTGTTTTGATTTCACATCAAGCTTTATGATTAGGATTTCCGATTCGAGATTAAGGTTTATGGTTGCATTTTCAAGATTTCATTTTTATTTTATCAATTATCGTCAAAGAAGCAGTGAAGTTATAGAATCGATACTTGAATCGGAGCCCGCATGGGTCCTCTCACATCCTGTATCCGTTTCTTGGAAGGCTATCCCTCGGCTGATCACGATCCAAGATGTCCAATTCAAACCCAATCCCAAAAATGACCATCCGAGTCCCAACACCAATACCAAGTAATATTTGTGTTTATCATTTTATAGTAGGGTTTTCATATTAAGTTTATGGCTAAATTGCAAAATGTACCCACGAACTATCACTTTTTTGTAATTTATACCATGAACTAATTTAATTGCATAAAGATACCATGAACTACCACTTTCAACTGCAACTAAATACCCTTAAATATGGAAACGTCTGCACGCGTTTAAATAAACGGTGATATTATCCAAAAATGATGTGTTTTCACCATTTTACCCTTGTTTTCTTCCTTTTATCCTCTTTATTCCTTTCTTCTTCTTTCGATGTCCATCTTCACCATTGCTATCTATCAAAATCCTTTGAATGATTAAATTCTCAAACTCTTTGATTTATAAGCATCTAATTCTTTAAATCTCTAATATTATAACTCTCAGATCTAAAGATTCTAAACCCTCAAATTTCTAAATTTCAAACTCCTCCCCATTTTTCTCAACCCATCATTTCAAAACTTTTGAATCGCTAAATCTTAAACTCCTTAATCCCTAAATCCATAAATTTCAAAACCCTAAATCACTAAACCTATTACCGCAAAAATCTCTAGATCCCAAATCTCTAAATCATCAAATTTAGAAATCCCTAGTCTTTAAATCTTTAAACCACCAAATCTAAATAATTAAATCTCAAAATCTTCACATTTCGAAATCTCAAACCTCCAAATCTTACATACCCAACTACACATTTTTTTAAATCCTTAGATCTTTACATTTTCTATACAAATCTTCCAATATAACGAAATTAACTAAAATTAACAACAAATAAATTTTGACAATTGAAAATTTATAAAATTTATTCATCTAGTTCGTCGCCGATTTCACGTCAAAATAGATCCGGTGGACGATGTCCGTGAAGAAGGGAAGCTCGGATGTAGATCCGGTCGGAGGAGGGATGGCGGGTGCAAGGGTCCTCGGGGGTGCTTGGTGGAGGAGGGGTGACGATGAAGAGAGGCTCGAGGTTGAGGAGGCGGCGACGAGGTCGAAGAGGAGAGCTAGAGAAGGAGCAAGGCTCGACGAGGAGGCAACGAGGTCGACAAGGAGGAGCGCTCGGCGGAGGAGGAGGCAGCGAGGCGACGAGGAGGTGGAAGTGGAGGCGGGGGCTCGGTGGAGGAGGAGGGGCTTGGGTTGGGGAATTGGGGGAAATTATTGGGGGGAAAGAAATTTTTGGGGATGGGCTGATAACGGGCTAGGTTTGTTGACCAATGTCAACAAATTTTTAAATATGGACACCCTATTTCGACGGGAGCCTCGTGTTGAAATAGAGCTCCCGTCGAAAAAGGGTGCAGTTTCTTGTAGTGTTATTGCTTGTCCCTTAATTACTCCTTTGCTCTAAATTAAATTTCTTGTAAGCATCTAACTATTTCTTTCACACACATGCAATATGTGCATGCATGCAGTAGTTTAGTAAATAAGATGCAGTTTAAAGGGCGGAAAAAGACAGGGAGAAGAGGCTTTGCAACACTATACTGATACCCTATAGAGACTAGCTAGTATTCAACTCTTGGAGGATCTGAAGTCTATTATTAAACTGGAAATTATTTGCTACAAAAGTTTGCAAGATCCTCAATCATAAGATGGAACCTTTCTCAACTAATTTATTATTGTAAAGATGATGCAATTTATAATTTTCTCAGTCAATACTTGCAAACTTACTAATGTCATCTATCAGACCACTTCCAGCAATATTGTTTGTACGTACTACTAAATCAATATCAGCGGTAAACCGATGGGTATTATATAAATACTTGTATCGGCATATCAGTCAATACCGACATATATATCAGGATTTTATATTGTGGTATTATATTGTATTGCTATTTTAAAAGAAGTACATGTTTTATATTATTATATTGATTTTAAATTATTTTATTATACTAGTATACCAGTCGGTATTCCAGTACATACAGTACAAATTGTGGATCAGTATACTGAAAAATACCAGTAATTGGCAGCCACTAATGATCTGGGCCCCCTCCTTTTCTTAATAAAAAACCCTAAACTTTTATTAATCCTCAAACTGAAGAAAGTATGAAACTTTCAGTCAAACCAAATCAGCTTTGATGGGGTCCTAAATCCAATATATTCTGAATAAAAGGTGGAAGCCAGCTCCACCAACCTCATATATATGCAACCAACCTGTCCTCAAGTGTGTATTAAAAATTTGCAACTTTACTGCAAACTACTAACCAAATAAACTCTCCTAAAATGCAGTAGAAAAGTATGAATTGCCACGTAAACTTCAATGCCACTAGTATAGTGAAGCTATATATTCCACAATCTACTAGCTAGCTCTCACCATGCAGTAGTTAAGATTAATGAAACTATATATGCTTAATTTAAGAAGCAGATTGGTGTGATGATATGATATTAACAAGTTTTAAACAGGATTTGATACTAAACATCTATCAAATGCATTGACCAGTAACAACTCACTGTAAAATATATAATCACACACTTCATTAAATATATGAAAGGAAGAGGACCTTACAGGAGATCCCGCCAAAAAAATCACAAGGCCACAGAACAATCATTGCCCTCACATGCTCCCCACGTGCGCTTCATCGGCCCTTAAATCAAAGGACAGCCACCTAATTAGTAGTTTAATCAAAGATCAAGTAGTTGAGATCCAAAATGTAATCAAATATAATTAAACTGTTATTAATATATGCACAACAACAGTAAACTAGTTCTTTCTCACACATTGAACTTGAACTTGTGTTGGAGAGGGAGCCGCGGGGCTCAAAACTGAACACCGACCAAAGTACGTAGTAATCGATAAACAAGATGAAAAAATTGATGTTGATGATGATGATGATAGCTTCTATGAGCCTACAGCCTAGCTTTTTAGTTTTTAATTAGCATGGGATTAATAAGAGTATCTTGGTTTCTAGGAAAGGGAGATTTTAGAATCATGGATTAGTTTGTACCACTTTGAGGGCAGGAAGAACACAAGGGAGTACACGTGCACGTGCACGTGCAGGCTTTAAAAGCCTTTAAACCTCTTTCTATGCATTGAGGTTACCAAAGTTTGTTTTCAATTAGAAGAATATAAGAGGAGGTGTTATCTAGGGTGGGTGTTGTCTCCTTATTTTATTCATCATTTGTCAAGATACTTTCTTTCGCTGCTCTGATACTATTGAAAGTTCCTAGTGCCCTTGCCGCTATAACCGCGGCCGATGAGGGATCGAAAAACAAAAAATTCAAGAGGGAGCACTAGAAACCAATCCCTAGCGATCGATCCAAACAATAAATTAGAAATATAACATACAAGGTTTAGGGATTACAACCTTTGTCGCATGTACACTCAATCGTGAAAGACCCCTCTAAGCTCCATGGGCCCCATCGGGAACGTACTTGAGAGGCGACCGCCCTTACCAAAGATGATCCACCCGAGAAAAACTGATCCAAGCTCCAACTTCACCTAGTGAAGCAACCTAAAGATCACAATTCGCTAGGTTGTGATGCTTAGAGATGAAGAGAATTGTATCACTTTCATTTCTCTCATTTCCATCACTCAAGAGAGCATGCATGGTAGAGGGGGATGGGCTCATTTTATATTGGAAAAATAGTTTGACATATATTTTCATGGTTGGAAAAAATCCCTAACTCCCTATGCTTGTGATAAAAGGCTCGGTAGTTGTTGAAAAAATCCCTAACTCTCTCATTCATTTTTGATGGCTCGCTCTCTCTCCTCTCCTCCTCCTTCCTCTAGAGTTAGTAACAAGATAATAAGGGTGAAGATAAGAAGATAAAATTTATCCAAGATGGTTAAAATAGCTTCAGATCGATAATTTCTTACCCACATGATAGAAATCTGCATGAACTACCCATGTTCTTGTTGGATAAAAAATGAGTTCTACTTTACCTACTAGCTTATGAATTCTAGCAGCATCCCAAGAAGGTGCCAATAGGAGGGTTGTCTAATTGATGGGGCCCCCATCCCATTAATTACGCACTCCCCCTACCGCAAATTCTAGTAGGATTCTTGGCGTGATAGGCTATGAACTTTTCTCATTCTCATTGGATAGCAATGGAGATGAGAAAATTACTACCTAATGAATCACATACCCTACCCATACTTCACCCGGTGCAAATCTCGATAGTGTTTCCCTTTTATGTAAATCATACAAAACTCATACATGCATATACATATACATACATAACTAATATAGTTGGATATAATTCTCAAAAGCAAATCTAATATTCACTTCTTCATGTTGTAGACAATGTATGCAACTATCCATATGTGAAGACTCTGAAAGACGACAACTTGTGTCATTTCATGATTAGGAAAAATATCTGTAACCATAATTTGACGCTAGTTAATGGATGATTGACATGAGAGTTACTAACTATTCTCCGTACGCAATCTCATTTTATCGGAAAAGGTCTATAAAGATGAATCATAATCATATTTAATTTGAGTGATACATCTCGATATAAACTAAATCTGAGACAAATTTTGACTACTGATGTACAAAATCTTAAAATTAGGAATTATATCAGAACTGATCAAACCTTCTCTAGTTTACTCCAAAATATGTGCAAGCCTTGGCATTTGGCCATGTCATGTGCACATATGATTAAGATGTCTTATAAAAAGGAATATATGATAATAGTAGGGAAATCAACCAGAGACGAGTGTTAAGGATTTAAGCCAAATCAGGGTTGGATCATTTGAGATGCAATCAGATTTTCTTACTTCCAATGCCAACCTCTTTCATTCTTCACTGAGCTGTCCATCCCAGCTAGGGAAATGATTAGTCCATGTGATTTAACTTGATAAAAGGAATTTCAAACCAAATCCTGCTCATTAAGTTTGACCGCAATAAGGGTAATTATTTGGACGATTTGCATCCAAATCTTGAAACTAGCCATCATGGTGTCACCCTTAACATCTTATTTTTTCACTACCTTCTTTAGACCAGATAGAATATACATTTCACACCCAAAACTGATCTGCTACAACATCAATTTTAGAAGGAAGTTGTTTAGAGAATGCCGTTAGGCATAGAGTTTCCCCTCTGTTAAGATGGCCTAGAAACCCGAACACGGCTGTGGAAGATAACTAAACTGAAAGAGGATGGACATTGTGATTTACCTCTACTTTAAATAGCAATGTTAGAACAAACCTTCATGGTTTTATGAATGTGCTCAGCGAATACCAAATTAGATCCGACATTAGGAATGGTTGCTGGTGGTGCTGGTCGAACGATAAGATTTTTGAGTTCTATCGTTGCACAGGATCCACAATAATGACCAGGGGTGCTATCTCTAACAGGACCTGCATCTGAAAAGTGTACGTCCCCATTACGATTAAAATATTTGTATGGATGGTGAATAGAAACTCTATTCAGACTAAGGTCACTTTGACTAAACCCAAATTGGTTGGTTGATCAAGTTACATCTTCTGCAATGTAGGCATGGAAACTGTAAATTGCTTATTTATAACATTGTAGTATGGTAAGACAGGTTAAGAGATTCTTCATGACTAAGTTCTAACCAAGTTCGGAATCATCCGGGTGCTATTAAAATCGCTTTGGAGTGAATGGAGAGATAAAAGATCTCTGCATGTCCTAATTGGCTTCATCTATACTTTTATCTCTAACTGGTTTCACATTGCCATATAGGACTCGAGAAGGAAAATTCACAAGATTATCCCAGAGATAGTTCCCGGTTCGAAGAGAGCTTTACAAGAGGATGGGTCGGTGCAGGATTCGGCTCAGGGCAGGTTTACTGAGGAATAGTGTAGAAGACAGAGGATTCTCCTTTTGTCTCTGAGAGTGCTGCTTCATCATTTAGATTAGTGGGCTTTCAGAGTTTAGATACATATGTATTGGATTTATTTTGTTTATGGCATGTGTGTACTTCCTTCTGTTGTTTTTCTTCTGGTCTACTTGCTTAGACCTGTTGTATTTTCATTTTTATAATTTTGTATCCTTGGGGACTTTTATTCACTAAAAGATTTTTAATGATATCAAGGGGGATTCTTCCCACCTTTTTTCCACCAGAAGAAAAAAGAATAAAGACTCAACCGTTATCATAAAGTCATATTGTCAGTTCTAAACATACAATTCTTAAGGTTTCCTAAATTGCCTGTCTAGTTATGATACAGTGAAGAACCCCTTTGGAAATCGAACAGGCGGCCTCTCACTTTATACAAGAAATTCTTACCGCATGAGCTAAGGCCAATTGGTTAGATAAGATGTTACTAAGCTTGTAAAATAGGACAATGTCAAAGGAGAAATGAGTTTTTGAGGTCTAAAAACCTAATGCATATATAACTAAACAAATTAAAGCCAGTAAGTAGGAAACATCAAATTATAACTACAGGATTTATAGAGTTTGATGGATGATCCGATGAAATTTAGGTCCTAGAAGCATTACTTCCTCATAGCCAATCCCATCCTCATAGGGGACAGAAGAATACATGTACTAATTATAAAACAAGTTCCATTAAAAGTGCAACTTTTAGATTTTTAAAAGAAATGTTGTTTACAGGATTTTATCATCGTCTATAGCTTAAAATTCTGCTATAATGTTACTACAACTGGAAAAATAGGATGTTTACAAATTTTGGATGTCTGAGAGGCGCCAAATTTGATTGGAATCATGAGAAGCATTTCAATCTCTGCAAAATGCAAACGAATTTGTTAATTGTATGGAAATATATTACAACAAATTAATTTACTTCGAATAAGTAACTAACTTCCATTCACCTGTCTTTCAATCTCAATGGCAGATTCAGAGAGCTTCCTTTTCAGAAACGACTTCTCATACTGGCAGTTCTCTTCCTTCATATCTATAACAGGAGAAAAAACAGGGTGAAAATTTTCTCCGCGGTGAATAAAATAAAACTACCAACGAGATGACAGCTGCTAGTGCAAGTCTTCACATTTTGTTATTTATTTTAATTTTTAAAACAGACTGGAAAAAAATTACTGAATGCCCACTACACGCTCAGGTTTGTTCATGCCTACTGATATACAAGGCAAAAAAGTGCAGCAAAATCAAACAATGAATCAGATGTTGGAATTTAAATGTTCGAAAAAAGATAATGAAAATATGGGGAAGCTGGTGTCATGTACAAAGAATCTAAGATTCATAAGCTTGTTCAGCTTTTTGACCCATACCAGATCTGACGACATGAGCAGCTGGTCAGTCATCATTTTTCGACCCAGCCATACCGACAAGTTGGTCATATCTGTTGACTAACACAGGACAACATAACTTCCTTTTTATCTTAATTACATAAACTCTTTTTTTTTGGGGTAGGTGGGGGGTGAACATGAGCGTTAACTGTTAAGTAACGATTTGATTGTAATTTACAAAAAATTGTATTTAACTAGACTTTAGAAAAATTCCAAAGTTTTAATGTAATCATACAGTGATCAACATATTGCAGCATTAAGTACATAGGAAAGTATGAACTCTGATATTGAATAGATATAAAGTAAGATTTAAACCATCACACTATCAGTTTTTTAGTATGATCAAGAATTCAAAATTGTGATCGAGGGTCGTCTGTTTCGGAAATTCACATCATGAGTGACGTGCATTAAATAAAAATATATATGAACAGGCGATGAATGGATCCAAGGTATTAAGGAACTATGTCTTGCTATTTAAAGGCGTCCATTTTATATAAGCTATCGGTGCATAATGGCGGGTGAAAACAAAAGGATATCGATAGGAGTCTTGATAATTCAGATACTTGCGTAGGTGATCCAAGTTCCTATGACCGAGTCTTCCTGGCCAGTTGGGTTTCCACTGATCCAGATGCACCAAAGATTGGGAGTATGAAGGTATGGTTTGCACTTTGCACGCTATTAAGGAAGTAGGCCCGGGGACCGGGAATCGAAACCAGATATTATGTATTAAGAGAGCTTTAAAATGTTTGATTTACGTGGTACATTATATGCTGGTCATCTTTGAGGTATTGTTGGTTTAAGTGGGTCATGATAAAATCAAACAAGAAATACTTGTCAAATATCCTACCGAGCAGCAAACAGTTATAATTGACAGGCATTTCAAATTTATAATTTACTGTCATTTCTATATTACTGATCATTAACCCAACAGATCTTATTTATTCTACCAACACAGAAACCATTTATTTTAGATCTCACTGGCAATTGACCCATAACAAACTTGTAAAGGACCAATTCCTTCATTTTGGCAGCTGTATCAAAATTGCATTCGGTACTGGAAAGAAATTACAGGCTTTTAAGTTCACCTGAATTTTGCTCAATAAAAGAAATATAGGAATTATAGGTTAATACAGACTCACAGTAATAGTATGTAGACAGAATACTGATACGCTCAATAGGCTGAATTTTTTTTGAGAAACATCGGTTCGGTGCCCGTGTTAGATGGATAAAATTATAAAATTAGTAAAATAGAATGAACAACTGTGTATCGTTAAAGGATCATAGCAAAGGGATGGTGCAGGTCCACACTAATAAAGAATTTTTAAAAGAAAATTAAAAGAATTACCATTACAAAAATCCCTTCACGGCGAGTTGGAAGCTCCTCTAGCTTCCTTAATATATCGTCACCCTTTGTGACCCTCCCAAAAATGGCATGCTAAAGTTTGTTGGAAGTGGCAAATTAATCAGTAACCATAGAAGTTTGCATAAGAAACTCACAAATGATGTCTAGTAAAATACCTCGCCATCAAGATGTGGTGCGTCTCCTAGAAGGATTGAGAAAGAAGATGAGCCACTGTTGGGATCGGAGTGCCTGCATGTAAGCAGGTTAGGAACCAAACAAGAGCTTTTAAGGGTGACAACATATCAGGAACTAAATGTCACTGAGAAACCACCAAATTCAAATATAGAATGAGAAAGCAGATATTATAGGACCATTTTAGACTTTCAGCTTCTTCTTTTGCCATAAGGATGCTTATCTTGCAATCATTCTGATTAAAATATTCAGTACGATGTTAGCAGCAAAATTAGAGGAATAATATTGACTTTTACTCTGAATTCTCACAGGTTACTGGCCAATGATACACAAATTTCCACGGCAAAAGGTAAAATTTCACAAAACAGAACTACTTGAAGAATCAAACTAGAGTAGTAGCTTCCCACTGCTTTATAACTCTAATTAGCAGCCGAATAACCACTGAATTGTAGATGAAGCTATTGCCCCCATAAGTTCCCATCCTCGGTAATGTAAACAAAAATATTTACTGTGCATCATAGGAAAAGAAATAGGGAACAGAGAAGAAAGTTAATAAAGAAAATAAGTTATCTCTACGTATTGTAACTTTACCAGTTTCCTAAAAATCTAGTCACTAAGGCAGTTCTCGTGTTTACTGTCATTTATGTAGGGTATTGTATCCAATAGGATGTCCACAACTGCTAGTCAAGTTCAAGCAATTGGTAGAAGTTCTGGAGGAGCTCCAAACAGACACAAGAACCCTCCCAGTATAAAGATTCCTTGATGAGATCATGAAAGCTTTCATGTGAGGAAGATAGCAATATGGTGCTGTAATTTTCCCTCGAAGTATAAAAACGTGAGCATAAAGGATGTAGAAACATATAGAGGGTATCACCCATGATGTAAAGAGATACTTTGAAGCACTGGATGACGCAAAAAAGTGTATGAGAAGAAAGGCTTGTGAAAGATGAGAAAAACTAGCAAATGAATGGCCTAGAGGAACATCAAAGTTAAGTATATCGACAATTTGGTAAACGATGTATGCACTTCAAGGAAGAGATGAGCTTCATCAGTTTAAAAGAGGACTCAAGGGAAGCACATACCGGGCTTTACATCTTAAATGCATCGAAGAGGTTGGAAATGCCAATGTGGTGCAGATTATAACTGACAAGAATTCATCATTTATGATAAATTTTTAAGGGAAAAAAGGCCCAATATTTTGCAGACTAGTTTCACATTGATTAGGGTAGCCTTTGATGTTTGAGGGCATTGCTAAAAATACCAAATTATAGAGAAGTGGTCTCTAAGGCTAGAACTCTCATGTTTTTATCTGAACACATCACAACATGCTACAAGCAGAGGGAGTTGATTAAGCCTGAAGACCAGTTAGTGAAGACATAAACCTATATATTTTGCATGTTTGATTAATGATAAAGAATCAATTGGTTTTGTTGTCGGTGGGCTAGGAAAATATCACATAAGTTCGCAGTAATAAGGAAGAAACACACAAGCCTATTTTTGAGATTTTTTATTGGAAGGCGCTGGAAAACCTTATTCTCCTTACATCTAGCTGCATATCATCTAAACCCATATTATAGGTTCATAGATGCTGTATATCGAGAGTACAAGGAGACAGAAACAAAAACTTGCAATGATTACATGTTGTAAGGTCTACTGCCGATATTCAGGACCAAGTTGACATAGTAAAGATCCAAATAATGATTAGAGAATGTTGCAGTATAGTAATGGAGAAAATTCAATAATTGATAATGATCCAAATAATGATTTATAAATCAATTACTTTTTCTCAAAGTGATTACTATTTTACTAATTCATTAGGCAATAGTTGATACAAGGTGATAAATGTATAAGGTCATTGATGGTAATACTATAGCTTAGATCTCACATTTGCAAGCTATGACAATCAAGACCTTGAGTTCCACCACTAGCTCTTCTGGGTGAAAAAGAGAAATTGTAGCCCCTTCAAAGAGGTTCTAAATTTTGTCATATGTGAAGTTAGTTCATGCTTACAGATTGCAGTTAGAATTATTGTCTATCATTGTCCTCGTTTGAATAAAAAGAGAAATAATTCATGTACCCTGAATAAAATTGATCAATGTGGTTTTTAATACTGTACTGCAATATTCTTTAATATAATCTAGTATCCCATTTGTTGAGAATGTTTACACCATTTAATCGTTTATACAACAGAATTTCAATTTCTACTCTCCTAATTTGATCTTATATATGAAGATCATCCAAATGACCTAACAAACATGTAATCGTCACAAGCTTAGCCTTTTTTATTACCTTGAAATACATCATTTCAAAAAGTATTAGAAATTTTCCTTACAAAGCCAGTTCCATCATATTTGATGAGTGATTGCCGGCGCAATCAGCATTGAAATGATGTGTCCAACCTCTCGCTGCATTTCTACACTCGCTTTACGAGATATAAAGCCAACTATGTGCCTCTCCAAGTAATCTTCTAAAGTAATGCAGCTTGTCCCTTTCTAAAGCATGTGTGTCGATTTATTATGTTACTATGCTTTCTATCAGACTAAGCATCAGTCATGGACATCCTATTGTTTACAAAAACTATGTAATGCTAATTGGCATTCAAGATTCTTCAAGATGTGTCCAAGAAGAGTCTAGATCTAAAAATAATGTTATAAATTTGAAGGCTCGTTTACAAAGTGTTTCACATGTGCCTAAGGAGCATCAAAGAAATTTTCCATTTTAGCTTATGCATACACCACACAAACAAGACATCATTTAAGTGTCCATGTCGTAAAGTATTTCTCACAATTAATAGAACATGTGTTATTTAAATACATCTTACCTTCTCATCGATAGGATTCCCCTTACATGCTTAACTTTACTAATTTCCCCGACAACAGTTTTTTCAGCTTCCAAGCTTTGTTCTTAATTCATTTGAGCCATTCTGCCCCCTGCAACCGCAGCAACTTGTGCAACAAAACCCTTATCAACCTGCACCAGTTTCAAATGAAGTTTTGTCCAAAGAGGTACACCTAATAAAGAGAGGAAATTGCTTATATGGGGAAAAACAAATACTAGGATGGGCAAGTTGACTACCCGAAAGAAGTGATTTGTATTATAGCACCCGAGCCTGACAAGTTTGAAAATGTGTTCAATTGTCTTGGGGGGGGGGGGCAACATCAGGGAAAAATCCAAATTCAATGTCACCATAATTTGTCTGTGTAATGTGTACAAAAGTTAGTCATGTATAGGAAAACAAGACATCGGATTTGAAAAGAATCAGAAATTGAATGACTCAAGTGCAAAATATTGTGTTGTCAACATTTTGTGTTTTCTTTTGTTTTTTTAAATGAAAACTTGTTTGATTTGATGACTTCTGTACATTTTCCATGAGCGATCCACATTCTTAACTCCTAAGGTCCATTGTAGTATCATGGACGAACCTGATGATTTTAACAGTACAAGTGCATGAATGGTATGACTTTTGCAACATTAACAATACAAGACTTATAGCAGTTGATATGTTTGGTGGTGGAACTAGTACAGAAGGAAAGGTCCTTGTAGATATAGTTCACGACCAAGTGCTGGTGTCTCTGTAGATTGCTGTTGTGCATGACAGCAATGTGAAATTGGCAGCTAAGAGTTGTGATAATTGTCCAAGTAGAATTCTTGCTGGAGGGTATTTGGTCATTATTATGGCATCTCTTCAACAATATTAGTAAAGGATACAGGTTGGATCCAATTGGATGAATGGAAACCAACTTAATTCTATTTGTTGAAGTTATACTTTACAATTAAACTCCTACATTTATAACCTTACTGTATACACATACTTGTTACATAGAAATGAACACACGTACACCGAGCTAGGTTGCATGGACACCTCCGATAAATAGCAGTGTTTGTGTACAACACGTATCAGACGACACTTGCATGACACCTATAAGAGATGCCGTTTACGTGTCATATATGTATTGTTTGTGTCCTATGTGAATCCTATGCGTCTTTTAAGTATCTTTAGTATGTTACCGACATATAATTATAATGTGTCTTTTGGATGTTCTTCTTTTTGAGAAAAACTTATTAATCATTTATTTTATCATTGGGGAAATTGGGTCTAGGTTCCTAGGCCCAAAAAGTGATAGACTTAAGTCCCTGCCCATGAAAAACTTGAGAAAACCCCCCGAACTTCAAAAAGTGGCCCTTTTTATCATTTAATGTTTTGAGAAATATTGATATGAAATTTGAATATTGACATATGTTTGAATGTTATTATTATGATCATATGATATGATGTGTCGAATTAAATGTTAAACTTGTTATTTTTTCTTGTTTAATTTTGTTCAAGTAGTTTGATATCTATTTCTTTGTGAGAGTACGTGTGGGTATTATCGTGTTCGTGTATCCTATATTTTGGGGTTTTGCAATGTTGTCGTATCGCATCATGTTGTGTCCATGTCCATGTCTATGCAACCTTGACGTCACGTGATTAACATACACGCCATAATGTAGATTATTTTTAAATTTTTCGCTAAAATTCAAATACTATATGCATTTGTTAATTACTACTGCATAAGTTGCGACACCATACAATATTTTATTGTTCCAAAAAAGGTGTCATAAAAAGTTGCTAATTGTCCATATTGTTTAATGGAAATTAAATTATTTGATTTAGTGATTTGATAATAGCTGGTAGACAATACTGCTAAGGTTAGACAGCAGAGTTTAGGACTAAGGTGTCATCTTGTTACACTTCGTTGTCAATGGGTTAAAGCAAGGAAACAGATGTGTCGAGTTCTAGGCAGCTTTGTATCCAACAAATTGGTGGCTTTTCTTTCGTTACGCATCTTTTTTAGTACAATGGGCGCAATACACATTCTAAAGAGCTGATCTTTATATTTGCCTAAATTAGTAAATGTATAATCAAATGCAATTAATAAAACTGATGTGAAGTCAAAATTTGAAAGTATTCACTACTATTTAAACAACAAATTCCTTCAAATATGAGAAAATCGTGAAATCAACACCAAATTTCGTGGGCAAAAAAAAAGCGAGAAGAAATTAAGAGAGGGAGGGAGGACCTGAAACACAACGCGCTCTGATCCGAGCTCGGGATTTAGAGAGGATGCCAGATCGAAGGATTGGGAGAGGGAGAAGATGAACGAGGCGATGATCGATTTAATCAAAACCCTAGCTCTTCGATTAACGCCGGCCATTTCCCCCGCAATTTTGCCCGATTCCGTCCTTGTTTTTGTATTTATTACAGATTTAAATGGAAGGGGCCTGAAACTTAAAATTTATTTATAAAGATTTTGTAAAATCTTAACTATTTTAAACGAAGCCCTACGAATATTTCTTATTTGAAAGCCAGCCAGCCCCCCCCCCCTCCCCCCCCACGCCCCACCCCGAATATTTCTTATCTAGAAACCCTCATTTTTATAAGTTTATTTCATTAAAACCAGGCTATGCACGACTTCCCTAGAACCCTCTTAAAACCGGAGATCGTCGAACATATTTTTCAAAAATGTGCTTTCATAAATTCTATATGGGCTAATAAAAGACATTTATGAAAAATCAAAGGAAAACTTGGTTCAATGTTTTCATTACAGACTAAGTGGGGTATAAAACGGGTTAACAAAAAGATTAGAGATATTTGAGATATGTTCATTATTGTGTTTTGTTGATGTATTTGAAAGAAATATTTCGAAGAGAAAAAAATCATCTTCTTTAGTCGTTCTTCATATAATCAATAAGCTTTATGAGTTTTGGACGAGTGCTTCGAAAATAAAACAGATATCTTCTATGTAAAGTTGTAGAGCGTTTTTGAATCTTCCAAGTTATTTAATGTTATTTGCTTTGATAGGTAAATTTGTCACGCCTCGCTTTCCAAAATACGTAAATACGGCACGTGATAGAGCCAACCATGCTGCCTATGGCTAAGAATAATCCCTCCATAATCACATTACGGTTATCAATCAGATATCAAGAACAGTAAAGAAAATCTAACTAGTACATGTCCATCTTCTAAAGTAAAAAAATGTCGAGAAATGCATATAGCGGAAACGGATCAAGGTCCAATAAATAATAATATATGAAACACGTCTCTTGTGGGATCACATCGATAAATTAAAATTACAGAAATAAATAAACTAAATATCCAGCTCCTCATTGCTCGGCTTGCTTGCTAAAATATTCCTGATCTGCCTACGACAAAGTCAGAGGAACTGGGCCATGCAAAACCCAGATATCAGTATGTCATAAATATCGAAATAATAGTAATAACCAGTATAGGATGCTATGATTAAACATGAGTATAAATAGTAAACACAAGTATAAAACAGTAAGGTATAGGTATGCGATGTGTATCCTAAAATCTGTGCTTCTAGGTTATCTATTGTACAAGTCTTTAAAATCAATTAAATGGAATCGTCGATATAACTCAATGGTATCCCATGCGTGCTCGAGACCACGGTCAAGACTCTCGGGGCTGAATCTGAGACGTATCGCTAAGCAGTAAAACATGTATCATGTACAGAAGAAAGATATCAGCAGCATCATTCCGGGGCCGGCCAAAGCCCGTAACGACTGATCAGTATCTGGAAGTATCGAACTGTTGAGTTACAAGTCAGGTTTCATTATTGATTTCCTCTTTTCCCTAGGTTTTGTGTTCAGATCAGGTATTGATGGTATCAATTAATTCCAACACAGAATCAAGCAGGTACAGGTCTTGTCTATATAGACAACAAGTTACGTCCACCAGGACAACAAGTCAGAATTGTCGACATTAGCAGATGATCCAAATAACAGGTCTTGTAATATCTCGTGTACAAGTCAAGCAATATATATTAACCAACATAGACACCAAATATAAAACCATAACCAATATCTAAACACGGTAAACATAACTAATGCCAGGATGTATATGTATCTATCTGTAATAACCGTTTTACATCTATTACCAGGTGTGTTGCAATCTAGATAAAATACTGAACTGATATAGCAGTATGATAATATTGTGATGACCCGGTATGTAACTAAATAAATCATTATTGGTACGGATACAAACTGATAATATAAAACTGTAAATCTATAATATTTGCTGAATAATAAAACACGCGTACCATAGTTAAGCATATAAATATTGATATAAACAAAGTAGCGTGTTGCAAGTTTAGAACTTGCCTGATCGAAATCTCACGGCGAATATACGGATACCACGTTCTGAATACCGAATAACGTCACAATACAAAACTCGCGTACGTAGAACTTGAGCTGAACTGAGCAACTGCGTGACGTAGTAACTGGGTTAGACGGCGACGGTGGCCGAGTCGTCTGGATCGTCGGCGTCGTATGTGTCACGCCCCGCTTCCCAGAGTACGCGCGTTTGGGCACGTGACATAGCCAACCATGCTACCTGTGGGTAGGAAGTGTCCATCCACAGTCACATTACGGTTGTAAGGTTATCAAGAACAGTACAAATAAACTAAACTAATACATGTCCAAATCCAATATAACAGGAATCAATAAACAATAAGTGCGGAAGCTAATGATCCAATACAATGAATAAACAGTATGTCCCATAATGCGGGCTCACATCTGGAAATGAAATGACATAAATAAACTAAACCTCAAGAACTCACAGTTCAGCCTGCTGGCTGAAGTACTCCTGCTCGGTCGACGACAAAGGTACGGAATCTGGGCCATGCAAAACCCAGACGTCAGCGCGTCATGATATCAAGTATAAAGCATAAACATGGTAATAAACAATGCAAGCATGAACATGAATAAAGCAGTAGTAAGAGGTAACAAGCAGGGTAAGGTGCAGTGGTGACTAAACTGTCCTATCAGGTTTTCTACTCTATAGTCTTTGAAACCAATTGATGAATCGTCGATGTAACTCAATAGTATCCCGTGCGTGCCCGGGACCACGGTCATAATTCTCGGGGCTGAATCCGAGACGTGCCGCTAAGCAGTAAAAGGTAGTAGGATAGATGAGTGATGTCAGCATCAACACTCCGGAGCTGGCCAAGCCCGTAAGACTGATCAGAACAATGTATCGAACTGTTGAGTTACAAGTCGGTTTCACCTTTGATTTCCCCATACCCCCAAACTATGTATGTCAGTCAGGTATTCAGTAGTCAAGAACTAATGCCAACACAAGTCGAGTAAAGGTAGGTCTGTCTGGATCGACAGCAGGAATGGTTGGGTTGTCGGCATTAGGCATAAGATCAGGTAACAGGTCAGGTTACTTTCAACAGGTAGAGTCGATATGTACAGGGTGTTGTGTCCGGTGTATCAGTACATGTGTCAGGTGTATCAAGATCGGTCAATATGTAATACAATCAGGTATATGATGATAACAGGAACAGTAACAAATAACGAACAGTAGCAGGAAACAGTAAATAACAATTATTATTCTATGTGAACACAGTGATGTTTGTATTTTCATATTAATCCGGTTCACGCACCTTTGAGGTGCAAAAGCCACGAGACGAGCAATATCGATAATATACGCAATGGAGTTACATGAATCTGAACTACGCATAATAATTGTCTCATGAGTGATTTTAACGAATGAATTGGGGATGATCTACTTGGTTTGATTAGTTAAGCATGAATTAATAGCAGACCGGTTAATGCGAGCAATGATTTCATTAATTTAAAGTTACGGATAATCGTGGCTAGCAATTCTAAGTTATAACAGGTATCGATATTATATTAGTTGTGTGGTTACAATAGGATGGTTAAGTTGTAGCATGTTAAGCAAGTATTCAGATACTTGCCTCGGCGGTTCCGCAAACCGAAACACGGATGCGATGTCGGCAGAAACAGCGATATGGAAGCACGGGCCACGGATCGAGTCCCAACAGAGGTCAACGGAATCACACGGACCAGGGGGCTTCGCTGGAGCGTCGGGTTCGTCAGATGGCACGGTCGGATCCGGCAGTAAACAGAAACAACAAAGTTAGTAAACACAAACTACACATTCACGATACGGACCAGCGGGGGTGTTGCACCAAAAATGAAGGAGAAGGAAACTTACAGGGAAGAAACAAGGTGCAAACACGGTGGCTCGACGGCACTGGATCGCCGGCGAGGCAGCGACGGCGAAGACGGTGGCTGGAACAATCTTGAGTTCGCTGGAAAGGGGTGCTGCAGCGAGTGCGGGGGGGGTGGTGGTCGCCTCTGGTGGTCGAGAGGGAAGGGAGGTGGTCGGAGGTGGCGTCGACGAGGTCGCCGGCGCGTTTTTCCGGCGAACAGGGAAGGTGCAGGCGAAGGGTTGGGCTCGGGTTTACTGTTCCGGCGAGGGGAGGAAGGAAACGACGACGAGGTCTCGACGAGGAGGGTGAAAGGGGGTCGTGGGAGGCTTCGACGGTCGAAGGCGACGTCGACGGCGAGGTCGCGAGGTGATGGAGGCGTTGGGGAGATGGGTGCAGTCGCGGGAGAGAGAGGAGGAAGGAGGGAGGAGGTGCGGCGGTCGAGGAGGCGTTGCCGGCGGCGACGGCGAGGTCGCGGGGAGGTCGGCGGTGGGATCGCGAGATTAGGGTTAGGGTTAGGGTTCGTGGTCGCGATGGAGGAGGATGGTGAGGGCGGCTGCGTGCATGGGTAATATATAGAGGAAGAGAGAGAGAGTTGTTGGTAGAGAGAGAGAGAGAGTTGTTGGTAGAGAGAGAGAGAATGAGTAGAGAGAGACAGAGATGAGGAAAGGGAGGCGGGGCCCACGAGAATGAAAACCAAGCTCGCGATTGGCTGATTAGAATTTGAGAAGGATTCGTGATGGATTTGCTGTTAGGAAAATGGATTGGAATATATATATTTATATTCGATATTAAATTTAAATGGGCCCTTTTGGCGTGAAATGAAACATTTCCAAATCGCGCCCGGGTTGCGCCCAAATGTTCCAAATTCAAATTATAGGATTTTAAGCAGGTTCCAAATTTTGAAAAGAGGTGTTTAATGATTAAGATGCATGCCCCCAAGTCGGACACTTGCACGCGCGCGTAGTCGCCCAAACTTGCCCGTTTAGCCAAATGGAACGGAATCTCGACACGCGGACACTACCACGCGACTAGTGGCGACGAGTAGGCTAACATGGACATCTTAAATTTCATTTTCGGAGTTAAAATTTGTTATGTGCCAAAATGACTTAACCAGGTAAAATTTAGCAATAAACATCAGAAAATCAGGAAAATTGGGAATGAGCAAACCACAACCCTCAACTAGTAATATACATAGCATTATTGGGCTCGGGTGTTACATCATACCCAACTACAAAAGAATTTCGTCCTCGAAATTCCAAGAACACAAGATAGTTAACTACTGGAAAGGATGAGGGAATTTCTGCCGGATCTCGTCTTCTCGCTCCCAAGTGGATTCTCCATGCGATCGATTACCCCAAGAAACTAGCACAAGAGGGATAACCTTGTTCTTAAAAACCTTTTCTCCTCGATCCTAGATTTCGACTGGTCGCTCCTCAAAAGTCAGGTCCTCCCGAACGGTCAACTCCGAATGGTACAAGACATGAGTCTCATCATGAACATACCTCCGTAGTTGAGACACATGAAACACATCGTGAACTCCTGCTAATGACGGCGCTAACGCCAACCGGTACGATACCTCTCCAACACGCTCCAATATCTCGAAGGGTCCAACGAATCGGGGACTAAGCTTTCCCCGACTTCCAAAGCGAATCACCTTCTAGTCGGTGATATCTTCAGGAATACCAAATCACCCACGGCAAACTCTAACTCTAGAGGTCTTCTTGACGTGTCGGCCCAACTTTTCTGTCTGTCTTGAGCTGCCTTCATATGCTTCCTGATCGTATTCACCTTCTCAACTGTCTGTACCACCAAATCTGGCCCTAGTAACCTTCGTTCACCCACATCATCCCAACATACAGGTGAACGGCACTTACGACCATACAGCGCTTCAAACGGGGCCATCTGAATAGTTGCTTGGAAGCTATTGTTGTACGAAAACTCCACCAGGTGTAGATGATCCTCCCAAGAACCTTTGAAGTCTAACATGCAAGCCCTCAACATATCTTCAAGGGTCTGGACTGTTCTCTCTGATTGTCCATCAGTCTGGGGATGATAAGCTGTGCTAAACTTCAATCGAGTCCCCAAACTTTCTTGTAAACTCCTCCAAAAGTGTGACAAGAACCGAGTGTCCCGATCGGACACGATGCTTACCGGTACTCCATGCAATCTGACAATCTCCTGCATGTACCGTTCTGCCAAAGTCTCCGTCGATTGACCAACCCGAAAAGGAATAAAGTGAGCTGCCTTGGTCAACCGATCGACAATCACCCATACTGCATTGTTGCCCCTTTGGACTCCGCGGTAAAGCCGTCACGAAATCCATGGTTATATGTTCCCACTTCCATTGAGGAATCGGAAGTGGTTGCAACGAACCAGCAACCCTTTGATGTTCAGCCTTGACTTGCTGACACACTAAGCACTCAGCCACGAAGCGAGCAATTTCCCGTTTAATACCTTCCCACCAGAGATGCTGTCGAAAATCTCGGTACATCTTTGTCCCTCCTGGATGTACAGAGTAAGCTGAACTGTGTGCCTCCTTCTTAAGCTCTTCACGCACATCTCCTTTTGGCACACACACACGGCTACTATAACTCAACGAACCATCTTCATGGATCAGTAGATCGGTTCGTAGTCCGGCTCCAACCTGCTCTCGAAACTTTTGCAGTCTAGGATCCTGCGATTGCGCCACTTTAATCTTCGCCACTAAGGACGATTGTACTTGCAACTGCATCAACTGTCCTGTAGCACGCGGTAGCACAACCTCCAAGTCAAATCTTCGAAAATCTGCAATGATCTCCTTCTGCGTAGTTAACACCTGAATTGCTGGTAACCGACTTAGTGCATCTGGCACGACATTAACTTTTCCCGGATGGTACTTAAGATCAAGGTCGTAGTCGGCCATCAGCTCCAACCATCTGCGTTGCCTCATGTTCAACTCCTTCTGAGTGAACACATATTTCAAACTCTTGTGATCCGTAAAGACTTCAACTCTCTCGCCCAGAAGGTAGTGTCTCCAAATCTTCAGGGCGAAGATCACGGCTGCAAGCTCCAAGTCGTGAGTCTTCAGCTGTCTCGATGCGTAAGCGACGACTTTCCCATTCTGCATCAAAACACATCCCAATCCTTTTCCAGATGCGTCGCTGTGAATCACCGGTCCTCCTGAATCATCCGGTACGGTTAGGATAGGGGCGGTTATCAACTTCTGCTTCAACGTCTCGAAGGCCAATGCACATCCATCTGTCCAAACGGTACCTCCTTACGCTTAAGCTTGGTTAACGGCTCAGCTAAACGAGCGAAGTTCTCCACAAATCTTCTGTAGTAACCGGCGAGTCCAAGAAACTTCTTACCTCTGCAACATTCTTTGGAAATAGGCCAATCTCGAACTGCTGCAATCTTCTCGGGATCAGCGGCGATTCCATCGCTCGACACGACGTGCCCCAGAAACTTCACTTCTTCCAACCAGAAATTCGCACTTACTCACTTCGCGAATAATTTCTCTTGTCTCAGCGTCGGCAGTGCGATCCTTCTTCTTCACTAAGAGAACTGGAGTTCCCCACGGTGAGTTGCTACTTCGAAGCTATCCCTTCTCGAGTAATCCACTCACTGGTTTCTTAACTCCCTCCACTTCTACTGGTGCCATTGCATAGTCAGCTTTTGATACTGGCGTTGCACCAGGAGTAAGGTCAAATGCAAACTCCACATCTCGCTTCGGTGGTAAGCCCGAAAACACATCCATAAAGTCGCGGACAACTGCCGGCTCTTCATTACTCTCCACTACCATAGCCGCAAGAACACTATTCGTCGGCCTAGCCCTAAACTCGACTGGCCCGACAGAATTTCTTTCTCCAATGAAAGTAAACTCAGGATGTCCGGGAATCTGAAATTACCTTCCTTGCCCTACAGCCAATGTGGGCGTGGAAAGTGCCAGGAAAATCCATCCCCAAGACAACTTCATAACTGCCCGTATCTATCCCCAAGAAGTCTGCAAAAGCTCCCGTCCGCAAGCAACAACTGTACAATCTCTACCTTCCTTACTAGCTATAATTTTCCCATTCCCAGTGTGTATGTCCCATAGACTAGACAGGGTCGTGCAGTTGATCGAGTGTGTAGTTATAAATTTGGATGACATAAACAATGGGATGCTCCGAAATTAAGTAATGCCAAAGCGGGAAAACCATGAACGAGTAAATTACCTGAAACCAATTCTCCCGATGCCTTAGCTTCTTCCATTGTCAACACGAACGCTCGAGCCTGCTGTGGTCCTTGAGTAAGCGGTTCCGGTCCTTGGAACGGTCCCTGCGGAGGCTTCTGTGTATCATCCTTCGTGCGAGGCTTCGACGGACAAGCATCAACGGTGTGATCTGCCGCTCCACATCTAAAACAAAGTCCCAGCCTCAAACGACACTCCCTTCGCACGTGTCCGAGTTTATGGCAGTATCTACAGATCACGCTCCCCTTCCGATCACCCATACTTGTTTTCTTCATTGGTGCCACGCTGCGCCTGTTCACTGGAATACGTCTACGCACGGACGTGGGGTCCATTGTAAATGCTGGTTCCAGCTCGAGTTGTTCCTTTAGTTTCTCCATCAATCCCCTTATCACTCTTTGCCTGGCGGCTAAGACCGCATGCCCTGGGTCCATCTCCAAATTCTGATCGGCCATATCCCTGAAATCAAAGTACCCACATTAGCATGATGATAGTTTTCGATTATAGGTCAAGGCTAGAACTCCAAGATACTTAAATAGAGTGCCGCATTGTAGCTATGCCGCGGTATCATAGCCGCAATTACTTAACTCCATCCAAGTCGCCTAAGTCCTAGAGATAACAAGAAGTTAGGTTTTCGAGTTGACAAATGCAAAGTAAGTTTGCACGTCGACATGACCCGGAAGAATGATTCAAGGATAGTAAAACGGTCAAAGTGGCAGGACATGTTTCCTAATCACGGGTATTCTGATTCGTGTATCGGGTGCAATACCCAACTACAAGAATCAACCCAATTAACCTATGCTCTGATACCATAAAACCATGTCACGCCCCGCTTCCCAGAGTACGCGCGTTTGGGCACGTGACATAGCCAACCATGCTACCTGTGGGTAGGAAGTGTCCATCCACAGTCACATTACGGTTGTAAGGTTATCAAGAACAGTACAAATAAACTAAACTAATACATGTCCAAATCCAATATAACAGGAATCAATAAACAATAAGTGCGGAAGCTAATGATCCAATACAATGAATAAACAGTATGTCCCATAATGCGGGCTCACATCTGGAAATGAAATGACATAAATAAACTAAACCTCAAGAACTCACAGTTCAGCCTGCTGGCTGAAGTACTCCTGCTCGGTCGACGACAAAGGTACGGAATCTGGGCCATGCAAAACCCAGACGTCAGCGCGTCATGATATCAAGTATAAAGCATAAACATGGTAATAAACAATGCAAGCATGAACATGAATAAAGCAGTAGTAAGAGGTAACAAGCAGGGTAAGGTGCAGTGGTGACTAAACTGTCCTATCAGGTTTTCTACTCTATAGTCTTTGAAACCAATTGATGAATCGTCGATGTAACTCAATAGTATCCCGTGCGTGCCCGGGACCACGGTCATAATTCTCGGGGCTGAATCCGAGACGTGCCGCTAAGCAGTAAAAGGTAGTAGGATAGATGAGTGATGTCAGCATCAACACTCCGGTGCTGGCCAAGCCCGTAAGACTGATCAGAACAATGTATCGAACTGTTGAGTTACAAGTCGGTTTCACCTTTGATTTCCCCATACCCCCAAACTATGTATGTCAGTCAGGTATTCAGTAGTCAAGAACTAATGCCAACACAAGTCGAGTAAAGGTAGGTCTGTCTGGATCGACAGCAGGAATGGTTGGGTTGTCGGCATTAGGCATAAGATCAGGTAACAGGTCAGGTTACTTTCAACAGGTAGAGTCGATATGTACAGGGTGTTGTGTCCGGTGTATCAGTACATGTGTCAGGTGTATCAAGATCGGTCAATATGTAATACAATCAGGTATATGATGATAACAGGAACAGTAACAAATAACGAACAGTAGCAGGAAACAGTAAATAACAATTATTATTCTATGTGAACACAGTGATGTTTGTATTTTCATATTAATCCGGTTCACGCACCTTTGAGGTGCAAAAGCCACGAGACGAGCAATATCGATAATATACGCAATGGAGTTACATGAATCTGAACTACGCATAATAATTGTCTCATGAGTGATTTTAACGAATGAATTGGGGATGATCTACTTGGTTTGATTAGTTAAGCATGAATTAATAGCAGACCGGTTAATGCGAGCAATGATTTCATTAATTTAAAGTTACGGATAATCGTGGCTAGCAATTCTAAGTTATAACAGGTATCGATATTATATTAGTTGTGTGGTTACAATAGGATGGTTAAGTTGTAGCATGTTAAGCAAGTATTCAGATACTTGCCTCGGCGGTTCCGCAAACCGAAACACGGATGCGATGTCGGCAGAAACAGCGATATGGAAGCACGGGCCACGGATCGAGTCCCAACAGAGGTCAACGGAATCACACGGACCAGGGGGCTTCGCTGGAGCGTCGGGTTCGTCAGATGGCACGGTCGGATCCGGCAGTAAACAGAAACAACAAAGTTAGTAAACACAAACTACACATTCACGATACGGACCAGCGGGGGTGTTGCACCAAAAATGAAGGAGAAGGAAACTTACAGGGAAGAAACAAGGTGCAAACACGGTGGCTCGACGGCACTGGATCGCCGGCGAGGCAGCGACGGCGAAGACGGTGGCTGGAACAATCTTGAGTTCGCTGGAAAGGGGTGCTGCAGCGAGTGCGGGGGGGGTGGTGGTCGCCTCTGGTGGTCGAGAGGGAAGGGAGGTGGTCGGAGGTGGCGTCGACGAGGTCGCCGGCGCGTTTTTCCGGCGAACAGGGAAGGTGCAGGCGAAGGGTTGGGCTCGGGTTTACTGTTCCGGCGAGGGGAGGAAGGAAACGACGACGAGGTCTCGACGAGGAGGGTGAAAGGGGGTCGTGGGAGGCTTCGACGGTCGAAGGCGACGTCGACGGCGAGGTCGCGAGGTGATGGAGGCGTTGGGGAGATGGGTGCAGTCGCGGGAGAGAGAGGAGGAAGGAGGGAGGAGGTGCGGCGGTCGAGGAGGCGTTGCCGGCGGCGACGGCGAGGTCGCGGGGAGGTCGGCGGTGGGATCGCGAGATTAGGGTTAGGGTTAGGGTTCGTGGTCGCGATGGAGGAGGATGGTGAGGGCGGCTGCGTGCATGGGTAATATATAGAGGAAGAGAGAGAGAGTTGTTGGTAGAGAGAGAGAGAGAGTTGTTGGTAGAGAGAGAGAGAATGAGTAGAGAGAGACAGAGATGAGGAAAGGGAGGCGGGGCCCACGAGAATGAAAACCAAGCTCGCGATTGGCTGATTAGAATTTGAGAAGGATTCGTGATGGATTTGCTGTTAGGAAAATGGATTGGAATATATATATTTATATTCGATATTAAATTTAAATGGGCCCTTTTGGCGTGAAATGAAACATTTCCAAATCGCGCCCGGGTTGCGCCCAAATGTTCCAAATTCAAATTATAGGATTTTAAGCAGGTTCCAAATTTTGAAAAGAGGTGTTTAATGATTAAGATGCATGCCCCCAAGTCGGACACTTGCACGCGCGCGTAGTCGCCCAAACTTGCCCGTTTAGCCAAATGGAACGGAATCTCGACACGCGGACGCTACCACGCGACTAGTGGCGACGAGTAGGCTAACATGGACATCTTAAATTTCATTTTCGGAGTTAAAATTTGTTATGTGCCAAAATGACTTAACCAGGTAAAATTTAGCAATAAACATCAGAAAATCAGGAAAATTGGGAATGAGCAAACCACAACCCTCAACTAGTAATATACATAGCATTATTGGGCTCGGGTGTTACAGTATGCAACTCCGGCGAACTAGTCAGAAATGAGAAGAAAAGAAAAAGAAAGAAGAAGAAGAAGATGGCGGGGTTGCTGGGTTCTGAGGTTAGCGAAGGCAAGGAGAGGAGAGAAGCGGTCGGCGACGAGGTGACGGCAAGGCGTGGGTTTGGTGCGGTTAGGGTTCGGATGAGAGATGGAGATTGAAGACGAAGAAGGAGGGAGAGAGATTATGAAAATATTATATTATTAATATTATATATAGGAAGAGAGAAAGAAAGGCATAGAGTTAGTTAGAGGGGAATTATAATAATTTATATATATATATATATATATATATATATATATATATATATATATATATATATTATATAGTTATAGAATATATAATATATATATATATATATATATATATATATATATATATATTGTAGGATTTTACAGATAATAGCATATTACTCCAAATATTATCCGTATCCCTTCAAAAATACAGTTTTTAAATATAAAGAGCATACGTAAGAATTTTAATTATAATACAATATCCTGTAATTAAATACATATACCCCCAATAAAATCTGCGTAAATATACACAGTGATCCAATTATTTGTCTATCTAACTCTTAGAATATGAACATGATATATAGGCGCAACAATCTGATATGAGGTAATTTTCCATGCAGGGCCAGATAGGAAAAGAATATTATTTTGTTTTTATATTGTATTATAAAGAGATATATAGAGCTTAAAAGTATACTATATATCTATTTAGTACTCAATTCACATGGATATACCGTACTAGCAAATATTTGATATAACCTCACACCATATTGGGTTTCAAACATGCGGATAATAACCACAACTACTAATTGCATCATTCGCAACCCAATAGCAATAATAGTAAAGAATTTTACCGCAAAATTTGAAATACCCAAATATATAGTATAAATGTATTAGGGTGTTACAAAATTCTTATGCGATTCATATGTTATATCTTTATCTTCTTATTTTTATCTTGTAATTTCTTTTATTTCATAATTTTAATGAAATGTTTATCTGGTCGGGGCCTTTTTGATCCTATCTATTTTTCTCAACCCAAAAATAAAAACATTAGCAAAACCCTTCGAGACTACGTTCCGATAAACAACACCCCTTACCGTTTGCTGTTACGCTTCGAGCTTCTTTTATCCCCAAATTATCCTACCATTCTTACATCAGTTGCTTCGAATTTAGGGGTAGTTGGGTCAATGTATAAAAACCTAACACCGAGGGTGTGCTTTCAGACAGAAAGTAACATTGGAAAGTTTTGATACCGGTTGTTATCCTGCATGGTTTTAGACAAGACAGGTAAACAATGAAATGGTACTGGTTTTGATGAAATGAAATACTTAGAATAAAAAAGGAGTTTATATATTGAATTACAGATACATCAATGATAGAATCATTTTCGATTGAAACAAATAGGATTCATACAACACAGATGAAATATGCGGGGGAAAAAGAGAGGAACTAAACCAAGAAAACCACATTCACAAATGACAAATATATAGGATCTTCGAAAGTGGAAAGTCCAATTTAACTTTTTAACATAGTTGTCCATTGGAAACTAAGAATTGCAGATGTGCCAAATCTTAGCTCAGGTGGTGAATTTTACAGGCTTGCAATGCGCTCAGTTTGTTTGCCTATAATGGGCTCAGTAGCAAATGCAAATGGAGCTGCAATCAAGAATACAGAATTATAGGTAAACTGTCGAAAAGCCTCCGACTTGCTTCTAACCTGTGTAAAAACCCTTGGGTTTTCTGCTCTTATTTAAAAAAAAATTGGTCCAATTAAAACCCCATTTATACCAATTGTCTAAAATATCTAAGCACTTGGCTGTAATATCCAAGCGGTAGCAATTTCCTGTAATAACTAAGCAGCTGCAGTAGCTTATAATATCTAAACAGCTGCATGTAATATCTAAGCAGTTGCCTGTAATATCCAAGCATACGAGGGAATGCAAGGCCTAAGTGAAATACAGCCCGGGGTTTTTTCACAAAGATTTTGAACAATAGAACCTTCCCAACAATTTCGAAAATTACAGGGGTTGTTAGGCAACTCCTGAGTAGGCCGGAGGCTTTTTGACAATTTACCCTAGAATTATTTACCCGGCCTATTAGGGTAAAATTGGCTTACCTGAGTCGTCTGAGAGAGGAGTTTATATAGTGGCAGCTATGGGTAGGCGGACGCGAGGTTCACGCAGGCCGTTACGCCCCCGGCGTCACGCCCGCGTGATAGACGATATTCCCTATTAATGACGAGATATGCTCGTTAATGGGGGATCGTGATGGCGTGGAACGCGGGATCATGGGCGGCGGATATCTCGCGTCTGGCGGGATTCGCGGAGCTGTGGCGGAGGCGCCTGTGATCGGTGCTGTGGGTCGGTCGGTGAGACTGAGGAAGCGCAGCTCGGCGGGAGGCTCGGGAACGAGCGGGAGGCCGAGGCAACTTGGTTCTGTGATAGCTCGGAAGCGAGCTGGGGGTGGTCTAGAAGGCCACCGAAGGTCGGGAACATCCTCGGGCCGGAGGTCCGGGGTGTGATTCCAACGTAACGTTCTTGATTATTTCTTGTAAGCTTTGGGACACGTCATCTGCCATATGTCATTATCTGGGGAGTCACCGATATCGAGCATCATCATTAGCCCCCCGCTCTCGTCTCGACCCGTTTCTGGGTCGGGTCGAGAGTGATCTGACCGGTCATCCGGGATGAGCTCTCACTTGAAGATATCGTCGGTGCGTATTCCCGGGCAAAGATTCTTTTTATCTTGATGACGTCAGCAGATCATGGGAGATATCTCGCATTAAAGGGGAAGCGCCGGTTTGCGCGTACGTTCGTCGAAATGACAGCCCACGTGTTTGGCGCTGGTTGGCTGACGAGAAAGGCCGCAGGTGTTCCCGCGCCAGATGGAATGCGCCCAATGTGAGTGTGACAGGTGGAATGTTTTCGGCTGTTGGTTGCGAAGCGTTGTTTTGGTGGGAGGCGTTCGGAGCCGTAGGATGTGTACGCCGGCAGCTATAAATAGAGATGGGATCCTCATCAAGGCCCATACCTCACCACAATTTCCTCGTCCCTAGTCGTGTTAGCTCGGCGCTCTTCTCCTCAGGTCGGATTTCTTGTGTTCTCTCTTCTGAGGACTCATCCTTTTTATCAGGTTAGATGTCTTCTACCGAAGAGTCTGTAGAAATAGTCCGGGGAAGAGTCTAGAGAGTCCTCTGTAGCTTCCTCTTCTTCTTCTTCTTCTTCTTCTTCTTCTTCTTCTTCTTCTTCTTCTTCCTCCTCCTCCTCCTCCTCGTCAGAGTCGGAGTTCCCCCGGGAAGTTAGGGTTTGTTTACCCCAATCAGAGCAAAGCTCTGTTTAAATTCCAAGGCGGGAGATGAAGTAACGCTTCCGATTCCTCCCAATCAGAGCAAAACTCTACTTTGAAAATTTAAATTTTAATAAAGGAAGCAACGCTTCAGTTGCGCAAGCGCTGCGCTGCGCGGCACGTGTCAGCGCAGTTGCGCGGCACGTGTCAGCGCAGTTGCGAAAGCGCAGTTGCGCTGCGCTGTGCGCCGCGCGGCACGTGTCAGCGCAGTTGCGAAAGCGCAGTTGCGCTGCGCTGTGCGCCGCGCGACGCGTGTCAGCGCCGCTGCGCTGCGCTGTGCGACACGTGTCAAGCGCTGGTGCATCTACGCTAAACAAAATTAAAATTCTAGTAAGATCTTTCTGTTCTTGTTAAAACAAGAAGATTGTCTTCTGTAAAACAGAAGCCCTTAGATCAAAGATCCAACGGTGGGGAAAATTCCCCAAATCACTCAGAGAATGATCTCTTTAACAAATTTAACAAATTAATGTGCACTATATAAAGACCCCTAGACCCCAATTCAGAAGAAGAACATCAAGAACTTCAAAAACAACAAAACAGAGAGAACTCTGAAGAATTTTAAGAAGAACATCAAGAACTTTAAAAACAACAAAACAGAGAGAACTCTGAAGAATTTTGAGAAGAACTCAAGAAGGGAAAGAAGGTAAAAACCTTTACAAAAAAAAAGAGAAGAACTTCTTCTGAATAGATCATTGATCTAAGAACAAGATCAATGATCTTCAATAAAAAATAAATAATAACAGTGCCTTGCACTTTTTTATGAACCATTAGTTCTGGAATCTTAAAGATTCTCAAGTTATTGAAACAGTGCCTTGCACTTGCAAAAACTGCACTGTTGCGCTCCTGGGTTGGCGCAAGCCACCAGAGAGCGCCACGTGTCAGCTCCAGAACCACTTGCGCTATGCGCTTTTAAAAATAGAGCATTACTCTTTAAAGTTGGCGCAACTCACCAGAGCGCACCACGTGTCAGTAGCGCAACAGCGCAGCGCACTGCGCTGTTGCGCTTGCGCTCACCAGAGTGTGACACGTGTCACCACGACAAGCGCTTGCGCTCAGTAATTGGCGCAAAGCGCCTGACAAGCCACTGTCAAGTAATTAATGCACTTCAGAAGGGCCAAGCCCAATTTAAAAAGGCCTAACAGGCCAAATAAAATGCAATGCATTATTTTAAAAAAGGGCAGAGCCCAAACCAAAACAAATGCTCTGCATCATTTACAAAGGGACTGAGCCCAAATAAAAAAGGCCTAACAGGCAAGAATAAAATGCAGTGCATTATTGAAAAGGGGCAAAGCCCTAGCACAGGCCTAATAGGCCAAAGATAAATAAAAACGTTGAACATTTTTCAACTGGACTTAGCCCAATCATGGCCGTAAGTCCTCAAATTAAATTGACTGAGCACGGCTGCTCTCTTAAATCAATTTACATCCGGTTCAAGGGTACATCTCTGAATTCCTTTGACTCCTATCGTTGTAATCTTTCAACGATGTTAGAGAGGTGACGGGTCCCAACAACCACAACATATTCTCAACTGGACTTAGCCCAATCATGGCCGTAAGTTCTCAAATTAAATTGACCTAGTACGGCTGCTTTCTTAAATCAATTTACATCCGGTTCAAGGGTACATCTCTGAACTCCTTTAACTCCTATCGTTGTAATCCTTCAACGACGTCAGAGAGGTGACGGGTCCTAACAACCACAACATATTCTCAACTGGACTTAGCTCAATCATGGCCGTAAGTCCTCAAATTAAATTGACTGAGCAAGACTGCTCTCCTAAATCAATTTACATCCGGTTCAAGGGTACATCTCCGAACTCCTCTGACACCTATTGTTGTAATCCTTCAACGACGTCAGAGAGGTGACGGGTCCCGACAACCACACATCGATACGGACTGTGGGGTCCTTAAACTCGTGGACTGAAACGTCCTTAAACTAATATTCGTCTCAAAATGGGAATGTTGGACCGAAATGTCCTTAAAATAATGCTCGTCCCCAAATGGGAATGATGGACCACCATGTCCCTAAACTGGAAATCGACCGCAACGTTATTAAACTAAACAATAGAGCCAATTGCTCTCTTGTCGGATCCAAACGATCCCGTTAAATTGATCTTAGTCTGCAGATTAGGCTAACGTATCCTTAACGAACGTTTAAGTTGATCTTAGCCTCAATATGGCTAACGTATCCTTAAACTAAAACACCAAACCCAAATCTAAGTAAATACGGATTTAGACTAATCCACGTCCTACGGGCGACGGCATCACTTAGTCTCCGTATGTAATCCACGGGCAACCACAAACAAAACAAACACCCACAACACGAAGTGACCATCTGGAGAAGGAGAAAGTTGTTACCGCGATACGGTAACGTAATTAACTGCAGGGGCTTGCGCCTGCAGGGAAGAGCGTCCCCACAATCAAAAACCACTCAAACAAGGGGGAATCTGACGAAGTCTGCTACATCGGCCGCATCCGTCTAAACCTCCGATACATGGTGCCATAAATCAACTTGGCATCTTCGGAGAGGTGGACCGATAAAACCAAATAGCATCTGCCCCGAATCTCAGGCAAGACGTTCGCCGCGCCGTGCCGCCATTCGGAGGGGAACAGGGTTAGTCATGCTTCCCGGGGTCATGCGACGGGGGCAGTCCCCAGAGCGCAGGTCATGGGTGTTCTTGGCGCGTCCTCCACGCTGAGGCATGCGGATGAGCTCGCCACCATCCGGACTCGTTTCCACATTCCTCCTGGCTATTCGCTTCGTCTGGCCGAGGAGGGGAAGAGGGCAGACCAGGTACGGGGCAAGGAGATTGCCTTGTACCTGGAAGCCTTTTCAGCTGGGATGCGTCTACCCTTCTCCCCTGAGGTGAGTGCGGCGTTGAATTGTTTTGAGTTAGCCCTGAACCAGTTAATGCCGAACTCTTGGAGAATTCTCCTTGGGTTCCTGGTCCGGTTGAAGTTACGTCTGATCCCTTTCCGCCGGAGTCTTCTCGTTTCTTCTTTCTGCTACAAAAACCACCCCGGCACTCGCAGGGGCGAGCCGAGCTGGGTATACATCTCTTTTAGAAAACACTGGGGAGGTGCTACCGGGTCGGAGGTTGTCGTAGTACCTTCTTCCATTCACGAATGGAAAAAAAAGTTTTTATTTGTTGGGCCGCCCGAGGGTGAGGATTGGCCTGTGCCCATCCAGTGGCATAGGGCCAACTCCCCGTGGGTGGGGCGGTCGAATGATCCCGACGCGGTGGCGGTGGCGGAGTGGGAGCTCCTCCCCCGGGATGATGTGTTGCTTTCTGAGCGGGCCCTTGGTTGGGCCGGGCTCAGCCCTGCCCGGTTCACGGTTAAGTTAGGAGTTTTCAGGTGACCTGTTTAGACTTGTGTATTCTTTCTCTTTTTCTGGCATTGCTGACTCCTTTGTACTTTTGTTTTATGCAGAACCCATGGACCTAGGCAAATTTTGGACAGCCTTGGTCGAACAGAAGAAGGGGAAGAAGGCCAGAGGCGCCGGCCCTTCTCGCCCGTCGTCGGCTCTGGCTCCACCGATAACCACTCCATCTAGGCGCTCAAGCGTGCCCCAGACCCCAGAGTCCAGCCAAGCGCCGAGCCAAAAACATACTCGGGAGCAAGAGCCCCGGGCTTCAGAGATGGGAGGTGAGACTGGCTCCCCTGCGTCGCTCCTCAAGAGGTTTCATAGGATGGCGTCCCGTACCCCGGCTTTCCCGATCATGGTGGATGAAGGGGAGCTTCGCTTCGAGGTGCCTTTGGGCTTTCCGTCGCCAATAGCCTGCTCTCGGAGATGGAAAGGTCGACCGGGGGCAGAATCCCTCGGGGGACCCTCCGGGCCCAAATGGCGGCCATAGCTCAAGAGGCCGTTCAGGTTAGTGTTCGCACCCCACTCGGGTCTTCATTAAGTATTTTTGTTCGCAAGATTCGGTGCCCCCCTTCCTTTTAACCGTCTTTGTTTTCGTCAGGTCCTCCACCACGTCACCCTCGTCGTGAACATGGAGGACGAGAAAATTGTCCCGACGATGCGGGCCGCGGGTGAGTTCTCCTCGCGGGAGGAGAGCTCAAGGCTGGAGCTGGAGGTGGCGATGGAGAAGGTCGTTGCTCTTGAAAACCGGGCGGCGGCCGGGAATCGGAAGATCGCCAGGTGCCGAGAGGCCGCCCGAGCCGCCGAGGCCCAGTTAGAAGATTCCAAGGTGCTCGTCGCCACCCTGAAGAAGATGGTGAACACCCTCCGGAGGGAGAATAAGGCGGCGAAAGAGGGGACGAGGCGTGCCGAGCTCCGAGCGTCTAAGGCGGTGGAGAGCTACAAGAAGTCAGACCAGTACTACACCGACCTCGCTGGAGCCGCTGTCGTCGTTTGGCACGACGCCCTCGATGCCGTCAAGGCCTTGATACCGGAGTTTCCTGACGGTGAGCTCCGGGGTGAGTACCCTCTCAGGGATGACGCGTAGGGGAATGCTCCCGGAAGCGCTGCAGGAGGCAAGGCCCCCGGTGGGAGCATTGGGAAGAAGTCGGTCCCTCCGGTTCCCGACGCCGAGGCTCCTGCGATGGGCGCCGACCTTTAAGATGCAACCACAGCTGTCGCAATGGAAGCGCAGCTCATCGAGGTTCTCACCAGCCCCTAGGCCTGAACTTCCTCGCCTCCTTATTTTCTTTTTGCGCTAAATTTTGTAAGCCTCCGGGCATTTTTGTAATGCTAGGGAGCCCATAATACCTCTGTAAAGACTTCTGACTTTTTATGAATAAAAAATCTTTTTGCAGTGTTCTTTGCGTGCGCATTTTCCCTTTGTTTGTGGTAAACATTTTTATTTGCGCAGTACTGCTTTCATGTTAGGTCGGTTTTTTGTCTAGCGATCGCACGTCGAGTTGAATTCGACCATTTGCTATCTCCATGGCCCCGAAGTCGAGGTGGAGATCGCTTAGTAAAGACGTGGAGGAAGTTGAGCAGTAAAGCTGCTCGGTAACCTCTTGATGAGGGCTTGATCCTTGGCGTCGGTGGGTAGGAGATTACCAGCCATGGATGGACCGAGCAGGATAGCTGCTCGGTGGCCTCTTGATGAGGGCTTTAATCCTTTGCGTCATAGGGTAAGAAATTACCAACCAAGGATGGACCGAGCAGTGAAGCTGCTCGGTAGCCTCTTGATGAGGGCTTTGATCCCTGGCGTCGTGGGGGTAAGAGATTACCAGCCAAGGATAGACCGAGCATGGTAGCTGCTCGGTGGCCTCTTAGTGAGGGCTTTGATCCTTGGCGTCGGTGGGTGGTGAACTACCAACCATGGATGGACCGAGCAGGGTAGCTGCTCGGTGGCCTCTTGATGAGGGCTTTGATCCTTAGCGCAGGAGAGCATTGAGAAGCCTGCTAAGGATGGACCGAGCAGGGTAGCTGCTCGGTTTGTCGAGGTTCCGTCCGACCTCTCCTGGTGCGTGAACATCGGGAAGAGTAACCGTCACGGGCGACACATGTCATGAACGCATGGGGGGAGGCGAAGCGTTTAGAGGAGCCGCATCGCTCCGACTTCGGATCGCCGAGAAAGACGGGATATCCGCCGCGTGGCGGTACAGTAGTGGAAGAAACGAGCGACTGTTGGACTCTTGGGGGCGCTATGGGGCTATAAAATGGAGGGCGTGTTGATCACTCCTTTTTCCATCCCCAAAATGCAAGAACGGATGAATTCCCTTTCTCCATCCCGGAGATCATAAATTTCGAGGACGTATATCTGTACGACTAGCTGTGCTCCGAGGAGACAGTGCAGGCGGTGATCCGGTGGGTTGAGGATCATATCGGCCACCTGCTCCCCCGGCGATCATCCCTTCTCCAGCTGCTGATGTACTCGATCTGGAGGGTATCGCCGGGGCTGCACAACCCCTTGTCCGAACAACTGAAGGACGAGGCGGTTGGCAAGCAGAGGTCGTTATGTCGTCTCGGCCTGATCTCGAAGAGTCGGCGGGATCGCTCGGTGGCACTCGTCCTCGAGTGTTACCAATTAAGGCATCTCGCCGATGGGTGCCCGCCCGTGGAGCTTCCTGGCCCGTCCATGGCTACGAGGGTTCGCAGACAGCATCAGAGGCAGAGGTCCGAGGCGGAAAAGGCTCAACTGGCGGAAATTTCCTCGAAGTATCACAAGGAATCCTTCTTGCACCCCCTTCCCCCATTACTATAAATTTTTTTAAGCAATGTACGGCTGAGGAGCCTACAATACCTTTGAATGAATAAAATTCTTGCTTTTGCAATGATCTATTGTGTCCTTATTATTTAAGTAGAAAGAACTTTAGAAAAGTTTACATCGCCTTTGTGAAAGAAGAAATATACACTCATAGATATTCTTTTCAGAGGTACAACTTGAGCTTCTCAGCGTTGTAAGGCCGTGGAAACTTGCGACCATCCGCGTCTTGTAAATGGTAGGCTCCGCCAGTAGGACCTCAGAGACGAGGAAAGGACCATCCTATTTTGGGGAAAACTTATGCAGCTTGCCTTGATCGACAAACCCATTCCGCCTTAGGACTAAATCTCCGGTCTTGAAGAAGCGACGCCTGACTCGCGCGTTGTAGTAATGGGCGGTTTGCTGTTGATAGGCGGCATTTATGATATGAGCCCGGTCCCGTTTCTCTAACAAGATGTCTAGGTTAGTTCGGAGGGCTGAGGTGTTCCCTTCGTCGTCGAAATGCTCGACCCGGTGACTGGGGAGCCCGATCTCCGCTGGGACCATTGCTTCGGTACCGTAGCAGAGGCTGAAAGAGGTCTCCCCGGAAGGGGTTTTACTCAACGTGCGCAGGGCCCATAAGACCCGAGGCAATTCCTCGACCCAACTACCTTGGCGTCCTTCTAGGCATGTCCGAAGACCTCGGAAGATGTCCCGGTTAGCGATCTCGGCTTGCCCATTGCATTGGGGATGTGAGACCGCGGCAAACTTCATGAGGATATGATATTCGCTGCAGAATTCCTTAACTTTTTCGTTTTCGAAATTTGTCCAATGATCGGTGATTGTACACCTTGGGATGCCGAACCGGAGTATCACGTTGTTCTGCAGGAACTTGATAGTCACGGTGGCGTCCGGTTTCCTGATAGGAATGGCCTCAATCCACTTCGTGAAATAGTCCACCATGACGAGAACATACTTGTGCCCGCCCGTACCGGTAGGGAACTGGCCTATCATGTCCATTCCCCACTGGGAAAACGGCCACGGGGAGGTTAGGGCGGTTAGCTCGGTAGCCGGGAGACGAGGTATGTTTCCATGGAGTTGGCAGCTCTTGCATCTCCTGACGAGCCTCTGGGCGTCCTGATGAATCGTCGGCCAGTAGTACCCCTGGAGCAGTGCCTTCTGGATTAGGGTGAAGGCCCCTTGGTGCACGCCGCCAACCCCTTCATGGATCTCATGGAGGACGTAGTCGGCTTTATGGGGGTCGACGCACTGGAGCAGAGGCTGAGTGAAGGACTTCTTGTACAGGTTCCCATTGCTCCAGATTAAATGGCGAGCTTTGGCTTGGAGACGGCGGGCTTCTCCCCGATCTTCTGGGAGCGTACCTTCCCTCAGGAATTCCACGAGGGGATTTCTCCAATCCCGGTCTTCTTCCCGGGCTGTGTACACTTGAAGTGGCGTTGCCTCGTCTTCCACGCTCGAAGAGGATGTTCCTCTTGTTGTTGGCCATATAAGATGAAGCCAGCTTACTCAAGGCGTCGGCCTGGGCGTTTAGCTGTCTAGGGATCTACTCCACCTGGACTTCGTGGAAGTCCTTTCGCAACCTCCTTACCTCGGCCAGATACTTCACCATCAGAGACTCCCGTGCCTCGAATCGTCCGGTCACTTGGCCACGACTAGGGCGGAGTCGCTGTGGATCCAGATCGTTTTCAGCCCCAGTCCGAAGGCTATGCGCAGTCCGGCCAGCAAGGCCTCGTATTCCGCCACGTTATTTGAGGCTTTGAACCCGAGCTTCAGAGAATACTCCATTTCTGCCTCGTTCGGGCCCCGAATAATGAGGCCGGCACCACAGCCTTCCTCGGTCGAGGACCCGTCGACGTAAAGGATCCAATCAGGGACGGAGTCAGGCTTCCCATCGACTAAGGGTTGAGCTGTGGGGGTCGGCGTAGATTCCGGCTCTTTGCTGGGGATGGTGCACTCGACGATAAAATCGACCAGGGCCTGTGCCTTGATAGCCTGCCTCGGGCGGTATTTTATGTCAAACTGGGATAACTCCCACCTCCATTTCTCCAAGCGGCCAGAGGACTCTGGGGAGGCGAGGATAGCCCCCAAAGGCCGCTCGGTAAGAACGAGGATGGTGTGCGCCTGGAAATAGTGTCGTAGTTTTCTTGAGGCCACGATGAGTGCCAAGACGATCTTCTCTATGGCTGGGTACCTCGTTTCCGCATCCTTAAAGACGTGGCTCACATAGTATACCGGCTTTTGGACTCCGTAGACCTCTCGGACGAGCACTGAGCGTGCAGCTTGCTCGGATACCGCTAGATATAGCGATAGCCCAACCCCTTCAACTGGCTGGGTGAGCAGCGGGGGAGTCGCAAGGTGCCTGTTTCCTGATTTAAAATCAGGAAGCTTCTGTGAAAAGCTTCAGAAGAGGGTCACGTGCTTACACGTGACTAGCGGTCACGTGTTCGCACGTGACACCTGAACGCATCATTCAAGCAAGTTCAGTCTCCTGACAAAGTCGAAGAAAAGGGAGCTTCAGGAAGGGTCACGTGCTCCCACGTGATCAAGGTCACGTGTCGGCACGTGACATTTAAATTCAAGCAGCAAAGGCGCACTTTGATTCGCTGATCAAGTCAAGGAAAAAAGCTTCAGAAGAGGTCACGTGCTCCCACGTGACCAGGGTCACGTGTCGACACGTGACGTTCAAAGCAGCAAACTCGCTCTCCAATTGAACCAAAGAAAGAAGCGCCAGACAGGGGTCACGTGCTCACACGTGACCAGGCGTCACGTGGTAGCACGTGATGGCTACAACAGCAACCGGAAGATAGCGCAGAAAGGAAGAGGATTCTTCATTCCAAAGTGGGTCACGTGGTCACACGTGACCGGCTTTCAAAGCCCATTTTTGACGACAGAATTAAATTCTGAAGGAAATTCGAATCTTTCCAAAGGAAAGTAATTATTTGGGACCGATCAAATTAAAGATTCAGAGATGATTAAATATCATCTATCTATGGAAAATCTCGGGTTTGGAAAGATTTCCCCCTTAAATCTAACCAAAATAACAAAGGAGAATCTCTGGATTCAAGATCCAATGGTGAATAAAATTCACCTGATAATCCAAAGGCCCAAAATGAATAATGGACGCAAATCAAATCTCAATGAAGATTCGTCAAAAAACTGATTGATGCGGCTGCTTCTCCTATAAATAGGAGCCAAGGGACACAAAAAAGAGATATACATACGCAGAGAAGAAAAAAGAGAAGGAGAGGAGCTTTGATACTCAGATCTTCTGCAAAAACCCTAGGTAAGAAAGGGAAAGACATTGGAAAGAAAGAGAATTTAATTCTCAACAGAGTTTAACTCTGATATGTAAAAACAGAAGAACATATTTCTTCTCTCTTTGATAGAGGATCTGCAAAGCGCACATCTCCCCTTAAGGTTGAGAATTTAATTCTCAATGGGTCGAGATCCTGCCATGCAGATCCAAAACATAGAGAAGGAATGCAAGCTCGAGAATTTAATTCTCACAGAACTATAGGAATTTAATTCCTCCAAAATAAAAGTTAGGGCTGGACCCTATATCATGGGAATTTAATTCCTTCCGAACAAAAGAAGAAACAGGGTTTAACCCTAAGTAAAAACCAGTTCTGTTGAAACATCAGGAATTCAATTCCCTTAATCATAATTTAACAGAGGATGGAAGTTTAAACTCCTTAAGAAACTTTTATTAGGGTTTAACCCTATTCAGCCCCTCGCATATATGAGGAATTTAATTCCTACAGAAAATTCAGAGTTAAACTCTATTCGAGAAAAAAAAAAACAAAGTCTTCGAAAGGAAGTAGGAATTTAATTCCTCTGAAAATCTACAGCTCGAGGAATTTAATTCCTGAAAAAAAAATTAACAAAGACTCCAAACAAAATACATGAAGGCAGGGTCACGTGCCACCACGTGACCCCCTCAAGAGATATACAGAAAGCCCCTTGAAACAACACCCCACGTGACCCACGTGACCCTTGACAGAGGCTCTGATACATAAGCATATGAATGCCCGTCACGTGATGGCACGTGATGCCCTGAAAGATGTAGCAATGTCAGCAGAACAAACGAAGGGAGGGCGCTCTCACGTGCTGCCACGTGACCCCTCTTGCCTTAGTGTTTAACACTAAATTAAAACTCTCAAACCCAGTGTTAAAACACTGTTGGGCCTTAGCATTCAACGCTGATTAAAAAGCTTTATTTGCAGTATTCAACACTGATCTGTTTTAGTGTTTAACACTAATTTGAAAAGCCTTGTCGCTGGTGTTTAACACCAACTATCTCTTAGTGTTAAACACTAACTTGTCAACCTCATTCCCAGTGTTCAACACTGATTGCTCTGTAGTGTTTAACACTAGGTTTTGGCCCAATTGGCTAAAGGGATAGAGGCAAAGCCTCTCCCTCAATGAACCAACAAGAAGTCAATATTCCAGACCTGACTGGACTTAGCCCAAGTTGGCCATAAGTCCTCAATTTGTGATTAACTGGGCTAATGGGCTCATAACATAATTAATTAGTCTTGACCCCAAATTGGGTCAGGGACTATTTAAGCCGTTCCGGTTCTAGGGTACATCTCTTCACTCCTTTGATACTTGGCATTGTAATCCCTCAATGTCTTCAAAGAGGTGACGGGTCCCGATGACCTTTCATGATATGGACTGTGGGGTCCTTAAACCCATGCCTAATGCAAAATTCCTGGTTACGTGGAACACGGATAATGTCACTCTCTGACCCCGTGGGAAACGTCCAGAGCGGATCCTGGTCCTCGCAGAGCACGGCAGTGAACCCGTGTGAAGCATCCAGAGCGGAGCCTGGTCCTCGCTAAGCACGGCAGTGAACCCGTGTGAAGCATCCAGAGCACATACCGGACTGTGGAGTCCTTAAACCCACGGACTACGACGTACTTAACCTTGACCGAGATGTCTTAAAACTAACAACGGACCGCAATGTCCTTAAACTACCCACGGACCGCAATGTCCTTAAACTACCCATGGACCGCAACGTCCCTAAACTAGAACAATAGAGCCCTTTCCTATGCTCTTTTGTTGGACCTAAACGGCCCCGTTTAAGTTGATCTTAGCCTTGAAGATGGCTAACGCGTCCTTAAACCCTCAAACATACTGGACTACGAATCCCCCAAATTAACTTCGGCTCAAGGGTACATCTCTGAACTCCTCTGACATCTGTCGTTGTAATCCTTCAACGTCGTCAGAGAGGTGATGGGTCCCGACAGCCATACAGACGATGGACCACTATGTCCCTAAACTGGAACATTAGAGTCCAAACACTCTTTTGTCGGATCTAAACGATCCCGTTAAGTTGATCTTAGTCACAAAGTTAGACTAACGTATCCTTAACAAACGTTTGAGTTGATCTTAGCCTCGAGTAGGGCTGACGTATCCTCAAACCAAACCCCCCCCAAAACCAAATTTAAGATAATGCGGATTTGGGCTAGTCCACGCCCTACGGGCGACGACATAACTCAGTCTCCGTAAACAATCCACGGGCAATAAAACAAACACCCACGACACGAAGTGACCATCTGGAGAAGGAGAAAGTTGTTACCGCAATGCGGTAGCGTAATTAACTGCAGGGGCTTGCGCCTGCAGGGAAGAGCGTCCCCACAATCAAAAACCCCTCAAACGAGGGGGAATCTGACGAAGTCTGCTACATCGGTCGCATCCGTTTAAACCTTCGATATATGGTGCCATAAATCAACTTGGCATCTTCGGAGAGGTGGACGGATAGCACCAACTAGCATCTGCCCCGAACCTAACGCCTCAGACGTCCCGACGTCCCGGCCGCCGTTCGGAGGGGAACAGATTCTGGCACGCCCGGTGGGACCTTTTCCTCTTTCCACTCCACACTTCGTGTGTCGTGATTCGCGAACCAATCGCGGTTCGCTAATAATTGCCCTCGGGTTTCAAGGTACTGAGAATTGGCATCTCGCTTATTGCAGAAAGCAAAGGATCGATGGCTTCCACCCCTGCGAAATTCTCCAACTGCTCAGACGGCAATTGCAGCCGACGCTCTGCCTCGCCAGGAGGTATAGCCTATGGACCCCAAGCTGCTTCGCTATTCACAATGCCAGTGGAACAGGTCACTCGCGCCACCACAGGATTGTTCTTTGGGACTATGATCCCGCCGACAAACTTTACCGCTCCAGTGCTGATGAAGAAAACTCTCGGGAAGTCGGTCTTTGATCGTCTTACCCCTGCTGCGGCTCCTCTCAACGAGTCGCCCAACGTCGATGCCTCGGTCTTCTCTAGATTGGGCCAGGAATCCTGCGAGCTCATCACGGGGCCTACAATCTCAGAGAAGGCTGCTTTTAAGAAAGTGGCCGCTCCCGTTCCCGAAATCGCCAAGGCGACCTCTCCAGCCAAAAAGTCAGTCTTTACAAGATTGACGGCTCCGGCCTTTGCTCCCGCTTCCCAGAGGATATCGGTCTTCGATAGGCTAACGCCAACAACAACCCTCCATCCACACAGGGGGCAAGAAGGAACCATTCTTACTGCTGACCCAACGCCACCCGCTAGACGCGCTAGACGTCGCCATTGGCGCCGAGTAAGGAAGGCTGGGGGCAACTCTCCCTCCGGGCTGACTCCAGCGGCCCCGGTGGCAGAGGTCAATGCTGCCGTTTCAACTGGGAACAGCTTTGAAATGCTAAATAAGGTGCGAAGGAATTCCCCCACGGCAGTACTGAAGAGGTCTCCTCCCTCATTGAAAAAGGTTGAGGAAACAAAACCCGAACAGCCCCGATCTCCTCAACGGCTGTCTTCCAAAATCTGTATGGCTTGGCGGCAGGCCCGAGACTCGATCATCGATCCAAACTTCTCCCGCCAGCACAAGAAGCTGAAAATCCAACCTGAAGCCGGTCACCAGGCTAAACCCCAAAAAGCCGGTGATCAACTGACTCAAAAAAGGAGGAGGCCAGAGAGGACCTCACAGCATGTAGCGACGACTGAAAGCACTAAACCCAGACGCCCTGAGTCTGGGGGCATGGTGGTGCACACTGTTTACATGGCCTTTGGGAAAGAGGAAAGCCGCACTTCCACGGGCCACCGACCCCTAACCCGATCCGTGACAAAAGCCCAGGAACAACAACAGAAGCTGCAAGAAATGATGAATGCTATGGCCGCGCTCACCGGACCAAAAGAAAACCCAGAAACGTCCTCAGACGCACGCCGGGAGGAAGAAACAGACGCTGAATTCCTTCGCCGAACACTGGAGAAAAGGGACAAAGAGGCTGCTGAACAAGCGGCCAACATACAACGGATGGGCCTTCTCTTCCAAGATGTGATAGGAATGATGATCCAGCAGGACTTACCCGCCGAGGATGCCCCGATCGTTCTTGAAGACGACCGAGGAGAAACGTCAAATCCACCACCAGCCCTCTCAACGGCCAGGGAGGATGCAATCTCTAAGGCCGACTTAGCTGACTACATAGCCCAGCAAATCCGAGTTCATCATGCGACTGAGGCAGCTGGTCAAGTCGTGAAAACGGGGCGGCCGTATCCGAGCTGGTACGATCAAATCAAATACCCGCAAGGCTATACGATACCGAAATTCCATGTGTATAAGGGGACCGGCAATCCCCATCAACATGTTGCCCAGTTCCGGGCCCTCTGCGGTAACACCGGCGGTGACGATAAATTGTTGCTTCGCCAGTTCGTGGGCAGCTTATCAGAAACGGCGTTCGAATGGTATTCAGAACTCCCGAACGATTCCATCAAAACGTTCGCTGAAATGGAGTTATTGTTCACTCAGCGATTTGCAAGTGCCAGCGAACGCACTCCAATAACCGCACTTATTAACGCCAGGGTAAAACCGGGCGAAACCTGGGTCCAGTACGCTATACGCTGGCGGAACTTGTGGTCGAGATGTGAGCAACGTATCGAGGAAGCACCCGCGGTGGGCATGTTCGTGGGAACCCTAGACCCCCACGCAACTATCTCCCAGTTTATGATGTTCTTTAAGCCAACCACATTCCAGGCTTTAATCGACAAGTTGGCTCAGATGGACCAGATGGGTCATAGACCACCTACACCGAAATCGGAACCTCGGAATGACAAGGGTAAAGGGAGGGCAACCTTTGTTGCGAATGCCCAACAGCAACCTAACGCCCCGAAACCGGCAGATCAACTGGAGGAAAGGCGTCGGTATTATAATGAGAAAATGAAGCGTCCCTACTCGTTCCCACGAGACAAGACGAAGCGGTTATTCGAGCTGGCGATACGCAACAGGCTTATAAACCTACCAAATCCAAGGCGACCGCCGCAACCCACCGAGGTGAATGACTCCAACTACTGCCCTTACCATCAAACGGTAGGCCATCCGATTGAAGATTGCTTCGTCTTCAAAGGATGGATTGAAGACCAATACCTCCAGGGGAAGTTTGTACTGTCCGAAAAGTGGAAGGTGAACCCACCACAGCCGCATGCTCCTAGGAAAGCGGATACACCGGGGGCAACATGTTCTTTTATTGAAGAAGCTCCATGGGAGGTCGTGCTATCAACTAAAACCAAAAGAATGCTGAGAGACCTTCATGCGTGCCCTGCGGTCGAATGGAAGGACCCTCTTGAACCTCAAATTATCGAAGGGATGCTAAGGCGCCGCCCGACTACAAAGGCTCACGGTAAGAGCCCAGATACTCACGCCCAATCGTCAAAATCTTCGAAGAAAAAGAAGAAGAAATCCAAGAAGTCCGTGAAGCCTGGAAAAGAGCACACGAACTTACAAAAGCAAATCGACGCGTTGGAAGAGTACAATCAGAAGGCGCGGACTCCTGTCACACTGCAAGAGTTCCTCAACCACATCTTTCAAGAGGAAGATGATGGAGAAAGCTCGTCGGATGAATCCGAAGGATATGTGGCGAGTTGTAATGTAATCTCCCACTCGTTCGCCGATGATGGGAAAACTCCTGGCATTAGGAAACTGGAGGCAGAGCCTGTACCAGAACGCGCATGGACGACAGATGAAATGATCGACGCTTTTCTAGACGAGATTCGTCTAAAATGTAAAGCGGACCAGGAGCGTGAGATGACCACGTCGGAAGGAGCCAAATGCGGGCAACTGAACGAAAGAGTTGAACTACCCCTGACAAAGCATAAGGCATCCGAAGCAGACAAGAAGATATTCAAGACGGGAAAAAGGTTTGCCAAAGCCATGTCACTGGGGATGAAGCTACCGCCATCGGAAGGAAACACACACGATGGGATGGAGAGGCACCCTGATTATTGCGCATATCACCGGAAAATCTCACACCCCACGGAGGAGTGTGACGCCTTTAAGATATGGTGGCAAGGATATGTCGCTCGTCGGCAATATGTTAAGCGCATGAAACGCAAGATCCGTCGGGAGCGAAGAAGTACTGTCGATGGGCAAAACAGAATGACTGGCAACTGTTGCATGGTTAACGCCAGGGGGTCACAAGTTCTCACCTTTGGGAGCGACTCTGATGAAGAAATGGCTCTGGGCCCTCTCTTTAAAGAATCTGTCTCGGGGAAAGAGGAGGAATCGGAGATCTGCGAGAACATTCAGCTGCGCAATCGCACACTCCCAGAAAAGAATCTCGGGCCCGTCGGCCGAAAAGATAAGGGAAAGGAAAAGGTCATTGAAGATATCACTTTAGATGACCAGGTCACAAAAGAGCTAACTACCAAAGACCCTCCCAAAAAGGGTAAGGTAGACTATAACATCCTCGCGCACCTAAGGAAGCTACCTTCTCAGCTTAGCATTCTTGATGCCCTCCTATTATCGAAAGAAGCGCGAGACTCACTAATTAAGGCGTTACAAGAACCCGAGCAATTCCAAGCCTTCCTCGCCACTGAAAGGATGAAGCATGAACTGGAGGAAGTGCATACGGCCGACATCACTTTCGGTGATGAAGACCTCCTTCTCGGGACGTGCGACCACAACCGTCCCCTATATGTCTCTGGATACTGCCATGACATCAAGATAGGCAAGATCCTGGTGGATAATGGATCCTCTGTTAACCTCCTTAATGTTCGGGTGTTGAAGGAAATCTGCATGAGTGTGCAACACCTCGCTCGTGACAAAATTACTATCTCCGGTTTCGACTCTCAATCGTCACGGACTCTCGGATCTGTAATACTGACGTTACGCTTCGGACTTCTCGTCACAGACATCAAATTCCATGTCATTGACGCCAAGACCTGCTACAACGCCTTGCTCGGTCGTCCTTGGCTACACGAGTACAACATCATCCCTTCTACGCAACATCAGTGTATGAAGTACTTCAAGGATGGTTTCGAGTACACCGTAACAGGCGAGTTGAACCCGTTTTCTGTAAACGAAGTTCGCAAATACGAAGACGCGAAATACTTTTTGCCAGATTTCGAAGATACAGAAAGGTGTCGCGACCCAGAGGACAAAGCCGCCGCCACCATTCCCGTTTTTGGGAGCGATACCGAAGAAGAGGAGGAAATAGTGTATACAGGGCCATCCCAACGCAACAACCTGGGGGCGCCCACCCCCATACCGGTCTTCGGGAGTGATTCGGAGGACGAGGTTAACGCCGTATTCTCCAGTCGGCTGTCAATACAAGCACCCCCTTGCGAGGACCATAGTCTGCAAATCACCATGGTACCGCAAGAACACTATAAGGATCTCGACGCGCTTCAAGCTCACAGTGTGCAGGACCTGCAAACATTCTACGTCCCTCCCAGGCGAAGGGGTGAGAAGGTGATCCTATTCTACCAATCCTCAGAGTCGAAGGTGGAGAAAGAGATCTGGCACGGCGCGGATGTTACACTTGACAGGCTCCAACCCATCCGTCTGCCTAGATACTATACAAATGGATTGAAGAAGTTATTGAAGCGCCAAGGAGTACCCTTAAGACAGACGGTGCGGCAGGCTCGGTTCTATAACAGGATTTGGGATGTCCCCGGGACTCAACGCAAATTGTCCAACGGGAAGATGGAAACACTCGGGCTTGGATACGCAAGAGCCGGAAAACGGGAACGGGCTCACAGCAGCTACGCTATATATACCTTTGATGAAGAGGAGGACGCCCTGTCAGGAGATGCCAACCGTCCATCAAAACTAGACCCCGCGATTAAAGCGCCGAGTCCGTCGTTTGAGGAACGAATGGGCAAACCTATCAGGAAAGTGGGTCAGAAAGCTCGGGAAGACCACAACCGCGAAATGGCCATCTACGAGAAGGCCAGGACGCAACGTCTATTCCAACAGACTGCACAGGCTGCAAAAGATAAAGATGTTCACCATTGTCAACCCGTCATACGAAAGGCCCGATGCGGGGACGGAGATAAATTAAGAAACGGGAAAAGAAGCCGACAACAACGACGCAGGATTAGAGGGTTACGGGTACTGCGCGGCTCGGATTCGTCCCTTGTGAAAAAGATGAGTCGAGCATACTCCTTCCCCCGAGACAAAACGGAACGGTTGCTCAAGCTCGCCCTAAAACATCAAATGATCACGCTTCCAGATTCTGGGCATCCTGAGCAAGCTAGCAAGGTCTCTCATCCGAGTTATTGCTCTTATCACCGAGCCATAGGACATCCTACCGAAGACTGCTTCACCTTCAAGAACTGGGTCGAGGACCAGTACCGACGGGGTAGATTCGCTTTATCCGATGGTTGGAGAGTAACGCCGCCACAAAAGCACGAGCCCAAAGCCACAAGAGCAGAACCGGATCCACCTCAGTCTTGGGAGCGGGTTCGCACCTGTTATATGATTACAATATTAAAAGAAGAACCCGAGAACGAAGATGACCTTCCCCGGTGTTTCGAGAACAGCGATGATGAGTTGATCTCGGAATTTCCGCCCGCTCCGAAAGAACTTGAAGACGGTATACATACTACCGCAGATAACCTCGAGAAGATCGAGCTGGGATCGGCAGACGACCCGCGACCGACATTTGTCAGCGAGCTGTTATCCGAGGAAAAGGTGGCCGCGCTAAAGAACGTGCTCCTACGGCATAAAGACTGCTTCGCGTGGAACTACTCCGAGATGCCAGGATTGGATCCGGAGATTGCGGTGCATAGATTAGCAATATCCCCAGATATCAAGCCAGTCAAACAGGCGCCAAGGAGGATGCGACTTGAGCTGGAGATGAGCATCAACGCCGAAGTCAAGAAGTTGATCGATTCCGGATTTATCCAGGAAGTCCAATATCCCGACTGGATTGCCAACATCGTCCCTGTAATGAAGAAGAATGGAACGGTGCGCATATGCGTGGATTTCAGGGATCTCAATAAAGCATGCCCAAAGGACGATTTCCCGGTGCCGGTAACCGAGCTAATGATAGATAACACATCCATTCACGAGGTCTTCTCCTTTATGGATGGTTCGTCAGGATACAATCAGATAAAGATGCATCCCGAAGACCAGAAGCACACCGCTTTCCGCACCCCTTTGGGTATATTTTGCTACAAGGTTATGCCCTTTGGCCTAAAGAACGCCGGCGCTACCTATCAAAGGGCCATGACAAAAATCTTCGACGATCTCATACACGACATCGTCGAATGCTATATCGATGACCTCGTAGTGAAGAGCATGTCATACGAAGAGCATTTAAAGCATCTCGAAACCGTATTTCAACGCCTTCGGCAATACAATTTGAAAATGAATCCCCTCAAGTGCGCGTTTGGAGTCTCCTCGGGTAAATTCCTGGGATTCATCGTTCGACACCGAGGTATTGAAATAGATCCGTCAAAGATTAAAGCGATTATGGAAATGCCTCCGCCTAGAACCCTCAAGCAGTTGCGGTCTCTCCAAGGGAAGCTCGCATACATCCGGCGGTTTATCGCTAATCTTTCGGGCAAATGCCGTCCTTACAGCCACCTGATGAAAAAGGGAACCCCGTTCGTTTGGAATCACAAATGTCAAGGTGCACTAGACGAGATCAAACAATACTTGCAAAATCCTCCGGTGTTGGCTGCCCCAGTGAAAGGAAAGCCTCTCATTCTTTACACGGCCGCCCTTGAAAGTTCTTTGGGCGCATTATGGGCACAGGAGAATGATCAGGGGAAAGAAAGAGCACTTTACTACTTAAGTCGAGTGCTGCTGGGGGCAGAAAGCAATTACTCGCCCATCGAAAAACATTGCTTGGCATTAATCTTTGCAATAACGAAGCTCAGGCACTATGCGTTGGCGCATGAAGTCCGTCTCATTTCGAAGGTGGACCCCCTTAAATACCTGATGTCAAAGGCTATATTGACGGGAAGACTCGCTAAATGGGCCTTGCTCTTGATGGAGTTCTCGATAACATATCAACCCCTCAAGGCAGTGAAAGGCCAGGCCATTGCTGACTTCCTCGCTGAACACCCGATACCGGCCGACTCTCCTCTGAACTGTGATTTGCCGGACGAGCATGCATTTGACGCAATTGGCGGTGGAAGCACACGATGGGAACTCTATTTCGATGGAGCGTCCTCCATAAAGAAACAGAAACAGGGTAGCCCGATCATCAAATCGGGGATAGGCCTTATCTTTGCAACTCCACAAGGAGGGATAATGCGCTTCGCCTTTTCCTTAACAGAGTCAAGGACAAACAATGAAGCCGAATACGAAGCCCTGATAGCAGGCCTCGAAATCGCCATCAACATGGGAATTGAAGACCTCCTCATATACGGGGATTCTCAGCTGGTCGTTAGCCAAGTAAATGGTGACTACCAAACGTGCAAACCAGAATTGGTGAAGTACGGCGAAAAGGTGCAACAACTGTTGGCCCAGATCCCCTTCTATATTCTAGAGAACATACCGCGCGCGGAGAACAGCAAAGCAGACGCGTTGGCCAAACTCGCTAAAGAACTGGCCGACGAGAACCTCGATGACGTCAGAATCGTGGTACAAAGCCGTCGAGTGCTCGCCCCGGCAGAAATACCTCCGGAATTATATAAAGAAAAGGGAGCGATTGAGCAAGCGACCCTACAAATAAAAGACCGTGAGAAGGCTGAGGACTGGAGGGAAGTCTTCATAGACTACTTTAAGTCCCGCCGAATGCCCGAAGAAGCGTCCTCAAGGCATCAGCTCATGAAACGAGCTTTATCTTTCGCTTTTGTCAACGACATTCTATACAAGAGATCATTTGATTCTCTATGGCTGAGATGCCTGGGACCTGACGAAGCAGAAAGAGTCATTCGGGAAGTTCATGAAGGAATTTGCGGTTCTCACCAAGCAGGCCCAAAGATGAAGTTAAAAATTAAACGGATGGGTTACTATTGGCCCACGATGATCCAGGACTGCCTCGAGTATGCGAAGCAATGCCACTCATGCCAGATCCATGGAGACTTCATCCACCAACATCCGAATCCACTGCACCCGACGCTGGCTAGTTGGCCATTCGAAATGTGGGGGACTGACATAGTCGGCCCCATTGAGCCAGCATCATCCCGGGGACACCGCTTTATCCTGGCGACAACTGATTACTTCTCCAAATGGGCAGAAGCAGTACCACTGAAGGAAGTGAAGACGGAGAATATCCTCCATTTCTTCAAGACGCAAGTCATCTATCGGTTCGGAACTCCACGACGGATTATCTCCGATAATGGGCCGGCCTACCGAAGCCATAAGATTAGCCGCTTCGCACAGCAGCACAATATAGACTGGAGATATTCTTCAGTTTACAACCCACGAGCTAACGGTCTGGCCGAGGCTTTCAATAAGACCTTGACGAAGATCATAAAAAAGACCGTCTCCAGAAATAAGAGGGACTGGCACGAAAGGCTGCAAGAAGCCCTTTGGGCTTATCGAACTACATTCAAGACGGCCACGAACACAACGCCGTACGCGTTGGTATTTGGGACGGAAGCAGTTCTCCCCCTTGAGATAGAGTTACCCTCTCTACGAGTAGCAGTCCACCACGAGCTGACGAACGAAGAAAATGCTCACCTTCGGCTTGAGGAGCTTGACGCCCTCGATGAAACCCGGCTCATAGCGCAACAACATCTAGAAGCCTACAAAGCAAAGATGACGCGCTCGTACGAAAGATTGACCAGGCCGAGGACATTCCGCCCAGGCGAACTCGTACTAGTGGTCAAAAGACCTATGATCCCCAATCGCGCCAAGCGGGGAAAATTTGAGCCAAACTATGAAGGCCCGTACATCATAGACAAGGTCTACCAGGGTGGAGCCTACCTACTCATGGACATGCACGGTGAAAGGCCTTCCAGGCCAGTAAACGGCCGCTTCTTGAGGAAATACCATGCTTAATAAGCTGCAGCCTAGGTCAATGATGGATGACGACGACTATGTCCGCTCGCTATCTTCCTAGGCTCAGACTTTACAAGCAGCAGCCGGCCTTCCTATAACAGCGGACCGAAACGTCCTTAAACTATCGTCGGACCGAAACGTCCTTAAACTAACAGCGGACCGAAACGTCCTTAAACTATCGACGGACCGAAACGTCCCTAAACTACCACCGTAACGTCCTTAGGTTGACGAGATGGATAAATAAAGAAAAAATAAAAAAAAAACGGTACGTCCATAAGCAAAATGGGCACGGATGAAAACCCGAAAAGGGCTCCGTGAGTAAAAACAGCAGGGCTGCCGGCAAGTGTTCGTGAAAACCCGAAAGGGCGCGACCTTGTAAAAAAAAAAGAGAAGAGTAAAAATGATATAAATAAATAAAAAAAACGGTATGTCCATAAGCAAAATGGGCACGGATGAAAACCCGAAAGGGCTCCGTGAGTAAAAACAGCAGGACTACCGGCGAGTGTTTGTGAAAACCAGAAAGGGCGCAACCTCGTTAAAGGACACTTACAGAGTCCTCTCGACCCTGTAAGGAGAAACCACCTGCGTGAGATCCTTACGACTCACAAAGGAGCAGTACACTTAGGGATCCTCACAATTCTTAAGGAGAAAATACACTTACGAGATCCTCACGACTCGTAAGGAGAATTCTCTTATGGGACCCTCACGGCTCATGAGATTTGAAAGTCTTAAGTTACAGAAACCTGAACCTGTTCTTAAGCAAATCCCCCACAACCTCCGATATTGCCCTACAAGAGGCTCAATACTGACCCTTGTATACAATCCACGGGCACGAATAAACATTTCCCCAACAAAGTCCAACCCTTGTAGGTCCCTTCGACCCATAAGGAGAAAACCCTCTTGTAGGATCCTTACGACTTACAGAGGAACATACACTTAGGAATCCTCACGATCCCTAAGGAGAAAATACACCTGCAAGATCCTCACGACTTGTAGGGAGAAATACCTTTGTGAGACCCTTACGGCTCATGAAGTCAAAGCCTTGGTCGACAGGACCCTTAACCCTGTTTGCTGAGCCACCTTTGTTCGTCATCGACAAAAGCAAATGATGATTCGCTCCTGGCAACGTTCCAGTTGTAGCGGTGCTGATGCAAAATCGGTGCCTAAAACCCAGGCTTGTAACGAAAAGCTAGCAAGCCACACATGCTTACAAAATAGCCGAAATGATGGGGCAACTTGCAATAAAAAGCAGCAAGTAAAAATGAAGGCATGAAAAATAGCCGAAATGATGGGGCAACTCGCAATAAAAAGCAGCGAGCAGAAAATAAATAAATAGCCGAAATGATTGGGCACCGCGAAAAATAGTCGAAATGATTGGGCAATCGCGATTTTCGCGATATAAAAGCTGAAGTGATAGAGCATCGCAGAAAAAGAAATAAAATAAAAATAAAATTTATGCCCTACAGGTGATATTCCATCACACCCTGTACATAATCCAAAGGCGTAAACAAAAGGGATCATACTTCTCCCCCAGGTTTCATCAGAAAAAGAAGCCAGGTCTCGACGGGCCACAAGCGACCTAGAGATCATCCAAACACTCGTCTCGTAACAACGGACATGACTTCAAACAAAGCAGAGCAGCGGCAGCTCCCAGTTCCATGGCTCGGTGGTATACATATCGCCAACAGTCAAGCCTCCATCCCGCGAAATGCGGATATGATCAGTACAAACTTCCTGGTCACGTGGAACGCGGATAACGTCACTCTTTGACCCCGTGGAAAACGTCCAGAGCGGATCCTGGTCCTCGCAGAGCATGGCAGTGAACCCGTGCGAAGCATCCAGAGCGGAGCCTAGTCCTCGCCTAACGCGGCAATGAACCCGTGTGAAGCATCTAGTGCAAACTTCCTGGTCACGTGGAACGCGGATAACGTCACTCTTTGACCCCGTGGAAAACGTCCAGAGCGGATCCTGGTCCTCGCAGAGCATGGCAGTGAACCCGTGCGAAGCATCCAGAGCGGAGCCTAGTCCTCGCCTAACGCGGCAGTGAACCCGTGTGAAGCATCTAGTGCAAACTTCCTGGTCACGTGGAAAGCGGATAACGTCACTCTTTGACCCCGTAGAAAACGTCCAGAGCGGATCCTGGTCCTCGCAGAGCATGGCAGTGAACCCGTGCAAAGCATCCAGAGCGGAGCCTAGTCCTCGCCTAACGCGGCAGTGAACCCGTGTGAAGCATCTAGTGCAAACTTCCTGGTCACGTGGAACGCGGATAACGTCACTCTTTGACCCCGTGGAAAACGTCCAGAGCGGATCCTGGTCCTCGCAGAGCATGGCAGTGAACCCGTGCGAAGCATCCAGAGCGGAGCCTAGTCCTCGCCTAACGCGGCAGTGAACCCGTGTGAAGCATCTAGTGCAAACTTCCTGGTCACGTGGAACGCGGATAACGTCACTCTTTGACCCCGTGGAAAACGTCCAGAGCGGATCCTGGTCCTCGCAGAGCATGGCAGTGAACCCGTGCGAAGCATCCAGAGCGGAGCCTAGTCCTCGCCTAACGCGGCAGTGAACCCGTGTGAAGCATCTAGTGCAAACTTCCTGGTCACGTGGAACGCGGATAACGTCACTCTTTGACCCCGTGGAAAACGTCCAGAGCGGATCCTGGTCCTCGCAGAGCATGGCAGTGAACCCGTGCGAAGCATCCAGAGCGGAGCCTAGTCCTCGCCTAATGCGGCAATGAACCCGTGTGAAGCATCTAGTGCAAACTTCCTGGTCACGTGGAACGCGGATAACGTCACTCTTTGACCCCGTGGAAAACGTCCAGAGCGGATCCTGGTCCTCGCAGAGCATGGCAGTGAACCCGTGCGAAGCATCCAGAGCGGAGCCTAGTCCTCGCCTAACGCGGCAGTGAACCCGTGTGAAGCATCTAGTGCAAACTTCCTGGTCACGTGGAACGCGGATAACGTCACTCTTTGACCCCGTGGAAAACGTCTAGAGCGGATCCTGGTCCTCGCAGAGCATGGCAGTGAACCCGTGCGAAGCATCCAGAGCGGAGCCTAGTCCTCGCCTAACGCGGCAGTGAACCCGTGTGAAGCATCTAGTGCAAACTTCCTGGTTACGTGGAAAGCGGATAACGTCACTCTTTGACCCCGTGGAAAACGTCCAGAGCGGATCCTGGTCCTCGCAGAGCATGGCAGTGAACCCGTGCAAAGCATCCAGAGCGGAGCCTAGTCCTCGCCTAACGCGGCAGTGAACCCGTGTGAAGCATCTAGTGCAAACTTCCTGGTCACGTGGAACGCGGATAACGTCACTCTTTGACCCCGTGGAAAACGTCCAGAGCGGATCCTGGTCCTCGCAGAGCATGGCAGTGAACCCGTGCGAAGCATCCAGAGCGGAGCCTAGTCCTCGCCTAATGCGGCAATGAACCCGTGTGAAGCATCTAGTGCAAACTTCCTGGTTACGTGGAACGCGGATAACGTCACTCTTTGACCCCGTGAAAAACGTCCAGAGCGGAGCCTGGTCCTCGCCAAGCACGGCAATGAACCCGTGTGAAGCATCCAGAGCAAACACCGGACTGTGGAGTCCTTAAAATCCACGGACTATGACGTCCTTAACCTCGACCGTGATGTCTTAAAACTAACGATCAACCACCCCGATTCCCTACAGACTTTGCCTTGGTTTAAGGGTACATCTCTTCACTCCTTTGATGCCCGGCGTTGTAATTCCTCAACGTCTTCAAAGAGGTGACGGGTCCCTGCAACCAAACCCCGGACTGTGGAGTCCCTAAATCCACGGACTATGAGGTCCTTAACCTTGACCGGGATGTCTTAAAACTAACATCGGACTGTGGAGTCCTTAAATCCATAGACTATGAGGTCCTTAACCTTGACCGCGACGTCTTTAAACTACGATACCTTGAGAGATCCCTAACCCCGTGAAACACGGAAAAAGGTGATCACACCCGGCACTTGCAGGCCCTCGCCACCTGTAAGGAAGAAAAACTCTCTTGTGAGATTCTTGCGACTCTCAAGGGAAAACCCGCTTAAGGATCCTCACGATCCTTAAGAAGAACTCACACCTATGGGATCCTCTCGACTTATAGGGAGAAAGACTCCTTATGAGACCCTCGTGGCTCATAAGATGCAAAGGCCTCAGGAAACAGATCCTAACCCTGAATCCTAAGCCACGGCTGTGCAAGAAGATTAAGATAGAATATCCGCAGAATGCATTCAATGAAAAGGGGACACATCACTGAGAGGAAAATTGTATCTTTTATTCATAAACCAAAATGGATGCAAAATACAATTCAAAGCAAAAAATGGCAGATACTCTTATTCATGAGTATGTACAAAAAAAAAAGGGTTCTACACTAACGAAAAAGATCACCAAACACAGGATCAACGGCACAAGGGTTGATGAAGCAAAGGACAAGATTCTCCATCTCTCTCTCCGCTTTCTCCAGCACATCGAAACGACGATTCTCGCGAGGAGTCGCTCCCCATCGGTTGGTGCCGTGTTCGTCCGCGAAAGCAAACATAATGGCTCGCCGGGCCCTTATCTCGCTCAACAGACGAATTGAGCAGGCCTTCAAGGCCTGGGTAATCAGGCACGCTTCATGAAAGCCCTCGAGCTTTTCTTCCGCCGCATCAAGCATTGCCAGGGTCATCTCCGCTGGGTGAGGAGGAATGTCGGCAAGCACGATCGTGAGAATCATCCGGAGCCAGAAGGAACCCATCGGGAGGGGAGATCCCCTACGGATCGAGAGTTCATGCACGGCTGAGTCGCATTCGTCGTCAGTAAGGAGCGGATCCACTAGCCGAGCGGCAAAGCGGGGGATCATCTCCTCGATGGGCACTTCCCATGGCTGCCGACGAGCGTGTGGACGGTTGCAGGCCATAACGCTCAGATACTCCTCAAATTAAATCACGTCGATATGGGAATGAATTTTTCTGTGAAGAGAAAATAGGCGATGGCCTCAAGAATATAAAGAGGTGCATTAAGTACCATGCGCGAAAAATCTTGCAGGCGAAAGATGTTTCCAAGGCCCAAAAAGGAAAGGCATCGAAAATCAAGGAGAAATAACTATTTCCAAGGCTCTTTTTTTATGCATCTGATACTGCGCGCTAAAAATGCGGCATGGAAAATTTTGTGAACAGTCCCATCAAATGGTCCCACGTGCGGAACGTGTGAGACCCAAATTTGACGTGCACTAGAAAATAGAATGGCACCATGCATATTAAAGGCATCAGCAACAACAATAGTGAAATGATAAAATTCTAGGAAAAAGGCGTGCAAACATGGGAGAACATAATAAAACTCGCCGCTCATACTTCAAGAGATTCATACAAAATATAGAGGACACATTTACAATGGAAACACTTCAGATGCGGGGCATGGGTTGAGAAACTCAAAATTAACTTTATTCAAAACCTTCCAAACATTGCGAACCTCCCGAGTATGCTTTCGCTCACGGTCACAAGCATCGGGATCCCCGCGGATGTCCTCTATCCTCCGATAGGCGCCCAGTATGGCTGATTGATGAAAAAGCTGATGAAGGAGATCAATGAGATCATCCCGCCTCCTCTTTGAGATCAAGCCCATAAGGTACACCGAATGCACCTTATCCTCGGCAGCGTCTAAGTCCCCGAGTGGTATGCCGGCGCAAAAGAGAGGAAGGGCCTCCCGGATCGCCAGCACGATCAGCCTCAGAAGAGAAGAGCGACGAGGAAGTAGTCGATGGTTGTACTCGTCAAAGCGGCTCATGATCTCGGCGCACTGAGCATCGGTGAACTCCTGGTTCTGACTGCGGCCCAGCGCACGAATGTTCCCATAGGAAATGATCTCGTCAAGACGATACAGATGGGCGTCCATGATACCTAAAATAAAAGTCACTAGCATCATTACAAAGCCCCCATTGCATTAATTGCAGGAAGAACAACCTTGGGCCAAGAGACCACAGGAAGCCTCTGTGCGAAGAAATCGAGTTCTTCGTTGGAATTAAATTCCTTATTAAGAAAAGAGAATTAAATTCCCAAAAACATTTTTTTTGATGGAATTAAATTCCATGGGTTTGAACCGCCATCATCATCTCTTCAAAGATCATCTAAACCCTAAGAGATCTACAGTTGAAAGATTAAACAGTTTCATGTTCTTATGGAAAATATGAAGAAAGAAGGGTAAAAACCCTTGTTTTGGATTTAAAATCCAGGAAAATGTGAAGGTCCATCGTTGTCCAAGAACATTACCTGAGGAAAAAGGATTCCTTTTGAGCAGAGTTAAACTCTGAAAATATTTTAAAACAGAGAACTAAGCTCTGGAAGAAGAGAATTAAATTCTCAGAAAAAGTCCTCAGAAGAAGAAGATGGGCAAAAGTGAAGGCTCCTATGAAGAGACAGCAGTATTTATAGAAAGACAATGAAAACGCTTCGTCTCCCCAGATCCCTAGAGGAATCCAACGGTCACAAGAGGTGACAGCGTTGCACTCACGTGCAGACACGTGAGAACAACGCTGTGGGGGCATTTGTTTCCTGATTTAAAATCAGGAAGCTTCTGTGAAAAGCTTCAGAAGAGGGTCACGTGCTTACACGTGACTAGCGGTCACGTGTTCGCACGTGACACCTGAACGCATCATTCAAGCAAGTTCAGTCTCCTGACAAAGTCGAAGAAAAGGGAGCTTCAGGAAGGGTCACGTGCTCCTACGTGATCAAGGTCACGTGTCGGCACGTGACATTTAAATTCAAGAAGCAAAGGCGCACTTTGATTCGCTGATCAAGTCAAGGAAAAAAGCTTCAGAAGAGGTCACGTGCTCCCACGTGACCAGGGTCACGTGTCGACACGTGACGTTCAAAGCAGCAAACTCGCTCTCCAATTGAACCAAAGAAAGAAGCGCCAGACAGGGGTCACGTGCTCACACGTGACCAGGCGTCACGTGGTAGCACGTGATGGCTACAACAGCAACCGGAAGATAGCGCAGAAAGGAAGAGGATTCTTCATTCCAAAGTGGGTCACGTGGTCACACGTGACCGGCTTTCAAAGCCCATTTTTGACGACAGAATTAAATTCTGAAGGAAATTCGAATCTTTCCAAAGGAAAGTAATTATTTGGGACCGATCAAATTAAAGATTCAGAGATGATTAAATATCATCTATCTATGGAAAATCTCGGGTTTGGAAAGATTTCCCCCTTAAATCTAACCAAAATAACAAAGGAGAATCTCTGGATTCAAGATCCAATGGTGAATAAAATTCACCTGATAATCCAAAGGCCCAAAATGAATAATGGACGCAAATCAAATCTCAATGAAGATTCGTCAAAAAACTGATTGATGCGGCTGCTTCTCCTATAAATAGGAGCCAAGGGACACAAAAAAGAGATATACATACGCAGAGAAGAAAAAAGAGAAGGAGAGGAGCTTTGATACTCAGATCTTCTGCAAAAACCCTAGGTAAGAAAGGGAAAGACATTGGAAAGAAAGAGAATTTAATTCTCAACAGAGTTTAACTCTGATATGTAAAAACAGAAGAACATATTTCTTCTCTCTTTGATAGAGGATCTGCAAAGCGCACATCTCCCCTTAAGGTTGAGAATTTAATTCTCAATGGGTCGAGATCCTGCCATGCAGATCCAAAACATAGAGAAGGAATGCAAGCTCGAGAATTTAATTCTCACAGAATTATAGGAATTTAATTCCTCCAAAATAAAAGTTAGGGCTGGACCCTATATCATGGGAATTTAATTCCTTCCGAACAAAAGAAGAAACAGGGTTTAACCCTAAGTAAAAACCAGTTCTGTTGAAACATCAGGAATTCAATTCCCTTAATCATAATTTAACAGAGGATGGAAGTTTAAACTCCTTAAGAAACTTTTATTAGGGTTTAACCCTATTCAGCCCCTCGCATATATGAGGAATTTAATTCCTACAGAAAATTCAGAGTTAAACTCTATTCGAGAAAAAAAAAAACAAAGTCTTCGAAAGGAAGTAGGAATTTAATTCCTCTGAAAATCTACAGCTCGAGGAATTTAATTCCTGAAAAAAAAATTAACAAAGACTCCAAACAAAATACATGAAGGCAGGGTCACGTGCCACCACGTGACCCCCTCAAGAGATATACAGAAAGCCCCTTGAAACAACACCCCACGTGACCCACGTGACCCTTGACAGAGGCTCTGATACATAAGCATATGAATGCCCGTCACGTGATGGCACGTGATGCCCTGAAAGATGTAGCAATGTCAGCAGAACAAACGAAGGGAGGGCGCTCTCACGTGCTGCCACGTGACCCCTCTTGCCTTAGTGTTTAACACTAAATTAAAACTCTCAAACCCAGTGTTAAAACACTGTTGGGCCTTAGCATTCAACGCTGATTAAAAAGCTTTATTTGCAGTATTCAACACTGATCTGTTTTAGTGTTTAACACTAATTTGAAAAGCCTTGTCGCTGGTGTTTAACACCAACTATCTCTTAGTGTTAAACACTAACTTGTCAACCTCATTCCCAGTGTTCAACACTGATTGCTCTGTAGTGTTTAACACTAGGTTTTGGCCCAATTGGCTAAAGGGATAGAGGCAAAGCCTCTCCCTCAATGAACCAACAAGAAGTCAATATTCCAGACCTGACTGGACTTAGCCCAAGTTGGCCATAAGTCCTCAATTTGTGATTAACTGGGCTAATGGGCTCATAACATAATTAATTAGTCTTGACCCCAAATTGGGTCAGGGACTATTTAAGCCGTTCCGGTTCTAGGGTACATCTCTTCACTCCTTTGATACTTGGCATTGTAATCCCTCAATGTCTTCAAAGAGGTGACGGGTCCCGATGACCATTCATGATATGGACTGTGGGGTCCTTAAACCCATGCCTAATGCAAAATTCCTGGTTATGTGGAACACGGATAATGTCACTCTCTGACCCCGTGGGAAACGTCCAGAGCGGATCCTGGTCCTCGCAGAGCACGGCAGTGAACCCGTGTGAAGCATCCAGAGCGGAGCCTGGTCCTCGCTAAGCACGGCAGTGAACCCGTGTGAAGCATCCAGAGCACATACCGGACTGTGGAGTCCTTAAACCCACGGACTACGACGTCCTTAACCTTGACCGAGATGTCTTAAAACTAACAACGGACCGCAATGTCCTTAAACTACCCACGGACCGCAATGTCCTTAAACTACCCATGGACCGCAACGTCCCTAAACTAGAACAATAGAGCCCTTTCCTATGCTCTTTTGTTGGACCTAAACGGCCCCGTTTAAGTTGATCTTAGCCTTGAAGATGGCTAACGCGTCCTTAAACCCTCAAACATACTGGACTACGAATCCCCCAAATTAACTTCGGCTCAAGGGTACATCTCTGAACTCCTCTGACATCTGTCGTTGTAATCCTTCAACGTCGTCAGAGAGGTGATGGGTCCCGACAGCCATACAGACGATGGACCACTATGTCCCTAAACTGGAACATTAGAGTCCAAACACTCTTTTGTCGGATCTAAACGATCCCGTTAAGTTGATCTTAGTCACAAAGTTAGACTAACGTATCCTTAACAAACGTTTGAGTTGATCTTAGCCTCGAGTAGGGCTGACGTATCCTCAAACCAAAACCCCCCCCCAAAACCAAATTTAAGATAATGCGGATTTGGGCTAGTCCACGCCCTACGGGCGACGACATAACTCAGTCTCCGTAAACAATCCACGGGCAATAAAACAAACACCCACGACACGAAGTGACCATCTGGAGAAGGAGAAAGTTGTTACCGCAATGCGGTAGCGTAATTAACTGCAGGGGCTTGCGCCTGCAGGGAAGAGCGTCCCCACAATCAAAAACCCCTCAAACGAGGGGGAATCTGACGAAGTCTGCTACATCGGTCGCATCCGTTTAAACCTTCGATATATGGTGCCATAAATCAACTTGGCATCTTCGGAGAGGTGGACGGATAGCACCAACTAGCATCTGCCCCGAACCTAACGCCTCAGACGTCCCGACGTCCCGGCCGCCGTTCGGAGGGGAACAGTGCCTCTTTAATTGGTCAAAGGCGGTCCGGCACTCCTCCGACCACTCGAACCTTGGAATCTTCCTTAGAGCTTTGAAGAACGGGAGGCACTTCTCCCCAGACCTCGACATGAAACGACTCAGAGTGGCTACCCGCCCTGTCAGCCGCATGATTTCGACGTTAGTCTTAGGCGCGGCCATGTTAAGGATGGTGTTGATTTTCTCCCGGTTAGCTTCAATTCCACGGTAGGTGACCATGAAACCGAGGAATTTTCCATTGGTGACCCCAAATGCACACTTGGCGGGGTTCAGTTTCATCTTGTATTTGCGGAGGACGTCGAAGGTCTCGCCCGGATCCTTGGCGCGTTCATCCGATGAGACCGATTTGATGAGCATGTCGTCGACATAAACTTCCATGTTCCTTCCGATCCGCGGCTTGAACATGTGATTGACCAAGCGTTGGTACGTAGCTCCGGCGTTTTTGAGGCCGAAAGGCATCACCTTGTAGCAGTATACCCCCCGGTCCGTTGTGAATGAGGTAAGATCCTCGTCTGCCGGATTCATACGAATCTGGTTGTATCCGAAGAAAGCATCCATGAAGCTAAGTAGCTCGTGGCATGTCCAACCGTCGACGAGCTGATCTATCCGAGAGAGGGGATAGTTGTCTTTCGGGCATGCCTTGTTGAGGTCAGTGAAGTCGACGCACATGTGCCACTTCCCGCTTGACTTTTTGAGCATGACTACGTTTGCCAACCATTTCGAGTAAGGGACGTTCCGAATGAAGTTGGCGGTGAGAAGCCTATCTACCTCGTCCTTGATCGCCTTTTGCTTGATCGGGGCGGAGCTTCATTTTTTTTGCCGGACGGGTCGGACCGTAGGGTCCACCCCGAGCTTGTGAGATATGATTTTGGGGTCGATCCCGGGCATGTCGGCATGTGCCCAGGCGAACACGTCAGAGTTGTTTCTAAGGAAGTGAACCAGGTCGTCTCGCTGAGTCCCCATCAAAAGCGACCCGATCTGAACGGTTCGTTCGTCGTCCCCTTCCATGAGGGCGACCTCTGTCAGTGGCTCCACCGGGGTCCCTCAGACCTCTTTTTGCTCGTCTTGAGTGTCCAGAGAACCCCTGATGTCACCCTCGCCCTCAACATCGTTGTTTGGCCGCTCAGACGTAGATGTTGCGGTGAAGCAAACCTTTGTTGTTCGTTGGTCCCCGTAGGCCCGACCTATCTAGCCTTGGTCGAGCGGGAACTTCATCGCTAGGTGGTAGGTCGATATCTGGGCCTGGAGGGAGTTCAGCGTCGGGCGACCGAGGAGAACGTTATAGGCCGATGGGATTCTCGCGACGATAAATTCCACATGCACGGTGCACGTACAGCCCGCCTCCCCGATGTTAAATTGGAGAGTGATTACCCCTTCCGCCGGGATGGAGTGGTTAGTGAACCCTGACAGGACGTGGGCGGTCGGCCTTAGGTCAGACGGGATGAGTCCCATACGTAGGAAGCAGTCATAAAAGAGAATGTCTGCCGAGCTTCCCGAGTCGATCAGTATCCTCTGTACCTCATAGCGGTGGACCCGAGCTGTGATCACCAGCGGGTCGTTGTGAGGCAGGGATATACTGTAGAGGTCCTCGTCGGTAAAAACGATCGGCTTGGCTGCTTTGGCCTTCTTTCTCGGGTGGCTGCCAGTCCCCTCGATCGGTGAGGGATGCTGAGTCTCATCGGTCTTCGCCGTACCCCCTATTCCCGCAAAAATTTTCGGCCAAGAGCTACTTGTTCCCTTATAAAAAGGGGGAGAGTCCTCAAAATCTGGCCTCACGTGTTATACACATGAGCGCTCATATGCAAAGCATATGAGCGATGAATAAAATAAACTTAAAGGGCCAAATATGCCTAACGTGTAAAACATGTGAGCGCTCATATGCAAAGCATATAAGTGCTGAACATAAATCACCAATGGCCAAACATTCCTCACATGTAAAACACGTGAGCGCTCATATGCAAAGCATATGAGCGCTGAACATAAACAGGCTAAAACCCACAGCAGGGGTCATGCGTTAAAAACAAGAGTTCTCTTGTCTCTCACATGCAAAGCATGTGAGCGACCCAATTTAAAATGCTCCTATCAAATTCTAGAATTAAATTCTATTTTGGGAAATATTTTCCTGATCTTTCTCAAACTAAAAAGATCTTCTCTGTTAAACAAAGGACCTTTGGATCAAAAATCCAACGGTGATCATCTGGTATAATAAAGTTCTATCATAGGAAAATATTTTCCCAATCTTGTTAAATTAAAAAGATATTCATATGATCAGAATTCTATGTTAGAATAATGTCACGCCCCGCTTCCCAGCATACGGGCAGAGGACGCGACGAGGCTGCTACGTATTTACTGTGAAGTAAATACGCTAAGCGTATCTAAGCAATATAAAAATAAAGCACAAGAGACAAGGTATAATAAAAACAACAACTTTATTTATTCACATTCTTTCTGTACAATGCATGGAAAGTAAATACAACTGAAATAAAGCAATGCCTAAACAATGGCATAACAGAAATGAAAAGTACTGAATGGAAAGTGTACAATGACTAGAGTTCGGGGTCTTTACTGAACTGGTCCAAGTCTTCAGCAGTGGGCTCGATCTCTGAAGTGTCCAGATCACCTGACGATATTCAAAGAAGAAAGAAAGAGAATGTCGTCAGCGAACAGGCCGCTCGGTAAGTCCCAAAGATAAGGGAGAAAAAGACAAAATAAGAGGTATCTTTTAAAGTTGTATTATATTGTTGTAATGTTGTGTTAACGCTGTTATTTGTAGTTTGGTATAGAAGGATGCCAGTGTATACGAGAGGGGTCTCTATATGCTAGAGATCAGGGCAAACGGAATGTACAAGGAACCGTTAAGCCACGGTACAACAGCAACGGAATAGGTCAGGTGTCTTAATCTTACTGTCTCGTGCCACTTTTAACACCTTCCATACCAATCTACCCCTTAAACCCCGTAGTGTTTTGATTGTATTGTTGTATTGTATTGTATAGATTGTATAGTTGGATGACTGACCAAAACCATGATATCAGTAAACGGATGTAACTGTATATTCATGTAAACGGAATAACTGTAGAATCATGTAAATGGATGTATATCCATGGTTCGGTTCAGTCAAGTTGATAGATTGAATATATGGAATAATGGATTCATGGATTCATGTTGAATTGTAATATTGTAAATTGTAAATTGTAGATTGTAGATTGTACTTGAATCATATTCAAGTCTGGTTATAATGAGACTCAATCTGAGTCAGACAATTAGAGAAGTAAATTGAAGCCCTGATTGTTTTGATATTATCGGTAACCGCTGCACATAGGCGGCAGGATTTGTGTCTTTTTCAAAGATGATTACCGTATTGATAACACCGTTGTTAAGTTGTCTACCTTAGATAGGCAAGCACCCACCGGCTCCTTGAGGCTCAAGAGATTGGTCCCGCTTAAATCTATATTTACTAGGGTCCTAAGGGTAAATTATAGAACTTGAGGAAGTTTTATGTAAAAATACTCTTTTATAGTTTTCAATATACACCCCAAGTATTTATTAATCGTCTTTAGAGTTGTAATAAATGTAGATTTTATATTGTGATATTTCTAGTGAAAATATCCTATTTTCATAATAATTGGTATTTATTTGTAATATTGGTTTTGTATGAAATTCATGGTATTTTAAGGTAATTTGATTCTTGTGATTTTTAGAAAAAGGTGGAATATTTATATCATAACAAAATAGGTATTTTAATGATAAATAAACATATATTTATACAAAATAATTTTAATTATATTTTATATTCTAAAAATCTCATTCTTAAGATATCGTATTTTAAATCTTTCGAGACCGAATACTCCTTGCGGAGGTCTGAATTTCGCACTACTAGGCCCGAGGATATGCGATAATCCGCACCATCCTGAACGGGTTCCCCAAAATGGGTTGTAGCGGCGCTTTGCAAAGATTTGTACAAATACTAAATCGTTTAGAAAACGGTTTTATTAAGTAAATGGTATTTATTTGCAATGATGTTGTTTTCCCGTATTCTATATTCCCAAGGGTATTGTGTTATGTTGTATATGAGTGTGTGAAAAGGTAGGTCATTACCTTGTGATCTACTTAAAGGTATAGCAAGTTTTGTGATGTTAAATGTAGAATTGAAACTATGTGGTATTTAAATGAAAAATACGGTAAAATGAAATAGCAATTATTTTTGATTTGAAACTTGATCAATATGGTTGATTAGTGTTTAATAGTCAACATGAATTAATTTAAGCATGATTGTATTAAAGAAAAGTGAGATTTTATAAAGAAACGATTCGGAAATCGGTTTTGTTCCAATTCCGTCGGGTTTTGTAATTCCGTATTTCTAGAAAAGAATAGAGAGATAGAATTTGGGGACTTACGGGTTTAGGACAACAAGGAGAGGGAGATGGATTGGGAGGAGTCGCCGGTACGTCGTTTCGTCGCCGGGAGCTCCTAGGATGGTCCTCGGAAGTTCGCCGGAAAATTCGTCGTAGCTTCGCTTCTTGGCTCTGTGTTTTAGGGTGAGGAGTTAGTGTGTAGGGTTGGTATTTATAGGGTTAGGTTAGGGTTAGGGTAGATGAAGGGTTTTAATTTAAAAAATGTAAAAAATATGTTAAAACGCATTAAAAATGGAGTAAAGGGGACTTTATGGCTTCTCTGGAACCTATCTAAATAAATGGAGTGTGCAAGGGGGTAGGGGAGGCCAAAAGCCCCAACTTTTCAGTTGGGGACTCGGCCGTCCGGCCCAGTCCGGCCGGCGACGCCGGCCCGAGTCGGCCGGTCCGCCAGCCGACTCGGCCGAGTCGGGCCGAGTCGATGGGTCGGGAGGTGGGGAGTCTTCTGGTGCAGTTTCTGGAACATTTACTTTATTGGGTATAGTGGGGTTTTTGGGATTTATCACGTGTTAACTGTTGGTATTCTAAAAATTTCAAAATAAAATAATATTAAAAATAATGTGGGGTATGAGATTTGAACTCTGGTGGCTTGGTTCAGCAGTGCAAGGTATTACTAATGAGCTACAAGCTCTTTCTTGTAATTATGGAGTTAATTAATTACTTAAAATAATAACAGTAAATGTAAATACCCCAAGTATACATTAATTTTAAAGCAAATTTTTGTACACTAAAAATGGAGTTGTTACATTCTTTTAACTTGAAATTAAAAAGCAAAATAATTACTTAGATCTTGTGCTCAGGTTAAAATACTCTTTTATGGATTTTGAAAAAATATTTGAAAAAATTTGTATAGGAAAATTAGGGTTGTTACATTCTACCCTCCTTATAAAAATTTCATCCTCGAAATTTGTAAAAGCAAAGTGTAACAGATTCAAGGAAAGTTTGGTGACTAAATTACTAACAGTGTATGAAAAAAATAACAAGATGGTGAAAGAGTTTTAAAAATGTGAAAAATGTGTGAATGAATGAAAGAATGCGAAGGTTTCGGTAAGATTGTAAAAGAGATGAGGGAATTCTAGATTATGACAGATTCAAAGAATATGAAATGATGGGATTCAAGGAACATGATTGTAAAGAATGTTTTAGTTACTGGTTCTTGTGTTAAATTGCTTAGGTTGTTCAAGCAGAACAGAGCTGCATGGCAGTGTTCTATACAACTCTGACCTGCATGGGCCACCAACAAAACCTGTCACGCCCTGCTTCCAAGTATACGGGCAGAGGACGCGACGAAGTCGCTACGTATTTACTGTGAAGTAAATATACTAAGCGTATCTAAGCAATATAAAAATAAAGCACAAGAGACATGGTATAATAAAAACTACAATTTTATTTATTCACATTCTTTCTGTACAATGCATGGAAAATAAATACAATTGAAATAAAGCAACCTAAATAATGGCATAACAGAAATGAAAAGTACTGAATGGAAAGTGTACAATGACTAGAGCTCGGGGTCTTCACTGAACTGGTCTAAGTTTTCAGCAGTGGGCTCGATCTCTGAAGTGTCCAGATCACCCGACGACATTCAAAGAAGAAAGAAAGAGAATGTCGTCAGCGAACAGGTCGCTCGGTAAGTCCCAAAGATAAGGGAGAAATATACAGAATAAGAGATATCTTTTAAAGTTGTATTATATTGTTGTAATGTTGTGTTAACGCTGTTGTTTGTAACTGTTGGATATATGTATGCCCTAGAGGCCATTATATGATAATGGATGTATTTATACATGTGTGTGTGTATATATATATATATATATATATATTCAGTGTACATTCTTGCTCGACATGATAGTATGCAATCTGGTTCTTCTTTATCTGACATGTTGATTTGATCATACTTTTATTCATTCACACATGTTGATAAAGCCCTGAGGATATAGACTTGACTACTGTGATTATGATAGAGATCATACTAGTGGGACATCTGTAGTTTATAAGCATATCCTGGTGTAAGTCGATGTACTACACCCCAATACTTGTGGGGAGGCGGAATTTTCAAAAACGAACTTGTTTAGTGAACGAACATCGACTAACCGCTTGAATCGAAGCTAAACTATAAATAACCAAACACAAAGTGTTTCTAAACTACCGTGTTTAGGGATTATACCTAATGAACCAACTCCTTCGTCTTTACGATCTCCTTGTCCTCCTCGGCCTTCTCTAGGTAGTAGACGATCCACCCGAGAGCAAAACTCCAAGCTAAACCTCTAAACTTGAGGCAACTAACCTTCTTGGATTGCTAATCAAAGAAGATAGAATGAAATAGAGTGATGGTTATGGATTGATTAGTCTTTCTAATCCTTGATCTCAACTCATGAGAGGGGAGGATTAGTCTTTGAAGAGGGAGAGCTTGAGGAGAGAGAAGGTGAGAATGAATATTATGATGAGAATAGTAAGTTATCATAATAAATATGAAGCATTCTTATTTTTGAAGAAAAGAATAATACATAATGAATAAGCATGCTTCACAAATATCTAATGGTGATTCATTGTCATGACTCACTAAGCATTTATCATGCATTAATGATATGCATGAATCACCCTCATGACTCACTAAACTCATTTAATGCAAATGACACCTAAACCTCCTTAGTCACCACCTTCTAGAAGCTTCTCGAGTAATTACGAGAACGCCCCTCCGATCCGTAAAAATACGGAAAAACTTTAGACTGTATAAATCCAATAACCGGATACCAGTAACTGGCTTAAACCAAAGCCGACTGGTAAAAACTGTCCGAAAGTCGTACGCGCGTAAACGCACGTATGCGTCCGAACCCTTTGTCGCAAAACCATGCGACCTCTATATCGTTTCGCCTGGAGTAGGAAACTCTCTGTGTGGGACTCTAGAGACTCGACTACTACGCTGGCAGTGGGTTTAACCACAGACCGCAAGCGGCACTAGCTGTACGTAACGGTCCCCAGGTAGTTGTCGATAAGAAGGCCGATGAGGAAACCCATCCGAACTCCTACTGAGTCTGATGTGACAATCTCCATACAGTTCGGTCCGTTCGTCCAAGACTATCACATATCGGGCCTAGGGGGGCGGCAAGCGTCAGTCCCCTAATAGCGGTATAAGTCGTGTCGGAGCGAAGCCCATTACACCCTGAGAAACTACTGGAACCTACCAGCAAATCTCGCTTGCCCTGGCCAGGGACTTTGCGTAATGGCTCTCTGACACAGCGCGATATCTACTCCCAATACCGGGAGGGACGAATCCTGTCTAACCGCCACTGCCTCCAAGTGCTCGGGACTGCACCCAACTGCTACCTGTTTGCACGACTCCTTTGAGCCGTGGTAGGGTAGCAATCTAAGAACAGTGGGACACACTCGAGGCGAGGTAGCAGTGTCAAGTCTGCGGACTATGCTGTACTCATGTCACCTGGGAACTGCTCACTGACGACTGGTATCAAACCAACCAACAGTTCCCTGTGAGTCCTGTCCGGTGTACCCGTAACCTAACGAGCACCTGCATACTATTTCCAGTACGACATACTGACGGCTGTGGGACAGACCATCTCCCCAACTGGGATGAGAAGCGTACACACTAGTCTACTCCGGAGTATCGATGCTCTGTCTCGATAATCCAACGACCAGGGACCTGAATAAGGATGTGCTTGTAGACTACCCAGCCCCCACTAGTGTGACTGCCATCACAACGCTGGTAGACAAGCAAGATCCTAAGAGCTCTATCAATACGTACACTCACATATTAAGATAGAAAAACCAAGTAGCATACTACCATGTTTAGCAAGACTGTTATATACATGTGAATATCCCAAGCTTCCATTAAGTAATATATAAACTAGTATGATACAGTAATGGCCTTCTAGGGCATAAACACTAACAATCTCCCACTTGCACTAGGGCCATGTACTGGCATATCGTAGACCGATGATCTCGAGTAGCCTCTCGAACTGAATCTGAGGTAGGGCCTTCGTGAATGGATCAGCAATGTTCTCTTCAGAAGCAACTCTCCGAACCTCGATCTCCTGACGATCAATGATCTCCCTGATCAGGTGATACCACCTCAAGATGTGTCTGGATTTCTGATGGGACCTTGGTTCCTTCGCTAAAGCTATAGCTCCGTTGTTGTCGCAATACAGAGGTATTGGATCAACTATGGTAGGAACCACCTGAAGTTCTGTTAGGAACTTCTTCATCCAGACTGCTTCTTTTGCGGCATCGCAAGCAGCTATATACTCCGCTTCCATCGTCGAGTCAGCAACGGTGTCCTGCTTGGAGCTCTTCCAGCACACCGCCCCTCCATTGAGGGTAAAGACATAACCCGACATGGACTTGGAATCTTCCTTATCACTCTGGAAGCCGGAATCAGCAAAGGCCTCCAACCTGAGGTCTTTTCCGCCGTAAACCAAGAACATCTCCTTAGTCCTTCTCAGGTACTTGAGAATGTTCTTTACCGCTATCCAGTGCTTCTCCCCTGGGTCTGACTGATACCGGCTTACCACGCTCAGTGCGTAAGCTACATCTGGTCTGGTACACAACATCGCATACATTATAGAGCCTACCGCAGAAGCGTAGGGTATAATAGACATGCGTTCCCTTTCCAAATCAGTCTTGGGAGACATCTCTTTGGAGAGGGTGATTCCGTGACAAGCCGGTAGATCACCGCGCTTAGAATCTTCCATACTGAATCTTTTCAGTACAGTGTCGATATACCTGGACTGCGAAAGTCCCAACATCCTCTTGGATCTATCACGATAGATCCGGATCCTCAGAATGTAAGAGGCATCACCCAGGTCTTTCATGGAGAACCTGTGTGACAAGAATCCTTTGACAGATTGTAGCATAGGAATGTCATTTCCTATCAATAGAATGTCATCCACGTACAAGACGAGGAATACGACACTTCTGGCTACAACTTTACTATATATGCACGGTTCATCTGGATTTTTGATAAAGTCATATTCTTTGACTGTCTCATCAAAACAGATGTTCCAACTCCGCGATGCCTGCTTTAGTCCATAAATGGACTTAAGCAGCTTGCATACTTTCCCGCTGCTCCCACTCTGATTGAAACCCTCTGGCTGATCCATATAGACGCTTTCTTCTAAATTTACATTCAGAAAAGCCGTCTTTACGTCCATCTGCCAGATTTCATAATCATGGAAGGCAGCAATAGCAAGAAGGACCCGAATGGATTTGAGCATAGCCACTGGAGAAAAAGTTTCGTCATAGTCCAAACCAGGTCTTTGACGAAAACCCTTTGCAACAAGTCTAGCCTTATAGGTTTCCACCTGTCCATCTACACCAATCTTTTTCTTGAAGATCCATTTGCATCCTATGGGTTTTACCCCATCTGGAGCAAAGTCCAAAGTCCATACTTTGTTGGTGTACATGGACTCCATTTCGGTCCGCATTGCATCTAGCCATCGTACCGAGTCGCCGCTCTGGATGGCCTGCTGGAAGTCAGTAGGTTCATCATCATCTATGATGCAATCCTCTCTATCCCCATCTATGAGAAAACCGTAGTATCTCTCAGGCGGATGAGACGGCCTACTACTCCTGCGGAGGGGTGCGGGAATGTCCTGTTCTTCTTGAACTACCGGTTCTACCAAACTTTCAGTATTAGTTTGTGGTTCTGGAATTTCTTCCAGTTCTATTTCGCTCCCACTTGATTCCTTTTCTAAAAACTGATGTTCTAGAAAATGGGCATTACGAGAAACAAATACCTTTTGTTCCTCTGCGTAATAGAATAGATATCCCCTGGAGTGCTTTGGATATCCCACAAAACTACACTTTACTGATCGTGCCTCGAGCTTGTCCACATGCTGCTTTTTAACAAAAGCTGGACAGCCCCAAATCTTTATATACTGTAGATGGGGTTTCTTCCCGCTCCACATCTGATATGGAGTGGTAGGCACAGTCTTGGTAGGAACCATGTTCAAAAGATATGCCGCTGATTCTAGCGCATAACCCCAGAAAGATCGCGGTAACTCAGCATTACTCATCATGGATCGTACCATATCTAATAGGGTTCGATTCCGTCTCTCCGATACACCGTTATGCTGTGGAGTGTATGGAGGAGTAAGCTGAGAGAGAATTCCTTTCTCTTTTAGGTAACCAAGGAACTCGGCACTCAAGTATTCACCACCTCGATCAGATCTAAGTGTCTTGATACTTTTGCCGGTTTGGTTTTCTACTTCATTCTTATACTCTCGGAATTTCTCAAAAGCCTCGGATTTATGTTTCATCAGATAAATGAATCCGTATCTTGAGTAATCATCCGTGAAAGTAATGAAATAGGAAAAACCACCTCTTGCATGTGTAGACATTGGACCGCATACATCGCTGTGTATGAGTCCTAAGAGCTCGCTCGCTCTTACTCCTTGTCCAGTAAATGGAGTCTTTGTCATCTTTCCTTTGAGACAGGATTGACAAGTGTCATAAGTTTGATATTCGAACGAGTCCAAATATCCTTCTCTATGCAACTTAGTCAACCTTCTCTCATTGATGTGACCCAGTCTACAATGCCATAAGAAAGCTTTATTTAAATCTGGAGACTTTCTTTTAAGTGTGTTCTGGACATTGAAAATTTGGAGTTGGTTTAAAACATATATACCGTTATTTAGAGTACCGGACCCAATCAAACCATGATTAAGGTGGATGTTGACAACATCTCTTACAAACGTGAAATCATAACCTTTATTTGATAACAAGGAAACTGATATGATATTACACGTTAAGCTTGGTACAAAATAACAGTTATGTAAAACCAAAATGTGTCCATTCGTCAATCCTAGGTGATAATCCCCGATGGACGCAGCTCCCACGCTAGCTCCGTTAGCAACCTTTAGGGTCATATCACCTTCCTTCAGCACTCTACGGTTTCTCAGTGCCTGCAATGAATTGCAAATATGAGATCCTGATCCGGTATCCAATACCCAGGAAGTAGAGTTGATCGACAGACAATTCTCAATTACAAACACACCTGAAGTCGAAGCCACAGCTTGCTTCGGTTCCTGGTTCTTGGCGTTCCACGCCTTGCAATCCTTCTTCCAGTGCCCTTTCCTGTGACAATGGAAGCACTCATCTTGGCCAACTACCGGTACTGCAAACTTTTTCTTTCCCTTCCCTCCCACCTTACTAACACCTCCTCTAGCTTTGGGTGCGGCCTTCTTCTTCCTTCCTTTGGCCCTAGCCTTGGACCCGGAAGAAGATGCACCGCTAACAAACATAGCGGGTGTTTCCCTTACTTTCTGCAAGGTGCCCTCTGCACTCCTTAACATGTTCAGGAGTTCCGCAAGTTCAACTTCTTTTCCTTGAAGGTTGAAGTTGAGGATAAACTGGGCGTAGGTGGGAGGAAGGGACTGGAGAATGAGGTCTGTATAGAGCTCATTATCCAAAGTCGTCCCAAGGTCTGCGAGCTCTTCAATATAGCCGATCATCTTTAGGACATGTTCACCTACCGATGACCCGACAGCCAACCTCGCTCGAAACAAGTTCTTAGAGGTCTCGTATCTTGCTATACGAGATTGCTCTCCATAAAGTTCCTTTGTATGGAGAAATATGCCATCTAGGGACATATCCTCGTGCCTCCTCTGATGTTCATTGTTCATTGAGGCAAGCACGATGCACTTGGCTTTCGCGCAATCTAAATCCCAGGTTTTGCGGATTTCCTTATCCGTATTGCTGGATTTGGGACCAGGGACAGCAGGTGCCGTAGCGGTGAGGACGTACCCCAATTTGTCATAGGTCAAAGCCATTTTGACATTCCGCAGCCAATCTTTATAGTTTGGCCCTGTCAGTATATTTTTCTCTAAAAGTAACTTAAGTCCAGTCATTTTCAGGGTCACTGCAATTAGGAGAGAGAGAAGAAAACTCTTTAGCATGATGCTCTTGCAAGTTTAGAGTGGTTTTTAGTTTATCTAAACTGGATGGCTCCCACTGTTTCTCGAATCCTTCCTCAAACCATAAAAGAAGAATTAGCCAGGACTATTCTCACCGTACAATACTTGCTTAACCGTTCAGCCAGGCCAGTGTCGATACTTCGAGGGAGGTTTTCCAACGCTTTCGCGAAGTTCCTTAATTAAATAACCTCTTTTCTCTGGGGGCGTAACCCCGCTGACACCTTTCTGGACACCTACTAGGTTTATAGCATTGATCGTTAAGTGACGAATATCCTGATAAGTAGCATATACTCACAGTAGGATCGGGATCCAAATATCATCGTATGATAATGTTGAAGGAATCCTACCAACATTCATCAAACTCCAAATGGTATGCATCTCTTTGCAAATTTCAGTTTCTTTAGAAATTCCCGATATATATTTTTGCCCCATGCTCTTATGACCTTGGCGTTAGGTCAAAATGTCATAAGTCACATGTCAAGTTCTACCCATCATTATCTTGTCAATTTGAACCCATCCGTATATATCCTTGACGTTCGGCCAAAATGATAATACGACTGTCCCAAACTAACTCAACTACCTATGCAACAAATGAATACCCAGTAGCTACCAAACACTATGCCTTGGCGTTAGGTCAAAATACATAGCTTGAATACTACTGAATATCCAGATGAAATGACGGAGGGCTACGAATGGTTTTGGCGAAACCGTGAACGTAGTGAACATGATATAACCGAAGGAACCTGATAGCTTTTAAAAGGAGTGGTTAAAGCTCCGCATTTAAAAATATCTGTTTTTAAAATTAACCGAGTGGTTTCTTTTAAATTGTTCCAACGATTTAAATTTTGGTTTGTTTTTCTTTGCATTATAGATAATGCGTCCCATCATTAACCTATCATTGCAGAAAACAACGAAAATACAACGTCCTCTTATGCCATCCGCATTCGCCACGGGGTCCCGTCATCACCCGTTAGGTTACTTAACTAACGACAGAGCGGGAGCTGGGCTAGCGCGGGTGTAAAACATAAGTGACGTCTAAATAGCTATCATATATATAGATATTTTACATTCGTCTGACGCAATGATATACATTCCAGAACACAGATAAACAATATTGGATTTGCAAGCAATCTGTATTTCTTTTGAGCCTGCAAGAAAAGACAGATTACACAGTTGTGATGAATAGCCGTTACCCCACCCTCGACCCCTACGGGTACGGCAAACTACCCGCCCGGCAGTTTGTGTACCCCACCTTGGGTCAGTCCTAGGAGCAAAAACAGTAAAATGAAATAATACAACGGTGGCTACAACCGCAACCTGGATGTGCCCCGCAAAAATAATATTACAACAAATTACATTTACAACAAATGAATTAAATAATAACCCATTGCTAAACCCCGGCTATACACCACAACAGTCCAATACAGTTCATATGCACAAACAGATATAACCATTACAGAAATGTGCAACCCCCTGCCAACCGACATACTAGCAGTTAGGGGAGGTTTACGAACACATTTATCAATCACAGATATAATCCAACATGCAAATACTGTACAATTTCGATCGATTAAACATCTTTAATATTGCTCCAAAAACTGCTCTGTAAAACTGAAACCTGAGCAAATATTAAATATCCCAGAAAATCCCAAATAACACAGAGAAGCAGCACAGGAAATTTGAGTTCCTGACTCGGCAACTCGGCGGCGGAAGCGCGGCGGATCGGTGCGATCCGCCGCGGTTCCGCGGCCGTGTTGCCGATTCAGGAGCTCAAATTTCTTGGGTGTTCTTCTGGTGTCTTTTCAAGCTCTCTGAACTTACCTGAAAAATTTTTGGACTTCATTTAAATTTCGACAGAAACTTGACAGTTTTAGGGTTTTCCGGCTTCGTTTTTCCGTTCGAAATTCGTACAAATTTGCAATTAAGTTATTTATTGTTTAGCGAGGCTCTGATACCACTGTAAGTCGATGTACTACACCCCAATACTTGTGGGGAGGCGGAATTTTCAAAAACGAACTTGTTTAGTGAACGAACATCGACTAACCGCTTGAATCGAAGCTAAACTATAAATAACCAAACACAAAGTGTTTCTAAACTACCGTGTTTAGGGATTATACCTAATGAACCAACTCCTTCGTCTTTACGATCTCCTTGTCCTCCTCGGCCTTCTCTAGGTAGTAGACGATCCACCCGAGAGCAAAACTCCAAGCTAAACCTCTAAACTTGAGGCAACTAACCTTCTTGGATTGCTAATCAAAGAAGATAGAATGAAATAGAGTGATGGTTATGGATTGATTAGTCTTTCTAATCCTTGATCTCAACTCATGAGAGGGGAGGATTAGTCTTTGAAGAGGGAGAGCTTGAGGAGAGAGAAGGTGAGAATGAATATTATGATGAGAATAGTAAGTTATCATAATAAATATGAAGCATTCTTATTTTTGAAGAAAAGAATAATATATAATGAATAAGCATGCTTCACAAATATCTAATGGTGATTCATTGTCATGACTCACTAAGCATTTATCATGCATTAATGATATGCATGAATCACCCTCATGACTCACTAAACTCATTTAATGCAAATGACACCTAAACCTCCTTAGTCACCACCTTCTAGAAGCTTCTCGAGTAATTACGAGAACGCCCCTCCGATCCGTAAAAATACGGAAAAACTTTAGACTGTATAAATCCAATAACCGGATACCAGTAACTGGCTTAAACCAAAGCCGACTGGTAAAAACTGTCCGAAAGTCGTACGCGCGTAAACGCACGTATGCGTCCGAACCCTTTGTCGCAAAACCATGCGACCTCTATATCGTTTCGCCTGGAGTAGGAAACTCTCTGTGTGGGACTCTAGAGACTCGACTACTACGCTGGCAGTGGGTTTAACCACAGACCGCAAGCGGCACTAGCTGTACGTAACGGTCCCCAGGTAGTTGTCGATAAGAAGGCCGATGAGGAAACCCATCCGAACTCCTACTGAGTCTGATGTGACAATCTCCATACAGTTCGGTCCGTTCGTCCAAGACTATCACATATCGGGCCTAGGGGGGCGGCAAGCGTCAGTCCCCTAATAGCGGTATAAGTCGTGTCGGAGCGAAGCCCATTACACCCTGAGAAACTACTGGAACCTACCAGCAAATCTCGCTTGCCCTGGCCAGGGACTTTGCGTAATGGCTCTCTGACACAGCGCGATATCTACTCCCAATACCGGGAGGGACGAATCCTGTCTAACCGCCACTGCCTCCAAGTGCTCGGGACTGCACCCAACTGCTACCTGTTTGCACGACTCCTTTGAGCCGTGGTAGGGTAGCAATCTAAGAACAGTGGGACACACTCGAGGCGAGGTAGCAGTGTCAAGTCTGCGGACTATGCTGTACTCATGTCACCTGGGAACTGCTCACTGACGACTGGTATCAAACCAACCAACAGTTCCCTGTGAGTCCTGTCCGGTGTACCCGTAACCTAACGAGCACCTGCATACTATTTCCAGTACGACGTACTGACGGCTGTGGGACAGACCATCTCCCCAACTGGGATGAGAAGCGTACACACTAGTCTACTCCGGAGTATCGATGCTCTGTCTCGATAATCCAACGACCAGGGACCTGAATAAGGATGTGCTTGTAGACTACCCAGCCCCCACTAGTATGACTGCCATCACAACGCTGGTAGACAAGCAAGATCCTAAGAGCTCTATCAATACGTACACTCACATATTAAGATAGAAAAACCAAGTAGCATACTACCATGTTTAGCAAGACTGTTATATACATGTGAATATCCCAAGCTTCCATTAAGTAATATACAAACTAGTATGATACAGTAATGGCCTTCTAGGGCATAAACACTAACACCTGGAATGTCCCTAGTCGTAGGTGTATCGAGACGGGGCATCGATATACCAGAGTAGACTAGCGTATATGATACTAGACCCATATGATGGGCGATGGATGTTCCCACATTCATCGATGTTTGACATCGAGATCGTATACGGGTGCTCAGTGGTGACTGGGTACACTGGACGGACTCGCCGAGAACTCCTATATGGAATTATATCTATCATCGGATAGCAGTTCTCAGGTGACACTGGTGCAGGTTAGTCTATAGACCCGAGATCGTCATAGAGTCTTGTGTGTTCTCCCACTGTACTTTGATTACCACCCTACCATGGCTCTACTGAGTCGTTCAAACAGGTGGCCGTTGGATACAGTCCCGAGACACACGAAGGCGATGAGCGATAGGAGGGGTTTCGTCTCTCCCGGTATTGGGAGTTGATGCTGTGCTGTGCTCGACTGGCTATATCAGTAAGTCCCTGGCCAGGGCTGTTGAGATTTGCTGATAAGTGTTATCAGTAGTTTCTCGATCTGTTATAGACCATTCATCGGCACGACTTATTGAGTTATTGGGGTCGACGTTACCATCCCTAGACTCGATATGCAGCATATCTGACGAAGAGACCGGACTGTACGGTAGTGTTGCCGGTTGGCTCGACGGGAGTTGTAACAGGCTCGCTTGTTTTCTTCTGATCGCTCAATACCCGGGTGGCCGTTACGTTTAGCTGACCGCTTGCGGCTTGTAGGTATTTGATATGATAATTACTTACTGCCGGCGTATTGACGAGTCTTAGAGTCCCACAATGAAGTTTCCTGGCTCAGGCGAAAAGATGTGGTGTGCATATGAGATATGCGTGGGGACCCGATTAAATACGGATATGTGATACCGTATATTAATCGGGCATTTTCTATTGGTCGGGTCGTATGTGATATGACCGGTTTGCAAAATCAAGTGTTGATTTAACAAATGACTTTTAGATTAATTCTTTAATCAAACTCTTTTTCTATTTTTATGCATGCATGTATGCACATGATGATGTGCATGGATACATATATACATACATAGTATCATGGTTGTTGATACATGTTTGGTGGCAATGCAAGACTTACATTGTAGAATTATCTATTTATTTATCATTTAGAAAAAGAGAAAGGATAATTCACACAAGGTTTATACTTATCATCTTTGACCATGCTTCAACCACCATTTAACCTTGAGTTAATTATCCTTTCATCTTTAACCCATTTGATAAAAATCTAGATGATTCTAACCATGGTTGAGGTGAGAAAGGATTAACATATATTATTCTTTTCTCATTTCAATTATATTCACTCTCATATCTTTTCTTTTGTGAGAAAGCTTAGCCACCATCTTCTTCTTCCTCTCTTGAGAATTTCTTTGAGTGAGGTTGAGAAAAAGAAAGAGTTTTGATTATAGAATACAAACCACATCATCATACTACACACATCTAGCCCATTTGTGTAGGGTGTTTGCTCTACTTCATTCACATATCCAGTAAAGTAAGGAGCTTTGGGCAAAGGAGCTTCGGGTAGATCATCGTGGACTTAGAAGACCTCAAGTGAACCTTTTTCCAACCCTCAAGTAGCCAAGGAGTCTAGCGTAGGGAGCTACAAAGGTTGTTCTCTCAAAATCCTAGCCTTTATTACTTGTGATATTGTCTTTGTAATGAAACCCTAATTTTCTAGTGATGATTCTTTGTATGTTCACTTAGCACCTTAAAAAATTTAATTTTGAGACATGTGATACTTCCAAACCCTTCATGAGGTGCTAGGTAAACCTAACATTGGTATCAGAGCCAAGCTAGAGCTTTAGGCGACGCTTTAACGAAGTTAAAACTCCGATCGAACCAAAAATACGGTTTTTGAGCCTTTTCTGGACATTTTTTCAAAACTGTGTTTTTTCAGTATTAAAAATCCTTAAAAAATTCAGCAGGGAAATCTAAGCACCACTGTAAAAAACGAAGCCATAAACAGTACATTCCACCATGGAACCGTGGCCAGAGCTTGCTTGGGCCGCGATTTCGCGGCCTTACAGATGGGTTATTGCCTCAGTTTTGTACAGTAATCTTTCTACCTGCTTGTACATATTTTTGGGTATTTTTAATCCGATTCAAGTGTTGGATGTTCTGGGGATTGTTTTGGATTCGGTGATTCGATCGGAATTTTAATCTCGTGCCTTTTTCGGATAATTTAGAAAGTATTAAAAGGTTCGAACGGATATTATTAACTCACTTTTTCCCGGCACGAAAAATTTTCAAGTGTTGAATTTTTTCTCGGGTTTAAATCTTTCGGAAATACGTGCAAGTTTTGTGGTGGACCCTCTAGAAGAACACAAACCTTAACTCGATTATGTGACCGTCTGAACTGCCTCTGAACCTTAGGATTTGAGGCAGTACGGCGTGCCACATGTGAGGCGTTGGCTTGACCCTTCTACGGCTGGACCACTACTACTGTGACACATTCCGGGATTTTTGAACTCCGCTCAAGTGTTGAGCTTTAGGAAATTTTGGGTATTTGACTATTCGATCGAAAAGTTTAATACTGTCTATTTATCTAGAATGTGATACAATATGTGGAATTCATATAGTTAGGCATGAAATGCGAAGTATGTGATATTTCGGATTTACGATGTCTAAAGAGAATGTGGATTCTAAATGTTGTAGTTTTACACTTTCTTTTCTGTGACCGTAAGTGTAGTATGTCGCTTATCGCCGGTTTCATTGCTATACATCAACGACAATCGGGGTACGCATACTTACTTACGTTGATGATATATGATATTATGTGTTGCTGAGATATGATGTGCAGGATTGTCGCGATTGAATAGCCGGGGTTTTTTTTATGTGAGATGAGAGTTTTATTTTCATTCATGTAAAATTCAAATGTAATGTAATATTCTTTTATTTGGGGCACTTCCAGGTTGAGGTTGATGTCACCAGTGTTGTATATTATTTACTTTTTCGTATTAGGATAGACCCAAGGAGGGGAGCACAAGTGACCGGGTTCTGGGGTTCAGTGGGAGGCCATCTCGAGGAGTCGAGACCGGGTCTCCTAAACTCCAGGATTGGTAGGGTCGCTTGCCGCTCTCGTAGGGGTCTAGGGGTGTGGGCTTGGCTATTCATCGCGACTGTGGAATCCGTATTTTCTATTGTTGGCTAAATACTAAATACGGACGTCCTAGTATATCCCACATTATATCTGTGTTTGATGCCTGTGTTCTGTGATATCTGAGACGAATGATATATTATATATGAGATATATAGTAGACGTTGCTTATGTTTTACACCCGCGCTAGTCCCGTCCCGGTATGCCGTTAGTTAAGTAACCTAACGGTGCATAACGGAACATTGCGACGAATGCGGATGGCATAAGCGTACGTTGTATTTTCGTTTCTTTTCTGTGATTGGCTTAAGGACTTAAATGATGGGACTACATTAATATGATTAATGTAAAGAAAAATAAACCTAAAAAGATGTTGTAGAATCGGATTTGAAAACCACTCGGCTTTTTATGAAAAAGCTATATTTCAAAACTGCGGAGCTCAAGCCACTCCTTTTGAAAACTATTTGATTCTACGACGATATCAAGTTCAAAGCGTTAAAGATTTTATTAAAAATCATCCACAACCCTCAGTCATTTTAGGAAGTAGAGTACTTAGTATTCGTGCTACGTTTGTTGACTATAGTTAAGGCGTAGTGTACGGTAGTTAAGTGATGTCTTCCTACACTGCATATGATGCAGATTAATTAGGACATTCATACGACTTTGTTGACCATAGTTAAGGGTCATATGAGTGGGTCTAATTAATCAAGAAATGACGGGTAGAACTTGACTGGTACTTATGATTTGTTGACCATAGTTAAGGTCATAGGTACTAGGGGTAAAAACCGCATCGGGAATTTCAAGTGTTGAGATTTGCAATGAGATTGCATACCTTCCATATGATGGTTGGATCCCGATCCCACTGTGGGCAATAGTTGCTTCTAGGAGAGTTTTGCAGTTTACAATTAGCTAACTCATTAGGTGTCTAGAAAGGTGTTAACGGGGCTACGTCTCTGGGAAAACGAGGTTTACTTTAATTAGGTCCGTGCGAAAGCACGGGGAACCTCCCTCAAGTACCGACACTGGCCTGGCTGAACAGTTAGCGAAGTTGTAGACTGTAATTAATCCTGGCTAGTTTTCTTTTTAAGGTTTGAAAGAAAAACTTGATTAAAGTAGTGGGAGACATCGATTAGACAAGATAATAACCAATCCGATCTTTGCAAGAGCTTTCGCTGAGTGTATTCTTTTCTCTCTCTTAATGGCAGGTACCAATGACTGGACTCAAGCTTCTACTAGATAAAAATAAACTGAATGGGACCAATTATAAAGACTGGCTGAGGAATCTGAAAATAGCCTTGACTTATGATAAAGTATCATATGTCCTCACGGCTTCAGCCCCGCCCGTCCCAGGTCCAAAATCCTCAGTTGCGGATAAAGAAGTCCGCAAGACATGGGACACTGACTGTGCCACGGCCAAATGCCTCGCGCTTGCATCGATGGACAACACACATCAAAAGCAGCACGAGAATATGAACATTCAAGCCATATTCCTCCATACAAAGGAGTTGTATGGAGAGCAATTCCGCGTATTACGATACGAAGCATCAAAGAAATTGTTTCAGATGTGAATGGCCCCTGGCACACCGGTAGGAGACCATGTTCTGAAGATGATAGCTCTCATAGAAGAGCTTGAGGACCTTGGATGGACGATGGACAATGAACAATATACGGATATTATTCTGCAGTCCCTCCCCTCCACCTTTGCTCAATTCATAGTTAACTTCAACATGCACAACATGGAGAGGGAACTACCTAAACTCCTTAATATGTTAAGGAGTGCAGAGAGCACACTGAAATCGGTGAAAACTCCCGTTTTGACTGTTGGACAATCTTCCTCTTCTCGCCCAAAGGCTAAGGCCAAGGGAAAGAAAAAGAAGAAGCCCATCAATCCTAATGGTGGAGTTTAAAAGGTTAAGGGGAAGGAAAATTCCAAAGCTGGAGAATCGGGGAAAGGGGAATGTTTTCATTGCCACAAAACAGGACATTGGAAGCGCAACTGTACCGAGTACTTAAATCTCAAGAAGAAGCATGGGGATGCTTCCGCTTCAGGTGTGTTTGTGACAGAAAACTGTTTTTCAATAAACTCTGCTTCCTGGGTATTAGATACCGGTTCAGGTTCTCACATTTGCAATTCTATGCAGGGGCTGAGAAATAGCAAGGTTTTGAAGACAGGTGACCATACTCTCCGCGTTCGAAATGGTTCCAATGTACATACAGTCGCAGTGGGAGAGTATCACTTGGGGTTGCCATCTGGGTGTATATTGGTTTTGAACCCATGTTATTTTGTACCAAGTATGCTTTGTAATATAATATCTGTTTCTTTGTTAGACAATGAAGGATATAATTTTGTATTATGACTGGTCAACCGCAGAAAGTGCACAACAGTACTCGTCCGCTCGGCACCTTCCTGGGTGTAAGCGTATACTTTTCCGATACAGTTTTCAGCATACAACACACTAATAAAAGAAAACTTTCAGAAATAAATTAAGCTTTTCTTTGGCACTGTAGACTTGGTCATATTAACGAAACAAGACTAAACAAGTTACACAAAGATGGATATTTAAACCCTTTTGAATATAAATCTTATGCGACTTGCCAGTCTTGTATCAAGGGTAAAATGACCAAAACTCCGTTTAACGGACACGGAGAAAGAGCTACCTAGCTCCTAGAACTCATACATAGTGATGTATGTGGGCCAATGTCTACACAAGTTAGAGGCGGTTTTTCTTACTTCATTACTTTCACTGACGATTTCTCAAGATTCGGTCATGTATTTTTATTAAAGCACAAATCCGAAGCTTTCGAGAAATTCACTGACTATAAACAAGAAGTAGAAAAACAAACCGGCTTGACTATCAAAATGCTTCGATCAAATCGAGGTGGGGAGTACCTCAGTACAGAATTTGCAAACTTCCTAAAAGAGAATGGGATTCTCTCTCAGCTCACTCCTCCTTACACACCACAGCACAACGGTGTGTCTGAACGACGGAACCGGACCCTATTAGATATGGTCCGTTCCATGATGAGTGATGCTGAGTTACCTGTCTCATTTTGGGGGCATGCATTGGAGACTGCAGCGTTTCTACTGAACAGGGTTCCAACCAAAACCGTGTCTACCACGCCATATGAGATATGGCATGGGAAGAGACCTTCTCTTAAGAGAATTAAGATTTGGGGTTGCCCGGCCTATGTTAAAAAGCAGAATCTGGACAAACTCGAGACACGATCGGTCATGTGTAACTTTGTGGGATATCCAAGGAACTCTTATGGATATCTATTCTACCACAAGAAGGAACAAAAGGTGTTTGTTTCTCAGTATGCAACATTCTTAGAAAAAGAGTTTTTCACAGATAAAGATGATGGCAATGTGGTGGATCTAGAAGAGGTTCTAGAGACACAAACTACAAATAACAACTTGGTTGAACCGGCTGTTGCAATAGAAACTGAGGAACCTCGGCCACTCCGTAGGTCTGGTAGGACTTCTCGCCCACCGGAGAGGTACTACGGTTTCCTCATTGATGGTGACAGAGAAGACTGCATCATGGAGGATGATGATCCTACCAGTTTTCAGCAAGCTATCACGAGTGGAGACTCTGTGAAGTGGCTGGATGCCATGAGATCCGAAATGGAGTCTATGTACACCAACAAAGTATGGACTTTGGACGTTGTACCCTCTGGGGTAAAACCTGTGGGGTGCAAATGGATCTTTAAAAGAAAGATTGGTGTAGATGGGCAGGTAGAGACCTATAAGGCAAGACTTGTGGCGAAGGGTTTTCGTCAAAGAACAGGTTTGGACTATGACGAGACTTTTTCGCCCATAGCCATGCTTAAATCCATTCGGATCCTACTTGCTATTGCTGCTCACTACGACTATGAAATATGGCAGATGGACGTTAAAACGGCATTTCTAAATGGGGATTTAGAAGAATGCGTTTATATGGATCAGCCAGAGGGCTTCATTGACAGTGGGAGCAGCGGGAAAGCATGTAGATTGCTTAAATCCATATATGGGTTAAAGCATGCATCACGGAGTTGGAACATCTGTTTCGATGATGTTATCAAAGAGTTTGATTTCATCAAAAATCCAGATGAACCTTGTGTTTATAAGAAGGCTGTAGGGAGAGCTGTCACATTCCTCGTATTGTACGTGGATGACATTCTTCTGATAGCAAATGACATTCCTATGCTACAGTCGATCAAATCTTTCTTATCACTAAGGTTCTCCATGAAGGACCTGGGTGATGCCACATACATCCTGGGCATTAGGATCTATAGGGATAGATCCAAAAGGTTATTGGGATTGTCCCAAACCAGATATATCAACACCATCCTAAAAAGGTTTAGTATGGAAGACTCCAAGCGGGGTGCCTTACCCGCTTGCCATGGGGTCACTCTCTCCAAGGACTCTTGCCCAAAGACCGATGAAGAGAGAGCTCGCATGAGCATTATACCCTATGCTTCGGCAGTAGGATCTATAATGTATGCGATGTTATGTACACGCCCAGATGTAGCTTATCCACTTAGTGTTGTAAGCAGGCATCAATCCAACCCAGGGGAGAATCACTGGATAGCTGTGAAGAACATTCTTAAGTACTTGCGAAGGACTAAAGAATTGTTCTTGGTGTATGGTAATGGAGATCTCCAAATGGAGGCCTTTACCGATTCAAGCTTCCAGAGCGATAAGGACAACAGCAAATCTATCTCAGGGTTTGTATTTACCCTCAATGGAGGGGCGATAAATTGGAAGAGTTCCAAACAGGATACCGTTGCAGACTCTACGATGGAGGCTGAGTACATTGCTGCGAATGATGCCGCCAAGGAAGCCGTCTGGATGAGGAAGTTCGTCTCGGAGCTAGGAGTAGTTCCAACTATTATTGATCCAATACCATTGTATTGTGATAATAATGGGGCTATGGCGTTAACCAAGGAGCCCAGGTCCCATCAGCGGTCCAGACACATCCTGAGGCGTTTTTATTTGATCCGGGAGATTGTTGATCGCCGCGAGATCGAGATTAGGAGAGTAGACACAAAGAATAACGCCGCGGATCCACTTACCAAGGCCCTCCCTCAGCCGCAGCATGAGCGACTTTTTGAGATGTTGGGTATGAGATACGCCAATAACTGGCCTTAGTGCAAGTGGGAGATTGTTGGATATATGTATGCCCTAGAGACCATTATATGATAGTGGATGTATTTATACATGTATGTATATATATATATATATATATATATATATATATATATATTCAGTGTGCATTCTTGCTCAACATGATAATATGCTATCTGGTTTTTCTTTATCTGACATGTTAATTTGATCATACTTTTATTCATTCACACATGTTGATAAAGCCCTGAGGATATAGACTTGACTACTGTGATTATGATAGAGATCATACTAGTGGGACATCTGTAGTTTATAAGCATATCCTGGAATGTCCCTAGTCATAGGTGTATCGAGACGGGGAATCGATATACCAGAATAGACTAGCGTATATGATACTAGACCCATATGATGGGCGATAGATGTTCCCACATTCATCGATGTTTGACATCGAGATCGTATACGGGTGCTCAGTGGTGACTGGGTACACTGGACGGACTCGCCGAGAACTCCTATATGGAATTATATCTATCGTCGGATAGCAGTTCTCAGGTGACACTGGTGCAGGTTAGTCAGTAGACCCGAGATCGTCATAGAGACTTGTGTGTTCTCCCACTGTACTTTGATTACCACCCTACCACGGCTCTACTGAGTCGTGCAAACATGTGGCCGTTGGGTACAGTCCCGAGACACACGAAGGCGATGAGCGATAGGAGGGGTTTCGTCTCTCCCGGTATTGGTAGTTGATGCTGTGCTGTGCTCGACTGGCTATATCAGTAAGTCCCTGGCCAGGGCTGTTGAGATTTGCTGATAAGTGTTATCAGTAGTTTCTCGATCTGTTATAGACCATTCATCGACACGACTTATTGAGTTATTGGGGTCGACGTTACCATCCCTAGACTCGATATGCAGCATATCTGACGAAGAGATCGGACTGTACGGTAGTGTTTCCGGTTGGTTCGACGGGAGTTGTAACAGGCTCGCTTGTTTTCTTCTGATCGCTCAATACCCGGGTGGCCGTTATGTTTAGCTGACCGCTTGTGGCTTGTAGGCATTTGATATGATCATTACCTACTGCCGGCGTATTGACGAGTCTTAGAGTCCCACAATGAAGTTTCCTGGTTCAGGCGAAAAGATATGGTTTGCATATGAGATATGCGCGGGGACCCGATTAAATACGGATATGTGATACCGTATATTAATCGGGCATTTTCTATTGGTCGGATCGTATGTGATATGACCGGTTTGCAAAATCAAGTGTTGATTTAACAAATGACTTTTAGATTAATTCTTTAATCAAACTCTTTTTCTATTTTTATGCATGCATGTATGCACATGATGATGTGCATGGATACATACATACATACATAGTATCATGGTTGTTGATACATGTTTAGTGGCAATGCAAGACTTACATTGTAGAATTATCTATTTATTTATCATTAACAAAAAGAGAAAGGATAATTCACACAAGATTTATACTTATCATCTTTGACCATGCTTCAACCACCATTTAACCTTGAGTTAATTATCCTTTCATCTTTAATCCATTTGATAAAAATCTAGATGATTCTAATCATGGTTGAAGTGAGAAAGGATTAACATATATTATTCTTTTCTCATTTCAATTATATTCACTCTCATATCTTTTCTTTTGTGAGAAAGCTTAGCCACCATCTTCTTCTTCCTCTCTTGAGAATTTCTTTGAGTGAGGTTGAGAAAAAAAAAGAGTTTTGATTATAGAAAACAAACCACATCATCATACTACACACATCTAGCCCATTTGTGTAGGGTGTTTGCTCTACTTCATTCACATATCGAGTAAAGTAAGGAGGTTTGGGCAAAGGAGTTTCGGGTGGATCGTCGTGGACTTAGAAGACCTCAAGCGAACCTTTTTCCAACCCTCAAATAGCCAAGGAGTCTAGCGTAGGGAGCTACAAAAGTTGTACTCTCAAAACCCTAGCCTTTATTACTTGTGATGTTGTCTTTGTAATGAAACCCTAATTTTCTAGTGATGATTCTTTGTATGTTCACTTAGCACCTTAAAAAATTTGATTTTGAGACATGTGATGCTTCCAAACCCTTCATGAGGTGCTAGGTAAACCTAACAGTAGCTTGGTACAGAAGGATGCCAGTGTATACGAGAGGGGTCTCTATATGCTAGAGACCAGGGCAAACGGAATGTACAAGGAACCGTTAAGCCACGGGTATAGGTTAGGTGTCTTAATCTTATTGTCTCGTGCCACTTTTAACACCTTCCATACCAATCTACCCCTTAAACCCCGTAGTGTTTTGATTGTATTGTTGTATTGTATTGTATAGATTGTATAGTTGAATGACTGACCAAAACTATGATATCAGTAAACGGATGTAACAGTTTATTCATGAAAATGGAATAACTGTAGAATCATGTAAATGGATGTATATCCATGGTTCGGTTCGGTCAAGTTTATAGATTGAATATATGGAATAATGGATTTATGGATTCATGTTGAATTGTAATATTATAAATTGTAGATTATAGATTGTAGATTGTACTTGAATCATATTCAAGTCTGATTATAATGAGACTCAATTTGATTCAGACAATTAGAGAAGTAAATTGAAGTCCTGATTGTTTTGATTTTATCGGTAACCGCTGCACATGGGCGGCAGGATTTGTGCCTTTTACAAAGACGATTACCGTATTGATAACACTATTGTTAAGTTGTTTACCTTAGATAGGCAAGCACCCAATTCTCCGGCTCCCTGAGGCTCAAGAGATTGGTACCGCTTAAACCTATATTTACTAGGATCCTTAGGGTAAATTATAGAACTTGAGGGAGTTTTATGTAAAAATACTCTTGTATAGTTTTCAAAATACACCCCAAATATTTATTAATCATCTTTAGAGTTGTAATAAATGTAGATTTTATATTGTGATATTTCTAGTGAAAATATCCTATTTTCATAATAATTGGTATTTATTTGTAATATTGGTTTTGTATGAAATTCATGGTATTTTAAGGTAATTTGATTCTTGTGATTTTTAGAAAAAGGTGGAATATTTATATCATAACAAAATAGGTATTTTAATGATAAATATACATATATTTATACAAAAATAATTTTAATATATATTTTATATTCTAAAAATCTCATTTTCTTAAGATGTCGTATTTTAAATCTTTCGAGACCGAATGCTCCTTACGGAGGTCTAAATCTCGCACTACTAAGCTTGAAGATGTGTGATAATCCGCACCATCCCGAATGGGTTCCCCAAAATGGGTTGTAGCAGCGCTTTGCAAAGATTTGTACAAATACTAAATCGTTTAGAAAATGGTTTTATTAAGTAAATGGTATTTATTTGCAATGATGTCGTTTTCCCGTATTCTATATTCCCAAGAGTATTGTGCTATGTTGCATATGAGTGTATGAGGAGGTAGGTCATTACCTCGTGATCTACTTAAAGGTATAGCAAGTTTTGTGATGTTAAATGTAGAATTGAAATTATACAACAACAACAACAACAACTGAGCCTTTTATCCCAAGCATATGGGGTAGGCTATATGAACCAACATGAGAATCACGCTGGTCCAGCACATGAATCCTCTGTCTCCACTCACTTCTATCGAACAATATACTTTCATTGAGTCCTTTGGCAACCATATCGTTTCGTATCACCTCCATCCATGTTTTCTTCGGTCTCCCTTTTGCCCTTTTGCCATTGCCCATATCGAGAGTATCTATTCGTCGAACCGGTGCTTCCATAGGTCTGCGTCGCACATGAGAAACCATTTTAGCCGGTTTTCCCGCATCTTCTCCTCCACAGGTGCTACACCAACTTTTGCACGAATATCCTCATTTCGCACCTTATCTTTTCTAGTGTTACCGCACATCCAACGAAGCATGCGCATCTCCGCTACGTGCATCTTCTGTGTATGATGCTTCTTAGGAGCCCAGCATTCTGTACCATATAATAAGGCAGGCCGAATAGCGCTCCGATAAAACTTCCCTTTCAATTTTAACGAAAAGTTACGATCACACAAAATCGCTGTTGCACTCCTCCATTTCAACCAACCAGCTTGGATCCTTTGATTAACATCACTATTCGATCTCTCCATTCTTTTGGATGATGGAACCTAGATATCTAAACTGGTCGCTCGGTGATATCTCTTGCCCTCCCAATGTTATACCAATATGGTTTTGACTTCTCTGGCTACTAAATTTGCAGTGCATTTATGCTGTCTTGGACCTGCTCAATCTGAATCCCCGAGATTCCAATGTTTGCCTCCATAATTCCAATTTGGCATTAACCCCTGCTTTCGTCTCATTTACTAGAACAATATCATCAGCGAATAGCATATACCAAGGTACCTCATCTTGGATAGTTCTAGTATGCTCATCCATCACGATGGTAAACAGGAATGGACTTAATGCAGATCCTTGATGTAAACCAATAGTGATCGGAAAATCACTCGTTAAGCCGCCGCAAGTTCTGACATTTGCCACTACTCCATCGTACATATCCTTGATTATGTCAATATACTTGACGGGGACCCCCTTCTTTATCATTGTCCCCCATAATACCTCTCTAGGTACCTTGTCGTACGCTTTTTCTAAATCAATAAATATCATATGCAAATCTCTTCTCCTCTCTCGAAAACGCTCGACAAGTTGACGAAGCAATTGAATAGCCTCTGTCGTCGATCGTCCAGGCATGAACCCAAACTGGTTCTCTGTTATCTTAATATCCTTCCTTAGCCTGTGTTCAATCACTCTCTCCCAAAGTTTCATGGTGTGACACATCAGTTTTATTTCACGGTAGTTTGAGCAACTTTGAATGTCACCCTTGTTCTTGTAGATAGGTACAAGGATACTTTTCCTCATTCATTTGGCATCTTTTTTGTCTGCCAAATCTTATTAAACAGATCTGTCAGTCATTTAACGCCTATTTCTCCTAAGCATCTCCAAATCTCGATAGGAATCCCGTCAGGACCAACCGCTTTTCTTAAACTCATTCTGTTCAAAACTTCTTTAACCTCAGGAAGTCTTATTTGACGCATGAAATCACGATTTATATCTTGAGATTGAATGACAAGTCCATCCAAATTCTTAGTAAAGCTCTCATTGAACAATTTGTCAAAATAATCTCTCTATCTTTCCTTGATATCCTCGTCTCGAACTAAAACCTTCTGATTTTCATTTTTGACACATTTCACCGCACATAAGTCTCTAGTCTTCCTTTCCCGTATCCGAGCAATCCGGTATATATCATTTGCAGCCTCTTTAGTGTCTAATTTCTCGTACACCTCCTTGTAGACCTTAGATTTAGCTTCCCGAACAGCTTTCTTAACCTCCTTTTTAGCCATTTTGTACTTCTCAAATCTTTCCATATCTTTACTTTTCTTCAAATCTTTATAAGAATCTCTTTTAATTTTAATAGCAGCCTTTACATCTTCATTCCACCATGATATGTCCTTAGATGGTGGAGCACCACCTCTCGACTCACCAAGTAGGTCTCTAGCTACCTTCTTGATACAACTAGCCATTTTGTTCCATGTTTTGTCTGGATCATCTTCTGACTGCCAATCCGCTTCTTGTACTACACGATCTATAAAAGCCTTTTGGTTACCTTCTTTCAATCGCCACCATTTAATTTTAGGCTCTACCTTACGTCTAATCTTCCTAGGTTCTCTTCTAAATCGAAAATCAAGAACTAAAAGTCTATGTTGAGTAGTTACACTCTCACCTGGCACTACCTTACAGTCGATACAACAACCTCTATCTATTCTTCTCGTCAGAAAAAAGTCTATTTGACTAGCACTTGATCCGCTCCTAAAAGTGATAAGGTGGGACTCTCTTTTCCTAAACCAGGTGTTTGCTAAGATCAAGTCATAAGATAAAGCAAAATCTAGAATCGAGTCACCTGCTTCATTCCTTTGTCCGAAACCGAAACCTCCATGGATAGTATCAAACCCACTACGACTAGTACCTACATGTCCATTAATATCACCACCAATAAATAACTTCTCTCCACTAGGTATACTTTGCACCACCTCGTCTAAATCCTCCCAGAATAGACGCTTACTAGCGTCATCAAGACCTATTTGTGGTGCATAAGCACTAATAATATTAAGGATCTCTCCACCTAGAATAAGCTTAACCAGTAAAATTCTATCACCTTTTCTCCTAATCTCAACTACATCCTCAAGCAACCGTCTATCTATGATTATGCCTACCCCATTACGATTTTTATTTCTACCCGTATACCAAAGCTTATAACCCCAAGGCTCTATGACTCTATTCTTTTCACCTACCCACTTAGTTTCTTGCAAACACATAATACCGACTCTCCTCCTAATCATCACCTCCACTAATTCTATTAGTCTACCCGTAAGGGAACCTATATTCCAGGAAGCTAGACGGATCCTATGAAACCCTTGCTTATTTGTCACTACACCCGGGGTCCGATGTAGCGCGCCGTCTCTGGACGACGACCCTTGCTTATTTGTCACTATACCCGGGGTCCGATGTAGCGCGCCGCATCTGGACGACGACCTAGAAGCCCTTGCATACTTAACACTACACCCGGGATCCGATGTAGCGCGTCGCTGAGTAGGGGACGCCCCAACGATATTCTTATTATGGTTCATGTCATAGAATGTGACAAAGTTTTACGTTGGCTGTCACAAGCCTACCACAACCCTCACCCTTTCTCATCCGGACTTGGGACCGGCAACGGTGGGTTTGTAGAATTGAAATTATGTGGTATTTAAATGAAAAATACGGTAAAATGAAATAGCAATTATTTTTTATTTGAAACTTGGTCAATATGGTTGATTAGTGTTTAATAGTCAACATGAATTGGTTTAAGCATGATTGCATTAAAGAAAAGTGAGGTTTTATAAAGAAACCGAATCGGAAATCGGTTTTGTTCCGATTCCGTCGGGTTTTGTAATTCCGTATTTCTAGAAAAGAACAGAGAGATAGAATTTGGGGACTTACGGGTTTAGGACAACAAGGAGAGAGAGATGGATCGGGAGGAGTCGCCGGTGTGTCGTTTTGTCGCCGGGAGCTCCTAGGACGGTCGTCGGAAGTTCGCCGGAAAATTCGCCGTAGCTTCGCTTCTTGCTCGTTTTCAATGTACACAAGGTTTCTAATAATTTCTTGAGAGTTGGCTCTGAGTTTTGGGGTGAGGAGGTAGTGTGTACGGTTTGTATTTATAGGGTTAGGGTAGGGTTAGGGTAGATGAAGGGTTTTAATTTAAAAAATGTAAAAATATGTTAAAATGTATTAAAAATGGAGTAAAAGGGACTTTATGGCTTCTCTGGAACCAATCTAAATAAATGGAGTGTGCAGGGGGTAGGGGAGGCCAAGAGCCCCAACTTTTCAGTTGGGGACTCGGCCGTCCGGCCGAGTCCGGCCGGCGGCGCCGGCCCGAGTCGACCGGTCCGCCGGCCGACTCGGCCGAGTCGATGGGTCAGGAGGTGGGAAGTCTTCTGGTGTAGGCTCTGGAACATTTACTTTATTGGGTGTAGTGGGGTTTTTGGGAATCACGTGTTGACTGTTGGTATTCTAAAAATTTCAAAACAAAATAATATTAGAAATAATGTGGGGTATGGGATTTGAACTCTGGTAGCTTGGTTCAGCAATGCAAGATATTACCAATGAGCTACAAGCTCTTTTTTGTAATTATGGAGTTAATTAATTACTTAAAGTAATAACAGTAAATGTAAATACCCCAAGTATACATTAATTTTAAAGCAAATTTTTGTACACTAAAAATGGAGTTGTTACATTCTTTTAACTTGAAATTAAAAAGAAAAATAATTACTTATATCTTGTGCTCAGCCTAAAATACCCCTTTATGGATTTTTAAAAAATATTTGAAAAAAATTTGTATAGGAAAATTAGGGTTGTTACAAATAAAATTCTAATCTTACTAAACTAACGAAATATCTATATGATAGAATTAAATTCTATATTAATAAAATATATTTCTGATCTTGTTAAACTAAAAAGATATGATAGAATAAATTTTTAATCTTGTCAAAACTAACAAGATATTCATAATTTTGTTAAACAAACAAGAGATCTTCTCTGTTAAATAGAGCGCTTTTGGATTGAAAATCCAACGGTGAATAAAATTCACCGATTGATCTAAAAGATCATGAAATCAATCATGATCTCTCAATGAGGGATTTCCTTAACAAAATGATTCTTTTTCTTCTCATATAAATAGGAGCAAGGGGAGGAGACAAAAAAGGGAAGACAGAGAGAGAGGGGAAGAAAAATAGAGAGAGAATTTAATTCTCTAAAGAAGAGGAACCCCTTCCAAAAGCTCCCACAAAAAGAGAATTTAATTCTCAAACCAAGAGTTTAACCCTTCTCAAAGAAATTAGTTCTTCCTCTGGTTAAGATCTGTAGAAGCAGATCTCCCCACAAGTTGAGAATTTAATTCTCATCGTGGAGATTCTGTCATACAGATTCAAAACCTAGGGGGAAAGAACTGAATCCAAAAGAGTTTAACTCTTACAAAACATATGGAAATTTAATTCCTCTGAAACTAGGGTTTAACCCTTTAAAAAAGAATTTAATCCTTTTAAAGAATAAAAGGAGAACTTGATTCCCCAGAACCATAGAAGAACTGCCTGGTGATTCATTAGCGTTCAACGCTACACAATAAAAGCTCACGTGTTCCCATGTGAGCATCTTTGAGGAAAGAAAAAGGAAAGAATGAGATCTAGTCACGTGACCCCTGAGAAGTGCTCGGCACTTATAAAAGAGAAAAGGGAATAAACCCTATTTTTGGGGCGCTTCACGTGATCCCACGTGACCCCTGAGAAGTGCTTAGCACTTATAAAAGAGAAAAGGGAATAAACTCTATTTTTGGGGTGCCTCACGTGATCCCACGTGAGCCCTAAGAAGTGCTCAGCACTTATAATAGAGAAAAGGGAATAAACCCTATTTTTGGGGCGCCTCACGTGATCCCACGTGACCCCTGAGAAGTGCTTAGCACTTATAAAAAAGAAAAGGGAATAAACCCTATTTTTGGGGCGCCTCACGTGATCTCACTCGATCTGGAATTTGGTTTAAGGGTACATCTCTTCACACCTCTGATACATGTCGTTGTAATTCTTCAACGTCTTCAGGGAGGTAACAGGTCCCGACAACCAACAACTCTTTGGTGCATTTCCAAACCCATGAATACGCCCTAATGGACCGCAATGTCCCTAGAACAATCGAGCCCAAATGCTCTTTTGTTGGATCTAAATGATCCTGTTGAGTAGATCTTAGTCTAAAATTAGACTAACGCATCCTTAACAAAAGTTTAAGTTGATTTTAATCTTAAATGAGATTAACGATCCTTAAACCAACCCAAACTCAAATCTAAGAAAATACGGATTTGGACTAATCCTCGCCCTACGGACGACAACATAAATTAGTCTCCGTATACAATCCACGGGCAACCAAAAAATAAAACAAACATACACGACGCGAAGTGAACATCTGGAGAAGGAGAAAGCGGTTACCGCGATGCGGTAGCGTAATTAACTGCAGGGGCTTGTGCCTGGAGGGAAGAGCGTCCCCATAATCAAAAACCCCTCATAATGAGGGGGAATCTGACGAAGTCTGCTACATCGGCCGCATTCGTCTAAACCTCCTATACATAGTGCCATAAATCAACTCGGCATCTTCGGAGAGGTGGACGGATAAAACCCAAATAGCATCTGCCCCCCAAAATTCAGGCCGGACGTCCCAACATCCCGGTCGCGTCTTTCGGCGGAGAACACCCCCCGCTGATATGGCCATGATTTGGCCGATTGTCAATTCGCCGGGAGGGGGACGTTGCTCTTGCTCACGGTCGGCTTGCCGCTTGTCTTGCAAGTACGTTGCCAGGTGACCCGAGCAGATTAGCTCCTCGATTTAGTGTTGGAGCTGCTTGCAGTTCTCAGTGGAGTGTCCCTACGACCTATGGAAACCGCAGTAGGGGCCCTAGGTGCGCTTTACCGCCCTGTTCGAGACTGGGGGGTTTGAAGAACCTCTCGCCCTTAGCCTCCTCCAGCAGTACCGTCTGGGAGACGTTGAGCGGGATGTACTCCTGAAACTTCGGGAAGTAGGGATTTGGCCGCTCAATCTTCTTTTTCTCCTCCCGGGCCCTTTTCTTTTGATCAGCTTATTCTGTCCGGGGCAGGTTGGCGTTCGCCTCGGACTCAAGCTGGATCTCACGTTCGGTCCAGACCTTTACCTCGGCCATGGTCTTAGGTTGCGCTAATGCAAAGGAGCGTAGCCACTCCTTGTGCCTACGACCCGACCTAAGTGCAGTAATGACCGTTTCGTCCTGGTGTTCTGGGACCTCGAGGAGGGCGTTGTAGAAGCGGGTGACGTATCCTTTGAAGGATTCTTTGTCCCCTCTCTTTATGGTGAAGAGATGGTCGACGGTCCGCTTCTGCCGTCTGTTCCCGACAAAGTCGCCGAGGAATTGGGTGGCCAGTTCATCGAAGGTGGAGATTGAGCGTGGCGGGAGTCCTTAGAACCAGTTTCGTCTAGAGCGGATGAGAGTGGCGGGGAAAGCACAACATCGAGCGACGTCGGAACAGTCCTGGAAACTCATCCCGGCTGTGAACGCGTCCAAATGGTCCTTCGGGTCGGACTTCCCGTCGAAGAGTGAGACCTTCGGGGGCTTGTTCCGGGAGGAGACGTGGACGACGAGTAGATCTTTGGTGAAGGGCTTCGTGAGTGAGTCGGCGGCACATTTAGCCCCGTCACTTGAATGACGACTTTCCCGATGCATGCCTTCGATCTTCTTTTCGAGGGCGTCGAGTCAGCTGTGGTATCCCGATGATTCGACACATTCTGATTTTTGGCCTCTACTGCCGGAGACCTCTGCCTGGCCATGGCCCCAGTTCCGTTCGATGAGGTTCCTCAGGTCCCCTGGCGAGGTCGTCTTCAAGCTGCCGTGACGAGTCCCGTGCGCGCGACCCCATCGAAGGAAGGGGTGCCGGTCATGCCTGGGCACAAGCGAGCTGACCGATACCTCCTCGGGAGGGACAGGGGCGCGATGGGGCTCGAGGTGAGGCGCTCTGGCGAAAGACCTCGGTGTTGAGCCGTGCGACGCCCACCAGGTCATTGAATACGTCAGCCCGGGGGATCTGCGACCGCCGGAGACAGCGAGACGGTGTTCGGTCGTGCCAACGTAGGCAGAGTCTTCTCTCCCTCTGTAGGGGTCCCGGTCCCGAGGTAGGGGAGCGGCGACCTGGGGAGCTTGCCCGGCCGTTTGGACACGAACAAGTGCATCCATGACGGACACGGGTCGATCTATCCGAGCGGATAGAGCGTGAATGGCGTTCGGGGGAGGAGGGGATTCTCCCTCGTCTCCACTGCGGGGAGGCTGACGGCTGGTGCTTGGATCGTCGCGGTGACCGCTCGCCATGAAGTCAAGATCTGAAGATGAACTTTCATTGAGTGGAACTAGCGGTTCCTACAGACGGCGCCAACTGATGGATCTCTGGATCTCCTTCAGATGTTATCTTCCGTTGATCTGCAACGAGCGCTGATGGATGGCTGAGATTGAGTTGGAGGGTTGACTCCTGGAGCGTGTGGATCTCAATGGGTTTTATGCGGTTGAGGCCGAGCTACCTGCAAAGAAACCCGGGATGGTTGTGCCACCCAGGACCCTCCGACGATCAAGTTAGATGGGGTATTTTGGCAGAGTAACGGCCTATTGGGGTAAAATTGGCTTACCTGAGTCGTCTGAGAGAGGAGTTTATATAGTGACAGCTATGGGCAGGCGGCGCGAGATTCACGCCGGCCGTGACTCCCTTGGCGTCACGCCCGCATGATAGGCGGGATTCCCCATTAATGACGAGATATGCTCGTTAATGGGGGATCGTAATGGCGTGGAACGCGGGATCATGGGCGGCGGATATCTCGCGTCTGGCGAGATTCGCGGAGCCGTAAAGGAGGCGCCTGTGATCGGTGCTGTGGGTCGATCGGTGAGACCGAGGAAGCGCAGCTCGGCGGGAGGCTCAGGAACGAGCGGGAGGCCGAGACAACTTGGTTTTGTGATAGCTCGGAGGCGAGCTGGGGGTGGTCTAGAAGGCCACTGAAGGTCGCGAACATTCTCGGGCCGGAGGCCCGGGTGTGATTCCAACGTAACGTTCTTGATCCTTTCTTGTAAGCTCTGGGACACGTCATCTGCCACGTGTCATTATTTGGGGAGTCACCGATACTGGGCATCATTAATAGGCTATTATTCATTTCCATAAAATGGTAAAAAGTTGAATCATATAAGAAGATTTACTAAAAGTTTATTATATGAATATTTATCCCCAAATATTTTTAATAGTTTTAGTCTAAATCATATAAAATTATTTATAATGTATAGTATAAATTATAAAGAATATAATTATTCATTTTTTAATTACGATTCAATAATATTTTTTCCCATAAAAAAATAATACACTTATAATTCATACAAAGCTAAATATAAATGCTGTGTTTATGAAGAAATATTACAATCCATAAAAACTTTAATTCATGAATATTATTTTAAGCTAGAAGAAACTGGATACATACATTTTTTATCCTATATCGCTTACATGTTAAGTTGTAACGACTATATGTAATGTACAGATTCAGCTATAAACATTTTAGATCATCTTTGGTATCACGTGTTACTCGTGTGGATTAAAGTCTAGTTACTCTACTACAAAATTTGATTGGTCAAGAAATTTTAAATCGCTAATTTTGGTCTTTTCTTTTTTGCCCTTCTCCTTATCTATATTTATTTCCATATCTTTTTCCATTATTCATTTTCAAAAGTCTCATTAATATGAGACCCAAGAACAAAGAAAAATTTATTTGTGGGCTATTTTTTTTTTAATAATTTGGTTTTTATTTTATTTTAATTCATTTGGCTAAAATGCTATTTCTTAAGAATTTCTCATAACTAGAAATAATCAAGTAATTTTTTCCTTTTTAATTTTAATTTTTGAAAAATGTTCATGATTGAATTTTTTGGCAAAGATTTATCCTTGGGACATCATGTATTGAGTTTTTTTGCATTGAAAAATATTCATGATTTCCTTAAAAAAAAAAACTTCATGGTTGAGTTATTTCTCAAAGATTTTAATATTTGTATCTGAATAACAAAAAATAACTAACATCATTTATCGTTTTTCAAATATAATGAAAACATATGTATAAAAAATAATACTTATATATATATTTTAAATATAGCAAAAAATAATATTTATCTATAAATATATTTGATAGCTTTTTATCCCACGTTTTAGGTAGTGGGAGTCGAAAATCTAGTCATCTCATAAATCCATGCTGGGCTCTTCAACATGCAAAGGACCAAAAAAGAAAGAGAGTCACTACCAATTTAGCCCCAAATTAAGATGGCCATTCAGCACATATTACTAGATTGCATGTTTTGTCTCGAGGGTTTTGTAAGACTATATAGAAAGTCTACAAGATTTGATATAGGGTTATTTATTGTTTATATAAAACACACACACACACCAAAAAAACCAATTTATTGCTATTTACTCCATACCACCACCCTCTCTCCCAAATTTATGATATTCCATACACTCCACCACAACGCTTTTTTCAAGTGTTACTGCCCCCCAAATTGGAATTTTCTTCAACTCCGATAATGAGTTAACAAAGCCCATCGGTGAGGGTTTTAAAAAAAAATCTCCAAACACCCCCAAATCTTCACATCGATCCCAATCAAAAAATTAGGGTTTGCTATGGAGCTCCAAAAATCGAAGATTGGCCATGGAATCAGGTTCTTCTTGTAAGTAGATGCTTGTGTTCGTGTCGCTAACTAGCGATCAAGGCGGAATACAAAATTAAAATTTCTACAACGAGAGCAAGAACTTCTACGACCTAGAGTCGAATCCAAACACTAAACTAGTTATTAGATAGAGTTTAATTACTAAGGTAGATGATAGATATGTTTGTAGTCGTGTCCTTCGTCTTCTTTCCACCTTTTTGGCTCCTAGGTCCACCGGGAATGAGCTTGGGGTCGGTCTTCTTTGTAGAAGATGATCCACCCGAGAAAACCCTAACTTAGGCTCCACGTTCACACTAAAACAATAAGCGAAGCAACTGGTGATCAAGACTTGCTAAGAATTAGTCGCTAAAGATGTAGCAGAATTAATCTCTATATTTTTCTTTCTTTATCTTTTCTTTTCTCAGCTAATGAAAATTCAAGAAGAGATGAAGAAGAGATAATGATGATGGTGATCAAAATATCAAGCATGGCTCAAAAAGATAGTTCTCACTTTTTTCTTTTTCCTTTCCTCTTTTAATATGAGAGTGAGTGGACTTGTGACTCATCATGGTGAGTCACAAGCCCACTCTTCTCACATAAACAAGAAGAGATGAGAAGAGAAGAGGAAGAGCCACCTCATGTGTACACATATACATATGTATATGTATATATATAAAGAGAATAATGGAGGAAAGAGGCCATAGAAGGGAATTCCCTCCTATGGCGTCGAAAAAATACCCCCTCCTTATTTTTTTCCGACGATCGGCACCCATCATCTTTATCGTCATCATCTAAGATGTGGGTACACCAAATTGCATGTGATTCTACAACTTTTTCACCGTTGATTTAGTAATTCCAAAATTAACGGTTTACCGACAATAGAACTTTTTACATTGCTAAATCAACGGTGAAAATGTTGTAGAATCACATGAAATTTGGTGTACCCACATCTTAGATGATGATGATGAAGATGGTGGGTGCCGATCGTCGGAAAAAACTAAAGAGAGAGTATTTTTTCGACGCCATAGGAGGGAATTCCCTCCTATGCCTCTTTCCTCCATTATTCTCATATATAAATATATATAAATACACTAATACAAGTATATGCTATAAATACATATATCCGTATTCGTATCAAAATACGAATACCGTATTCGTATAAAATACGAATATCCATATTTGTATTAAGATACAGATACTCGTATTTATATTAAGACACAAATACACGTATTTATACAAATACCTGTATTCATATAAATACCGTATTCTGTCAAAATACAAATACGGAAGAGAGAAATACCAAAAAGAGATATATAATACTAGCTCACATTTTATCCAAATATGATAATTTAGCGATCTTTCAAGCCGGATAGTATTAACAAAATGTCCGATAAAAAATATGTGTACAAAAACACGTATTTAATCGAACCTAAGTACGTATCAAAATATATACACCATATTGTTTCGTCTAAGTTAAGAAACCCTCTGTGTGAGACTCTAAAAACCCGACAATACGCTGGCAGTGGGTTTAACCACAAGCACGTCAGCGGCATTAGCTGTACGTTTGTAACACCTTAAAAATGCGATTAGAGTTAATCAAACGATATAATATGGGTTTTTGATAAACTTAACTAATATTTATTTTTCACATATTTTATTTAATTAATTAATATTTTATTTAATTATTTATGTACTTGTGGTATTTATGCACACACATGTGCATGCTAATCTAGCATTAAGAATATGCTAAACATGTTTTGTTAGCCATTATTATGTTGTATATATATTGTCAGTAAGTAAAATAAAAAGGTTTTATTTTTTAATAGAAAAAGAAAAGATAAAGAATGAAGGCATGGGGGAGACAAGAGGGTAAGGGGGCAATTAATGAAGAGAGAGAGAGCATGGCTCTCAAGAGCCATCCCTCTCCCCTCATCTCTCACTCTCATTCCCTCTTCCTCTCAATCTTCTCTTCCTTTTCTTCCTCTTCTTTCAAATTCTTCTCTTGCAAAATTCTCCACCTCAACCTTGAACCTGGATCACCACATAACCCTTAATTAAGCATGTTTAGCCTTTCTTGAGAATTTTGGAGCTTGCATGGCTAGGGTTTCTTTTAAGTTTTGGTGAGGTAATGATCTAAAACTCTTAATTAGGCTCTAAGGAAAGTCTTTATATTAACTAGTTTCACTAAACTACCTTAATGTTTTTGATTTAATGTTAAATACCATATTTAGTTAAGTCTAGGTTTCTGTTTGAATTTGCTATCGATCCAGATATCTTTTTGAGAAGTTGCCATCATTGAGAGCTAATCTAGAGGCCACAAACATAACCCCAAAACCTGAGCCCTCTCCTCCTCTTCTCGGCCGCAAATTTAAAAGATCTGGCCGTAAATTGAGGCCAGTATGGGCACGTTGGGTGCGAGTCTTGGTTGTGGGTTCTCTGGAACTACATGTAGGCTTATGGCATGTGCAACTTTCCCTAATTGCTTGTATAGGAAAATATGGGACTATTTTATTATATTTCAAGTGTTTCGTTAACGCGTGATACGGATTTATCCGACTCTCATTTAGGTGTCTTGTGTGGTTAGCAGCCTTAAGGGTAGTCTTGGATATTGCTGCACACGTTTAGCACGCTAAACTCACACATGGTATCTTGTAGGAGTTGGTTCGTTCGTTTTGTGTATGTGTCCGTGTTTTTATCGAAGATTTTATTAGCCTCACATGTTATGGTTTTGTACGATGCTAAGATCATTTGCGGGGACTTCGGACGCAGCTAGGAAGGGAAAGGAGGTGATCGGATTCCTATAGCTTGAGACTGTATCGGTGAGTAGATTTAATATCTACGGGGGAATTGCTTGTATGGCGTTAAGCGCCGATGGCGAGATTCTAGTTATAAATTTTATACTGCATACTTATACATTTATGATTGTGCATGAGTATCATAGTGTGCACCTCATTACCTGTTATGCATTGACATATCCTCAGTAGGACACTGCATCATTACTAACGGTCCATGTCGCACAAGCACCGATTCATATGTCCACACACACCGTTGGTAATTACCATCATACACACACTATAGAAATTTCTATGAATAACTATATTGTATTACATTCTTAATTGGTAGTTATACTCTCGTTATTGTACTAGTACACATCATGTCAGCATCATACATATATTGTTATTAGTACCATATTCTCATATGATGTTTCATAAGATTTGCGATTTCCTTGATATGATATTTGAAGTCCACCATGGGTGTTCTCGGTTCTGAGTGATGAGTATACCCAATTCGAGGAGTGAGGAGGAACTGTTTTCGGATACATGGTGGGCCCGGTAAAGTATCCGGGGCAAGAAGATCGTATAGAAAGACGATGAGCCCGGCATGGGAGCACTACCTACCGGTGATTTTATGTAAACTCGGCGGATATCCGGAAGATACCGATCGGAGTTATATGATGAGATGGATATGAGGGCCGATCAGAGTGACGGCGCCTGAGATATTGGGATTTGAGTGTCGTTGATAGACATCGGTTTTTATAATGATTTATCGATGGTATCGCTGTTTTATTTCACATTCAGGACTTATTATGACATGCTCTGTTCATATAGTTGTTGCATCCTGATGTTGTATCTTGCTTATGATTATGTTGCATTCACACTGTTATATATATGCCATCATAACCCCATATTAGGAATTATCGCCTTTTCGTGCATGCTTGCGATTACACGTATGATGTTATTTAATACTCACGAGCTGGAAACTCACATCTGTTGTGCCACAGTGTCTTGCAGGACCGATCCTCAGTATAGTCGTGGCGGGGCACTCTATTTCTTCTATTTCTGCAGATACCGCTACTTTTGGACTTGACATATTTTGTAAATGGGTGGCGAGTATTCATGTGCTTTCGATCTGTACTCTTATCCTTGTATCTAGTATACTCCATCTACCATATGTATATATTGACTTAGAGACGAGACTGAGAGACTTGATATCTGTATTATATGTGACTTTGGGTGCCGTGCTCGTGTGAGCCGACTTTTGTTCTATGTTGCGATGTTACATTTCTTATTCATTTATTTCTTCGTCTTTGGCGTCGTATATCTGTTGTGGTTGTGTTCTGCCTTTAGGCGTGAGACTTGCTTCCAAGTGGGGATGCTGTTTTTATATATCTTGTTTTGTATCCGTTTTCGGATCAGTTTTTACAAAGAAAATACTGCCGAAATTTTTAATAACAACTTGAGATTTTAAAATGGTTGATATTTTGAAACAAATGTTTTACCACTCTACTTCATTTCACGGTTTAGATTTCTGAATTTCGTCTTATGTGAATTACGTTACGCCTTTAGATGTTGCATGATTTAAGTGCCGGTTGCGTTCCTAATTTGGGTCGTGACAACGTAACGGCTGGCCAGGTATTGATCGAAAGGAAGGTCGACAAGCAAACTTGTCTGTATCCCTACTGAGCCTGAAAGTGACAATCTTTGTATAGTCCGGTCACTTCATCTGAGAGTATCGCATACTGGGTCTAGGGGTGGAAAACGCCCAATAAGTCGTGTCGATGTGGCCTAAAACCATCCCGAGAAATTACTGATCTCACAATCAGTAAATCTCAACTGCCTTGGCCAAGGTCTTATGGAGATGACCAATCGAACACTACACGACATCGACTCTCAGTACCGGGAGAGACGAATCCCTTCAATCGCTCACTGCCCTCAAGTGTTTCGGGACTGTACCAAATTAAAACCTGTTTGCATGACTCTTTAAAGTCGTGGTAGGGTAGTAATCTAAGTACAGTGGGAACACACTCGAGACGAATGACGATGTCAGGTCTAAAGACTAACATGTGCCTATTTCACTAGAAGACTTCTATCTGACGATAGGTACATTACCATCTAAAAGTTCTCGGGGAGTCCGTCCAGTGTAACTCATAACATAATAAGCACATGTATACTATCTTTGGTGCCGTACACCAATGGCTGTGGGACATGCCACCTTCCCTCACGGGAATAAGAAACATATACACCAGTCTACTCCCGATTATTGATACCCTGTCTCGAAACTCCAACGATTATGGACAATTTAAGGATCTGTTTATAGACTACCTAGATCCTACGAGTATAATCGCCATCATAACTTTAGTAGTCAAGCAAAGATCTTACGGGCTTTACCAACATGTAATCGAAATACGTAATATAAAATAGAACATATACACATGTTGTGGTAAAGACGACCCAGATAACATACTATCATATCGAGCAAAATTGTCCTATACATATATATCTCAAGCATCCATATGTAATATACAATCATGAACTATACAATAATGGCCTCCTGGTCATATACATCCAACAATTTCCCACTTGCACTAAGGCCATGTATTGGCGTACCGAAGACCAATCATCTCCAATAGCCGCTCGAGCTGAGTCTGAAAAAGTGCCTTTTTGAGTGGGTCCGCCGTATTGTTCTTTGTGTCTACTCTCTCGACCTCGATCTCCCGGCGATCAATGATCTCTCTGCTCAGGTGATACCTCCTTAAGATGTGTCTGGATTTCTGATGTGACCGTGATTCCTTCGCTAACGCTATAGCCCCATTGTTGTCAAAATACAAAGGTATTGGATCAACAATAGACGGAACCACCTCAAGTTCATGAATGAACATTCTTATCCAGATAGTCTCTTTTGCGGTATTGCTGGCAGCAATGTATTCAGCCTCCATCGTCGAGTTTATTACGGTGTCTTGTTTGAAACTCTTCCAACAGACCGTCCTTCTATTGAGGGTAAACACATAACCCGAGAAAAACTTGTTATCATTCTTATCGCTTTGGAAGCTTGAATCGGTAAAGGTCTCCATTACCGTACATCAAGAATATATGCTTAGTCCTTCTTAGGTATTTCAGAATGTTCTTCACAGCTTTCCAATACTTCTTCCCTGGGTTTGACTGATACCGGCTTATTACGCTAAGTGTATAGGCTATATCTGGTCTGGTACATAATATCACATATATTATAGATCTTACTGCCGAAGCGTAGGGTATAATACTCATACGAGCCCTCTTCTCATCAGTCTTGGGAGACATATTTTTGGAGAGGGTGATTCCGTGACAGGCGGGTTAATTACCGCGCTTGGAATCTTCTATATTATATCTCTTTAGTATAGTGTCAATATACCTGGACTGTGAAAATCCCAACATCCTCTTGAATCTATCACGATAGATCTTGATCCTCAGAATGTAGGAGACATCACCCAGGTCTTTCATGGAGAACTTTTGAGATAAGAACAACTTGACCGATCGCAACATACGAATGTCATTTCCTATCTCGAGAATGTTATCGACATACAAAACGAGGAACAGGACCGTTTTCCCTACAATCTTCTTATATATATAAGGCTTATCTATGTTTTTTATGAAGTCAAATTCCTTGATTTTTTCATCAAAACAGATGTTCCAACCCTGCGATATCTGCTTTAATCCATAGATGGATTTAAGTAACTTGCACACTTTCTCGCTGCTCCCACTGTCTATGAAACCCTCTGGCTGATCCATATAGACACACTATTCTAAAGCGCCGTTTAGAAAAACGGTCTTTACGTCCATCTGCCAGATCTCATAGTCATGGAAGACAGTAATGGCACCTAGAAATCTGGAATACAAGAAATCTGCATTGCACTAAAAATCCTAGCAAAACCTGATGTAGAAATATATACCTGGAATACAAGAAATATGAACCTGGAATCGAAACAAAAAACTTATTTACAGAACCGGGAAAAGGATAGCATACAAGAATAGCATAAATATTTACAAAACCTGAAATATACCAAGAATTGAAACACATTGAAAAACCTGAAATATTACAAGAACTGCTCTGCACACAAAACTAAACTACACACATTTACAAAGCCTGGAATATTTACAAGAGAATAATGGAGAAAAGATGCCATAGGAGGAAATTTCCTTCCATGGCGTCGAAAAAATACGCACTCCGTCGTATTTTCCGACGATCAGAATCCATCATGTTCATCATTATCATCTAAGATGTGGGTACACCAAATTTCATGTGGTTCTACAATTTTTTCACCGTTGAATTAGTGGGTTTAAAGTTAACGGTTTACCGACAATAGAACTTTTTACATTACTAAATTAACGGTGAAAAGATTGTCGAATCACATGATATTTGGCATACTCACATCTTAGATGATAACGATAAAGATGATGGATTCCGATCGTCGGAAAAGATGATAGGGGAAGTATTTTTTCGACGCCATAGGGGAAATTCCCTCCCATGATCTCTTTCCTCCATTATTCTCTATTTACAGAACCTGTAAGTATTGCAATACTAGCAAGAACTGAAAGTGCAAACTTAAAACAAGAAAAAACCTGAAATAATAGTATTAAAAAACCTAAAATACAAAACCTGAAAACCTGGAATATTTATACACCAACTAAACTACAAAACTGCACACATTAACAATATTAATATACATCAAACCTGAAATACAAATCTGTAGCCCACACGAACTAAAACTAAACTTGAAATACTAATCTGAAAAACTAGTATACGCTAACAAAACCAAATTTGCACAAAATCTCAGCAGCACACATCAAATAAACTGCATTCAATTTTGAGCTTCATATTTTTTCCAAATTCTGCAGCGCAACTTAATAGCTTAAAGGTCACAAAATCTGCAGCACACACCAAAATATGCAGTACATACCAAAATATGTAGCATAACCATATCTTACATAACCCCATATATAATAGTAGGTGATCAGTCGAAAATATTGCATTTTTAACACGTCAATTTCCCTACCATTTGCACTCATCTAGAGGTGTTCGGTATTAATATAGCACATATTAGCAAAACAGCCGTAAAATACCAAATTACTAGTGTTATACTTTAAAACCGACATTTTGAGGGAAATTGAGTGTTTATCATGGCATCGCATCATCTTTGTATAGCGCAACACTTGTTTCGAGATCCTGTGCAGGAAATTCCAGGAAAGAAGCAAAAACAGTTAAAAGTGCTGAGAAAAATACGCCAAGTCCAATACTTGTAATCTGGCAGTGATCAAAGAATATATAAAAGATTCCACATATCAGGAAACATCACTGAAGCCAACACAAAGTAAATGAGGAATTTTGAAGCACAGATGACCTCAAAAGGCCGTGGATCCGCGGCCCAATACCTACTCCCGCCGCGGATCCGCGGTTGGCCTGCCACGTCATCAGCGTCGCTTCACTTCACGCTGCTCTTCTCAGCTTCAGAACCCCTTTAAGCTACTGCAAATTCCAAAGAACTCTAAAGTTTCTGCCAGAACAGAAAAGCACCTTGTTCAAGCTAAACATCCTCAAGCTTCCAAAGCAAGCTACTTAACAACCTAATCCTAGAAACTTCTCCCTAACCTCCAAGTTTATGAAGGAAGCTAACCCTAACTAACTACCTCTAGAAGCTTCTACCTAACTACCAAGCATACAAGGGAAGCTAAACTAAACCTAGCTTCTAAACGAAACTAATCCTAATCAAGACTATAAAAAAGACCTTAAAGCTTTTTCTCAAAGGTTGTTGAATGTTGTTCTTCAATTTCCCAACACAAGTTGAGTGACACAACTTGTAAACCCTAATCCCTAATTCAAAATCCAAAGCCAAAAATCAAGAATACCGAGTACAAATCAGGCGAGAATTCAACCATCCTTTTGGAGCGAAACCGATCTTCAACCGAGCAAGTGATCCAAGACGATCCACGACTCACGAAGACTATGCGACTCTAAATTCGACGATCTCGTTCTCTCCTCAATTTCTTGTAGTCTTTGAGCGAAGTGTGACAAATTGTTGAATAATAAAGGTGAAAATTCTTTCATCTTGCTTTCTTTATATTCTTGCATCATGATTCGATCTCAATTCTTGATTGTGTATTTTGTTATGATGTTCGAGTAAAACTCCGCTCGTGAAGGAGTCGAGAGAATCAATAGATGATGATGTTACAAATCTTGAAACGATTCTTAAGTCCTATGAGTTTTGTAAACCCTATCAAATTGAAGAATCGACGACATAGTTTCGATCGATACTTTCTTGATTGTGTTCGCTCTTAATTAGGGATCCATGATCGATTCTTGAATTGACTAGAGGCTAGAATGTAGATGAAATCAACGAAAGGACAAGGGATATATGATGAAACCCTAGTTTCTGCAAGAAATCCCTAATTCTCGTTGATCATCATCGATCTAGTATCAAATCATCGCTGGATAAGAATACGTAATCAATAGATTCCATCACGTCTATAGATTAGATCGATTCCTACGAGTCTCACTTCGATTCTTGATTATTGGATTGGAAATCATCAATTCTTCATTCTTGATTTTAAATGTTTTCTTGATTTTAGATTTAGATCTAGATAATTCTTGAACTTCAATTTTATAAATTTTGAATTGAATTGTCTTTTCTCTTTTCTTTAATTTTCAATTCATCTAATTCAAATACGAACGGATCTCACTTTCCCTGTGGACGATCCGTACTCGCTAACGCGCTACAATCGACACCGTTATTGATTGCGGTCAAAATATTCTTTGGTTATGATTTCTTACACTTTTCTTATATACACACCGGAAGAACGAATCCAATCAAATGGCGCCGTTGCCGGGGATCGTGTGTTAATTTGTTCGTTTTTGAAATTTGAGTTGAAAAATTTATTCCATTAGAATTTTTGGATCTAAACTCGCACAAACACTAAACGATTCGTTGTGATTTGTTGCAAGAAAATCTGAAGTCTTCTGTGCAATTGGAAAAATATTTGGAATATTCCAGAGGGCTCAGGAGTTGAACAGAGGCATTCTGAAAAAAATTTGTGCAGTGATCTTGTAGAACTGCGGCGTTTCCGCGGCATTAGGCGACCATTGTGGCGGTTCCGCGGCGGGTTGAGGGCATTACTGTACCATTTTTCTCAGGCGACTTCTTGACTTTCTTATCTTTTCCTCAATCTGCTCCAATAACAAATTTGCTGCAGGTTTCTTTGCAAATAATTCGCAGCGCCGCAAAAAGCAATAAAAATTATGCGTGTTTTGATTCTTGGTTGTTTGCATATTAATACGGAATTTAAGGGATACGGCCAAATTCAGATTAGGTGGGGAGTTCATTACCCTTCCTAAGCCCCGAAAATCATAAAATTGCATCCGCATTACCCTCATTAACTAAAAGAAATTTAGACATGACTCTAAGGACCGCCGCGCTCACTTAGGACAGAAGGAGGCCGTGGGTAATCTATTGCTTATCCGCGTTTCTTTTGTGGTGTCTAAGGCAAGTGTGTCTAAAGAAAGTGGTTACTTAATTAGGCTCACTACTTACGTAGTGGAGAACCTCCCACTTACCTGGCACTTACCTGGCCACAGGAGAGACAAAGAGGCAGTAGAGGATTGATCCTGCGACTTGTCTTTTGGCAGTTATGAGCGGTTAAAACCTTGACCTAGGTGACCACTAGACTTAGGGTTTTGTTTGTGCATTTGTTATGATTTGCATCATTTTTTTTCAAAAATCCGTATCTTTTTCAAAACAAACACCAATCACATCATTTTCTCTAATTATCTTAACGCTGCCACTTGTACTAAACCCTTTTAGTGCAAGAAAGGCTGGACACGGGATTCTAGTGCCCGTTTAGTCCGTGTTCCCCCGATCGACTCCGAAGTCGGTATTTCTACGTCTACTTCTTCTTTACCCACCACCATACCCGCTTCGATGGACGCTTCTCCATCGTACTTCTTTACTACTAATCTTCCGCCGTCCGTAGGTGCGCAGAATCTACCCCGCATCTCTCTCCAAGAGAGGTGCTATCCTATGTGAGGTCCTCTTTCGACCTGTCTATTCATTCCACCAGCCAACGGGGACAATTTTGAGATTAAACCCCAATACATCAACCTTCTATCCAAATATCACAGTCTCGAGTCTGAAGATGCATATGTGTTTATTAAAAAATTTGAAAATGTATACGCAATGATGGGTACCTTTCAACTTTCTGTGGATGCTATGCGTCTACGTCTTCTTCCATTTACCTTGTGCGATATAGCCGAAAAGCGGCTGTATAACATTACCGTACATTCCATTACGAATTGGGAAGAATTCGTTGCAGCATTCCTTAAGAAATTCTACCCTAATCACAAGACAACTCGAGTCCGTAGCGAAATAAATCAATTTACCCAGCTTCCAAATGAACCATTTTCAAAATGTCTTGACCGCTTTAAGGATCTGTTGGTTCAATGTCCACATCACGGAATCCCGAGATGGGATCTGTGCCGAATCATATATGAGGGCATTAACCCTACCACTAAACAGAGCCTTGAAGCCATGTGTCAAGGCAATTTTATGACCAAAGACGATGGGGAAGCTTGGAAATACTTAGAAGATTTCGCTGAAAAATCTTTACAGTGAGAGAGTCAATCGTCTAGGGGTGGCAATAACCAATCGGATGTTTCCATAGGAGTTAGAGCTGAAATTTCAGCTATACACAAGAAACTCGATACTATGGAAAACAAATTTTTAGCTGCCGCCCTAAATCAAATGTCATTCTCCAAAACTGTATGTGGATGCTGTTCTGATCCTTCTCATTTGACGGAAGAATGTCCATTAAATTCTCCGTTTCAAGGTCATGAGCATACCAATGCTGCTTTTCAAAGACCTAGAAACGATCCATTTTCTTCCACTTATAATCAAGGTTGGAGGAATCATCTAAATTTTGCTTGGAACCAATAACACAATCAAAACACGGTTCCAAACCAAAACAATTTCCAAAGGGCTCTTCCACCACAACAGCAACCATTTCACCTAACTCAGCACCCCTACCAATCACAAAACTTTCAAGATCCAGTCAACACACATGCACCATATAATCCCGCACAGTTGACTGGTACTGATCTCTCTGCTTCACTCGAACGGACTTTTGAAACGTACATGAAACGAATGTCGGCTGAATTTAGGTCTCCCCTCGATAAATTTGAGAAAAACTCTGACCTCCAAGCTGAGAGTTTAAAATCAATGGAAGCAGAAATTGGCCGACTCAAAGCCGAAATGAGTGCGAGAGAAAAAGGGAAACTTCCGTCTCAACTCCTACCGAATCCTGGGCATTACAATGTAAATGCCATCACAACGTTGAGATTAGGAAGAGTGTTGAATAATCATGTTGGGGAAGAGATTGATGATACTGAAAAATCTATCAATAACACCCCGGCTGAGACCTTTCCTCATACACACACTTCTACTTCTGATCCTTGTTCTTCTACCCCACCGCCTTCTCACGAGCCTATTCTCCGTTTCCCTCTAGGCTCGACACCTCAGCCCACCTCTTCTATTCCTCCACAGACGATCCCCACTCCTATTCCGGGATCACGTATACACACACCACCTTCTCCTATGATGGACCCAGCGCTTATTGCTAAAGCACCTTATCCTAATCGGTTAAGAGGTAACAAATCGAGTCTACATATGGAGAAAATTAAGGAAATGTTCAAACAGGTTAACATTAACATCTCTCTTCTAGATGCTATTCAGCAAGTCCCCGCTTATGCGAAAATTCTTAAAGACTTGTGCACTAGGAAGAGGAAGACTCAAGTGCCAAAGAAGGTCTTCATGACTAATAATGTTAGCACTGCTTTTACCCCATAGCTACCAAAGAAACGTAAGGGCCCAGGATGTCCTACGATATCTATTTCTATTGGGGGTAAAACCATCAACCGTGCTCTTCTAGACCTTGGCGTAAGTGTTAGCCTGCTTCCATACTCTGTTTACGAGCAGCTAGGGATTGGAGAGTTGAAACCAGCTCACTGCACTCTCCAAATGGCAGACCGTTCAATCACCAAATCTAGGGGTGAACTAGAGGATGTGTTGATAAAAGTCGGGAAATTTGTATTCCCTGTGGACTTCATTGTTCTCGATACACAACCTGTAGCAAACCCACGGAGTCAAATTTCGGTGATTTTGGGTCGACCATTTCTTGCCACTTCCAATGCTGTCATTAACTGTAGAAACGGTTCAATGAACCTATCATTTGGAAATATGAAAATTGAACCGAACATCTACAAAATTAGAAGTCAGCCATCTGAACCCTCTGCTCATATACTTGATGTGTGCTCTGTCCACGAGATTGCTCCTGAAAAGTTGCGGAGTTGATGAACTTTGCTTAGAAGATCTCGACGACACTATCATATCAATGTTTGATCTTGCACATCCTAGTGAGGACACATTTTCCACGCTTGAGTCCGACACTCCTGACTCATCACCATCCGAGTCTGTATCTTTCACAGGCTATGAGCTTCTTTGTGACTCCGAAAATCATTCGATGATCTCACCTTCTATTATTTCTCCGCCAGTATTAGATCTCAAACTTTTACCTTCTCATCTTAAATATGCATATTTAGATGAGAATGGGTCTTTACCGGTTATCATATTCTCTTCTCTAGCATCAGAGCAAGAGAATGCACTTTTGACGGTATTGAGATCTAATAGGCAGGCGTTTGGTTGGACCATGGCGGACATCAAAGAGATTAGTCCCTTGATTGTAGAACATCATATACACTTGATGGATGATGCCAAACCAATCCGAGAACCACAGAGACGGTTGAACCCCGTCATGAAGGATGCGGTGAAGAAAGAGATTGTCAAATGCCTTGACAATGGTATCATTTACCCAATCTCCGATAGCCAATGGGTAAGTCCAATTCATGTCGTTCCTAAGAAATCTGGTATCACAGTCATTACCAATGAGGAAAATGAGTTAATTCAGACATGCGCCCAAACTGGGTGGCGTGTATTTATTGATTACAGAAAACTCAATGCCGCTACGAGGAAAGACCACTTTTCTCTACCTTTCATTGATCAGATGCTGGAACGCTTAGCTGGATGTGAGTATTATTGCTTTATGGATGGATACTCCGGCTATAATCAGGTCCCCATTACCAAAAAGGATCAAGATAAAACTACATTTATTTGTCCTTTTGGTACCTTTGCTTATAATCGCATGCCTTTTGGGTTATGCAATGCTCCCGCTACATTTCAGCGGTGTATGATGGGGATATTCTCAGATATGGTCGAGAATTTCTTGGAGATTTTTATGGACGATTTCTCGATTTTCGGAAACTCTTTTTCTGACTGCCTATCGAATCTTGACGCAGTTCTTACTCGTTGCAAAGAGAAGAACTTAACCTTGAATTGGGAAAAATGCCATTTCATGGTCCAAGAGAGAAATGTGCTTGGACATATTATTTCTCGAAAAGACATTGAGGTTGACAGAGCTAAGATAGATGTCATTCAAAACCTTCCTCATCTCAAAAGCGTCAAGAATATCCGATCTTTTCTTGGCCATGCAGGCTTTTACAGGAGATTCATTAAGGATTTTAGCAAAATTGCTAGATCTTTAACTCTTCTCTTGGCCAAGAATACGACCTTCCACTTTGACTCGGATTATGAGGCAGCATTCGACTCACTCAAACACTCCCTCACTACAGCCCCTGTTCTATCGTCTCCAGATTGGGACCACCATTTTGAGCTTATGTGTGATGCATCGGATTTTGCAGTTGGTGCAGTCTTAAGACAACACATTGAAAAGATGCCACACGTGATCTATTATGCAAGTAAGACCCTGAACGATGCTCAAATTAACTATACAACTACCGAAAAAGAACTTTTGGCGGTTGTATTTGCATTAGAAAAATTCAGGCCTTACTTGATTGGCTCACCAATTGTTGTGTACACTGACCACTCCGCCTTGAAACATCTTTTGGCGAAGAAGGATGCTAAAGGTAGGCTAATACGTTGGATCCTTCTATTACAAGAATTTGATCTTGTTATTAAAAATAAGAAAGGATGTGAAAACATTGTAGCCGACCATCTTTCACGCATCTCTTCTTCACCTGTGACCCTACCGATCAATGATTCGTTTCCAGACGAACAACTCTTGAACGTATCCGATGAACCGTGGTTCAGGGATATTGTGAACTATCTTGTCACGGGACTGATACCCAGCGATTGGTCAAAACAGGATAAATATCGTTTTCTATCCCAAGTAAAACACTTTTACTGGTATGATCCATATCTGTTCAAGTATTGTCCTGACCAGATCATTCGCCGGTGTGTCCCTAATGAGGAATTCAAGAGTGTTATATCTTTTAGTCATGATTAGGCATGTAGGGGTCACTTCGGTCCTAGAAAGACGGCGGAGAAGGTTTTGCAATGCGGATTTTATTGGCTGACCTTGTTCAAGGACGCATTTGATCATTGCAAAACTTGTACACAGTGTCAACACACGGGTAGGATTTCCCGGAGAAATGAGATGCCACAACAACCCATCTTAGTGGTTGAAATTTTCGATATTTGGGTCATTGACTTTATGGGTCATTTTCCCAACTCCTTTGGGAATCTGTACATACTGCTTGCGGTTGATTATGTCTCAAAGTGGGTTGAAGCTATTCCCTGTCGCACTAATGACAAGAAGGTTGCCATTAAGTTCTTAAAAGAAAACATCTTTTCGCGATTTGGACACCCACGCGCTATCATTAGCGATAACGGGACACATTTCTGTAACAGGTCTTTCGAGACTTTGATGCGGAAATATGCAATCAACCACAAACTTTCCACACCCTATCATCCCCAAACGAGCGGGTAGGCTGAGATTTCAAATAGACTGATCAAACAAATCCTGGAGAAGACTGTTGCTAAGAATAGAAAAGATTGGTCGACCAAATTGACGGATGCTTTTTGGGCATTCCGAACTGCATATAAAACCGATCTAAGGATGTCTCCTTATAGGTTAGTGTTTGGGAAGGCTTGTCACTTACCGGTCGAGATTGAGCACAAAGCAATGTGGGCTATTAAAGAAATCAACTTTCGAAAGCTGCAATTAAATGAGCTAAGCGAACTCCGCGAAGAAGCTTATGATAACGCTGTAATCGTAAAGAATCGGACTAAGGTATTTCACGATAAAAACATTTTGAGGAAAACATTTAGACCTGGTCAACAAGTCCTTCTTTATGATTCACGACTACACCTTCACGCGGGTAAGCTACGATCTCGGTGGAAGGGACATTTTATTGTGCGGTCTGTATACCCGCACGGGGCAGTTGAGCTAGAAAATGTTAAAAATGGTACATTTTTCAAAGTGAATGGGCCTAGATTAAAGCCGTATTTTTCCATTGACCCCACGGAGGAGCTCCTGTTCTTACAGGAGTCATTTTATCAGGATTAAAATTCCTCCGTCTCACCTCCATGTCCTGTAAATTACTGTATCATCTTTTGAATGGAGGTGAGTGAAAAGAATAAGTTTGGGGGAGGATCTTCACTTAAATATTTTGCCCCCGTTAATAAATTTCCTCCCAGGCTTACAGGTTTTTGAGATATAGCAGAAGGCAACAGTGAGGACACTGTTGAAAACAAGTTTGGGAGAGGTTTGTGCTTATTTTCGCATCATTTGCATATCACTTTGCATAAGCACAAAACATTTTTAAAACCTATAAAAATTTAAAAATAAATAAATAAATTTCAAAAGATAAAAATATTTAATATTTAATTTTGTATATAAATAAGATAATAAAAGATTAGATGGTGAAAAATTACATCCAAAAGATTGGAAAAATTTAAGAAAACCAAGAAAATTAGAAGTTCTTAAACGAACTAGTAATAAGTAGTTATGAGCAGTTGTCCCAAGGGTTAGTAAGATGAAGGAAGTCACTAATCTGAGGATAAAAATAAGTCTGAAAAATGGTTCCTATTCTGGAAGCCAAACATTTTGAACGTTGATACCCTACTATACGCACTTACACACGTCTTGAAACTCGGGATAGTAGAGAATACCTTGAAATGCTCTTGTCTAAAAGCCAAAGTATGAAGGAAATAAAAAAAATGAAGAAAATATAAAAATGGTGCAGAAAAATGAACACTGGTTTTGTTATCGCCAAGGCAGCAATAAAAAAATATAGCGAGGGTGCCTCTTCACCTAGTGCCTTAGACCAACTGGTCTGGGAGTCACTGCTAAGCCTTAGGTGGTGTAAGACGAGGAAAAACACCTAATAAGTAAGCACATGAGTAATCGGTCAGTTAGTACCTCAAGAAGTATTAACGGTCGCATGAAAGTGTGTGAGCAATTTCATCTAAATATTCATCAATTAAAAAGTACTGAGGCAGATGGACAAGAGTATGATAGCTTGAATTGAATTCTCCGGGTGTAGGGATGTTCTTTACACACACGTAGAGTTATATGATCGATATTTGGAAGAGAGATAGGAATGAAGAATAAAGACGATGTTTTATTGAGGGATGATGTGATTTCTAATATCTTTTCATGACTATTAAGATAGGGCTCATGCCAACCGAAAAGCTAGCATAGTTGGAAACTCTAATTTTCAAAGTCTTTCTTTTATAATTCTTATCTTTATATGTAATCTTCACGGTCTTCCTTTTATTATTGGATTTTGTGGGTGCAATCCGCTGAAAACCTTCAGGAGACAACACTCCTCCTACTAGGGACACCTAGAGGTTTAAAGGCTTGTTGCACGTGCTCAGTGCAATCGTGTTGCCTACGAAAGTGTGCTAGTTAGTTTTTCTCTTTCTTTATTTTCTCCTTCTCTTTTCAATAAAACAGTTCGCTCGAGACGACCGAAAATAAGTTTGGGGGAATTTGATCAGTCGAAAATATTGCATTTTTAACACGTCAATTTCCCTACCATTTGCACTCATCTAGAGGTGTTCGGTATTAATATAGCACATATTAGCAAAACAGCCGTAAAATACCAAATTACTTGTGTTATACTTTAAAACCGACATTTTGAGGGAAATTGAGTGTTTATCATGGCATCGCATCATCTTTGTATAGCGCAACACTTGTTTCGAGAAGCTGTGCAGGAAATTCCAGGAAAGGAGCAAAAACAGTTAAAAGTGCTGAGAAAAATACGCCAAGTCCAATACTTGTAATCTGGCAGTGATCAAAGAATATTTAAAAGATTCCACATATCAGGAAACATCACTGAAGCCAACACAAAGCAAATGAGGAATTTTGAAGCACAGATGACCTCAAAAGGCCGTGGATCCGCGGCCCAATACCCACTCCCGCCGCGGATCCACAGTTGGCCTGCCACGTCATCAGCGTCGCTTCACTTCAGGCTGCTCTTCTCAGCTTCAGAACCCCTTTAAGCTACTGCAAATTCCAGAGAACTCTAGAAGTTTCTGCCAGAACAGAAAGGCTCCTTGTTCAAGCTAAACACCATCAAGCTTCCAAAGCAAGCTACTTAACAAAATAAGCCTAGAAATTTCTCCCTAACCTCCAAGCTTATGAAGAAAGCTAACCCTAACTAACTATCTCTAGAAACTTCTACCTAACTACCAAGCTTACAAGGGAAGCTAAACTAAATCTAGCTTCTAAACGAAGCTAATCCTTGTTGGAGATAGTGCCCTCAGAGTCAATTATTGGATCACAGGCACGTGATTGCAATGATTGAGGGGAGGACCTGTCCCAGTAGGACAGTCTTACTCGAGATGATAGTATGCTATCTGGTTTATCTTTATCATCGTGTATTGCTTTAGGTGACCTTACGAGTCGCTATTACACGTTGATAAAGCCCCTAGGATTCTTGCTTGACTTCCAGCAGTATGAAGGCGATCATATAAGTGGGAGCTGGAGTCTATAAGCACATCCTTAAAAGGTCCCTAGTCGAGGGAGTTTCGAGACAGGGCATCGATTCTCCAGAGTAGACTAGTGTATACAGTCGAGACCCCGACGAGGGGCGGTGGCCGGTCTCACAAGCCACTGGTGTCAGTTGGTTCACCTAAGATGTATACAGGTGCTCATTGGGTTATGAGTACACCGGACAGGACTCGCCGGGAACCTGCTAGTTGGGCATATACCAGACGTCAGATAGCAGTTCCCAGGTGACATGTGTACAGGTTAGTTCATCGACCTGGGATCGTCATTTGTCTCGTGTGAGTTCCCACTGTACTTTGATTACTACCCTACCACGGCTCAAAGGAGTCGTGCAAACAGGTTTTAGTTGGGTACAGTCCCGAGCCACATGGAGGCAGTGAGCGGATCTGCAGGGGTTCGTCTCTCCCGGTATTGGGGGTGAGGTCGTGCTGTGTCTAGGAGAGCCAGAACATGAAAAGTCCTTGGCCAAGGCAGGAGATTTGCTGGTAGGTATTCCAGTAGTATCTCAGGGTGTTCTGGGCTACACTCCGACACGACTTGTACCGCTTTTGGGGGTCTGACTTTTACCAACCCCCTAGGCCCGCCATGCGATGCTCATAGACGAACGGACCGGACTGTACGGATATTGTCACTGACAGGCTCAGTAGGGTGTCAGGATGAGTTCGCTCATCGACGTCCCTTTTGGTCAATAGCTGGTGGCCCGTCACGTATGGCTAATACCTCTGACGTGCTAGTGGTTAAATCCACAGCCATAGTATTGACGAGTCTTTAGAGTCCACCACACAGACAGTTACTCAAGTTTCGGGCGAAACGCTGTAGAGGCCGTATGGAGATATGGCAGGGTTCGATCAGATACGTGCGGTATTGCACGGATCATGATCGGACAGTTTTTACTAGCCGGCTTTGGCTTAAGCCGGATTTTAGTATTAGATAGTATAGTTTTGTCTCTTTGCATTTGTGTTCAGTGGGAATACAAATGCGGGCATGTATTTGCAGTAGCGGGGTTTTCCTGTAATTTATTACGGGATCGGTTTTCTGGGGTTGCCAGTTTGTATTCCGTTCCGGCCGGTTTTCTCTTTTTCCTTCCCGGTCGGATTTTTCGTTGGAGGGTGTTAATTGCAAGTTTGCAATTAACATTTTGTGAGGGGTTTCTTTGCATGAGTGTGGCTTCATAATCATGATATTCTTTTCTTGTCTTTCCATTGCATTTATTAGATTGGAAATGATAAGATTGAAATGGATGGAATTGTGAAAAGAGAGTGAATCATTCTTTGCATTATCTTTTCTTTTCCTTCTTGGTTTTTTCTTTGCCACTTGATATTTGGGTGGGGCCGGCCATTTTTTTTCCTGGGAGAATGGGTGTGTTTATTTTGTGGAGAGAGGTTTAATTGGAAAAGGGAAATTCTTTCTTGCATGATTTTATTTTAGTGGACCCCCACCATTTTGTGTTTGCAGTGAAGGTTTTTTATCCTTGTGTGCTTGGTATTAATTTATGCACTCATTCTTTACATGCTACAGCTTGCTTCCTATTTTTGTCCAGTGAGATCTTTTTGGCCGAGCCCTTTTTAGAGGAGATGCTTATTCCTTTTGATAGCATGCTCCATTTTTCCCTCACTCCTCCATGAATATCCTTGTGCTAAAATTCCTCCAATCATGGTAATCTCATAAACCCCAAAAGAGACAAGCTTCTACACTATTTCTATAGCAAGTCTTGGACGCGTCGGCTAGCCAACTTCGCGCCCGAGTTGCCTCGGTCAAGAGGCGGGAGCCCGTAAAAGATTCCGGCTACGTGGTGCCCTTTCCGACGAGCGAGGAGGTGACGGAGATTCCGCGGGAGATCGGAGTGGAGACGAAGACCGAAGGACACGGATCGCTTGGTATTGCATCTCTACTCTTTTCCTTTTTGCTAGCTAGCTAGGTTAATGGCCCGATCCGGGTAGAAAGTCCGCGGTGGTGCCGTTTTGCAAAGTTCGCAAAGTTTTTGTTTTCCGCGTTTCCGGCGTCGGATCGACGGCCGGGGCGCCCCCGCGGGCTTACAATGGTATCAGAGCAACGCCATTAACCTTCCCTAGCTTGCTCTAGCGCGTTTAGAACCCGATCGAACAAAATCCCCAAAAACCGTATTTTTGTGCACATATGTTCTCTGTTGAAATTTTTTGAGCTCCTAAAATTTTTCAGGTTGTTGCAGAGGCATGTACAAGCAATTATAAGAAATCTGGGAAAATACGATCCACTAATTCCTCAGTTACACCGCGGAAGCGCGGCCAAAACCCTGGTTTGGCCGCGCTTGCGCGGCGGATAAGAGGAATTGTGGCACCAAATTTTCCCAGTAAGCTTGTGGTATAGAAATAGGGCTTTTGGGATATTTTATTTGGGCCCAGGTTTTCTGTAAGTGCTACAGTTCTTTTTGGGGGCCCACTTTGATAAATTTGTTCGATCGGATATTTTAAACATGCTAGTTCACAGTTTTTTCATTATATCTGCGACCGTGAATGTCACTTGATCGGTAAGTCGCGTCTAACTGCTATAGCCCGGTTAGACGGATTTGCGAACGTGACTTTCACGTTGATGTTCTGTGATTGTACTGTGTTGTTGCGGATCGGTCGTGGGGGATAGCCTGGTTGCAGTGGTAGTACAGTTTTGTTGTATTATGTATATTTGATTTTGCGGGGCGAGCGTCCGACATGTGGACTGCCGTCACTGCCAGTTTGTATTATTATTTTGGGGCACGACCTGGTTGCGGTCGATGTACCCGTTGTATGTATATTTTACTTTCTGTACTAGGTTTACCCCGCGGAGGGGTGCACGGATAGCCGGGTTCTGGAGGGCAACAAGCCCGCATCTCATGGCATTGAGACGGAGGGGGCTTCACTCTAGGATTGGCGGGCTATTCGCCGCACTCGTAGGGGGTATAGGGTTGACCCAGGAGGGGTGCCCAAGTTACCGGATTCCGTGAAGTGCTGGGTGGTCCATTCACGTAGCTGAAGGGGGCTGCCTCGCTTCAGGTTTTGGCGGGTGACTTGCCGCGCCCGTAGGGGTCTAGGATTTTCATTGCACAGGCTATCCACACGACCAGGGGAACGTCGGGTTTCAGCGGCTCTGTGAAACCCGGGGATCCCAGATATCTGTATTGATCTGTGTTGCTATACATTTCTGTGTTGCTTTTCTCACGCCTTGAGCGAAATACTATATATTTATATATATATTAGTAGATGTTGTATATGTTTTTCATCCGCGCTAGTCCAGTCCCCGCTCTGTCGTTAGTTAGCTAACCTAACGAGTGATGACGGGACCCAGTGGCGAATGCGGATGGCATATACGTACGTCAGTATATTTTCGTTCTTTATTGGTGTGATCAATTGATGGGACTGCGTTGATTCGGATCAATGCAAGTTAAACAAACCTATCTGATGTTGTTGGAACACTTTTTCAAAAAGCTGTTATTGCAAGGGCGTTCTCTTTTGTTTTGCACAGAGGTATTCATTTGGAATATCCTGCTCCTCAGTCGACGAGGCAAGGGCCGAGATCCCTTCACCGGGAGTGACCCCTTGGACAAAAGTTTGCGTCAGGGCATTAACTTCACTATAGCCGATTCCTTTTGCTTTGCACCGTGATATTCAGTTGGAATATCCTGCACCTCATTCTACGGGGAAAGAGCCGAGATCCCTTCACCGGGAGTGACCTCTTTAGCAAAGGTTGTCGTCACTATATTTTTAAAAGCTATCAGTTCCTTCAACGATATCAAGTTCATTACGTTAAAGGTTTTCGCCAGAAACCATTCGTAGCCCTCCGTCGTTTCAGACGGGTAGCACGTAGTATTCATGCTATGTTTGTTGGCCTTCGTCAAGGCATAGTGTATGGTAGCTGCTTGTTGCCTTTCTGCAGCATAGATAGATGCGTTGGTTTGGGACAGTCGTATAGCCTTGTTGGCCTTCGTCAAGGGCTTGTGCGGGTGGGTTCAAATCAACCTGGAGAATGACGGGTAGAACTTGACATGTGACTTATGATTTGTTGGCCTTCGTCAAGGTCATAAGAGCATGGGGCAAAAATCCTCATCGGGAGTTTCAAAAGTACTGAAACTTGCCAGATATGCGCATACCTTCTGGAGTATGATAACGTGAGCGGATTCCGTCACGTTATCATGCGATGAGAGTTGGATCCCGATTCCCACTGATGAGTTGGTTTACTCCTCGGGTTATCCCGGCTAATTCTTCTTTCAGGTTTGGGGAAGAATTTGACGTTACAGTGGGAGGTTTCCAGATTAGATAAATTGGTAACCATTCTGATCTAGGTTAGAGTGCACGCTGAGTGTTTCTTTTCTCTCTCTCTCTGGCAGCGACCATTGACCCGACCCTAGACTATGACTCAGTGACCAAGTTGACCGAACCTTCTTAACACTGGCTTTTGGATTGTCAGAGTTGCAGACCTCTTTGCCACTCCTACTTTTACTCTTTTCTCCGGGACACCCCGTATTACTACGAACGTCCACTTCCATTGGACAAAACCATCGTATGGTTATATACGAACTCGAAGGACTTCGAGGATGGTTTCAGGTTCTGGAGAAAACGAATAGGACTATTCAGTTGTCTTTACCTTTTTCCTTCTCTCAGGTTGCGAGTACTCCTTGGTTTAGGAGATAGCACACCTATTACGCAAATTGGATAGTCTTCTTCCAAACCTTAGGCTGGTGCCGAACGGTAGGGAATGAAGAAAGCCAATTAGCCTAAACGGTGTACAGAAGGTATTAAGTTCAGACAAAGCAAGGGATTAGTAAGAGGGCAAAGTAAATTGCGACTGCTATTCACGACCAAACCATGTACTTCTTTGTCAATCCTAAATCACCTATGAATTAAGTACATTCGGTTGTCTTTTATCCTCACCTTCTCTCGCATTGCGAGTGTTCCTAGGACCAGGACAGTACACCCATTATGCTTATTGGATAGTCTTCTTCCAAACCATAGGCTGGTGCCGAACGGTAGGGAAGGAAGAAAACCTTTTGGCCTAAAGGGGTGTACAGAAGGTAATGACTAAAGACATGTAAAGGGATTTGGAGAGGTGGCAAAGAATTATACGGTTATAGTTGTGAATCTGGATAATGGAAGAGGCATTACTAGGAATACCAGGATACCCCATCGAAACATTTCAATGTTTCAGTTTCACTGTGTACTGTTAAAAGAAAACTGATTTCCCGATTAGATACTTACTCCAGGGTATGTATTTACCAGGTATGAGTCTCACATCTGTATGGTTTTACAGATGATGAAGGAGAGTAAGTTATTGGGAATTAGGTGACCATCCTCATTATATCGGGATTCGTTGGAATTGGTGATATTTGAGGAAGCCACCTGGGTTGTTTCCTGGTCGGCAAATATTTGGTTTTGAATATCCGTTGTTGTGCACCAATTTCAAATTGATATATCTGTACGTCTATTTTTATAGAGTGAGACATATTTTTTTGAAATTATGTCTATGACATTTCCCTATACCAGTGGATGGTTAGGTAAGGAGCATTGAACAACGGTGTGATTCTTCTTAACCAAAAGTACAGTTTTCAACCTACGACACACAGTGAATGAGTCATTCGACTCAGGGGACTTATACAGAGTATTGTATATTGTCCAGTGTCCATGAGGACAGAGGGGTTGGTCCTCGTACTGTATTCTGTTTACTCATGACTTCTCTAATTCTTAGACAGGTGTTTCGTAGAAACACAGGGTCGAAGTTTTGAGAAGTTATAGGTATAAGAATAAAGTAGAGAACCATGTGTTGCAAGTATCGGGATTCTTCAACGAGATTGAAGATGTAGATACTTGTGAATAGTATTCAGTTGATAGTAATGATTAAGAGAACTAGCTTCTCTTTCAGGTTACTCATAATTGGAAGTACTCCTAAGTTGAGTTACGCTGATCGGCCTCTCTTCCATTTACTTGACATGCACTGGAGACAGCTGCATGATTTGAATCTGGTTCAATTAAATCAGTGCCTCTGTTTCTTGGATATAGAACAGTTCATATCTTAACATTGTTAAGATACGGGGAGTTGTCCGGCTTATGCTTAAAACCAGACTCTGGACAACTCGAGGCACGTTTCAGTAGTGGCTGTTTGTGGGTTGACCCGGGCTATGACGAGGGTTGACTTTCTACCATCTGGAAGATCAATAGTGATATTGTTCTTGACTCGCCACAGTTTTATCAAAAATGGATTTTTTCAGAAAACAGTAGTGGGAGTATGGTAGAACTGGAAGTGATTCCAGAACCACAAACGATTACTGAAGATTTAATAAGAACCTAAAGATTCAATCTGGTTTGACATTCCATTGGCCACTCCGCAGATAAAGTGGGTAACCTCAAGCACCCGAGAGGTACTTCGGTATGCTCAAGGACGGTGGCAGGGAGGTTCTTGTTTACCCAGACTTGCCATTGCTGTTGTTCCAGACTGTGAGACCCGGCGGGAGAATGAGTATAGCGTCGTTCTAAACTAGCTTTAGAAGTGTACGCCTATATGACTCTGCCAGAGGGTTGTCGTAGTCAGTGGGAGCAGCGGAAGCATTGGTGGATATCAGGCTTATGTCTATTTATAGACTTAAGCAGATATAGCGGAGATAGATCATCTATTTCTGATGTGACAGTCAGAGGTTTGACTTCATCAGAATAAGGGATGGATCTGTTAAAAAGGTAGTAGGGTGTGATGTCCTGGTGTTTGATGACATACACAGAGTAGGAAGTGATATTCCTATACTGCGATCGGTTATACTTTGGTCGTCACACAGTGGTTTCTCCACATAGGACTTGGATATTATATCAGACATTCTGGTTACTAGATCTATGGTTTTAGATCTAGATTTGGGTGGTTTCCCAATCTGGGTACTTTGACCGCATTCTATGAGTATTTAGAATTGGACGACTCCTGGCACGGTAGTGTACCTGCAGGTAATGGAGTCACCCTCTCTAAAGGTGTCTTACAGACTAAAGGGGAGAGGGACACGCATGATTGACAGATCACTTGCTTAGGCAACTGAGTCAATCATGAGATGTCAAGTACCACACCAGATATTGTTCTTGCAGTAGGTGCAATAAGTGGATATTAATCCAATCTTGAAGAAACAATCGGAAGCAGTTTTAGAACACAAGTTGATGTTCTAAGGAATTGATAACGACTGCCTCCTTAAGGAGACGGTTATTATTCCAGGCTTCCAAGGTGACATGGATGGCAGAGTGGCTGTCAGAGTTATAGTTTTCCCTCTGACGAGGGGCAGTATTTTGGACAGTTGGTCCAGGTGGATACAGAGGGAAGGTATGGCGCAGGACACTGATTAAGTTCAGTTGTCGATACAGTCTAAGAAGTTTGGATTTGGAGTTCACTTATGAGCTAGGTCCCATCAGACATCCAGACATTCTAGGACAGGTATTGCTCATTTCGGGAGATAGTTTTCTCTGCGAACATGAGATATAGAGAGACATAGAAAGAAACATCAAAGCGGATCCACTCACTGAGGCTATTCCTCGAACGCAATAGTTTCGCAAACGAGCTTTGTGAGACTGACTAGTAGAGGAGTTGGGTGTTCGGTATCACACGGGCTGTGAGTATGCGACATCGCAATAATTAGCCTCGAGTGCAAGTGGGAGATTGTTGGAGATAGTGCCCTCAGAGTCAATTATTGGATCACAGGCACGTGATTGCAATGATTGAGGGGAGGACCTGTCCCAGTAGGACAGTCTTACTCGAGATGATAGTATGCTATCTGGTTTATCTTTATCATCGTGTACTGCTTTAGGTGACCTTACGAGTCGCTATTACACGTTGATAAAGCCCCTAGGATTCTTGCTTGACTTCCAGCAGTATGAAGGCGATCATATAAGTGGGAGCTGGAGTCTATAAGCACATCCTTAAAAGGTCCCTAGTCGAGGGAGTTTCGAGACAGGGCATCGATTCTCCAGAGTAGACTAGTGTATACAGTCGAGACCCCGACGAGGGGCGGTGGCCGGTCTCACAAGCCACTGGTGTCAGTTGGTTCACCTAAGATGTATACAGGTGCTCATTGGGTTATGAGTACACCGGACAGGACTCGCCGGGAACCTGCTAGTTGGGCATATACCAGACGTCAGATAGCAGTTCCCAGGTGACATGTGTACATGTTAGTTCATCGACCTGGGATCGTCATTTGTCTCGTGTGAGTTCCCACTGTACTTTGATTACTACCCTACCACGGCTCAAAGGAGTCGTGCAAACAGGTTTTAGTTGGGTACAGTCCCGAGCCACATGGAGGCAGTGAGCGGATCTGCAGGGGTTCGTCTCTCCCGGTATTGGGGGTGAGGTCGTGCTGTGTCTAGGAGAGCCAGAACATGAAAAGTCCTTGGCCAAGGCAGGAGATTTGCTGGTAGGTATTCCAGTAGTATCTCAGGGTGTTCTGGGCTACACTCCGACACGACTTGTACCGCTTTTGGGGGTCTGACTTTTACCAACCCCCTAGGCCCGCCATGCGATGCTCATAGACGAACGGACCGGACTGTACGGATATTGTCACTGACAGGCTCAGTAGGGTGTCAGGATGAGTTCGCTCATCGACGTCCCTTTTGGTCAATAGCTGGTGGCCCGTCACGTATGGCTAATACCTCTGACGTGCTAGTGGTTAAATCCACAGCCATAGTATTGACGAGTCTTTAGAGTCCACCACACAGACAGTTACTCAAGTTTCGGGCGAAACGCTGTAGAGGCCGTATGGAGATATGGCAGGGTTCGATCAGATACGTGCGGTATTGCACGGATCATGATCGGACAGTTTTTACTAGCCGGCTTTGGCTTAAGCCGGATTTTAGTATTAGATAGTATAGTTTTGTCTCTTTGCATTTGTGTTCAGTGGGAATACAAATGCGGGCATGTATTTGCAGTAGCGGGGTTTTCCTGTAATTTATTACGGGATCGGTTTTCTGGGGTTGCCAGTTTGTATTCCGTTCCGGCCGGTTTTCTCTTTTTCCTTCCCGGTCGGATTTTTCGTTGGAGGGTGTTAATTGCAAGTTTGCAATTAACATTTTGTGAGGGGTTTCTTTGCATGAGTGTGGCTTCATAATCATGATATTCTTTTCTTGTCTTTCCATTGCATTTATTAGATTGGAAATGATAAGATTGAAATGGATGGAATTGTGAAAAGAGAGTGAATCATTCTTTGCATTATCTTTTCTTTTCCTTCTTGGTTTTTTCTTTGCCACTTGATATTTGGGTGGGGCCGGCCATTTTTTTTCCTGGGAGAATGGGTGTGTTTATTTTGTGGAGAGAGGTTTAATTGGAAAAGGGAAATTCTTTCTTGCATGATTTTATTTTAGTGGACCCCCACCATTTTGTGTTTGCAGTGAAGGTTTTTTATCCTTGTGTGCTTGGTATTAATTTATGCACTCATTCTTTACATGCTACAGCTTGCTTCCTATTTTTGTCCAGTGAGATCTTTTTGGCCGAGCCCTTTTTAGAGGAGATGCTTATTCCTTTTGATAGCATGCTCCATTTTTCCCTCACTCCTCCATGAATATCCTTGTGCTAAAATTCCTCCAATCATGGTAATCTCATAAACCCCAAAAGAGACAAGCTTCTACACTATTTCTATAGCAAGTCTTGGACGCGTCGGCTAGCCAACTTCGCGCCCGAGTTGCCTCGGTCAAGAGGCGGGAGCCCGTAAAAGATTCCGGCTACGTGGTGCCCTTTCCGACGAGCGAGGAGGTGACGGAGATTCCGCGGGAGATCGGAGTGGAGACGAAGACCGAAGGACACGGATCGCTTGGTATTGCATCTCTACTCTTTTCCTTTTTGCTAGCTAGCTAGGTTAATGGCCCGATCCGGGTAGAAAGTCCGCGGTGGTGCCGTTTTGCAAAGTTCGCAAAGTTTTTGTTTTCCGCGTTTCCGGCGTCGGATCGACGGCCGGGGCGCCCCCGCGGGCTTACAATGGTATCAGAGCAACGCCATTAACCTTCCCTAGCTTGCTCTAGCGCGTTTAGAACCCGATCGAACAAAATCCCCAAAAACCGTATTTTTGTGCACATATGTTCTCTGTTGAAATTTTTTGAGCTCCTAAAATTTTTCAGGTTGTTGCAGAGGCATGTACAAGCAATTATAAGAAATCTGGGAAAATACGATCCACTAATTCCTCAGTTACACCGCGGAAGCGCGGCCAAAACCCTGGTTTGGCCGCGCTTGCGCGGCGGATAAGAGGAATTGTGGCACCAAATTTTCCCAGTAAGCTTGTGGTATAGAAATAGGGCTTTTGGGATATTTTATTTGGGCCCAGGTTTTCTGTAAGTGCTACAGTTCTTTTTGGGGGCCCACTTTGATAAATTTGTTCGATCGGATATTTTAAACATGCTAGTTCACAGTTTTTTCATTATATCTGCGACCGTGAATGTCACTTGATCGGTAAGTCGCGTCTAACTGCTATAGCCCGGTTAGACGGATTTGCGAACGTGACTTTCACGTTGATGTTCTGTGATTGTACTGTGTTGTTGCGGATCGGTCGTGGGGGATAGCCTGGTTGCAGTGGTAGTACAGTTTTGTTGTATTATGTATATTTGATTTTGCGGGGCGAGCGTCCGACATGTGGACTGCCGTCACTGCCAGTTTGTATTATTATTTTGGGGCACGACCTGGTTGCGGTCGATATACCCGTTGTATGTATATTTTACTTTCTGTACTAGGTTTACCCCGCGGAGGGGTGCACGGATAGCCGGGTTCTGGAGGGCAACAAGCCCGCATCTCATGGCATTGAGACGGAGGGGGCTTCACTCTAGGATTGGCGGGCTATTCGCCGCACTCGTATGGGGTATAGGGTTGACCCAGGAGGGGTGCCCAAGTTACCGGATTCCGTGAAGTGCTGGGTGGTCCATTCACGTAGCTGAAGGGGGCTGCCTCGCTTCAGGTTTTGGCGGGTGACTTGCCGCGCCCGTAGGGGTCTAGGATTTTCATTGCACAGGCTATCCACACGACCAGGGGAACGTCGGGTTTCAGCGGCTCTGTGAAACCCGGGGATCCCAGATATCTGTATTGATCTGTGTTGCTATACATTTCTGTGTTGCTTTTCTCACGCCTTGAGCGAAATACTATATATTTATATATATATTAGTAGATGTTGTATATGTTTTTCATCCGCGCTAGTCCAGTCCCCGCTCTGTCGTTAGTTAGCTAACCTAACGAGTGATGACGGGACCCAGTGGCGAATGCGGATGGCATATACGTACGTCAGTATATTTTCGTTCTTTATTGGTGTGATCAATTGATGGGACTGCGTTGATTCGGATCAATGCAAGTTAAACAAACCTATCTGATGTTGTTGGAACACTTTTTCAAAAAGCTGTTATTGCAAGGGCGTTCTCTTTTGTTTTGCACAGAGGTATTCATTTGGAATATCCTGCTCCTCAGTCGACGAGGCAAGGGCCGAGATCCCTTCACCGGGAGTGACCCCTTGGACAAAAGTTTGCGTCAGGGCATTAACTTCACTATAGCCGATTCCTTTTGCTTTGCACCGTGATATTCAGTTGGAATATCCTGCACCTCATTCTACGGGGAAAGAGCCGAGATCCCTTCACCGGGAGTGACCTCTTTAGCAAAGGTTGTCGTCACTATATTTTTAAAAGCTATCAGTTCCTTCAACGATATCAAGTTCATTACGTTAAAGGTTTTCGCCAGAAACCATTCGTAGCCCTCCGTCGTTTCAGACGGGTAGCACGTAGTATTCATGCTATGTTTGTTGGCCTTCGTCAAGGCATAGTGTATGGTAGCTGCTTGTTGCCTTTCTGCAGCATAGATAGATGCGTTGGTTTGGGACAGTCGTATAGCCTTGTTGGCCTTCGTCAAGGGCTTGTGCGGGTGGGTTCAAATCAACCTGGAGAATGACGGGTAGAACTTGACATGTGACTTATGATTTGTTGGCCTTCGTCAAGGTCATAAGAGCATGGGGCAAAAATCCTCATCGGGAGTTTCAAAAGTACTGAAACTTGCCAGATATGCGCATACCTTCTGGAGTATGATAACGTGAGCGGATTCCGTCACGTTATCATGCGATGAGAGTTGGATCCCGATTCCCACTGATGAGTTGGTTTACTCCTCGGGTTATCCCGGCTAATTCTTCTTTCAGGTTTGGGGAAGAATTTGACGTTACAGTGGGAGGTTTCCAGATTAGATAAATTGGTAACCATTCTGATCTAGGTTAGAGTGCACGCTGAGTGTTTCTTTTCTCTCTCTCTCTGGCAGCGACCATTGACCCGACCCTAGACTATGACTCAGTGACCAAGTTGACCGAACCTTCTTAACACTGGCTTTTGGATTGTCAGAGTTGCAGACCTCTTTGCCACTCCTACTTTTACTCTTTTCTCCGGGACACCCCGTATTACTACGAACGTCCACTTCCATTGGACAAAACCATCGTATGGTTATATACGAACTCGAAGGACTTCGAGGATGGTTTCAGGTTCTGGAGAAAACGAATAGGACTATTCAGTTGTCTTTACCTTTTTCCTTCTCTCAGGTTGCGAGTACTCCTTGGTTTAGGAGATAGCACACCTATTACGCAAATTGGATAGTCTTCTTCCAAACCTTAGGCTGGTGCCGAACGGTAGGGAATGAAGAAAGCCAATTAGCCTAAACGGTGTACAGAAGGTATTAAGTTCAGACAAAGCAAGGGATTAGTAAGAGGGCAAAGTAAATTGCGACTGCTATTCACGACCAAACCATGTACTTCTTTGTCAATCCTAAATCACCTATGAATTAAGTACATTCGGTTGTCTTTTATCCTCACCTTCTCTCGCATTGCGAGTGTTCCTAGGACCAGGACAGTACACCCATTATGCTTATTGGATAGTCTTCTTCCAAACCATAGGCTGGTGCCGAACGGTAGGGAAGGAAGAAAACCTTTTGGCCTAAAGGGGTGTACAGAAGGTAATGACTAAAGACATGTAAAGGGATTTGGAGAGGTGGCAAAGAATTATACGGTTATAGTTGTGAATCTGGATAATGGAAGAGGCATTACTAGGAATACCAGGATACCCCATCGAAACATTTCAATGTTTCAGTTTCACTGTGTACTGTTAAAAGAAAACTGATTTCCCGATTAGATACTTACTCCAGGGTATGTATTTACCAGGTATGAGTCTCACATCTGTATGGTTTTACAGATGATGAAGGAGAGTAAGTTATTGGGAATTAGGTGACCATCCTCATTATATCGGGATTCGTTGGAATTGGTGATATTTGAGGAAGCCACCTGGGTTGTTTCCTGGTCGGCAAATATTTGGTTTTGAATATCCGTTGTTGTGCACCAATTTCAAATTGATATATCTGTACGTCTATTTTTATAGAGTGAGACATATTTTTTTGAAATTATGTCTATGACATTTCCCTATACCAGTGGATGGTTAGGTAAGGAGCATTGAACAACGGTGTGATTCTTCTTAACCAAAAGTACAGTTTTCAACCTACGACACACAGTGAATGAGTCATTCGACTCAGGGGACTTATACAGAGTATTGTATATTGTCCAGTGTCCATGAGGACAGAGGGGTTGGTCCTCGTACTGTATTCTGTTTACTCATGACTTCTCTAATTCTTAGACAGGTGTTTCGTAGAAACACAGGGTCGAAGTTTTGAGAAGTTATAGGTATAAGAATAAAGTAGAGAACCATGTGTTGCAAGTATCGGGATTCTTCAACGAGATTGAAGATGTAGATACTTGTGAATAGTATTCAGTTGATAGTAATGATTAAGAGAACTAGCTTCTCTTTCAGGTTACTCATAATTGGAAGTACTCCTAAGTTGAGTTACGCTGATCGGCCTCTCTTCCATTTACTTGACATGCACTGGAGACAGCTGCATGATTTGAATCTGGTTCAATTAAATCAGTGCCTCTGTTTCTTGGATATAGAACAGTTCATATCTTAACATTGTTAAGATACGGGGAGTTGTCCGGCTTATGCTTAAAACCAGACTCTGGACAACTCGAGGCACGTTTCAGTAGTGGCTGTTTGTGGGTTGACCCGGGCTATGACGAGGGTTGACTTTCTACCATCTGGAAGATCAATAGTGATATTGTTCTTGACTCGCCACAGTTTTATCAAAAATGGATTTTTTCAGAAAACAGTAGTGGGAGTATGGTAGAACTGGAAGTGATTCCAGAACCACAAACGATTACTGAAGATTTAATAAGAACCTAAAGATTCAATCTGGTTTGACATTCCATTGGCCACTCCGCAGATAAAGTGGGTAACCTCAAGCACCCGAGAGGTACTTCGGTATGCTCAAGGACGGTGGCAGGGAGGTTCTTGTTTACCCAGACTTGCCATTGCTGTTGTTCCAGACTGTGAGACCCGGCGGGAGAATGAGTATAGCGTCGTTCTAAACTAGCTTTAGAAGTGTACGCCTATATGACTCTGCCAGAGGGTTGTCGTAGTCAGTGGGAGCAGCGGAAGCATTGGTGGATATCAGGCTTATGTCTATTTATAGACTTAAGCAGATATAGCGGAGATAGATCATCTATTTCTGATGTGACAGTCAGAGGTTTGACTTCATCAGAATAAGGGATGGATCTGTTAAAAAGGTAGTAGGGTGTGATGTCCTGGTGTTTGATGACATACACAGAGTAGGAAGTGATATTCCTATACTGCGATCGGTTATACTTTGGTCGTCACACAGTGGTTTCTCCACATAGGACTTGGATATTATATCAGACATTCTGGTTACTAGATCTATGGTTTTAGATCTAGATTTGGGTGGTTTCCCAATCTGGGTACTTTGACCGCATTCTATGAGTATTTAGAATTGGACGACTCCTGGCACGGTAGTGTACCTGCAGGTAATGGAGTCACCCTCTCTAAAGGTGTCTTACAGACTAAAGGGGAGAGGGACACGCATGATTGACAGATCACTTGCTTAGGCAACTGAGTCAATCATGAGATGTCAAGTACCACACCAGATATTGTTCTTGCAGTAGGTGCAATAAGTGGATATTAATCCAATCTTGAAGAAACAATCGGAAGCAGTTTTAGAACACAAGTTGATGTTCTAAGGAATTGATAACGACTGCCTCCTTAAGGAGACGGTTATTATTCCAGGCTTCCAAGGTGACATGGATGGCAGAGTGGCTGTCAGAGTTATAGTTTTCCCTCTGACGAGGGGCAGTATTTTGGACAGTTGGTCCAGGTGGATACAGAGGGAAGGTATGGCGCAGGACACTGATTAAGTTCAGTTGTCGATACAGTCTAAGAAGTTTGGATTTGGAGTTCACTTATGAGCTAGGTCCCATCAGACATCCAGACATTCTAGGACAGGTATTGCTCATTTCGGGAGATAGTTTTCTCTGCGAACATGAGATATAGAGAGACATAGAAAGAAACATCAAAGCGGATCCACTCACTGAGGCTATTCCTCGAACGCAATAGTTTCGCAAACGAGCTTTGTGAGACTGACTAGTAGAGGAGTTGGGTGTTCGGTATCACACGGGCTGTGAGTATGCGACATCGCAATAATTAGCCTCGAGTGCAAGTGGGAGATTGTTGGAGATAGTGCCCTCAGAGTCAATTATTGGATCACAGGCACGTGATTGCAATGATTGAGGGGAGGACCTGTCCCAGTAGGACAGTCTTACTCGAGATGATAGTATGCTATCTGGTTTATCTTTATCATCGTGTACTGCTTTAGGTGACCTTACGAGTCGCTATTACACGTTGATAAAGCCCCTAGGATTCTTGCTTGACTTCCAGCAGTATGAAGGCGATCATATAAGTAGGAGCTGGAGTCTATAAGCACATCCTTAAAAGGTCCCTAGTCGAGGGAGTTTCGAGACAGGGCATCGATTCTCCAGAGTAGACTAGTGTATACAGTCGAGACCCCGACGAGGGGCGGTGGCCGGTCTCACAAGCCACTGGTGTCAGTTGGTTCACCTAAGATGTATACAGGTGCTCATTGGGTTATGAGTACACCGGACAGGACTCGCCGGGAACCTGCTAGTTGGGCATATACCAGACGTCAGATAGCAGTTCCCAGGTGACATGTGTACAGGTTAGTTCATCGACCTGGGATCGTCATTTGTCTCGTGTGAGTTCCCACTGTACTTTGATTACTACCCTACCACGGCTCAAAGGAGTCGTGCAAACAGGTTTTAGTTGGGTACAGTCCCGAGCCACATGGAGGCAGTGAGCGGATCTGCAGGGGTTCGTCTCTCCCGGTATTGGGGGTGAGGTCGTGCTGTGTCTAGGAGAGCCAGAACATGAAAAGTCCTTGGCCAAGGCAGGAGATTTGCTGGTAGGTATTCCAGTAGTATCTCAGGGTGTTCTGGGCTACACTCCGACACGACTTGTACCGCTTTTGGGGGTCTGACTTTTACCAACCCCCTAGGCCCGCCATGCGATGCTCATAGACGAACGGACCGGACTGTACGGATATTGTCACTGACAGGCTCAGTAGGGTGTCAGGATGAGTTCGCTCATCGACGTCCCTTTTGGTCAATAGCTGGTGGCCCGTCACGTATGGCTAATACCTCTGACGTGCTAGTGGTTAAATCCACAGCCATAGTATTGACGAGTCTTTAGAGTCCACCACACAGACAGTTACTCAAGTTTCGGGCGAAACGCTGTAGAGGCCGTATGGAGATATGGCAGGGTTCGATCAGATACGTGCGGTATTGCACGGATCATGATCGGACAGTTTTTACTAGCCGGCTTTGGCTTAAGCCGGATTTTAGTATTAGATAGTATAGTTTTGTCTCTTTGCATTTGTGTTCAGTGGGAATACAAATGCGGGCATGTATTTGCAGTAGCGGGGTTTTCCTGTAATTTATTACGGGATCGGTTTTCTGGGGTTGCCAGTTTGTATTCCGTTCCGGCCGGTTTTCTCTTTTTCCTTCCCGGTCGGATTTTTCGTTGGAGGGTGTTAATTGCAAGTTTGCAATTAACATTTTGTGAGGGGTTTCTTTGCATGAGTGTGGCTTCATAATCATGATATTCTTTTCTTGTCTTTCCATTGCATTTATTAGATTGGAAATGATAAGATTGAAATGGATGGAATTGTGAAAAGAGAGTGAATCATTCTTTGCATTATCTTTTCTTTTCCTTCTTGGTTTTTTCTTTGCCACTTGATATTTGGGTGGGGCCGGCCATTTTTTTTCCTGGGAGAATGGGTGTGTTTATTTTGTGGAGAGAGGTTTAATTGGAAAAGGGAAATTCTTTCTTGCATGATTTTATTTTAGTGGACCCCCACCATTTTGTGTTTGCAGTGAAGGTTTTTTATCCTTGTGTGCTTGGTATTAATTTATGCACTCATTCTTTACATGCTACAGCTTGCTTCCTATTTTTGTCCAGTGAGATCTTTTTGGCCGAGCCCTTTTTAGAGGAGATGCTTATTCCTTTTGATAGCATGCTCCATTTTTCCCTCACTCCTCCATGAATATCCTTGTGCTAAAATTCCTCCAATCATGGCAATCTCATAAACCCCAAAAGAGACAAGCTTCTACACTATTTCTATAGCAAGTCTTGGACGCGTCGGCTAGCCAACTTCGCGCCCGAGTTGCCTCGGTCAAGAGGCGGGAGCCCGTAAAAGATTCCGGCTACGTGGTGCCCTTTCCGACGAGCGAGGAGGTGACGGAGATTCCGCGGGAGATCGGAGTGGAGACGAAGACCGAAGGACACGGATCGCTTGGTATTGCATCTCTACTCTTTTCCTTTTTGCTAGCTAGCTAGGTTAATGGCCCGATCCGGGTAGAAAGTCCGCGGTGGTGCCGTTTTGCAAAGTTCGCAAAGTTTTTGTTTTCCGCGTTTCCGGCGTCGGATCGACGGCCGGGGCGCCCCCGCGGGCTTACAATCCTAATCAAGACTATAAAAGGGACCCTAAAGCTTCTTCTCAAAGGTTGTTGAATGTTGTTCTCCAATTCCCCAACACAAGTTGAGTGACACAACTTGTAAATCCTAATCCCCAATTCAAAATCCAAAGCCAAAAATCAAGAACACCGAGTACAAATCAAGCGAGAATTCAACCATCCTTTTGGAGCGAAGCCGATCTTCAACCGAGCAAGTGATCCAAGACGATCCACGACTCACGAAGACGATACGACGCTAAATTCGACGATCTCGTTCTCTCCTCTATTTCTTATAGTTTTTGAGCGAAGTGTAACAAATTGTTGAATAATAAAGGTGAAAATTCTTTAATCTTGCTTTCTTTACATTCTTGCATCATGATTCGATCTCAATTCTTGATTGTGTATTTTGTTATGATGTTCGAGTAAAACTCCGCTCGTGAAGGAGTCGAGAGTATCAATAGATGATGATGTTACAAATCTTGAAACGATTCTTAAGTCCTATGAGTTTTGTAAACCCTAGCAAATTGAAGAATCGACGACCTAGTTTCGAGCGATGCTTTCCTGATTGTGTTCGCTCTTAATTAGGGTTCCATGATCGATTCTTGAATTGACTAGAGGCTAGAATGTGAATAAAATCAACGAAAGGACAATGGATAGATGATGAAATTCTTGTTTCCGCAAGAAATCCCTAATTCTCGTTGAGCATTATCGATCTAGTATCAAATCATCGATGGATAAGAATACGTAATCAATAGATTTCATCACGTCTATAGATTAGATCGATTCCTACGAGCCTCATTTCGATTCTTGATTATTGGATTGGAAATCATTAATTCTTCATTCTTGATTTTAAATGTTTTCTTGATTTTATATTTAGATCTAGATAATTCTTGAATTTGAATTTTATAAATCTTGAATTGAATTGTCTTTTCTCTTTTCTTTAATTTTCAATTCATCTAATTCAAATACGAACGGATCTCACTTTCCCTGTGGACGATCCGCACTCGCTTACACGCTACAATCGACACCGTTATTGATTGCGGTCAAAAAATTCTTTGGTTGTGATTTCTTACACTTTTCTTATATACACACCGGAAGAACGAATCCAATCAGTAGGCCATCAAAATAGTGCTTCATCAGATTGAGTACCATGCACTGAGATGGCTAGAGATCCATTTTCAGATTGATCTTGCGCAGCTTGAGATTCTTGAGCCTTTCTCTTCTTGGTTTTTTTTTATTAGGAAGTTTTAGAAGGCCGAGAAGCTTGTGATGCTCCTGAAGGTAATTGATTAGTGCAACGTGGCCTTTTATGCGCAATTTTACCACATCTTCCACATGCATGACCCTTTCTAGTGACTGTAGGAACCTTTTCCCCCCTTCTCATCTTCAACTCTGCCCTTAATTCTTTTTGTTCTTAGGCCTTCCCCTAGGCCTTCTAGCATTTGGTGGTTGTATTCATGTGAGATATCCACATCTTCCCATTGTATCTTTAGTTGGAAGTGGATTAATAGGGTTTGCAAGGCTAATTTGAACCTGAAATATGTACAAAGGTTGATGACTAGTTCAAAAAAGCATTATCATCTTCTAAAACATATGCAACATGGCACCCTGGCAAATAACAAAATTGAATTCATATGGAATAAGCGTGGATAACTGCTTCATATGAAATATAATAACAAACTTGCATATGTAAATAACAAACTAAGAATACTTAGTAAATAACAAACTAAGAATAACTAGTGGTAATTTGAACAGACAATTAAGTAGCAAATAACAGAGTTAAGAATGCTAACTAGTGGTAATTTGATCTTGACATCTCACTTCAATCCAAAAGGCTCATCTCTTTCTATCCCTCCACCTATGATGGAGCTCCTTCTCAGGCCTCCGTCAGATGTTGTCTTCCGTAGATCTCGAGGTGAACTTGACCGATTATCCTTCGTTGCGTGTGGGTCTCAATGGGTTTTGAAAGGAGAAGGTGGGGTGAGGAGGCTGTCGCCGAGTACCTGCAAAGAAGTCCCGGGATAGTTTGGTACCACCGAGAACCCTCCGACGCTCAAGTTAGTGATGAGATCCGAGCAGAGTAACGGCGTAAGTGTAAAGAATGGCTTACTTGACCCCTCTGTGATGGAGGTTTATATAGCGGTGGTGGCACGCAGCAGCAGGCGCGAGAATCTCGCCGGCAGTTACGCTCCCGACGTCACGCTCGCGCAGAGAGCGGATCGCCCATTAATGGGGATCGTGATAGCGTGGAACGTGGGATGTTGTTGGCGTAGAATCTGCGCATGGCGAGATTCGCGGAGCGGCGGTTACGCCTGTGAGTGGTGGAGTTGGTCGGAGGACCGAGAAAGGCGGCCTCGGCCGGGGGCTCAGGGACGAGCGAGGAGGCCGAGGAGTCTTGGTCTTGTGGCAGCTCGGGGCGAGCCGAGGGGCCGAGGAGGCTAACTCGCAGGGGGCCCCGAGGTGGGCCAATTTGCGCTAGCAGGTCGGGCACAGGGTGGCCTGGTCGGCCCCTGTGGGCCCTTTCTTCTGAGTCTTGGGACACGTCATCTGCCACGTGTCCTGATCTTGGAGGTCGCCAATATCGAGCACTATCATTAGCCCCCCACTCTTGTCCCGACCAGCTAGTGGTCGGGTCAGGAGTGGAATGCCGGGCCTCCTGAGGTGAGATCCCTTCTATGGTTTCGTCGGGACGAGCCCTTGGTCCATTGGTTGTCTTTTCTGCTAGCGAACCAAGGCGAGGTCTCCGCACCTTAAAGAGGGTGTGCCGGTTCATGCACTATGTAACTGAAGCAATGGTCCACATGTCAAAGGACGACTGGCCGGTGCGACGTACGCGGGCCTACAGCGCCCGATTGGATGCAGTCCCGTGCAGGACCGACACGTGGAGCGATCGGAGTCGCTGGGCGTGAGGAGTCGTTTTGGCGGGAGTTGACGGGCGCCATTGGATGCGGTGATAAAATGAGGGCGGGGCCCGCCCCAGGCCCCCCAACCTTTCATCTCCCTTCTTCCTCGAGTCGCTGTCGTTCGGCGTTCTTCCTCCTTCGTGATACATGGTTCGCTCCCACTTTTCGAACGGCTCGCGCCGGGGGGGGGAGGGAGCTAGTGGCATAGCCGAGCCCCCGGCCAACTTGCGCCCTCCGCCGGATTCTCCGCCGACGGCAGGGCCGTCCATTTCGTCGGCAGCATCTAGGAGTTTCCCTGGCGGCGGCCGGAGTCGTCAGCCGTTACCCAAGTCTCAGACTGGTGACGGGAGGAAGGGCGAGGGCCGGCCCCTTCCTAAGAGGAAAACGACGGTTTCTCGTGCGCCGTCGTCGAAGGCCCCCGAAGGGATTCCCGTGCGAGAAGGGGGCTCCGTCTTCACTGTTCCGTCTGGGCTTTCCGTTGCCACTGGTCTGCTCGCCGGGATGGAGGAATCGGCTGGGGGAAAGCTCCCGTGTGGCTCCTTGAGGGATCAATTGGAGGCCATGGCCCAAGGGGCGGTCCAGGTACGAATCCCCCTACGCGCATTTGCCTTGGTATGGCTTTCCTTGGTTCGGATGCTTCCTGGTTTCTCATCGGCTTTCTGTCAGATTCTTCAACATTGCGCCCTTGCCATTCGCATGGAGGCCGAGGGGGCGTTCCACGCCCCAAGGCCAGTGGAGGCGTTTCCTTCGGAGGTTGAGATCTTGCAACGTGACCTACGCCGGGAGAGGGATAAGGCCGACGTCGTGGCGGGCCGGGCGGAGGCTGCGGAGCTCGCCAACTCGGCGACTCGGGGTGCCCTTCGCCGTCTGGACGCATCTCTCCGGGTTGCCGATAGGAAGCTGGCGGACATGGCCGAATGCTTTGCGGCACTGGAAAAGGAGAGGGACGCAAGCAGGGGGGATGCTGAGGCGGCGCTGCTGAAGGCCCAGGTTGCCGAGGCTCGGGCTAAGAAAGCTGTGGCCGAGTATAAGGCATCGGAGCAGTTTTACGCCGAGCTTGGGGAGTATTATGCCGTTGCGTGGAATAAGGCTTTGGACGCCGTGAAGGAACAGCTTCCCGAGTTCGACGATGGTGAACTCTGCGCTCGGGTTCCGCTTCCGGCGATGAGGTCTCCGGCGAGGGATGACGAGGGAAGCCGGGCGTGCCCTTGGTGGCAAAGTCTTCGGTGGTAGGGCCTTGGGCCGTGACGCCGACGATGAAGTGGTCAAAGTAAGTCTTCGGGCAGTTTGTAGGGCTGGGGGGCCCCAGAGTACCCTTTGTAAAGATCTTGACTTTGGCAATAAAAGAAAAGGGAACCCTTGATTCGTCGTTTTGTATTTTTTTCTTTTTTCTTTTGTGTGAAGGACGTTCGTAGGATGTCCTCGCTTATATTGTTGTGTTTCCGTGTAAGGTTAGCCATATGTCCGGCGATCTCCTGTCGAGTTTGCCAGCCGGCGAGGGTGCCAAGCGCTGCCGCGGAGGTATCCTCATGTATGCCTCGGAGGTATCCTCACATACCCCCTAGGTCGATGGGAAATCGTTTAGATTTGGATGAACCAGCCGTCCTTCCGGGTGTCTCGGATCCTTAAGCACGGCCACAGGGCAACCGGCCGGGCTTGGCCGAGCAGGGTGGCCATTTTGGTTGCCGCTGCGAGGGCTTTGGGCTGTTGAGGGCCACTAAGAATGACCGGGTCATGAGGATGCGTGGTTGCCTCTTGGCGAGGGATCTGATCTCTGGCGTCGTGGGTAGACAACTACCAGCCGGAGATTTTGACGAGCAGGGTAGCTGCTCGGTTGCCTCTCGCGAGGGCTTTTGATCTTTCAGGACGGAGACCGAGCAGGGTTACTGCCCAGTGCCTCTTGGCGAGGACTTTGATCCCTGTCGGTTATGGTAGGAAGCTACTGGCCGGGGATAGCCGAGCGAGGACCCGACTGCCTCTGGGAGGACTTTGGTCCTTGGCGCGGGAGGAGCTATAAGGCTGTAAGAAGCCCACCAAAGACCCTTGGCCGGGCAGGGTCACTGCCCGGTGCCTCTTGGCGAGGGCTTTTGTCCTGAAAGATAGCCGAGCGAGGGAACCTCGAGCTCGACTGCCTCTAAGAGGGCTTTTGATCCCTAGCGTTGTGGCAGGGAAGCTGCCCGTCGGGGATAGCCGGACGAGGGAATCTCGGGCTCAACTGCCTTTGAGAGGGCTTTGATCCCTGGCGTTGTGGCAGGGAAGCTGCCCGCTGGGGATAGCCGAGCGAGGGAACCTCGGGCTCGACCGCCTCTGAGAGGACTTTTTGATCCCCGGCGTTGTGGCAGGGAAGCTACCCGCCAGGGATAGCCGAGCGAGGGAACCTCGGGCTCGACTGCCTCTGAGAGGGCTTTTGATTCCTGGCGCTGTGGCAGGGAAGCTGCCTGCTGGGGATAGCCGAGCGAGGGAACATCGGGCTCGACCGCCTCTGAGAGGACTTTCTGATTCCTGGCGTTGTGGCAGGAAAGCTGCAAGCTGGGGATAGCCGAGCGAGGGAACCTCTGGCCCGACCGTCTCTGGGATACCCTTCTCGTTGTACAGGGGGAACCCTACCGGGAAAGAAGGTTCGAAAGTTTCTTTATTCATATGGATAGGAATCCTAGACAACGCTATACACCATCATTTCAAAGGGGGATCTCAAGCGGTAGCCGGGGTGCGGTGCTTTGCTAGTTTTGACTTCATAGGTATAGCTTGAGCTTCTCCGCGTTGTAAGGTTGAGGGAGCTTTCGTCCGTCCGCGTCTTGCAGGCGGTAGGCTCCGCCGGGGAGCGCTTCGAAGACGAGGAAGGGACTTTCCCACTTTGGGGAGAACTTGTGAAGCCTGCCTTGGTCGACGAACTCGTTCAGCCGCAGGACCAGATCCCCGGCCTTGAAGGATCGGTGTTTTACCCGAGCGTTGTAGTACCGGGCCATCTGCTATTGGTAGGCGGCGGCTCTGATCTGGGCCCGATCCCTTTTCTCTAACAATACGTCGAGGTTGGTTCGTAGTGCCATGGTGTTTGCTTCATCGTCAAAGTGCTCGACTCGGTGGCTGGGTAGCCCGATCTCCGCTGGGACCATTGCTTCGGTCCCATAGCAGAGAGTGAAGGGGGTCTCCCCGGTTGGGGTCTTTTTTGACGTGCGCAGGGCCCATAAGACCCGGGGTAGTTCCTCGACCCAACCGTCTTGCCTCCCTTCCAGGCGGGTTCGGAGGCTCCTGAGGACGTCCCGGTTAGCGATCTCGGTCTGCCCGTTACATTAGGGGTGCGCGACCATGGCAAACTTCATGAGGATGTGGTATTCTTTGCAGAAATCCCTTACTTTCTCGTTCTCGAAGTTCGTCCCGTGGTCGGTGATGATGCACCTTGGGATCCCGAACCGGTGAATCAGGTTGTTTTGGAGGAACTTGATGGTTGTGGCGGCGTCCGGTTTCCTGATGGGAACGGCCTCGATCCATTTGGTGAAATAGTCCACCACGACGAGGATGTATTTATGTCCGCCAGTTCCTGTGGGGAACTGGCCGATCATATCCAATCCCCATTGGGCGAATGGCCACGGGGACTTCAGGGCCGTCAGCTCGGTAGCCGGGAGGCGGGGGAAACTGCCGTGGAGTTGGCAGCTCTTACACCTCCTGACCAGCTACAGGGCGTTTTCGTGCATGGTGGGCCAATAGTACCCCTGAAGTAGTACCTTTTGGATCAAAGTTCGAGCCCCCTGGTGTGCGCCGCCCACCCCTTCATGGATTTCCCGCAGGACGTAGTCGGCCTCGTGGGGGTCAACGCACCGGAGTAGGGGCTGAGTGAAGGCCTTCTTGTAGAGGTTCCCATTGCTCAAGACGAAGTGGGTGGCTCTGGCCCGGAGGCGGCGAGCGGCTGCTCTGTCTTCCGGGAGTGTGCCGTCTTTCAGGAATTCTATGAGGGGCTTCCTCCAATCTGGGTCATTCTCCTGTGTCGTGTACACTTGGAGTGTCGCCGCCTCGTCTCCAACGCCGGGTCGGGCCATGGTTTTGAAGAGTATCGACCGCCTGTTGCTGGCCGAGTATGATGAAGCCAACTTGCTCAGGGCATCTGCTTGAGCATTCATTTGTCTGGGTATTTGTTCCACCTGGACTTCGTCGAAGTTTTTTCGGAGCTTCCTCACCTCGTCTAGGTATTTCATCATTAGGGGTTCCCGAGCCTCGAAGCGGCCGGTTACTTGGCCGACGACTAGGGTCGAGTCGCTGCGGACCCGAACGTCCTTCAGTCCCAGCCCGACGGCCATGCGCAGTCCGGCTAGGAGGGCTTCGTACTCCGCCGCGTTGGTCGATACTTTGAAACCGAGCCTCAAGGAATACTCCATCTCGGCTTCGTTCGGGCCCCGGAATACTCCATCCCGGCATCGCAGCCTTCCTTGGTGGAAGACCCGTCGACGTAGATGACCCATGTCGGGGCCGAGCTAGGGCCTTCCTGGTCGGGATGCCGGGCTGCAAGGGGCGGCGCGGGATCCTGCTTCCTGCTAGGAATGGTGCACTCAACGACGAAATTGGCCAGAGCCTGCGCCTTGATGGCTTGCCTCGGGTGATACCTTATGTCGAATTGAGACAACTCCCATCTCCATTTCTCTAGACGGCTAGAGGATTCTGGCGATGCCAGGATAGCCCCCAAGGGGCGCTCAGTGAGGACGATGATGGTGTGTGCTTGGAAGTAGTGTCGCAGCTTCCGCGAGGTTACCACGAGGGCCAGGACGATCTTCTCTATGGCGGGGTATCTCGTCTCCGCGTCTTTGAATACATGACTAACATAGTACACTGGCCTCTGCACCCCCACGGCCTCTCGGACGAGCACCGACCCTGCTGCTTGGTCGGATACTGCCAGGTACAGCAACAGCTCGTCCCCTTCCACGGGCCGGGTGAGTAGGGGCGGTGTTGCGAGGTGCCTCTTCAGTTGGTCAAAGGCGGCTTGGCAATCTTCCGACCACTCGAACCTTGGAATTTTCCTCAGCGCCTTGAAGAACGGGAGGCACTTCTCCCCCGACCTGGACATGAAACGGCTCAGAACGGCGATCCGCCCTGTGAGACGCATGATTTCGACGTTGGTCCTGGGTGCGGTCATGTTCAGGATGGCGTCGATCTTCTCCGGGATAGCTTCAATCCCGCGGTGAGTGACCATGAACCCGAAGAATTTCCCTCCGGTAACTCCGAACGCACACTTGGCGGGGTTCAGCTTCATGTTGAACTTGCGGAGCACCTTAAACGCCTCGCCCAGGTCCTTGACATGGTCGGCCGACGAGACGGACTTGACGAGCATGTCGTCGACGTAAACCTCCATGTTTCTGCCGATCTGCGGCTTGAACATGTGGTTGACCAGCCTCTGGTATGTGGCCCCGGCATTCTTGAGGCCGAAGGGCATCACTCTGTAGCAGCACACACCCCGGTCCGTCGTGAATGCGGTCATGTCTTCGTCGTCAGGGTTCATACGGATTTGGTTGTAGCCGGAGAAAGCGTCCATGAAGCTCAGGAGCTCGTGCCCGGCCGAGCTGTCGACGAACTGGTCTATGCGGGGGAGCGGGAAGTTGTCCTTGGGGCAGGCCTTGTTGAGGTCGGTGAAGTCGACGTACATACGCCACTTCCTACTCGACTTCTTGACCAGGACCACGTTGGCCAGCCACTCCGAGTAGGGCACGTTCCTGATGAAGTTGGCGGTGAGGAGTCGGTCAACTTCTTCTTCGATGGCCTTTTGCTTGATCGAGGCGAAGCTTCTTTTCTTCTGCCTGACGGGTCGGGCCGTAGGATCAACCCTGATCTTGTGGGAGATGATTTTGGGGTCGATCCCAGGCATGTCGGCTGGGGCCCAGGCGAAGACGTCGGAATTGCTCCGGAGGAACTCGGTCAGATCATCCCGCTGGGTTCCCGTCAGGAGTGACCCGACCTGGACGGTCTTCCCTGGGTCTCCTTCCGCTAAGGGCACCTCGGTCAGCGGCTCGACCGGTGCCCCACGGACCTTCTTCCGCTCGTCCCGGGTGTCCAGGGACCCCTCCATGCCACCGCATGCATCGGCGCTATCAGCGTGCTGCTCGGGGAAAGATGCCTCTGTCAGACCTACCTCCGCGACCTGTTAGCTTCCGTAGGCCCTGCCCACCCCACCCTGGTCGAGGGGCAATTTTATCGTCAGGTGGTATGTCGAGATCTGGGCGTGGAGGGAGTTCAGCGTCGGCCGGCCGAGGAGGACGTTGTAGGCCGAGGGGACCCTAGCCACAATGAAGTCCGCTGGCAGCGTGCGCGTGCGGCCGGGCTCCCCGATCGTGAATTGCAGGGTGACCACCCCTTGCGCCGGGACGGAGTGGTTGGCGAATCCGGAGAGGACGTGGGAGGTCGGTCTCAAGTCTGCTGGGGCCAGCCCCATTCGCAGAAAGCAGTCGTGGAAGAGGCTGTCCGCCGAGCTGCCTGAATCGATGAGTATTCGGTGGACCTCGTATTGGTGAATCCGCGCTACGATCACCAGCGGGTCGCTATGGGGCACAGATATGCCGTGGAGATCCTCGTCGCCAAAAGTGATGGGCTCCCGGCCCCTGGCCCTTTTGGCCGGGCGGCCGCCGGAGCCTGTGAGGCGGAAGCCTGCGGGGAGGCCGACGACCTTGGGCAAGGGTCCGCCTGCGTCCCCGATGCGAGGGAGGCGGTAGCGGGCGTTTGGATCCTTAGGGGAGTTGGTTGCCATGCGGGTGGAGATCGGAAAGCCAACTTTGTATTTTGTGGGGTTAGAGTTTCCCACAGACGGCGCCAATTGATGGAGCTCCTTCTCGGGCCTCCGTCAGATGTTGTCTTCCGTTGATCTCGAGGTGAACTTGACCGATTATCTTTCGTTGCGTGTGGGTCTCAATGTGTTTTGAAAGGAGAAGGTGGGGTGAGGAGCTGTCGCCGAGTACCTGCAAAGAAGTCCCGGGGTGGTTTGGTACCAACGAGGACCCTCCGACGCTCAAGTTAGTGATGAGATCCGAGCAGAGTAACGACGTAAGTGTAAAGAATGGCTTACTTGACCCCTCTGTGATGGAGGTTTATATAGCGGTGGTGGCACGCAGCAGCAGGCGCGAGAATCTCGCCGGCAGTTACGCTCCCTACGTCACGCTCGTGCAGAGAGCGGATCGCCCATTAATGGGGATCGTGATAGCGTGGAACGTAGGATGTTGTTGGCGTCGAATCTGCACATGGCGAGATTCGCGGAGCGGCGGTTACGCCTGTGAGTGGTGGAGTTGGTCGGAAGGCCGAGGAAGGCAGCCTCGGCCGGGGGCTTGGGGACGAGCGAGGAGTCCGAGGAGTCTTGGTCTTGTGGCAGCTCGGGGCGAGCTGAGGGGCCGAGGAGGCTAACTCGCAGGGGCCCCGAGGTGGGCCAGTTTGCGCTAGCAGGTCGGGCACAGGGTGGCCTGGTCGCCCCTGTGGGCCCTTTCTTCTGAGTCTTGGGACACGTCATCTGCCACGTGTCCTGATCTTGGAGGTCACCAATATCGAGCACTATCAACCTGTCAACCCTATGTTCACCAAGGACCATCACCATCATCTGATCTCTCTTCCATGCATCTCAGCTAGCTCCAATCAACTCCCCATTTATCTTGTTGGAATATGATGAAGTATGTTACATTACAAAAATCACCTTTGCACTTTCTTGGTTCTTACAAAACACAAACCCTATCAAACTTTGAAAACTATGAATCCCGTTGTCGAACGGTCGATCGATCGATGTGCCTAACGTAAATTTTGATGGTGTTTATTATACTTTTGAAATGTCCAACTGATGCAATTGTACTCAGAATGCATGTGATCAACCTTTGAGTTAATTTTAAATCATAATTTTCATTTAGATGTCCTATCAACTTTATTGGACCCTTACATAAAATTTCAGCAAGTTAAACCTTTCTTGATTTTCATGGACCTCCATTGATACTTTTAAAATTATCTTAAATTCCCTCAAACATGCAGAACAGTGAAAAGTATATTAAAAATTACACACAGCACCAACAAATAATGCATTAACCAACATTCTTCTTGTGGAATTTGTCATTTTTTAGAGTTCAAAGGTGTTTTATGAAATAAATGAGAAAATTTTGATGGCCTTATGGAGTTACTCAAGTAGTGATATTGCAGCATATATATAGTATTATTCTTTATATTTAATTTCCATGATAATTTTAGGTTTTTATGGCATCGTGTTTCATGGGGTTTCGATGCAAAAATCAAAAAATTGAAACTGTGGCTCGGCAAAATAGGGTTCCCTAAACCGTCGTTCAAAAAAAATCCAAGCTCGAACCCCATATTTCTTACTCGGAAAAGATGGATCGATTTCGCAAGGTTAATTAATAGCATGTCATCTCTATTTATTATTTCGCTCCTGCACTTAAAGTACAAGTTAAACAATACCTTTGTTTTGTAAGCTATTGATGTCAAACACCAATAGGTTTTGTGAAACTCAATTTACAAAACCGCGGGTCGCAAGCATGCAGACCATGGTTATCTATGCACTTCAACGAATCTGTGTCAAACAACCATAAGCTTTGTGAAACCCAAATTACGAAACCACGGTTTGAAATTGTGGTTTAGAAAACCTTGTTGCTACTTGGAATTTTGAAATCCTCATTGCTAGAATAGGGGATTGTTTGAAGACCCTGAAGCAGGGAATCCAATCAATTGCCACAAAAACACTCTCTTTCACTTAAAAGGAGAACCTCTATAATACCCAAGTTGAGTGAAATTCTCAGCTTATTAAAGGCTATAGCATATGTGATGCAATGGTTGGGGTTGCTTTTCAAATTAATTATAGCCTTCACTTTAGGAGTTGATCTCCAAGTTCCACATCCCCAAAGAAAGAACTAAAGCATAAAACGTAGGCATTGTTTCTCGAAAAATGCTTTTTTTTTAAAAATAAAAAAGTTCTCTTATTACCACCTGAAATTTATAAGTTAAATGTCAATTAAACACCTTTCTTAATTTCATTTTCTTTTCTTTTTATGCATTCAATCAATTAGAACTTTTGGACCGCTGGAACTCTAACAACGGTATTTCCTATGGAACAATTATGATATTTGAACCGTAACCTGAACTAGATTTGCTTCCGCTGACGTTCGACCAATTACGGACGACCTTGAACTTTTTCATACTTGGCTTGCATTATGCATCAATATCTTATTTATTTAATTTTCTAATATACCGTTGTCTAAATTGAACGATTGGATATCTCTTTGTTTTTGTTGGTACCCATAAATACAAATTGTACAAATACAAACAAAAAAAGAACCATTATTTTTTTCTTCAAAGAATAATAACTAATTAAGCCATACTCTTCTAACTGCCAACTTCAATCTTATGGATTGGATTAATATATCACAATGAAATACTTAGAAAATGATATCCTAAACCTAACAAGCATTTTAAAAATAAAGATAGAAATGTAATGTCTCTATCAATTAAGACTTCTGTTTTGATGATTGCACCATTTGCCTCAAAAGCTCAAGCTTATCTCGTGAAGAATCATTCTAAAAATTATAATGAATTTGAATCAAATTAGTTAGAATTGGATGGAGGGATTTATATTAATCTCTATCTAAATTCCAAGTTATTTCTAAAAGACTATGGATATATATATATATAATAGATTAATTGGATTTTGTGAAGATTTAAATTAATCTAAGTTTAAATTTCACATTATCTATAAGGAAGCTATTCACCTATATATATAATTGATTAGTAAATCAATTATGCATGCATCCACCAAAAAGAAAAGAAGAAGTCACGTTAATTTAACAGAGTCTTATTAAAGGACGGCAGCTGCTATATTAAATTAATTTCATAAGGCCAAGATGAATTAATTTTAGAGATTATTGTATTGAGAGAGTGACATCTAATAGAGAGATTTAGAAGAAATCTCCTAACGTTGTTTGTAAACTTGATTCAAGGATTTATTAGGCATTTGCAGATTCCGCTTTGCCGGAGACTAACCATACGGCAGATGAACCCCATCAACAAATTTTCGTGCCTCTCTGGTTTGCGTTTTCTACTTTATTCTCGCACTTATTTATTTATTTTTCGTTGATTAATTACGTGATTGTTGTTATTGCGTGATTTGGTTTGTCATGAGCATTATTCCGTGTATCGATTTTCTCCCGACAACCGGTATTAGAGTTTCGTTAAGAAACTTAGGATTCTTCAAATTTACGATCTAGGTCAATGGTGGGTAACGACAACTACGTTATCTTCCCCATTTTCTTAAATCGTTTTGAAGGCGTTGGTTCAGATCAAGGGAGAAGTCAAGTTTGCTACGACAGAGACGAAAAATGACGGAGGATAAAATACGAATCGAAAAGTTCAATGGTCACAATTTTCGTTGGTGGCGCATGCAGATGGAAGACTACATGTACCAAAAAGATTTGTATCTTCCGTTGCTTGGAGAGAAGCCCGAGAAGATGACCAATGAGACGTGAAACCTTTTGAATAGGAAAGTCCTGGCAACAATCCGGTCGTCGTTGACTCCGCGGGTGGCTTTTAATATCTCGAAGGAAAAAACAATCATGGAGCCAATGACGATATTAGCGAAGTTGTATGAAAATGTTTCAACATCAAATAAAATATTTTTGATGACGAAGCTTTTCAACATGAAGATGGCTGAAAACGGCTCGGTGACAGAGCATCTGAATGAGTTCAACAGCGTGATGGGCCAATTCGAATCGATTGAAATTGTCTTTGAAAACGAGATTTGAGCACTTCTATTTCTCTGTTCGTTGCGGGAGAGTTGGGAGAACCTTGTGATGGCGGTTAGCAACTCGATCTCGGGGACTCTCACGTTTAATGATGCGGTGGGTTACATATTAAACGATAAGATCCGAAGAAAAGCCGTGAGTGGGAGTTCGGGAACTTCTGCATTTTCAGTGGAGAATCGCGGTAGAATGATGGAAAGGGGAAAGGGCAAAAAGGGAAAGTCTGTGAGCCGAGAAAAATCGAAGACGAAAATTCAAGACGACTGTTGGAACTGTGGAAAGAAAGGTCACAGAAAAATTTACTGTAAAGCTCCAAAGAAAAACTCAAATGAGGAAGCAGATGGAAAGAAAGCTAATGTGGTGTCTACACAAGAATATGGGGAACAAGGTCTTTGTTTATCGACGAGCGAGAACACAAAAGCGGATACTTGGTTCCTTAATTCGGGAGCATCCTTCCATTGCATTTCGGGACGACATCACTTCAGCGAATATGTTCAAGGGGTTCTTGGACATGTGACGGTGGGTAACGGGCAGCCATGTAAGATCGTTGGAAAGGGGAAGATCATCTTGCAACCGTCATGAGGTGGTCAATTAAAATTGAAGAATACCCGTCATATTACAGATTTGAAGAAGAGCCTGACTTCTACCAGTCGGCTTGACAACGCAGGTTTTATTACGGCGTTTGGGAATTCACAGTGGAAGATTACCAAAAAGTCGTTGGTGGTTGGTAGGGGCAAGTTGAGCGGTTCGCTGTATTTCTTCAGTAGGAGTAGCAGAGGTTCGGTTGCATTGGCAACGGGTTCGAAATTAAATTCGAAGACTTCGTTGTGGTATGGGTGATTGGGGCACCTTGGCGAGAAGAATATGAAAATTCTTTAAGAAAGGGAGCTTCTTTGGGGGTTGAAAAAGGTAGAGTTGGGCTGTTCGGGAGTTGCATTTGCGGGAAGCAAAACGTGCTCAAATTTCAGATTGGAGGCATGGCAAAGAAGACCAAGAAACTGGAGATGGTACATACGGACGTATGAGGTCCGGCCTCGGTGGAGTCTTATGGTGGGAATCGGTATTTCGTGATGTTTATCGACGATTTAAGCCGAAAGACATGGGTGTATGCGATGAAAAAGAAGTCCAATGTGTTTAGTATCTTCAAACACTGAATTACACAGGTTGAAAACCAAACATGGGCTAAGATCAAATGCCTTAAGTCCGATAATAGAGGGGGATATTGCACACACACTAGTAAAATAGGGGTTTGCCCCTACGGATGAAAATATCCGTTGGGGCAGATTTTACTTGGCCCTACGGATTAATCCGTAGGGCTAAAAGGTTGCCCCTACGGGCACAGACGTCCAAGAATAAAAATATTAATTCTTAATTTGGTGTTTGCCCCTACGGAGCCGCAAACAAAGGACCTACGGGTATATCCGTAGGGGCAAGTAAATATCTATTTAACAAAACCCCAGATCGATCGCCTACGCTCACTTTCTCTCTCTCTCAATCGCGCGCGAGAAAAAACCCCAAATCGCCTCCGTCGTCGCCACCGTCGCCTCCGTCGTCGCCACCGCCGGTTTCATCGCCACCGTCGTCGCCAGCGCCTGTTTCGTCGCCACCGTCGTCGCTCCAGCCCACCAGCAGCCGTTCAGGTATAAATCTCGAGGTAAATTAAAGCATTTTTGGATTATTTTGGGCTTAGGGTTCATGGCTGGGTCTGGGTTGCGCGCGCGAGAGTTGGGGTTGGGCAGGGGTCGCGGTGGCGGTTGGGGTCGGGGTCGGGGTAGGGTTAGGGTTGGGGTTCGGCTGCTGCTGGGGTGGGGCTGGGGTTAGGGTTACGGTGGGGCTGGGGTTAGGGTTACGGTGGGGCTGGGGTTAGGGTTACGGTAGTGGGGCTGGGGTTAGGGTTACGGTGGGGCTGGTTGAATGGCTATTCTGATTAGTTGACAAATACAATGTTAATCATAATTTACTCGACACAGATGGTAGAAAATCAGAAAAAGATCAAGAAAAAAATAATCGATTTTGATTTTAACATGCAGGGTGTTGATGCAAGATGTAATATCTAGTAGCAGATGCTAGATATATAGACTAAAGAATAGTTGTAAATGAACCGCTAGCAAGAAAATCCTATAATTATACGTACACATCGCTTGACTCATGAAGCCTGAAGCTCTTTCTTTTGGGGGATAAAACTAGTTATATTCCTACATTGCCTAGAAATAGCAGTGAGTTGGTTAAAACTTTTCAAACACAACCCCCCACCCCCCAAAAAAAAGAAAGAAAGAAAGGACAAGGAAAAAAAAAAGAATAGCAACAAGCAATACAAGCTAGCAACCGTAAATAACTGCTGAGATTATGTCTACCTTGGCAATTTGAACAATGATGGTCTTGTCTGGATTGTTAAGATCCACTTTATGGGGGTGAGGAACACATTTTGCAACTGTATTTATGATTTTCATTCTGTCAAGTGTTGAAATAAAAATCAACACTTGACAATCAATCCAAGATGCTCAATAACTTGCTTCAAAACCATAATCTAATCTTGATGATGCTCAATATTAGCGATTTCCATGATCACGACACGTGGCAGATAACGTGTCTCATAAAGCTTTATGATATCAGTATCCTATATTTGTAGTTTTAATTGTTGATTGTTATAGATGTATACCATTGCAATAATAGTTTTTGGTTGATGAATGCTATTGCAATGTAGGATGATCAGTTCTATCAATCTTGATCTCAATGGTTTAAAATCATGTTACACATACAACACGAATGCACAACAAACGCATAATTAGAGAGCGAGTCGAGATATTCAGGTTAAAACCAATATATGATACTCGATGATAATATGAAACCTTCATATTCCCATCGATACCCATATATGAAACTAAAAGCGCCACTTAGTCCCCGTCTATCGGTTAACATACGTGCGATGCTCGTCGTGACCTAGAACTATACGAAGGTTGTTAAAAATCGGACAGTATAGCTCGATACTAACAACCGTCGTATAGTCTACGCGACGAGAAAATTCAATCGTATGGTAACCCATAGATTTGTCCCGTGTGGACAAGTTAAGAATGTATAAAGCAAACGCCTTCATTCACTTGTGTTTTCATCCGTTTCGAGATATTTCGTCGGTATCTTTCCGCTGGTTCTCCGTGTACAAAGATAGATTAGATGTTCATTTCAACGTTGTTTCACAGCTTTGAAATGATTATCTATTCTATTACAGTGTACTCGGAGAACAGCGGGGAGGTGCTGCCGAAATTTACTCGAAACGGTTGAAAGCACAAGTGATGGGCGTTCGCTCTATACATTCTTAATGGGATAGAAGCCTACCCCCGACAGCCGGAACACATACATACAAACGCATAATTAGAGAGCGATTCGAGATGTTCGGGTTAAAACCAATATATGATACTCGATGATAATATGAAACCTTCATATTCCCATCGATACCCATATATGAAACTAAAAGCGCCACTTAGTCCCCGTCTATCGGTTAACATACGTGCGATGCTCGTCGTGACCTAGAACTATATGAAGGTTGTTAAATATCGGACAGTATAGCTCGATACTAACAACCGTCGTATAGTCTACGCGACGAGAAAATTCAATCGTATGGTAACCCATAGATTTGTCCCGTGTGGACAAGTTAAGAATGTATAAAGCAAACGCCTTCATTCGCTTGTGTTTTCATCCGTTTCGAGATATTTCGTCGGTATCTTTCCGCTGGTTCTCCGTGTACAAAGATAGATTAGATGTTCATTTCAACGTTGTTTCACAGCTTTGAAATGATTATCTATTCTATTACAGTGTACTCGGAGAACAGCGGGGAGGTGCTGCCGAAATTTACTCGAAACGGTTGAAAGCACAAGTGATGGGCGTTCGCTCTATACATTCTTAATGGGATAGAAGCCTACCCCCGACAGCCGGAACACATACATACAAACGCATAATCAGAGAGCGATTCGAGATGTTCGGGTTAAAACCAATATATGATAATATGAAACCTTCATATTCCCATCGATACCCATATATGAAACTAAAAGCGCCACTTAGTCCCCGTCTATCGGTCAACATAACGTGCGATAATTTATTCTTTTCAACGACAAACGCACACACAAAGCATATACACGGATTTTCTCCTTTGTCAGTAACTATCCCGTTCTTATATTTTTCAATATAGTCAGCATAACCTACAATTTATATGTTATTCAGTCTAACATGGCCCATGAGTACGTCAGAGTTAAGGACTGAATGTATGTGGATTGGAAACAACGTATGCAACCTAAGTTTGTCGCAGGAGTTGCTGCTTTCCTTGAATTTGCACGAGCACATAATAAGATCATAATAGAGAAGATTCTCTGTCCGTGCGATAGATGTGGCAATAAGTACTGGCAGAAGGTAGAATTGGCAGAGCTTCATATTGTAAAACATGGGTTTACTAGACTTTATTCAACTTGGAAATATCACGGGGAATGAGAAGAATGCAGTACTGCGGTAGAAGAAGAAGGAGAACACGATAATGCGGCAGGAGAAGAAGAAGATTTCGGTAATACGGCAGGATACGGAAATTTATTTCCATCAGAAGAAATGGAGGATATGGTAGAGGCTGCCCTAGGTGAATCTATTCGTACCGAAGATGACATTCCTTCCGGTCAAGGACCGCGTGCGGATAAATATGAAAATTTCATGAATGATGCTAGGAAACCAATTTATGAGAATGCGAAGTATTCCACCCTCTCATGGTTCGTCCAACTTTTCCAAATTAAGTGCCTAAATGGATGGAGCAACAAGTCATTCACAATGCTTCTTTCGTTCTTGAAAGATTCTATGCCTACGGGAAATAATGTGCCCGAAAGCTGGTACGAAGCCCAGAAAATGATGTCTGATTTGGGTCTAAAGTGCGAGAAGATTCAAGCATGTCCTAAAAATTGCGTGTTGTACCGGAAAGAGAATTCAGATTTGAAAGAGTGTCCAACATGCGGAGAGGCCAGGTATAAGTCGAAAGATTCTGATAAGAAGCCTGATATACCTGTGAAGATAGCACGATATTTTCCCATAACACAGAGGCTACAGAGACTATTCAGGTGCAAGAAAACAGCCGAGGCAATGATTTGGCATCACCGTGCTCCTCCAAGCGAAAATGGAAAAATGAGCCATCCAAGAGATTCACCGGCATGGAAGGATTTCGATAGGAGGCACGCAATATTCAGTAGCGATCCTCGCAATGTCCGGCTCGGACTGGCTGCCGATGGCTTCTGCCCATTCAACTATATGGCTGGAAGTCACAGTACATGGCCCGTTGTAATGATAATTTATAATCTGTCGCCTTGGTTGGCTATGGACCAATCATACTTTATGATGCCTCTTCTTATCGACGGACCAAACTCACCGGGGAACAATATCGACGTCTATCTCCGACCTCTGATCGAGGAGCTGAAAACTTTGTTCATTGATGGTGTAGAGACATATGATTCAAACACAAATACAACCTTCATACTGCGTGCGGCTTTAATGTGAACAATTAATGACTTTCCTGCGTATGGAATGCTATCAGGTTGGTCCGTACATGGTCACAAAGCATGTCCTCATTGCCATGAACACACAACATCAAAATTTTTGAATTTTAGCAGGAAGGTTTGTTATTGCGGCCATCGACGTTTTCTGCCTCCAGACCACCCCTATAGGTTAGACACGGTTCACTTTGATGGTCATCAGGAGCTTCTTGGGCCTCCATCCCCATTGTCCGGAGAGGACGTGACTGCTAAATGGGATGGTTACAATAACGTGACATTCGGGATGGATCCGACGAGACAGGTCAAACCACAATATTGGAACAAGTTAAGCATTTTCTTCGAGCTTCCGTACTGGTCTACAAATTCAGTGCGTCATTGTCTGGATGTCATGCATATAGAGAAGGGAGTATCAGAGCACATACTTAACGTGCTTCTGTGTAAAGACGGGAAATCGAAAGACAACATGAATGCCCGGATGGATCTACAAGAGTGGGGAATAAGAAGTGAACTGCACCCTAAACCGGTAGCGGGTAAACCGGTCAAGTTTGTACTTCCCAATGCCGCTTATCATATGTCACAACCGGAGAAGAAAAGATTCCTGCAGGTGTTGCATGATTTGAAAGTCCCCACAGGTTTCTCAGGATCATTCAGCAAGAAAATAAAAATTGTGAAGGGCAAGATCGATGGGCTGAAAAGTCATGATCACTATGTTATCATGGAGCACCTTCTTCCATTAGCCCTCAGGACTTCTCTCCCCGACTCGGTTGGTCTAGTAATCAACGACCTATGTTGTTTTTTCCGGGAGTTGTGTGCTAAAACACTGGAGGTTGCGACGCTGGATAAACTAGAAAATTCTATTGCGTTGATACTTTGCAAGTTTGAGCGTATTTTCCCACCGTCATTCTTCGATATCATAATACACTTGACGGTTCATCTTGCAACTGAGGCGAAGTTAGCCGGACCCGTACAATATCGATGGATGTATCCCGTCGAGAGGTACGTGTAATTTTTCGTTTCGCGCAATTTATAATTTTATTTTTGTCCTGTATGCCCATGTTTATTTATTCAACATATTCTCATTAGGTACCTTTACACTCTTAAGAAGTATATACGCAATAAAAATCGACCAGAGGGTTCTATCATGCAAGGTTATCTTCTTGATGAAGCAACCACATTTTGTTCCCGCTATCTGGACGAGAACATTGAGACAAGGCTTAACCGACCACGAAGAATTCAAGACGGGCCATATGGTAAAGCCGAGTATAAGAGGGTAGACACTATGTTTATCAACAAGATATACCGGTTTATCTTGCTTAATTGCGCATGTCTTGAACAAATTAGAGAGTAAGTTCTTTTGGATTAATTGTTATATCTGTGTTTGTGTGTGTATGAAATGACATAATATTAATGTCACAATTATTTGTCGAAAACAGAACTCATTTTAACGAGGTACGTGAGGGGCATCCTGATTGGAACGAAGAGCGTTTGGAAAAATACCATCAGGATAATTTTTGTGATTGGGTCACAGAGCATGTAAGTTATTCGAATTACATTTTATTGCTATCAGTTTTAATCTAAACTTGTATCGTTATGTATTTATCGTAAAATTTATTTTGTTAGATCCACGATCCGAACTTGTCTGCATCATTTGAGAGTGATTCAAGATGTTTAGCTCAATTTCCTAGTATGGAGGTTGCATATTACAAAGGATTTGGTGTCCTTGGATACAAATTCGAAGTTAAGGACATAGAAACATCTAGAATCACTCAGAATAGTGGGATTGCGACGGTAGGATCGGACGGTGTGATTTACTATGGGTACTTAAATTGTATACTCGGCATCCACTATCCCGGACGATCAGAACCCTTTTATATATTCCACTGTACTTGGTACGATCCGCGAACCGATACAGACAGGTGGAGAAGCAGTCTTGGGACTTGGAAAGATGAATATGGATTGACCAGTGTGAACACACTTCGATTTTACGGTCAGGACGATCCATTTATCTTTCCGAACCAAGCGTTCCAAGTATACTACTCACAGTGTTTGAAGCATCCGGGGTGGAGTGTTGTATGCCGATGGAAACCTAGAGATGTCTACGATGTCCCAGAATACGAGGACAGCGATGAGGACGAAGAAGAGAGAAGGCTTAAAGTGCTCCGACCGTCTGTTTCGAAGGACGGGTTGTCTTTGACCGATCATGAAGTTACGTGGGTTAGAAATGACATCGACGATGAAATCCAAGTAGATATGTATGATGCGCCCACGAAACGAAAAAGGTTATCAGTAATGTTATATTATTACTTCACATTTTATGCTCTAGATCATATATAGTCAATACTTTTAATGATTGTCTAATGCGTCCACGAACCGTTTATCTAGATTTGATGACGATGTCGGGAGCAGCGAGGGGCAGCAGGAGCTCCAGCCGCGGCAGAGGCAGAGACAGAGGCAGAGCGGTTCTGCCGCCCGGAGAGCTCCGTAGGGAGCTTCAGAGGGCCAGTCTTGCACCCAGATCGGAGACCCCTTCGGATGCCTCCTTCCGTGTGGATTTTACCACACCTCCAGGTATACTGCACGCATATCCATTTTCAATGTAATATTACAGATATTCATGCATGTTTATGTCAAAATTACTTATATTGTCAATGTTTGATTGTCTAGTTGTTGGTCCTGCGTCCACATCTGGGACAGAGGCCACCCCCGCTCCTCCAGGTATGTTTATATATCATATAGTGTATGTATATTGATTTAGAATGCTATATCATAAATATACACATTCCTTTTGCTCTTACTTAGCAATTTTTATTATTGTCTAGCTGTAGGTGGTGACACCACCGCACCTGCGGGTATGTTTATATGTCCTATAGTGCATGCATATTGATTTAGAACGTTATATTATTGATCTACACATTCTTTTTGCAATTACTTATAAAATCTATTTTTAATTGTCTAGTTGTTGGTCCTGCGTCCACATCTGGGACAGAGGCCACCCCCGCTCCTCCAGGTATGTTTATATATCATATAGTGTATGTATATTGATTTAGAATGCTATATCATAAATATATACATTCCTTTTGCTCTTACTTAGCAATTTTTATTATTGTCTAGCTGTAGGTGGTGACACCACCGCACCTGCGGGTATGTTTATATGTCCTATAGTGCATGCATATTGATTTAGAACGTTATATTATTGATCTACACATTCTTTTTGCAATTACTTATAAAATCTATTTTTAATTGTCTAATTATAGGTGGTGCGTCCACACCTTCCACAGAGGCCACTCCTGCCGCTTCCATACCCTCCGCATCGTCTGCAGGTTAGTATGAATAAATTTAAAATATTTATTTATTTTACATATGCTCTATAGAATAAATATGAACTTCATGGAGATTTAGCGTCGATGTTTATTTTATAGTTGGAGGGGATGCGTCCGGGTCCGGGACCCCGGTTGTTCCTCACCGGAGGAACTATCGTCCCGCTCGTGCTGCTGCTCGGGCCCAGGCTCGTGCGCTATTCACCGGAGGTATATATCACACTTGAATTTTTGTTTAACCTTGATTTCTTAATACAACTTTGTCTTATTATTGATTGTCTTGATATTTCGTGCAGACGCAGGGCCTCTCCATCCCCAGAGGGGGACTCGAGGCCCGAATCAGTCCCATAGGCTGAGGCCTGATAGAGCTAGGGGGGAGGCAGCATTCCCCCTATTTTTTACCCTTGACTATCGCTATACCGGTCCTCATGCCGAGAGGTTCGGCCGGTATTTGGGGGACGAGAGCCGGATCGTGAAGAACTATCCACTTCACGTTGAGTGGGGCGAGCAGCACCAGCGCTCATTCGCCCTCTTCTTTGATCAGGCTCGGGTATGTATTAATATATATTTTCATTTGATCTATCCAATATATTTATTATTAACACTTGCAATCTAATAACAATGTTTTTTTTTGTATTTTCAGTTGGATTACGATTTTCAACCTGTAGCCGACCCTGATCACCCGGGGAGGGTGCTCGACCTTCATGCTCTGTACAATGGCCTGATGAAGAACATGCAGGCCAAGGTCCGATACAACAGGAATGAGCTGAAGGCCGACTGCTACTCCCTGTGGATAGCGACCCCCGAGGCAGAGAGAGCGGCCCTCCTATCTACTCCGGCGTTTGCGAGAGTCGACGTAGAGACATGGCCTCTATTGTGCGCTTATTTCGACTCCGAACGCAAACAAGTATGTATTTTAAATTTAATTCATTATTTATGATATAATTTATTTCTTTGTGTTTCTTAATTAGAAAACTAAATGTTAATGCGTTGTGCAGAAACAGGCCGCTCAGAATACGGAGAACAGGAAGTCGGCGAAGAGGGGTCGCCCCACTTACATAGGTGGCTCGAGGAACATTACTCGAGCCATGGAGTTATCGGTAAATTAAGAGTTATTCTCTAATATTCTGCAATATTAAGAGTTATTCTCTAATATTTCTAATATTAAGAGTTACTTTCTAATATTGCAGACATCTCGGACCGTGGCGTCAGGTGGTACACCGAGCATGCTGTCCGCATATCTTGCCGTCCACGGCACCTCGACAGATCCCGCCACGGGCGAGCTTCGATGTCCCGACGTCGCTACCCAGGAGTACTGCGTAAGTGTTAATATTTTTTCTACCCAAATTTGAAATTTTAGTTTTGGAAGGTTCAAGTTTAAATTTTATACTTATACTTTACTGCTTAATGTGGGTGTAGGAGCGGGTGGTTGAGCAGGCCCAGGCCTCGGGGATCGATTTTACCGGACAGAACGATCCGAGGCTGCTGACCTCAGTTCTGGACGCCGCACACGGAGGGCACCACGGAGGTTGGGAGAGAGGCCGGGGATTGGGCCCTAGCAGGGCCCATATGAGGTTGGACTCCACCCCGGCGGTTACTTCCTCCGTCTCCAGTGACCGGCATGTCCATCAGGAACTGGATAGCTTGAGGGCCACCGTTCAGGAGTTGAAGGAGATGCTGGTATGTATACTACTTTATAGTAAAATATCATTTCATATTATATACATATCAACATATCCATAATTAGTACGTAGCTTGAGCTTATTTGGTTTTAGACTTAAGTTTGATTAATCATACATATATATGTAATTAAAATAAACAACGCTATTCCAAACTAGATATCCAAACAGGGTTTCGAAATAACTTAATAATGAAACGAATTCGAATAATACACAGTTCTTACACGCTTCTTACACACGTTATGTCCAGACGCGACAGGGTAGATCGGCCGAGCCTCCACATGCATCTCCTTCGGCTGCGGCTCCGCAAGCCACTACATCGGCTGCGGTTCCGCAGACAGCTCCTGTAGCTCCACCGCCCACTCAGACTCCCGCAGCCGCGGCTCCGCAAGCGACTACCTCGACGGCGGCTGCGCAGACCACATCGCCAGCTCCACATGCCGCTCAGACTCCCTTATATGTAGCATTGCAGAGTGTATTGACCGAGGAGCAGGCGCGCGTTATTCTAACGTTATTCGGAGGTGGAGCTGGACCGAACTAGGGTAGCTTTTTGGTTCTTATTTTTTGAAACATGTATTTATATCACATTGTACTACATTTTGAAACGATATTGATATTGGTTTGTATTTATATCATATTCAGTTTTTGGGTTTCTTTTGTATATTATATATATGCGTGAGATGTGATTATGAATACTGCAATATATGATTTGATTGATGTATATAGTATTGTGCACAGGGCGGGAAAAAATCTAGCAGCCTATTTTTAAAAAAAAAATACAGACAACATGTACCTACGGATTAAGCCGTAGGTATATATGTTGCCCCTACGGTCATATCCGTAGGGGCAAACTATCAGGAAACCTGATATTTTCCCACCTGATATCAGTGCAGGGTGTTGGGAGTGCCCCTACGGATATGTCCGTAGGGGCCAATGTTTATCCCCTACGAATTTATCCGTAGGGGCAAAATATCAGGTTTCTTGATATTTTCCCCCCAGATCTCAGTGCAGGGTGTTGGGAGTGCCCCTGCGGACTTATCCGTAGGGGCCACCTTCTATCCCCTACGGATAACTCCGTAGGGGTAGAATAAGGACCTAAGGATTTATCCGTAGGTATATACAATATATTCAAAAAAAAAAATACATATATGATTTGATTATTCCTACGGAGTACTCCGTAGGGGCTATAACACCTACAGATATATCCGTAGGGGCTCTAATTTGCCCGTAGGGGCAAGTTCAGGACCTCAACTTGCACCTGCGGCCTTTGCACCTACGGGGTCTTTTTTCGCCCCTGCGTAGATATCCGTAGGGGCAGTGGGTTGTCCCTACCGATAAATCCGTAGGGGCAACCCTTATTTGTAGTAGTGACAGGAGTTCGAGACGTTTTGCTCGCAGAAGAGTATTCGTTGGCTGAAGACGGTAGCGGGGACGCCACAGCAGAATGTCATCGCAAAAAGGATGAACAGAACGATCCTAGAGCGAGTGCGGAGTATGACCTTGGATCCGGACGTGCCTAAGTTCTTATGGGCAGCGGCAGTTGATGCTGCTGTGTATTTGATCAATAGAAGTCCAGCAAGTGCGCTTGATGGAGATATTCTATAAGAAAATTGGTCAGCTAAACCGGTTGATTATTCGCACCTAAAAGTGTTCGGATGTATTGCGTATTCTTTGGTTGATAAGGCGGAAAAAGAGTAAGCTTGACTCCAAATCTAGAAAGTACGCTTTCATCGGATATGGTGGAGATGAGTTCGGATATCGGCTGTGGGATTACACAAGTAAGAAGGTAATACGAAACCGGAACGTCATTTTTTATGAGCAGCACATGTACAAAGAAGAAAAGCAAGTAAAGGAAGGTGCATCATGTGAGTTCGTCGAGCTAGACAGAACTCAAGAGAACATTCAGGTACCTACAGGCGGTGATCAGAACTTGGAGGAAACCATAGTGCAGGATCAGGTTCAAGTACAGGATGGTGATCATGCTCAGCAACCAGATGTGCCCGTTCTGAGAAGATCTACGAAAGAAACAAGAATACGTGGAAGACTTGTGACTGACTTTGTTTTGTACACAGATGTGGGAGAGCCCAAATCCCTTGAAGAAGCAACAAGCGATGGTGCTAGCAAGCAGTAGGAGCAAACAATGGACGCTGGAGAAAAGAATCCGGCGGATATGTTCACCAAGATCATAGATATAGATAAGTTGAATCTCTGTTGCATGTTAGTGAATTTTTTCATGAAAATCTGATGAGAAGAAAACAGCAGCGGAATCGTATGAAGTCTACCAGCATTAGGAATCAAGACGGAAGAAATCCCTAAGTGGAAGAATGTTATGCTATGGAGAATCTTTCTAAAGATTATGATGAATTTGAATCAAGTTACTTAGAATTGGATGTAGCGATTTATGTTAATCTCTACCTAAATTCTAAGTTATCTCTAAAGGCCTATGGATATATATATGGATATATATATCATAGATTAATTGGATTTTGTGAAGATTTAAATTAATCTAAGTTTAAATTTTCACATTATCTACAAGGAAGCCATTCATCTATATATATAATTGATTAGTAAATCAATTATGTATGCATCCACCAAAAAGAAAAAAAGAAGCCACGTTAATTTAACGGAGGCTTATTAAAAGGCGGCGACTGCTATGCTAAATTAATTTCATAAGGCCAAGGTGAATTAATTTTGAGAGATCATTATATTGAGATGGTGACGGCTAATAGAGAGATTTGAAAGAAATCTTCTAATATTGTTTGTAAACTTGATTCAAGAATTTAATAGGCGTTTGCAGATTCCGCTCTGCCGGGACTAGCCATACGGCAGGTGAAACCCGTCAACAAATCCTTGTGTCTCTCTGGTCTGCGTTTTCTATTTTATTCTCGTACTTATTTATTTATCTTTCTTTGATTAATTACGTGATTGTTGTTATCGCGTGATTTGGTTTGTCGCGGGTAATGTTCCGTGTATCGATTTTCTCCCAACTTATCTCAACTTTGTAGAATGGATAAACTAATGTTTCTAGCACAGGAAGTTGTAAGTTGAATCCTATAGAGATTAGCACTCACTCAAAGAAAAGAAAAGGTGAGAGAGATAATAGATCTAAAAGAAAACCAACAAAAGGCATTATCCAAGAGAACATGCAATGCACCATATGTTTTAATTGATTGATAATCACTAGGGATTTATTTCTTTATCTTTACTATTTAATGCAAAAGGGGAGGGGACCAATTTTCTAAATCGGTTGCTTACATGACATCCTATTCTTTTAGAAAAATCAGTTTTTTTTATATAAAATTTCATCTCAAGATCAATTTTCTCTCTCTATAAAACAGTTTTTGATTACACCTACCGTCCCCTACAGAAAAAAAAAATCCAAACAGCAATTACCAAATATCATGCAAAATCAAGATGCCATTTCTTATAATTTTTATCAGAAAAATTTAGAAAGGAATAATTTTCTTTTCCAATCATATTACCTCTCTTATATAATAAATTCATAACAAATCAAAATAAACATAGAATTTTTAAATAACAGAATTTAACGAATTTCTTCATTCTTGATGGCTTGTCAGTTTTAATTACGCGCAACGCACGTGCAACATTACTAGTTTAACAACAGTGAAAGAAAATGTAGATCAGAATTACCGTCCTTCATCATCAAAAAAATCTACGGATGGTTGATTTTTAAAACCACAGACCCCAAAGTGAAGTGCAGGCACACTGGATTTGGGCATATATATGCAGTATCACAGAAGTGAGGTTTTCTAGGTTGCTTGCTTGACTTTCTAATTGGTCATTTTGGCCTTATTCTTAAATTTCAGGAAGAAAATGAAGTGTTACAACCAAAAAAGTCATCTTGGATTAGTTTGGGTTGTTTCGTTTGTTTCATGCATGATGTGTTCGAGATATACATGAGCTTTCCAAAACATTCATCCAAATAACCAATTTAGCTAGCTAGATCTTTTCTAGTTAATTTATAATTGAGGAAATGGTTGAAAATTTTAATGTGATGCCTATGTTATCATAAGAAAAGATGTATGTGTCTTATAATTTTCTTTTGGGAAATATTGTTTCTGGGTCCGGTTTCTTAACTTGATTTATTTTTAAAACTCCAGATGTTTCAAAATTGTGGGAAAACCTAAAAGTATATTATCGAATTTCCTTTTAATACCAAACAAATTGATTTCTGTATGTATTTGTGTACATGTTGCTAATAATACCATTTTAGATTTTCATAAAAGATATGTTATGATTTGATAAATAAAGTTTCATTAGGATAAATAATGCTAGGCTGATAGTGTTTCTCAAGTTAATTATGATTTGATGAACCATGTTAATGTTGTGGTTTGATTATCAATGTTATGATTTGATAAACATAGTTATGGTTGAATAATTATCCATTATTTAACTTGAGAATAGGTAAAACTAGTATTTTAGGAAAAAATTATCTCGATTAGAATGTGTATGGGCTTGAATTAAAATTTGTGTTTGTGTGTGTATAGAGTACGGATCCGTTAGGGCGGGTTCGCGTTTTTAAATTCACAAAATTGAATAACAGCCGTTGGATCTATCCTTTGCTTATAATTGCACTGGGCAAAGGGATATGAGCCGGCGACCCCTTTTTAAAAATGAGCCGCCGTCTCAAAATATATATACCCTATGTATCTCACCGATCCAAACCGGCCATCTTGATATACGTATTATGAAACACTTATGTATAAAAAAATCTCGTGATTTATAGAGCTCTAACGCGTTCATCAAGCGACCGCGATTTTCCTATAACGACAAGCCGTTAATTTTTCTATCTGCTTAATGAACACGCTAGAAGTATTTAACTCCCGAGACTTTTTGTACATATGGGTTTTGTGATACATAGATCAAGATGACCAGTTTGGATCGGTGAAATACACGCGGGTATATATATATGCTTTGAGACGGCGGCTCATTGTAGCTTCTGATAAAGAACACAAAGAAATTTGAGAGGAAAATCATATATTGAATGGAAAGCATTTAGGCCATTAAATAGCCATTTACATCAAAACAGAAAATACTACAAATAAGGGATCTTCCAACTAATGAAGACCTATTCTAAAGCAAGGAGTCCCAAATAAAATGGGATTTTATTTAACTAATTCCTAATAATTCCTCCCTTAATGGGATTTTATTTGACTAATTCCTAACAATTCCTCCCTTAAACTAAATTCTTGAATACTGAAAGAAATTAGTTTATGTTGTTTCTTGCACAAACTCCAAGCATTGCACGCAGCTTCACAAAGACATCATCCTTGAGTGGTTTTGTCATCACATCAGCAATCTGTTCCGAAGTATTGCAATGAATCAGTTCTATTGTTCCTTCCCGTGCGAGCTCTCGAAGAAAATGAAAACGAACATCAATATGCTTGCTTCGTCCGTGCATAACTGGATTTCTTGAAAGCTTGATTGCAGAACTACTGTCACATTGAATAGCTATTGACTCTTGCTTTTCTTGATCAAGTGTCATTAGCAACCTCTTTAACCAAATAACTTGACAGGAACATGATGCTGCTGTTATGAATTCTGCTTCCGTGGTTGACAAACTTACAATTGGTTGTTTCTTGGAACACCATGATACAGCTCCAGCTGCAAAAAGGAAGACATTTCCAGTTGTACTTTTTCTATCATCAAGATCACCCGCATAATCACTATCAGTATATGCCTTGAGTTTATCACTTCCTCCCTTCTTGTAGAAAATTCCAAACTCAGTTGTTCCTCGTAAATACCTTAACACCCTCTTTGCTAGTTGTAAATGGAGCTGAGTAGGTCTCTCCATATACCTGCTTAAAACACTAACAGCAAACATCATATCGGGACGAGTTGAAGTAAGATACATGAGACAGCCCACAATTTGCATGTAGTAAGTTTTATCCACCTTGGTCCCTTCTTCATCCTTGCAAAGCTTGAAACCAGAAACAATTGGACTTCGAACTGAATTGCTTTCGTTCATCCCAAAACGTTTCAACGTCTCCTCTGCATACTTCTTTTGACAAATAAAGATTCCACTAGATTTCTGCAAGACTTCAAGACCCAAAAAATACTTCATTTTTCCACCGTTGCCAAATGATAAAGAACACAAAGAAATTTGAGAGGAAAATCATCTATTGAATGGAAAGCATCTAGGCCATTAAATAGCCATTTACATCAAAACAGAAAATACTACAAATAAGGGATCTTCCAACTAATGAAGACCTATTCTAAAGCAAGGAGTCCCAAATAAAATGGGATTTTATTTAACTAATTCCTAACAATTCCTCCCTTAATGGGATTTTATTTGACTAATTCCTAACAATTCCTCCCTTAAACTAAATTCTTGAATACTGAAAGAAATTAGTTTATGTTGTTTCTTGCACAAACTCCAAGCATTGCACGCAGTTTCATAAAGACATCATCCTTGAGTGGTTTTGTCATCACATCAGCAATCTGTTCCGAAGTATTGCAATGAATCAGTTCTATTACTCCTTCCCGTGCGAGCTCTCGAAGAAAATGAAAACGAACATCAATATGCTTGCTTCGTCCGTGCATAACTGGATTTCTTGAAAGCTTGATTGCAGAACTACTGTCACATTGAATAGCTATTGACTCTTGCTTTTCTTGATCAAGTGTCATTAGCACCCTCTTTAACCAAATAGCTTGACAGGAACATGATGCTGCAGCTATGAATTCTGCTTCCGTGGTTGACAAACTTACAATTGGTTGTTTCTTGGAACACCATGATACAGCTCCAGCTGCAAAAAGGAAGACATTTCCAGTTGTACTTTTTCTATCATCAAGATCACCCGCATAATCACTATCAGTATATGCCTTGAGTTTATCACTTCCTCCCTTCTTGTAGAAAATTCCAAACTCAGTTGTTCCTCGTAAATACCTTAACACCCTCTTTGCTAGTTGTAAATGGAGCTGAGTAGGTCTCTCCATATACCTGCTTAAAACACTAACAGCAAACATCATATCGGGACGAGTTGAAGTAAGATACATGAGACAGCCCACAATTTGCATGTAGTAAGTTTTATCCACCTTGGTCCCTTCTTCATCCTTGCAAAGCTTGAAACCAGGAACAATTGGACTTCGAACTGAATTGCTTTCGTTCATCCCAAAACGTTTCAACGTCTCCTCTGCATACTTCTTTTGACAAATAAAGATTCCACTAGATTTCTGCAAGACTTCAAGACCCAAAAAATACTTCATTTTTCTGAGATCCGTCATATCAAACTCAAGCTTCATCGAGTTCTTAAACTCAGTAAACATCAGCTCATTGTTCCCTGTAAAGAGAAGATCATCAACATATAAACTTACAATGAGCATGCTGCCCTCTTTGTTCCGCTTAATAAAAAGCGTATGCTCATAATCACATTTTTTAAAGCCTTCCTTCAGAAAATATGCTTCGATACGACTGTACCAAGCACGAGGAGCCTGTTTGAGCCCATAAAGAGCTTTCTTTAACCTGTACACTTTCTCTTCTTTCCCTTTTTGAATGTAACCACAGGGCTGCTCAACAAAAACATCTTCAATTAATTCTCCATGTAAGAAAGCAGACTTTACATCTAATTGATGTATAGCCCACCCCTTTTGTGCCGCCAAAGCAATCACCAAACGTACAGTCTCCATGCGAGCTACCGGAGCAAATACTTCTGTGTAATCAACACCATACCGCTGAGCATACCCCTTTACTACTAGCCTTGCTTTATACTTGTCAACTTCCCCCTTCTCATTAAGTTTAGTCTTATAAACCCACTTTACTCCAACTGTTTTAGCTCCTTTGGGTCGATCAATTAATTCCCATGTGCCATTTTTCTCAATTGCTTCAATCTCTGCATCCATGGCATTACGCCATCTTTCACTCTTCACAGCTTCTTCAAAATTAAATGGATCTGCACCAGTGGTGTACAGCGCAAAGAATGCTGTGTAAAGCGCAGCCTCTTCATCGGACAATCCATCACCGGTTACATAATCTTTTAACCAAGCTGGTTGCTTCCTACTCCTCCCTTCGACATGACCTGGTGAAGCTTCTTGATTAGTGACAATCGACTCCTCAATCGACTCCTCCGGTTGTGCAGCGGCAACATCATCTTCTTCTACTGCATATTCTTCATTGACAGCCCTTTCATTATTTTCCCATTCTAGCTCGCACATAACAGCTGACTCATGCTTCTTGTCCCATTCCCATTCTTCATCCTCGGCAAAAACCACATCTCTGCTTATTACAATCCTTTGTGAGATAGGATCATAAAGCCTATATGCCTTTGACTCTTCGCTGATTCCGAGTAGAACACACCTCAAGCTTTTCTCATCTAGCTTGGATCTCAATTTATCAGGTACATGAGCATATGAGACACAACCAAAGATTCTGAAATGTTGGACTGTTGGCTTGATTCCGCTCCAGGCTTCTTCAGGTGTTTTGTCCTTCACAGCTAGTGTTGGACTGCGATTTAAAACATGCACAGCCCAATTTACTGCTTCTGGCCAGAAAGTTTTGGGTACTTTCTTTTCAGATAGCATACTACGGACAAGATTCATGATGGTTCGATTCTTCCGCTCTGCAACGCCGTTTTGTTGCGGTGTATATGCAGCTGTCAATTGTCTTTGCAATCCATGTGCATTGCAAAACTCGTTGAATTCTCGAGATGTAAATTCTCCACCACGATCCGTACGCAACCCTTTAAGAGATGTACCTGTTGCTTTCTCAACATGTATCTTGAAACTCTTAAAGACAGCAAAGGCCTCTGATTTTTCTGCCAAAAAATAAACCCATGTCTTGCGGCTGTAATCATCAATGAAAGTAATTAGATACCTTTTCTTGCTGTTTGAGGCTGGCTTAATTGGTCCGCAAATGTCAGCATGAACAAGCTGCAAAATTTGTGATGCTCTCCAGGAACTCTTCATTGGAAACGAGTCTCGATGTTGTTTCCCAACAAGACAATTTTTGCACAGCTTTGAGGGTGGCTTAAGCAATGGTAAACCTTCCACCATTTGTTTTTGTTACAGTATTTGTAAGCCTTTGAAGCTTAAGTGCCCAAACCTGCAATGCCAGAGTTGCGCCCCATCTTCTGTAACCGTGTTAAAGCAAGTGGGTGCTGCAGGCAAAGTGATGGCATGCAAGATAAACATTCGATTTGCAGACATATTTAATTTCATAATCAAACCTTTGTCAGGATGATATATTTTGCACTGCCCTTGTTGAAACAAAATGCTTAGACCCTTCTCTTGCAACTGTCCCAAGCTTAACAAGTTGTTCTTTAGTTCTGGAACATAAAAAACTCCTGAGATAATGCTGACAACTCCATTGATTTGAAGTCGAATGTTGCCTTTCCCATGAACCACCATGTTTGAATTATTTCCCAACTTCACTGAATCAGAGAATTGTTCATCAAACTCGGAAAAATATTCTCTTTTTCCACACATGTGATTACCGCACCCAGAGTCCAAAAACCACATGTCTGTTGTTTTTTGCTCCTTTTCTTCAACATAAGCCATCAACAGCATGTGTTCTTCACTCTCTACTTCACTTTCTGCAAAATTTGCAACTCTACTCTTACATTCCCATTGATAATGCCCAAGCCTGTGACAAGCATAACATTCCACCGTTGCCTTGTCAAAACTCTGTCTGCCTCTTCCACGGCCTCTACCTCCAGAGTTCCCACGTCCTCGTCCTCGTCCAGAATATTGGCTCCCATGTGTCACCTTCAGTGCATGTTCTTCCTGTACAGTATTACTCATGCGTTGCTCATGCACAAGTAAACTGCTTTGCAATTCGTCAATGGAAAGCACACTCGTATCCTTGGATTCTTCAATAGAACACACAACATAATTAAACTTTGGAATCATTGACCTCAGAATCTTTTCCACAACAGCAACTTCTTTCAAATCTTCACCATTTGCTTTCATCTTGTTAGTAATGACAAGAATACGAGCAAAGTACTCGTCCACAGATTCTCCTTCTTTCATGTGAGCCATTTCAAACTCCTTTCGCAATGCCTGTAGGTGAGCACGCTTTACTCGTGTTGTTCCTTGATATTTCTGCTTCATAGAATCCCAGATACTCTTTGATGTGTCTTTGTTAACGATTGTTTCCAGAATAGTACGATCTAAAGCCTGAAACAGATAGTTCTTAGCTTTGAGATCCTTCAATTTCTGCCCTTCATAGTTTTTCCTTTGCACCTCAGATGCACCTTCTGCTGCTGCAGAAACTCCATTCTCCACCACATCCCAGTATTCCTTTGATCGGAGAAAATTTTCCATAAGCATCCCCCAATGACTGTAGTGACCATCGAACCTCGGCACTGCTGGTTGAACAAAAGCACCTTCTGTAGTCATTGCCTCTGCTTAAATCCTTAGAAGACTGCTGCTTCTACAAAGCCTCTTGACCTGGCTCTGATACCAAATGATAAAGAACACAAAGAAATTTGAGAGGAAAATCATATATTGAATGGAAAGCATTTAGGCCATTAAATAGCCATTTACATCAAAACAGAAAATACTACAAATAAGGGATCTTCCAACTAATGAAGACCTATTCTAAAGCAAGGAGTCCCAAATAAAATGAGATTTTATTTAACTAATTCCTAACAATTCCTCCCTTAATGGGATTTTATTTGACTAATTCCTAACAGCTTCTCCCTCATCATTTCTTTCAAAAATTTAAATTTGCACTTATCATTATTCAAAAACTTCCAATTTAAAAGGCAAGAGATGGAAAGCTATTGATACATTATGTTTAAAGACCAAAACTAATGAGATAGACTTTCGAAATGTTAAAAGAAATTTCCATGGTTAGAAAGGAAATGTGTTTATTTGTTGAACAGGACAAAGTGTCATGCCTTTTCTTTTCATATGTCCTTCTAGCAAGTTATATTTTCTAGCTCATCATATATATATCTCTGAAATTTAAATTCGCACTTTATGTTTACTTTTCATGCGCTTACGTGTACTTCTTCCTGAAGTTAGAAAATGTGTTCCCACATTTTTTAGGTCAAGTGTCGTGCACTTTGCATTTATACTTCATGCATTCACAACTTTCAATTTAGGAACTATAAAAGAAAATTAATATAGTAAAAAAACAATTCGTACAAGAGTTTTTTTCTAAAGTGAGAGTTGGGAAGCTATTGATCGGTTTATATTAAGAAGAAAAAAGGGCAAAGATATTATTGCGTTTGTCTTTATTGAAGTTTTTCGAAGTGCGTCTTTTCTGATCGAACAAAAGAAAACCCCCGTGTTATATTAAATGAAAATTTTAAGGCCGAAAAGTTGGAAATAAAAGGTGTTACGTATGTTATAGTCAAGACTCAAGTGTCAGGATGCAGCATGTGGGCTAAATATAAAGTGGGCGGTGATGCACATAATGTCAAAATATGAAGCCTCTGATGAAATGAAATTTACAAAATTTAAGCACAAGGCGGCTATTTTATGGTCACTAACAATCTTTATCATTTCACCAAATAACTTCGAAAGGTCAACTCACAGAAACTGTAGCTGAGCAAATATTGCAAGCATTCCCACGACATGAGTCAGATGTGATGCTAATTCTGCTATTCGCCAAATTAATTTACGCCTTGTGAGCCGGATATTTTTCGCATACATAAGGATATATACTTAGATATTTTTCCGGATGCGGATACATATACGGTTGTAGCAAAATTAACCAAATACGGAAATAAACATCTGGATATCTAACACGGATGTGGATGTCCTCTCGGATAAATACAAGAAAATATATAGTTTTAAATTTATCTTTTGCTTATTTGAACCATACATTTTCAGCTTGGTTTATATGTTATGCATTTAAAAGGTATATTTTGATAAATTATTTAATTATATGTGTTGTAAAATATGCAAAAATGATAATATGTTATAGGGTATTTGTTAATATATTTATTTATTGATATGATATTCCATTTGCCCGTCAGAGTTTGTCTTTTTCAAATATATTTAGTATTTGTATTGTATATTTCTTATTTAAATTCAATTTTAGAATGTATCAAATACAAATTAATTTACGGTAACATCCATATTTTCTTTTTATCTTATATCTTTTGTATATTCATATCCGAGTCGTATTCGTATCTGTCTTTCTCATATCTACTTCGTATCTATATTCGATTTTGCAAATATATATATGATCGGTTATTATCGAACTATATCTAAACCTATATATGTGACTGCATGTCCATCAAGAACAACATTAACAATGCATTTTTCGAAAGGACTTTTTCTCGATCAACACGGGAAAACTCCGTGAACATTTTCCAAGAAAAGATCAATGGACAAGAGATATGACCTCCCCATCTATGAAGTCGGAAAGCGATGACTATCGATAACACAGGATTGGAATATTGCGAAGTCATGCAATACTTATCACGTTGTTCTCTATCGTATTCACTCGGTATCCGGTCGCAAACCGGTATCAATCGGGGTCAAACCACTAACAACGTCCACAAGATCTACTGGGGGTCGGTTTTGGGCATGCCACCAACCCATCCAACCAACTTGTTACGTTGATTTGGACTTGTGGGCCCCGCACCTACAAAGTCCATGGGAGCACACATTGGATATCGGCTGGCAGTGGGCCCCACACAAAGAAAAAGGATAGTTACCATTTGCTCTTCATGGGGGCCATTTCCAAAAACACCAACTAATTTGCCAAGAGTTTTCTCTTTCTCATTTTTTTTATTCATTAATTACCAGCTTTTTTTTTCTCCCTTTTTCTAGAATAGTATGTGCATATTTTTTCTCTGTTATAGCAATCAATTAGGAGCACTTTGGTTTTGATTGTACCATTCAAATACTTTAAAATTTCGAAAGATGGAAGGCGGATCGGGTGTGTAACAGAACATGAACGATTTTTAGATACTTTGTACGATTCCTTACATTCAAATCAAATCTAACGAGGAGTCCGTAGGGAAATGACTTATTGCTTTCGTTTTCTCGATTGAAATTGATTATGTAAATTTAGGCGGCATCAAGCGTAGACAGAGAACACTGCCTATTAATCCAATAGTATTAGAATCCTTTAAGGTGGGTTTTTTTTTGGTCATGTAACTTACTTTATGAAAGAAACGGAACCACAAGCATGTAGGAAACCTACAAATCAATTAAATCTCCATAAAAGTAAAAGAAAAAAAAAAAAATAGTAATCCTTTCTTATTATGGAGCTAGCATGCATTCATGCAGCACCTTCTGGCATCTAATTCCATAACCCTAAGATTTCCTCATTGTGTTTATCCCTTTCACAAAACCTAGAACTTGATGCATCATGACACCATGTCCTCATATATTTATTCCTCTTCTCCAAAGTTATTCTAAGAAACAGGCTTGAGAATAAAGAACTTTTTTCCCAACTTGCACACCAAGAGAGACGTGAGGAGAACAATCTCGGCTCTTAATAGAGCCTGTGATCTCCTTCAGATGTTGTTCTCCGTCGATATGGTGAGAGCGACCTTATACGGCAGAGATTGGTTTGGAAGTTTTTGAGCGTGCGGATTTCAATGGGTTGGCGTTGATACCGAGCTATTTGCAAAGGGAGTTCCGAGGTGGATGACCACCGTAGGACCCTCCGACGATTAAGTTAGTATCGAGAAATAAATGCAGAGTAGCGGCGTATTCGGATCAATTCGAGTTACCTGAGTCGTCGGAGAGAGTGGTTTATTTAGAGGTCGCGTGGAGCGAGCAGGCGCGAGATCATCGCCGTTAGTTACGTCCCTGCGTTATCCTCGTATTAATGGCGGGATACGCCCATTAATAGAGGAACGCGCTAGCGTGGGATGCGGAACGTGCGGAGGCGGATATCTCGTCCTGGCGAGATACGCGGAACTGTTGCGGGGACGCTTGGGTTCCGCGCTCTCGGTTGATTGGGGAGGCCGAGGAAGCTCGGCTTGTCAGGAGGCTCGGAGACGAGCAGAGAGGCCGAGAAAGCTCGGCCTGTAAGATGGCTCGGAGACGAGCAGGGAGACCAAGGAAGCTCAGTGGACTGCTCGGAGGCGAGCCAGGAGACCGAGGAAACTCGCTGGACTGCTCGGAGGCGAGCTGTTGGCTGTTTGCTAGGTGAATGTGGTAAGTACTCAGGAAGGTCTCCGAAAGGTCGGATGCGTCTTCGGAGAAGAAGTCCCGAAGAACTCCCCTAATGCATCTCATTTATTCCACCTCCGTAGCCTTCGGGATGCGTCATCCGCCACGTGTCGTAATATGAGGAGATACCACTTGTGATCATCATCATTAGCCCCCCACTCCCGTTCCGACCTATTCAAGGGTCGGGTCGAGAGTGGCCTGCTTGGTTTTTCTTCTGCTCGGTTTGGTGCCGAGAATCATAGTGTGGATTGCTCGGAAACGAGGCGATTGCATCGTTTCGATCTTTGGGCCCACGTGTCGTCTCGTCGTGCGTCTAAATTTTCACGTGTATCTCCGATGTCGTCAGCGGATCAGTGAAATGACGACGCTTTAAATAGAGGGGCGTCGTTTCACTCGATCGTCTGTTGGGCTACGGGCCACGTGTCCGATGTCGGTTGGTGGGCGCGAAAGGCTGTATCTGACCCCTGCAACGAAGAGGCGTCCCTAATGGTCGTCCGCCACGTGGAGCCTCGATGGCCGTTTTACGCGCGACGCTTCGTTTTGGCGGGAATCGATCTGGGCCGTAGGATGCTCCTTTTGGGGGTGTATAAATAGGAGGGTACAATCCTAGGGCCAACACTTTGCCTTAATTCTCTTTCGTTGCTTGAAGATTGCTCGGAGCTCCTCCGCATAGATCGGATCTTCTGTTGGTTTTTCCTTGGCGAGTCCCTTTCTTTGAATCGGGTGAGATGTCTTCGTGTCTGTAGATGTAGTAGGGGTAGAGTCGGACGATGAGGCCTCAGTTTCTAGGGCCGAGTCCAGAGGGTCTTCCCCCTCTTCGGCTTCAGATAGCTGAGAGGGCTCTTCTTCTTCAGCGTCTTCTGTGTCCGGCTCGCCCCCGAGAATTAGGACCGCCCTTGTCACTCGCCGTTGGGCGGCTACAAGGGTTCCCAAGGTGCGTATCGGGAACACCCGCGATGTGCCCTCTGTCTTGAATTGCATGCTCGAGCTTTCCGATATCCGGACTCAATTCCATATTCCCTCTAATTATTCCTTTCGTTTGGCTAGGGAGCGTGAGCGGGCAGATCAGGTGTAGGGCAAGGAGGTTGCCCTGTATCTGGAAGCATTCCGGGCAGGAATGCGTCTGCCCTTCTCACCAGAGGTTTGTGCGGTATTTTATTGCTTCAATCTTGCCCCAGGCCAGCTAGCACCGAACTCGTGGAGGATTCTCCTCGGGTTTCTAGTCTGATTGAAATTAGATCAGACCCCCTTCAGTTTGACCCTCCTCGTGTCTTTCCTTTGTTACAAAAATCACCCCGGTATAAGTAAGGAGGAGCTGAGCTGGGTATACTTTTCGTTTAAAAAACGTAAGGGTGGGGTGGCCGGGTCGGGGGTAGTGGTCGTCCCTTCTTCCATCTATGAATGGAAGGAGAAGTATGTATTTGTGGCCCAAAGGGCGAGAATTGGCCTATGCCTACACAGTGGCACAGGGCTGACTGCCCGAGGGCAAAGCAGTCGATCTCCCCCGAGGCGAGGGTGGTGTCCCAGTGAGAACCGATCCAGTAGGAAGATGTCCTGCTTTCCGAGTAGGTACTGAGCTGGGATGGGCTCAGTCCTGCACGTTTTTTTGGGTAAGTTAGGGTTTTCTGACGGTCTGCTTAGACTTTGTTATATTTCACTTGCCGTTTCAACTTCACCGATCTTTTTCTCCTGTATGTTCTTTTTTTGCATAGCCCATGGACCGATCAAAAATCATGGCTTCTATGGCCGCGAAGGCCCAAAGAAAAAGGGTCGGTGGCGCCAGCTCGTCCCGCACAGGTCCAAGCGCGGCCCCGAGGAAAGCTCCTCCGGCCAAGCTTTCCGCAACACCCTAACCCGGAGGAGCGCCGTGAGAGGGAAGGTCAGAAGCACGGGCAGGCCCCGACGCCCAGGACGAGGAAGGAGAAGTCTCCCGACGCCGAGGAGGTCCCCTTTAAGAGGCAGAGGCCACCCCCTACTGGGATCCAAGTGCAGGAGGGTGACTTCTGCATTAAGATGCCCTCGGGGCTTTCTGTGGCCGACAGTTTGCTGGTGGACATGGAAAAGGCGGCGGGGACCGAGATTCCCCCGGGCACCATTGTTCACCGCTGGAAGACGGACCGAGACGTTGGGACGTCTGGCCTGAATTCTGGGGGCATATGCTATTTGGATTTATCCATCTACCTCTTCGAAAATGCCAAGTTGATTTATGGCACCGTATATCGGAGGTTTGGACGGACGCGGCCATTGTAGCAGACTTTATCAGATCCCTCTCATTTGCGAGGGGTTTTTAATTGCGGGGACGCTCTTCCTTGCAGGCGCAAGCCCCTGTAGTTAATTACGTTATCGCGTCGCGATAACCACTTTCTCCTGCTCCGGAAGTTCACTTCGTATCGTGTGTGTTTTTGTTTGTTTTGGTTTTGGTTACCCATGGATTGTATACGGAGACTATTTTATGTTATTTCCCGTAGGACGTGGATTAGTCCAAGTCCATATATTTTTAGATTTGGATTTGGGTTGATTTAAGGATCTTTAATCTGGTTCGAGATTAAGACCAGCTTAAACATATGAGCATGTGGGCTTGATTATTTTAGTTTAAGAACATCGTAGTCCATTATCGCCATGTTGGGGAGGAGGGGAGAAATGTTAATTTAAGGACATTTCGGTCCTTTATCAACATTTTTGGAGGTGAATATCAGTTTAAGGACATTTCGGTCCATTATCGCCGTATTTGGGGCGAATATTAGTTTAAGGACATTTCGGTCCATTCTCGCCGTATTTGGAGCGAATATTAGTTTATGGACGTTTCGGTCCATTATTCATCTTGCGCACACGTGTATTTTTTACGCTACGAAGTGAACAATGGAGATATGGAATGTGCCCAATTTGGGGGCACGATCCGATTTGAGGCGTGCACATCAATTTGAAAGTGCATCAACGAAAGAAGTTGTTGGTCGTCGGGACCCGCCACCTCTCTGAAGACGTTGAGGAATTACAACGACATGTATCAGAGGTGTGAAGAGATGTACCCTTAAACCAAATCCCGTATTTGAGGGAAAAGGGGTTGCTGTGGACCTAAAAATCATTAGTCGTATTTGAGACTAAGAACTTTAGGAGACACAGGATGAATATCATTTTGGATATCATCAATGGAAGACCACTAGTCATTTTTGAGATTAAGATCAGTTTGGGAAACCATGAGCAATATGAGCTTTGTTGATTTAAAAATAAAGAGGTTTGACCTCAGGAAACTTAGCCAATTTTGGGTTGAGATTGAGTTTCCATAATTATCCAACAGTGCTGATCACCAGGACGTACATCGCTCACGTGTGAAACATGTGGGGTGCTGGATCAGTGCTAAGCACCAGAGTCCTGTGGTACTCACGTGTGAAACATGTGAGGTGTTCAGATGTGAGCGTTTTTTAGTCATTTTTAACTAATCATAGAGTGCTGAGCACTCTGCGTGATACTCGCGTGGGAAGCACGTGAGTTCTGGGCTTTGGGTTTTATTTGTTCGTTTCTCTCTTTTTACAGAAGTGCTAAGCACTTAGATAGAGCTTACGTGCATTTCACGTGACTGCTTCCTTTTGGGGCGGCTGCCTAATTGACAAAGAAGTTTTTCTTTGCTTTTTAGGCGCCCACGTGAGAATCACGTGAGGCAGCTTTGGCTTTTCTTTTGCTTGTTTCCCATTTTTAAGCACTCACGTGGGGAATCACGTGAGGCAGTTTTGGTTTTTCTTTTTGTTCGTTTGAAGCACTCACGTGGGAAACACGTGAGGCTTCAAAAAGTGCAAAGCACTACCGAATCACCAAGCTATTCTTGTGTTTTCTGAGAGATATTGATCTCCTGTTAATGACATTTTTAGTCATTGATGATCATCAAGATCTCGTTTTTGAGGATCTTGGATCATCATCATTTTTTTTGAAGAACCGAGTTCTTTATATAGGGTTAAACCCTAATTTTTGGAGGAATTAAATTCCCATATGAGCATGTTACTTCTTTTTAACTTAGTTTTTTTCCCCTAAGTTTTGAATCTGCAGAACAAAATTTCCCCGATGAGAATTAAATTCTCAACTTGTGGGGAGATCTGCTTCTGCAAATCTCAACCAGAGAAAGAACTGAGTTCTTATATGAAGGGTTAAACCCTTAGAGAGGCAAATGGGAGACAATATGATCTCTGTATTTCTTTATCTAGGGTTTCAACAAGGCAAGTTTCCTTTGAGAATTAAATTCTCTTTCTTTTTCAAGAACTCACTGTATATTTTTTTGTGCAGAATTTTGTGTCAAGTTCTCCTCTTTTTTCGTTTTTTTCTTTTTTCCGTTTTCTCTTCTATTTATAGGATAAGAGAAAAGATCAACTTGTTAGGAAAAATCTCTGATTGAGAGATCATAATTGATTTCATAATTAATCCAAAATGATCTTTCGGATCACTTGGTGAATTTTATTCACCATTGAATTTTTAATCCAAAAGCTCTCTGTTTAACAGAGAAGTTTTCTTGTTTATTTAACAAGATTAGGAAATATGTTTTCCTAAGATAAAATTTTATTCTATCAGATGATCGGTATGTGATTTTATAATCACCGTTGGATTTTTGATCCAAGCATCCTCTATTTAACAGAGAAGATCTTTCTAGTTTGAGAAAGATCAAGAAAATATTTCCATATAGAATTTAATTCTATCTTGCCAAAGAGTGCAGCAGAAGAACCCACGTGTTTAACACGTGACCCCTAGCATGGTTTTCAATATGCTTTATTTTCAGCGCTCATATGCATATAAACTCTCACGTGTTTAACACGTGAGGCCTGTTTGGCTTGCCAATTATTTGATTGCAGCGCCTATACGCTTTGCATATAAGTGCTAATGTGTTTAACATGTGTGGCTTTTTTAACCCATTTGTTTTTAACTGCAGCGCCTATATGCTTTTGCATATAGGTGCTCACGTATTTAACACGTGAGACTTTAATAGTGGGGAATTTTCTCCTTTTTCCTTTTTTTTATGAGGGAACAATCATGAAGGCCCAAGTGGCCACGATTGCCCAGGAGGCGGTTCATGTCGGTAGTTTCTTTATTAAGGAATTACTCAAGTTTTATGTCCTCGGTTTCAGTTTTCTAACATGTTTGCTGTTTTCCTCAGGTCCTCCAGCACTGTGCTCTTCTTGTCCACATGGAGTCCGAGGAGATAGCCCCTGCAATGAAGAAAGCGGGCGAATCCTCCTCGTGGGAGGAAAAGCTTCGCCTTCAATTGCAATAGGCGGAGGAGAAGGCGGCCGTTCTTGACTAGAGATTGGTCGCCGAGGGGCTGATGAACTCTAAGCTGAACGAGTCCCATCGTCTTCTCACCGAATCCAACCGGGCCATTGAAGAAAAGAAGGAGGAGATGGACGGCCTTTACAACTCCATGAAAAGGTCGAGGGACGCCTTCAAAAAGGATGCTCGGGCGGCTTTAGAAGCGGCGTAGCTAGCTGAGAGCGGGGCGGCGAAGCTTGCTGAGAGCCGGGCGGTGAAGGCCGTGGAAGAATATAAGACGTCCGATCAATTTTATCTTGATCTCGCTGAATCCGCGGCCATCGGGTGGCACAAAGCCCTCGATGTCGTCAAGGAATCAATGCTGGAGTTCATGGACGGCGAGCTCCGCGCTAGGTTCCCTCTCACCGAGGAAACGCCGTGTAACACCCGAGTTCAGTTATACCAATTCCAGTTCTCGTATTTCTTTCTTCGTGATATTCTTGATTTAACGTATTGTGGGTGTGAATGGTATTTTACACTTTACATTGCATTCGACCCGACCCGCTTGCTTGAACCTATTTGATTCTTATTTATAAATTAGCTTGACTTGTTGCATGGACACGTACGTCTCATGATTAGTACATGCTGGCATTTTACCTGGTATCGCATCTTTTATCATATAATATTTTAGGTCACGGAAAATAATTTAAAATTACATTTCATAACCTGCATGATACCCCTAACCCCGTGATAGCATCCGCACATCTTGTTCTCGTCTCGTTCAGTGAAACGGACGTGCTTGGATGGCTACGCGCACGTACGTGCACCCGTTCTTGGGGGTATGCATTTTCTTTAACTGGGCATTCATTTTGAAATTTGGAAGTCGCATATATTTTTAATATTTTAAATCTGAATTTTTAGACCCGACCCGGGCGTGTTTTGGAGTAAGTTTGTATTTGCCAAAATTTCAAAACGGACTAATATTATATTCTTTATATATTTATAACCTATTAATATACTTTTAACTAAAATATATTATTATATCCTTTATATACTAACATTTATAATTTTGTATATATATTATATTTTTTTAACCTGAACAATCATAACTAACTGATTTTCTCTATCTCTCTCTCCTTCTCTCTCTCTCTCTCTCTGTGCACCCATATACATAAATTATAAAACCCATTCATTAATTTCCCCACGTCCCGCTCCTTCCTCGTGTTCTTTTCTTTTCGCTGCTCTAAAACCCTAACCCCAGCCTCATCCTCCTCCGCCGCGTCAGCCCCTCTCCACCTCGGCCGCGGCCACCGCCGCCGTTGACGAAGACCCCCTCCTCCACCTCTCGCCTCTGTTCCGGTACCTCGACGGCTTCCCGTGGCCTGATCTGAAGCACGACGAGACGATCGTCGCCGTTTCTAGATCAACATCTGGGAAAAGCATCGCGGCGAAAGAGAGGAAGGTCGGGAGGGTCCCGAGCATACCGTTCGAGCAGGAGAATGGGGAAGAGGGAGGTAACAAGAGGCTGATCTATGTCCTAACGTAGCAGATCAAGAAGCTCGTTTCCCATCTAGGGCAGTCCTTCTTCTTCTCGAGGCTGTTCAACATCGAGGTAAGGTCCGAGCTTTGCCGAGGCTGCTACATCTGCATCCGACAACTGATGCTGTTCTTAATGTAACATTCTTAAGAGCTCCATCAAGCGCACTAATAAAGGTTGATGTTCCTCTTGTATTCAGAGGAGATGATGTGTGCCCTGGACTTCGAAAGGGTGGTTACCTGAATACCATAAAAAGGACAGTCAAGTATCTCTGCCCTGCTGATATTATCCCTCCTTATATTGACGTGGATTTGAGCTGAGAAGATCCGGACCCGAGCCTGGTTCAGGCCGAGACCTCGCGTGTGTCGTGTTCACGTCTCCGTGTCATTTTCCGTTATCGTCGTACTCGAGGCAAGTACAACTTGCTACATGCTACTATATTATTTTTATACACATTTAATTGCTTGATTAAACCTGTAAATTAAATCTAAGGCCATTTATTTCATTTTAACACTTCGAGGTCCATTTTATCATTTTAGATTTACAATTTGAAACCTACCATGTTGCATTTTGTTTTACTATACATAGTACCCACATCCGTGTTTGCATCACTTAATAATTATCTGTAAAGCCCATATTACCTTTAAATAGTTTCTACCCTATCGGACACTCGTTTGCATACATCTAGCCTAATTTCTGTTCAATTGCATCTCTAGATCATTTAATACCTATTAGTGTGATTTTAACATTCCATATTTGTTAAACTGTGTTTAATTAATGTTCGAACTATAACCCTAACTCAAATCGGTAACTGTGCCTCTATATGCCTTAATCTGTACCTGATTGCATATTACATTACAGTTTTCCATCTTATTGTTCCATTAGTATCCCATGCTTGTTTTGTATACCCATGCTTATGTTGGTTGATTATGAGCACCCACATGACATTTTGTGCACCCCTGACATGACTTGCTACACCCACTACTTGACACGACATGGTACCGTGCACCTCTCGACATGACATGATAACTATATACCACCTGACTTGACCTGATGTACCATGATTTTACCTGTTACCTGATCTTGTGACTAATGCCAACAAACCTGACTTATTGTCCTTACGGATATTTCCTGTTGTCTATCCAGACAAACCTGTACCTGTCTGATCCTGTGTTGGCATTATCTACAGATTATTTAATACCTGACTTGAGCACATATAACTTTGGGGTATGGGAAAATCAATGATGAAACCTGATTTGTAACTTGACAGTTCTATACCTTTTTTGATCAGTCTTACGGGCTAGGCCAGCCCCGGAGTGATGCTACTGACTCACTCGTCATTACCTGCTACCCTTTATTGCCTTGCGGCACGTCTCGGGTTCAGCCCGAGAGTATAGACCGTAATCCCGGGCACGCACAGGATACTATTGAGTTACATCGATGATTCATCAAATTGATTTCAGAGACTTGAGAGTAGTCAACTCATTAGACCAGTTTAGGTTACTCACTGCACACTACCTTTCACTGCCCTGATTTATATTGCTGTTACACCTGCTTTACCATTTATGATCATACTTGCATGTCTTACTTGTAGGGTTTCTAGGCACTCTCAAGAGGTCTCACAAGGTATCAACCATGCCAATTTCAAATTTTACGGTGCCGAGAAACCCTAGACTAGATCGTTAACTAGAATTTTAGGCGACAAAGTGAAACTAGTTAACTACTTAACTATAAGAAAGATGCTACAACCTTTGTAGATCCGGTTCTCCACTTCCTTAGCTCAATGTAGACGTCCTCTCGCTGTCCGTCTCGAATCCCGGACTCAAGCATCGGCTTCATCGGAGAAATGGGCGGGCAAGGTCGTCGGCTTCGTGCCGATGATGATCTACGTCGAGGTTACACAAGATCAAGCTCCAACTTCACCAAGTTGTGAAACTTGTGAAGTAAACACCCTATACTACTTGGCAAGAGGTAGAGGATGAAGAAATAGGAGGTGAGTTCACTTTAGAATTGGATTTCTCACTCTTTTTCTCAAGGTGCCATTGATGAAGGCAATGTTTTCTTCATGAAGATGAAGAAGAAGAAGAAGATAGAATATTATGATATGATAATCAAATGAAAAATAAAATGAATACTTATCATAATGTGAACCATGGTTAGGTGTAGAGAATTGACTAAGGTTAGATGAATGGTTAGGATTAAGCATGAAGACAAAATGGTCACTTTGGTCAAAGCTTCATGAAGCTTCAACAAGCTTCAAGAATGAAAGCAACCCTTTTGTTTTCTTTTGCCATTTATTTTTAATCCAAATTAAAAAGATAAATGGATGAATAAATAAAAACCCTAATCATTTACTTAACCAAGGTTTAATTCTTTACACTTAACCAAATGAGCAAGTATCATCAAACATGATACAATCAAGTGCACACAAAATATATCACATATACAATGTGTTATACAAGTGAGAAAATCCCTTTAAAGTGAACCAATACTAGTTAATGTAAAGTAATATATCAAATATATAATTATACATTATATCATTAAATCAACACTTGATTCGATGATCCGGTCATGTCGTACATAACCGACTAGTATCCAATGTATCGACTTATCGAATCGACCTTCGATTCGATAACTAGGTTATATCGCATACAACCAATCGAAACATTAATCGTGAGAATGAAATACAGTATCACATACACGCATTATTCTCGGTCCCGTACACATCTCATATGCGCTCCTATTTCGTTTCGCTTGAGCCAGGAAACCTCTGTGTAGGACTCTAAAGACTCGTCAATACGCCGGTAGCAGATGATGATCATATCAAGCACCCACAAGCCGCAAGCGGTCTGCTAAACGTAACGGCCATCCGGGTATTGAGCGATCAGAAGATCGACGAGCTAGCCCGCTCACACTCCTGTGAATCCAACCAGTAAAACTTACCATACAGTCCGGTCTGTTCGTCTGATATGTCGCATATCAAGTCTAGGGGTGGTAAACGTCAGACCCCAATAACCGATAAGTCGTGCCGATGTGAGGCTCATAACAGGTCAAGAAACTACTGGTAACACTTACCAGCAAATCTCTGATCAGCCCTGGCCAGGGACTTCCCTGTTACGGCCAATCGAGCATAGCGCAACATCAACCCCCAATACCGGGAGAGACGAAACCCCTCCTATCGCTCATTGCCTCCATGTGACTCGGGACTGTACCCAAAGACCACCGTTTTGCACACCCTCATGGACGTGGTAAGGTGGAGATCAAAGCACAGTGGGAATCACACAAGACTCTATGACGATCTCGGGTCTACAGACTAACCTGTACAAGTGTCACCTGAGAACTGCCATCTGACGTGAGGTATAATACCATCTGGGAGTTCTCGGCGAGTCCGTCCAGTGTACCCAGTCTCCACTGAGCACCCGTATACCATCTCTGATATCAAACACCAATGGATATGGGATCATCCATCGCCCATCTCATGGGTCGAGAAGCGTATACGCTAGTCTACACTGGTATATCGATGCCCCGTCTCGATACATCCACGACTAGGGACCATGAAGGATGTACTTATGGACTACCATGTCCCCACTAGTATGATCTGCATCATAGTCCAGGTAGTCAAGTACACATCCTAAGGGCTTTATCAACATGTAACTATAAGACAGTTTAAAGAGACCAGTGTACATGTTAAGATAAAGAGTAACCAGATAGCATACTATCATATCGAGCAAGAAAGTCATCTCTATATATGTCCAAGCATCCAATATAATATACATCATCTGTATAATACTGGCCTCTAGGGCATACATACAACTAACAATCTCCCACTTGCACTAGGGCCAGCTGCTGTAGTATCGCATACCGAGCATCCCGAAGAGTCTCTCAAACTGTATCTGGGGAATGGCCTTCGTGAGTGGATCCGCCGTGTTGTTCTTCGTGTCAACCCTCCTGACCTCGATCTCCCGGCGATCAACTATCTCCCGGATCAGGTGATACCGCCTCAGAATATGCCTGGATCGCTGATGGGACCTGGGTTCCTTGGCCAAAGCCACCGCTCCATTGTTATCACAATACAAAGGTATTGGATGCTCAATGGATGGAACCACTCCAAGTTCAGTAATGAACTTCTTGATCCAGACAGCCTCTTTGGCAGCATCGTTGGCAGCGATGTATTCAGCCTCCATCGTCAAGTCTGCCACGGTTTCCTGCTTGGAACTCTTCCAGCTAACCGCCCCTCCGTAAAAGGTAAAGACAAATCCCGAGCGACTTAGAGTCGTCCTTATCACTCTGGAAGCTCGAATCGATAAAGGACTCCACTTGGAGTTCTCCATTACCATACACCAAGAGCATCTCTTTAGTCCTTCGTAAGTACTTGAGAATGCTCTTCACAGCTGTCCAGTGACTCTCTCCAGGATCAGCTTGATACCCGCTCACTATACTTAGTGAGTATGCTACATCGGGTCTGGTATATAGCATCGCATACATGATAGAGCCTACAGCCGAAGCATAGGGTATCCCTTGCATGCGAGTGTTGGAGATAGTGCCCTCAGAGTCAATTATTGGATCACAGGCACGTGATTGCAATGATTGAGGGAGGACCTATCCCGGTAGAACAGTCTTACTCGAGATGATAGTATGCTATCAGGTTTACCTTTATCATCGTGTACTGCTTTAGGTGACATGACATGTCACTATTGCACGTTGATAGAGCCCCTGGGATTCTTGCTTGACTACCGGCAGTATGAGGGCGATCATATACGTGGGAGCTGGGGTCTACAAGCACATCCTTAAAAGGTCCCTAGTCGTGGGAGTTTCGAGACAGGGCATCGATTCTCCAGAGTAGACTAGTGTATACAGTCGAGACCCCGACGAGGGGCGGTGGCCGGTCTCACAAGCCACTGGTGTCAGTTGGATCACCTAAGATGTATACAGGTGCTCATTGGGTTATGAGTACACCGGACAGGACTCGCCGGGAACATGCTAGTTGGTCTTATACCTGACGTCAGATAGCAGTTCCCAGGTGACATGTGTACAGGTTAGTTCATCGACCTGGGGATCGTCATTTGTCTCGTGTGAGTTCCCACTGTGCTTTGATTACTACCATACCACGGCTCAAAGGAGTCGTGCAAACAGGTTTTAGTTGGGTACAGTCCCGAGCCATATGGAGGCAGTGAGCGGATCTTCGGGGGTTTCGTCTCTCCCGGTATTGGGGGTGAGGTCGCGCTGTGTCTAGGAGAGCCATTACACGAAGTCCTTGGCCAAGGCAGGAGATTTACTGGTAGGTATTCCAGTAGTATCTCAGGGTGTTCTGGGCTACACTCCGACACGACTTGTACCGCTTTTGGGGGTCTGACTTTTACCAACCCCCTAGGCCCGCCATACGATGCTCATAGACGAACGGACCGGACTGTACGGATATTGTCACTGACAGGCTCAGTTGGGTGTCGGGGTGAGCTTCCTCATCGACGTCCCATTTGGTCAGTACCTGGTAGCCCGTCACGTATTGGTTTATACCTCTGACGTGCTAGTGGTTAAATCCACAACCAAGGTGTTGACGAGTCTTTAGAGTCTACCACACTTTCAGTTACTCAGTTTTCGGGCGAAACGCTGTAGAGGCCGTATGGAGATATGGCAGGGTCCGATCAGATACGTGCGGTATTGCACGGATCAGGATCGGACGGTTTGTACTAGTAGCCGTATAGGTATATGGCAGGGTTCGATCAGATACGTGCGGTATTGCACGGATCAGGATCGAACGGATATTACTAGCCGGCTTTGGTTTAAGCCGGTCCTAGTTTAGTACAGTGTAGATTTTGTCTCTTTGCATTTGTATCCGGACGGAATACAGATGCGGGTGTGTATGCACAGTGTCGGGGTTTTCCTGTAATTTATTACGGGACCAGTTTTCTGGAGTTGCCAGTTTGCATTCCGTTCCGGCCGGTTTTCCTTTGTTCTTTCCCGGCCGGACTTTTCCGATGGAGGGGGTAATTTGCAGTTTTGCAAATTACATTTGTGGAGGGGTTTTCTTGCAAAAGTATTGATTATGATGGTATCTTTATATGTTGCACCATTCTTGCTTTAATGATGATTGGAAAGGGTATGGGTGGATGTATGTTACAAGCATGGTTCATGTTTTGTTAAGGTTACCACTTGCTTTATCTTACCATTACCTCCCTTCATGCAACCATTCTATTTCCCTCCACCATTTTCCACTTTGACATGGCCGGCCACTTTGGTGAGGAGGGGAGAAAATGAGAGGCTTCATTTTGTGTGGAAATTAATCATCCATCTCAATTTCCATTGCTACCAAAATCCCCAAGTTCACATCATCTTGATTCCTCCATCAAGGCAACATACCCTAAAGTGAGACATGCACTCTACACTACACTTCCTACAGCAAATCTTGGACGCGTCGATTCGCCAGCTTCGCGCCCGAGTTGCCTCGGTATTGAGGTGGGAGCCCGTAAAAGCTACAGGCGATGTGGTGCCCTTTCCGACGAGGAGGAGACGGACGGAGATCCCGCGAGGAGATCGGAGTGGAGATGAAGACCGGAGGACTCGGATCAGTCGGTACAACATTTCTACACTCTTTACTGTTTGTTAGTTTAGCAATAATGGCAGATCCGGGTTAAAGTATACGATAGCGCCAAGTTAAAAAAGTTTTATTCCGCAATTGGCGTCTGTAGACTGCCGGAGCGCTAACGTAGACTTACAGCGAGCTCTCTCCAAATCAGTCTTGGGAGACATCTCTTTGGAGAGAGTGACTCCAGAGATCGTGGGCAAGCTCCCACGCTTGGATTCTTCCATACTAAACCTCTTTAGTATGGTGTCAATGTACCTGGATTGGGACAATCCCAATATCCGTTTGGATCTATCTCTATAGATCCTGATTCCCAATATGCAGGAGGCATCACCAAGATCTTTCATCGAGAATCTTTGTGATAAGAAGAGCTTGACCGATTGCAGCATAGGAATATTATTTCCTATCAAGAGTATGTCGTCCACGTACAATACGAGGAAGACAACCTTACTCTCTGCCACCTTCTTGTAGATACAAGGTTCATCTGGATTTTTGACGAAATCAAACTCTTTGATAACGACGTCAAAGCAGATGTTCCAACTCCGCGATGCTTGCTTTAATCCATAAATGGATTTAAGCAGCTTGCACACCTTCCCGCTGCTCCCACTGTCTACGAAGCCCTCTGGCTGAGTCATGTACACGCACTCTTCTAAATCACCATTTAGAAAGGCGGTCTTAACATCCATTTGCCAGATTTCGTAATCATGATATGCAGCGATGGCAAGAATGATCCGGATGGATTTAAGCATAGCCACTGGAGAAAAGGTTTCGTCATAGTCCACACCTGGTCTTTGACGAAAACCCTTTGCTACAAGTCTAGCTTTGAAAGTCTCCACTTTCCCATCTACACCAAGTTTTTTCTTGAAGATCCACTTGCTCCCGATGGGTTTTACCCCTTCAGGAGCAACATCCAAAGTCCATACTTTGTTGGTGTACATGGATTCCATCTCGGACCGCATAGCATCCAGCCATTTCACCGAGTCCCTACTCGTGATGGCCTGCTCGAAGCTAGTTGGGTCATCATCCTCCATGATGCAATCCTCGCTCCCACCATCCATGAGAAAACCGTAGTATCTCTCAGGTGGGCGAGGAACCCTACTAGATCGGCGGAGAGGCTGAGGTTCATCGGGAACTACTGAATCCTCTGGTTCAACCAAATCTTCTGTTGTAGTCTGTATTGCTGGAATCTCTTCCAGTTCTACCTCCTTGCCACTAATCTCTTTTTCAAGAAATTCCTTTTCTAAAAAGGTGGCATGTCGAGAAACAAACACCTTTTGTTCCTCGGTGTGGTAGAAGATATACCCGCGCGAATGTTTGGGATATCCAATAAACTTACACAAAATGGACCTTGCCGCGAGTTTGTCCGGATTTTGCGTTTTTACATATGCCGGACAACCCCATATCTTAACATAATTAAGACATGGTCTCTTTCCTTTCCATATCTCATATGGAGTGGTTGGCACGGTTTTGGTAGGAACCATATTCAATAGGTCTGCAGCTGTTTCCAGTGCATATCCCCAGAAGGAAATAGGTAACTCAGCTGTGCTCATCATAGAGCGCACCATATCTAATAGGGTGCGGTTCCTCCGTTCTGATACTCCGTTGTGCTGTGGTGTATATGGAGGAGTCAGCTGAGAGAGAATCCCATTCTCTTTTAGGAAGTCCAGGAATTCATTGCTTAAGTATTCTCCTCCTCGATCAGATCAAAGGATTTTAATACTTTTTTCGGTTTGGTTCTCGACTTTTTGTTTATATTCTCTAAATTTCTCAAAAGCTTCTGATTTGTGTTTCATCAGGAACACATATCCGAATCTAGAGAGATCGTCAGTGAATGTAATGAAGTACGAAGAACCATCCCTGGCATGTGTAGACATGGGACCACATACATCACTATGTATCAGTCCCAAGAGTTCGGTAACTCTTTCTCCGTGTCCCGTAAACGGAGTTTTGGTCATCTTGCCTTTGAGACATGATTGGCAAGTGTCATAAGATGAAAATTCAAATGGATTTAAATATCCATCCTTATGCAACTTAGCTAATCGTGTCGCATTGATGTGACCCAGTCTACAATGCCACAAGAAGGATTCGTTCAGTTCAGAACTTTTCCTCTTGTATGTGTTTGTTATATTCAAAACTGTTGATTGATTTAGAACGTAAATGCCATTGCACAACGTGCCTGATCCAACCAACTTTTGGTTACGGAAAATGTTCATAACATTGTCCTGTAATACAAAATTATATCCCTCTTTACTCAACAAAGAAACCGATATAATGTTGCATATCAAGTTCGGCATGTAATAGCATTCGTTCAGAACCAATGTATTACCAGTTGGTAATACAAGGTGATATTCCCCGACAGTCTTAGCTGCAACAATTGCACCATTTCCAACTCTGATGTCTTTATCACCTTCTCCAAGTTCTCTACCTTTCCTTAGCCCATGTAACTGATTACATATATGGGATCCTGACCCGGTATCTAATACCCAGGACGTAGAGCAAATGGAGAAACAGTTCTCTGTAACGAACACACCCGAAGAAAATGCATCATCATGTACTTTCTTCATTTGGGTGGCATGGGAATCCTGGTATTCTCCTATATCCTGTTCATTCCTATAACTCTTATAAGAAAGAACGGAACCAACGTTCCCTAGCACAGTATAACATGCGGGTTCAGTCAATACATCCATATTATTATCTTTATTAGGGCATGACATGGTCGCTACCTGGAGAGAGAGAGAAGAAAACACTTTAGCGTATGCTCTTGCAAGATCAGATTGGTTATTATCTTATCTAATCAGGATGGCTCCCACTGGTTTTTATCAAATCTTCCTTCAAACCCTAAAAGGAAAGACTAGCCGGGATTAATTACACACTACAAGTTCGCTAATCTTTCAGCCAGGCCAGTGTCGGTACTTTGAGGGAGGTCCCCCGTGCTTTCGCACGAACCTAATTAATGTAAACCTCGTTTTCCCAGAGGCGTAACCCCGTTGACACCTTTCTAGACACCTACTTGATCGGCTAATTGTAATGTGTAAAACTCTCCCAGGAGTAACTCTTACTCGCAGTGGGTATCGGGATCCAACTATCTCATAGAAGGTATGCAATCTCATTGCAAATTTTAACACTTGAAATTCCCGATAATATTTTGCCCCTAGCGTGCTATGACCTTGACGCAGGCCAACAAACCATAGTGCGCTAGTCAAGTTCAACCCGTCATTTCCTGATTGAATTAAACCCACCCGCACGACCCTTGACGCAGGCCAACAAAGTCGCACGACTACCCTAATCCAATCTGCATCATATGCATAAGCAGATAAATACTAGTTAGCTACCGCACATTACGCCTTGACGCAGGCCAACAAACGTAGCACGAATACTAACTACTACTTATCTGAAATGACGGAGGGCTACGACAGGTTTTTCTGAAAACCTATTGCGTAATGAACTTGATATCGTTGTAGAATCAAATGAAGTTTTGAAATGGAGTGATTTTGAGGCTTTTCTAGTTTTGCTAAAGGGGTCACTCCCGGTGAAGGGATCGTCGGCCCTTTCCTCGTCGAATGAGGTGCGGGATATATCATATATATCACCGTGCAAAGCAGAAACTATAGAAGCAATCAAAAGCAGACCGAGTATGTAGCATCTGCCAGTTATTGCTAAAGGAGTCACTCCCGGTGAAGGGATCTCGGTCCTTTCCTCATCGAATAAGGTGCAGGGTATATCATATATACCGCTATGCAAAGCAAGAACTGTAGCTACCTGTTTTGTTTAAAATTTGATTCTACAACATCTTAGGTTTCTTTTCTTTCATTAATCACATTAATGAAGTCCCATCATTTAAGTCACCTAAACATCACAGATAAATACGACGTACACTTATGCCATCCGCATTCGCCTGGATGTCCCCTCGTGCACCGTTAGGTTAGGTAACTAACGACAGAGCAGGGCAGGGCTAGTGCGGGTGCAAAACATAAGTAACGTCTATATAATATATCATATATACTATATACTGTATGTATCACAGAACATCACATGATCACATCACAGATAAAGCAACAGAAGAAACATATGAAACATTGGATATACTAGGACGTCCGTGTTTTCAATACGAGCCAGTATAAAACACGGATTCCACGGTCGTGATGAATAGCCAATCCCACACCCCTAGACCCCTACGAGAGCGGCAAGCAACCCTACCAATCCTAGGGTTAGGAGACCCAGACTCGACTCCTCGAGATGGTCTCCCACTGGACCCTAGAACCCGGTTACTTGTGCTCCCCTCCTTGGGTCTATCCTAGTGCAGAAAAGTAAATAATATACAAAGGGTGACAGCTTCCGCAACCTGGAAGTGCCCCAAATAAAAGAATATTACATACAAGTTTTTACATGAATGAAAATGAAAAACACTCATCTCACATAAAAACCCCCGGCTATTCAAACACGACGATCCAATATAACATATCCAGCAACACATAACATCACATGTCATCAACGTAAGTAAATATGCGCATCTCAATTGTCGTTGACATATAGCAATGAAACCGGCGATATCACATATTACACTTACGGTCACAGAAAAGAAAGTGTAAAACTACAACAGTTGGAATCCGCAACCTCTTTAGACATCGCATGCCTAATCAAAATGAAATACTTAGACATCACATGCCTAACAATTATAAACCCCGCATTTTAGTCCCATTATCGAAAACTCTTTTCAATATCAAATGAGACTAAACCGCTAGATTTATAACATTCATTCAGTTATCTCATAACTGTTTGTGAATTCTAATTATTGTATCCCATTCCGGATAAATAGAAAATATTAAACTTTCCGATCGAACATTCGAACACCCAAGTTTTCCCGAAACCGATCAACACATGAATTAAGTTCAAAGACATTCACTTCATGCCTCAGTACCAACGGTCCAGCCGTAGAAGGGTCAAGCCAACGCCTCACATGTGGCACGCCGTACTGCCCCAAACCCGAAGGTTCAAAGGGCAGTTCAAGACGGTCACATAATCGAGTTAAGGTTTGTTGTCTTCTAGAGGGACCATCGTATTACTTGCACTACTTAGAACGTCCTTAAACCACAGAAAAATCCAACACTTGGAAATTTTCCGGCAGGGGAAAAGTTGGGTATTTATATCCGGTCGAACCTTTTAACATATTCTAAAATATCCGGAAAGCCACATAGACAAGGTTTGATAATCCGATCGAATCGTCGATTCCCAATACAACCCCAGAACACTCAACTCTTGAGTCAAATTAAAAATTCCCAGAAAATTCAGCATAATAAAGTAGGAATTACTGTGCAAAAATGGACAGATGATGTCATCAGATGGCCGCGGAACCGCCGCAGAAGCCAGGCTTCTGCCGCGGTTCCGCCGCGCCCTTAGCAGATCATGGGATAAATTTTGCATCGTAATTCTTAGAATTCCCTGCTGAATTTTTTAAGCATTTTTAATATGGAAAAATCCCAGATTTTAGAAAAAGTCCAGAGAGCATATCGGGAATTAGGGTTTCGGTTCGATCGGGTTTCAAACGTCGTCTAGACTTCGCCTAAGGCTCTAGCTAGGCTCTGATACCACTGTAGGGTTCCTAGGCACTCTCAAGAGGTCTCACAAGGCATCAACCATGCCAATTTCAAATTTTACGGTGCCGAGAAACCCTAGACTAGATCGTTAACTAGAATTTTAGGCGACAAAGTGAAACTAGTTAACTACTTAACTATAAGAAAGATGCTACAACCTTTGTAGATCTGGTTCTCCACTTTCTTAGCTCCACGTAGACGTCCTCTCGCTGTCCATCTCGAATCTCGGACTCAAGCATCGGCTTCATCAGAGAAATGGGCGGGCAAGGTCGTCGGCTTCGTGCCGATGATGATCTACGTCGAGGTTACACAAGATCAAGCTCCAACTTCACCAAGTTGTGAAACTTGTGAAGTAAACACCCTATACTACTTGGCAAGAGGTAGAGGATGAAGAAATAGGAGGTGGGTTCACTTTAGAATTGGATTTCTCACTCTTTTTCTCAAGGTGCCATTGATGAAGGCAATGTTTTCTTCATGAAGATGAAGAAGAAGAAGAAGATAGAATATTATGATATGATAATCAAATGAAAAAGAAAATGAATACTTATCATAATGTGAACCATGGTTAGGTGTAGAGAATTGACTAAGGTTAGATGAATGGTTAGGGTTAAGCATGAAGACAAAATGGTCACTTTGGTCAAAGCTTCATGAAGCTTCAACAAGCTTCAAGAATGAAAGCAACCCTTTTGTTTTCTTTTGCCATTTCTTTTTAATCCAAATTAAAAAGATAAATGAATGAATAAATAAAAACCCTAATCATTTACTTAACCAAGGTTTAATTCTTTACACTTAACCAAATGAGCAAGTATCATCAAACATGATACAATCAAGTGCACACAAAATATATCACATATACAATGTGTTATACAAGTGAGAAAATCCCTTTAAAGTGAACCAATACTAGTTAATGTAAAGTAATATATCAAATATATAATTATACATTATATCATTAAATCAACACTTGATTCAATGATCCGGTCATGTCGTACATAACCGACTAGTATCCAATGTATCGACTTATCGAATCGACCTTCGATTCGATAACTAGGTTATATCGCATACAACCAATCGAAACATTAATCGCGAGAATGAAATACGGTATCACATACACGCATTATTCTCGGTCCCGTACACATCTCATATGCGCTCCTATTTCGTTTCGCTTGAGTCAGGAAACCTCTGTGTAGGACTCTAAAGACTCGTCAATACGCCGGTAGCAGATGATGATCATATCAAGCACCCATAAGCCGCAAGCGGTCTGCTAAACGTAACGGCCATCCGGGTATTGAGCGATCAGAAGATCGACGAGCTAGCCCGCTCACACTCCTGTGAATCCAACCAGTAACACTTACCATACAGTCCGGTCTGTTCGTCTGATATGTCGCATATCAAGTCTAGGGGTGGTAAACGTCAGACCCCAATAACCGATAAGTCGTGCCGATGTGAGGCTCATAACGGGTCGAGAAACTACTGGTAACACTTACCAGCAAATCTCTGATCAGCCCTGGCCAGGGACTTCCCTGTTACGGCCAATCGAGCACAGCGCAACATCAACCCCCAATACCGGGAGAGACGAAACCCCTCCTATCGCTCATTGCCTCCATGTGACTCGGGACTGTACCCAAAGACCACCGTTTTGCACGCCCTCATGGACGTGGTAAGGTGGAGATCAAAGCACAGTGGGAATCACACAAGACTCTATGACGATCTCGGGTCTACAGACTAACCTGTACAAGTGTCACCTGAGAACTGCCATCTGACGTGAGGTATAATACCATCTGGGAGTTCTCGGCGAGTCCGTCCAGTGTACCCAGTCTCTACTGAGCACCCGTATACCATCTCTGATGTCAAACACCAATGGATATGGGATCATCCATCGCCCATCTCATGGGTCGAGAAGCGTATACGCTAGTCTACACTGGTATATCGATGCCCCGTCTCGATACACCCACGACTAGGGACCATGAAGGATGTACTTATGGACTACCATGTCCCCACTAGTATGATCTGCATCATAGTCCAGGTAGTCAAGTACACATCCTAAGGGCTTTATCAACATGTAACTATAAGACAGTTTAAAGAGACCAGTGTACATGTTAAGATAAAGAGTAACCAGATAGCATACTATCATATCGAGCAAGAAAGTCATCTCTATATATGTCCAAGCATCCAATATAATATACATCATCTGTACAATACTGGCCTCTAGGGCATACATACAACTAACATTACTACCTTGTTTATATATTATTGCTTGATGTTATGACGCGCTGACGTCTGGATTTTGCATGGCCCAGATCCTCTACCTTTGTTGCAGACTGATCAGGAGTATTGCCGCTATTAGACCGAGCGGTGAGAATCCTGTTGGTATCCAGTTTTACTTGTTTTTATTTATTAGATCTTTTGCTTCCGCATATTATATTATTTCTCGACTCATTTAATCTGGCTCATGGACATGTATTAGAAAGTTTAGTCTACTTTCCTGTTCTTGATATCTCTACAGTCGTAATGTGACTGTGGAAGTATTTTCCCTATCCACAGGTAGCATGGTTGGCTATGTCACGTGCCTATCTTAGCGTACTCTGAGAAGCGGGGCGTGACATGGTTTGTTTGGTATCAGAGACATAGGATATATGTTAATCGAGTGATTCTTTTGTAGTTGGGTATTGGACCCAATACACGAATCAGAATACTCGTGATTAGGAACATGTCCTGCCACCTTGTTATCGTGATTCTTGAATCATATCTTTCTCTTATCCTTTGCCTTGACGATATGCAAACCACTTTGCATCTCGACTTGAAACCTTTTTGGTTCCCTATTGCTTCTCCCTGTTTCTTGATTCTGATACTAGGATTTGGGCGACTTGAGTGGAGTTATGTGATTGTAACTATGAACTGCAGCATGGTTACAATGCGGTACTCTATTTAAGTAACTTGGAATTCTAGTTTTGATTCATTTCCTTGTTTCATGATCGTTATATTACCTTGCTCCTCTCGGTTTCATTGCTTACCAGTTATTATTTTATCGCCAGCTTGAATCATGTTTACCGTGCTTAATCCTCTTCAGTATCTTGACTTCGGATGAAGTCATCTCGGTATCTTACTTGTTCATGTTTTTCCCGCATTAGAATTATTCAATTTTGGTGCACCCTTTGTTTGTTGTTGTCTTGGGAATGGATTTTCACGACACTTTCCACGCTCATATTGATTGTAAGGAAAGGAAAGTGATTCTCCAGATTCCCGGACATCCGGAGTTTGTTTTGCTGGAGGAAGCAGTTCTGTCGGGCCAGTCGAGTTTAGGGCTAGGCCGACAAACAATGTTCTTTCGTCAATGGAAGTTGATAAAAAAGAAGCGCCGGCTATAGTTCGAGAATTCCTGGACGTGTTCGAAGACATCTTGGGTTTATCGTCAAAACAAGATGTGGAGTTCACGATTAATCTTGTTCCTGGTGCAGCGCCAATCTCAAAGGCGTATTATCCAATGGCACCAGTGGAGTTGGAAGGAGTCAAGAAGCAGGTTGCTGAATTACTTGAGAAGGGTTAGATTCGCAGCAGTAACTCACCTTGGGGAGCTCCAGTTCTTCTAGTAAAGAAGATGATGTTAAGGAGGATGTGCATCGATTATCGAGAATTAAACCGGGTGACTATTAAGAACAAGTATCCGATCCCTCGTATTGGTGAATTATTTGAGCAGTTTAGTGGCGCGAGGATATTCTCGAAGCTGGATTTGCGATTCGGATATCATCAGGTCCGAATTAAATTAGAGGATGATTACAAGACGGCGTTCAGAACTCGGTATGACATTACGAGTATTTAGTGATGCCCTTCGGAGTAACGAATGCACCGGCGATATTCATGGACTTGATGAACCGAATCTTTTCACCGTTCTTGGACTAATTTATAGTGGTATTCATTGATGATATTTTGGTCTATTCGAGGAGTATTGAAGAGCATGCAGAATATTTGAAGATCGCATTGCAGACATTGAGGCAAGAAAATTGTATGCAAAGATGAGCAAGTGCGAATTTTGGCTTGAAGAAATGAAGTTTGGGGCACGTTGTGGCGGGAGATGGAATCGCCGTTGATCCCGAAAGATTACAGCAATTCGAGATTGGCCGATTCCGAAGAATGTTGCGGAGATAAGAAGCTTTTTTGGACTTGCCGGGTATTATAGAAGGTTCGTGGAGAATTGCGCTCGTTTGGCTGAGCCTTTGACCAAGCTTACGCGCAAGGGAGTACCATTTGTGTGGACGGATAAGTGTGCGTCAGTTTTTGAGGCGTTGAGGCAAGGATGGATAACCGCTCTTATTTTGACCATACCAGACGGTTCCGGAAAATTGGTGATTCATAGCGACGTATCTGGAAAAAGGATTTGGATGTGTTTTGATGCAGCATGGGAAGGTTGTAGCTTACGCGTCGAGACAGTTGAAGACCCATGAGAAGAATTACCCAACTCATGACTTGGAGTTAGCAGCTATGATTTTCGCTTTGAAGATTGGGAGACACTACTTACTGGGTGAAAGGATCGAAGTAGTCACCGATCACAAAAGCCTGAAATAGGTGTTCACATTGAAGGAGCTTAAATGAGGCAGCGCAGATGGTTGGAGCTGATGGCTGACTACGATCTTGATCTTAAGTACCATCCGGGGAAAGTTAATGTTGTGCCAGATGCGCTTAGTCGGTTGCCAGCAATTCAGATGCTGACTGCATAAAAGGAACTTATTGAAGACATTCGAAGATTCGATTTGGAGATTGTGCTACCGTATTCTTCGGGACAGTTGATGCAGCTGCAAGTACAGTCGTCGTTGATCGACAATATTAAAGCAGCGCAATTGCAGGACCCTAGATTGCAAAAGTTTCGGGAACAAGTTGAAGCCGGACTTCGAACAAACTTGTTGATTCATGAAGATGGTTCGTTGCGATATGGTAGTCGTTTGTGTGTGCCAAAGGGAGATATCCGTGAAGAAGTTATGAAGGAGGCACACAGTTCCTCATATTCCGTACATCCAGGAGGCACGAAGATGTACCGTGAACTACGACAGCATTTCTGGTGGGAAGGCATGGAATGGGAGATTGCCGCTTTGTAGTGAAGTGCTTGGTGTGTCAGCAAGTTAAGGCTGAACATCAAAGGGTAGCTGATTTATTGCAACCACTTCTGATTCCTCAATGGAAGTGGGGACATATAACCATAGATTTCGTGACAGCTCCACCGCGGAGTCCAAAGGGCAACAATGTAGTTTGGGTGATTGTTGATCGATTAACCAAGGCAGCTCATTTCATCCCATTTCGAGTTGGTCAATCAACAGAAGGTTTGGCAGAACGGTACATGCTGGAGATTATAAGATTGCATGGAGTACCGGTGAGTATCGTATCCGACCGTGACACCCGTTTCTTATCACACTTCTGGAGGAGCTTATAGGAAAGTTTGGAGACTCGATTGAAGTTTAGCACAGTTTATCATCCTCAGACCGATGGCTAGTCAGAGAGAACGATCCAAACTCTTGAAGATATGTTGAGAGCTTGCATGTTAGACTTCCAGAGTTCATGGGAGGATCAGCTACACTTGGTGGAGTTTCGTATGACAACAGTTTCCAGGCGACTATTCAGATGGCTCCATTTGAAGCTTTTTTTTATGGTCGCAAGTGTCGTTCACCTGTTTGTTGGGACGATATTGGTGAACGAAAATTGTGGGGATCAGATTTGGTTGTGCAGACAGTTGAGAAGGTTAATACTATCCGGAATCATATGAAAGCAACACAAGACCGACAGATGAGTTGGGAAGATACATCGAGGAGATCTCTGGAGTTCGCGGTTAGTGATTTGGAAATTTGAAGATATCACCAACTAGAAGAGTTATTCGTTTCGGGAGTCGTGGCAAGTTTAGTCCTCGATTCGTCGGACCTTTCGAGACTTTGGAGCGTGTTGGAGAAGTAGCATATCGTTTGGCGTTACCTCAATCTTTGGAGAATGTTCATGACGTGTTTTACGTACCTCAACTCCGTAGGTATGTTCGAGATGAAACACATGTGTTGAATCAATCGGAGCTAACCGTACGTGAAGATTGACTTTTGAGGAACGACCGATGTCGATTGTGGATCGAGGGGAAAAGGTTCCTAAGAACGAGGTTATCCCTTTTGTACTTGTTTTTTAGGGTAATCGCTCACATGGAGAGTCAACTTGGGAACGAGAAGATGAATTCCGACAGAAATTTCCACATCTATTCTTATAGTGTGTTGATTGTTTATCCTTTCTTGTTCTTGGAATTTTGAGGACGAAATTATTTTTGTAGTTGGGTATAATGTAACACCCGAGTTCAGTTATACCAATTCCAGTTCTATTTCTTTCTTCATGATAAATTTCTTTCTTCATGATATTCTTGATTTAACGTATTGTGGGTGCGAATGGTATTTTACACTTTACATTGCATTCGACCCGACCCGCTTGCTTGAACCTGTTTGATTCTTATTTATAGATTACCTTGACTTGTTGCATGGACACGTGCGTCTCATGATTAGTACATGCTGGCATTTTACCTGGTATCGCATCTTTTATCATATAACATTTTAGGTCACGGAATAATTTAAAATTACATTTCATAACCTGCATGATACCCCTAACCCCGTGGTAGCATCCGCACATTTTGTTCTCGTCTCGTTCAGTGAAACGGACGTGTTTGGATGGCTACGCGCACGTATGTGCACCCGTTCTTGGGGGTATGCATTTTCTTTAACTGGGCATTCATTTTGAAATTTGGAAGTCGCATATATTTTTAATATTTTAAATCTGAATTTTTAGACCCGACCCGGACGTGTTTTGGAGTAAGTTTGTATTTGCCAAAATCTCAAAACGGACTAATATTATATTCTTTATATATTTATAAACTATTAATATACTTTTAACTAAAATATATTATTATATCCTTTATATACTAACATTTATAATTTTGTATATATATTATATTTTTTTAACCTGAACAATCATAACTAACCGATTCTCTCTATCTCTCTCTCCTTCTCTCTCTCTCTCTACACCCATATACATAAATTATAAAACCCATTCATTAATTTCCCCACGTCCCGCTCCTTCCTCGTGTTCTTTTCTTTTCGCTGCTCTAAAACCCTAACCCCAGCCTCATCTTCCTCCGCCGCGTCAGCCCCTCTCCACCTCGGCCGCGGCCACCGCCGCCGTTAACGAAGACCCCCTCCTCCACCTCTCGCCTCCGTTCCGGTACCTCGACGGCTTCCCACGGCCCGATCCGAAGCGCGACAAGACGATCTTCGCCGTAGCTAGATTGACATCTGGGAAAAGTATCGCGGCGAAAGAGAGAAAGGTCGGGAGGGTCCCGAGCATCCTGTTCGAGCAGGAGAATGGGGAAGAGGGAGGCAACAAGAGGCTGATCTCTGTCCTAACGTAGCAGATCAAGAAGCTCGTTTCCCATCTAGGGCAGTCCTTCTTCTTCTCGAGGCTGTTCGACATCGAGGTAAGGTCCGAGCTTTGCCGAGGCTGCTAAATCTGCATCCGGCAACTGATGCTGTTCTTAATGTAACATTCTTAAGAGCTCCATTAAGCGCACTAATAAAGGTTGATGTTCCTCTTGTATTCAGAGGAGATGATGTGTGCCCTGGACTTCGAAAGGGTGGTTACCTGAATACCATAAAAAGGAGAGTCAAGTATCTCTGCCCTGCTGATATTATCCCTCCTTATATTGACGTAGATTTGAGCCGAGAAGATCCGGACCCGAGCCTGGTTCAGGCCGAGACCTCGCGTGTGTCGTGTTCACGTCTCCGTGTCGTTTTTCGTTATCGTCGTACTCGAGGCAAGTACAACTTGCTACATGCTACTATATTATTTTAATACACATTTAATTGCTTGATTAAACCTGTAAATTAAACCTAAGGCCATTTGTTTCATTTTAACACTTCGAGGTCCATTTTATCATTTTAGATTTACAACTTGAAACCTACCCTGTTGCATTTTGTTTTACTATACATAGTACCCACATCCGTGTTTGCATCACTTAATAATTATCTGCAAAGCCCATAGTACCTTTAAATAGTTTCTACCCTATCGGACACCCGTTTACATACATCTAGCCTAATTTCTGTTCAATTGCATCTCTAGATCATTTAATACCTATTAGTGTGATTTTAACATTCCATATTTGTTAAACTGTGTTTAATTAATGTTCGAACTATAACCCTAACTCAAATCGGTAACTGTGCCTCTATATGCCTTAATCTGTACCTGATTGCATATTACATTACAATGTTCCATCTTATTGTTCCATTAGTATCCCATGCTTGTTTTGTATACCCATGCTTATGTTGGTTGATTATGAGCACCCATATAACATTTTGTGCACCCCTGACATGACTTGCTACACCCACTACTTGACACGACATGGTACCGTGCACCTCTCGACATGACATGATAACTATATACCACTTGACCTGACCTGATGTACCATGGATTTACCTGTTACCCGATCTTGTGACTAATGCCAACAAACCTGACCTGTTGTCCTTACGGAAATTTCCTGTTGTCTATCCAGACAAACCTGTACCTGCCTGATCCTGGGTTGGCATTAGCTACAGATTATTTAATACCTGACTTGAGCACATATAACTTGGGGGTATGGGGAAATCAATGATGAAACCTGACTTGTAACTCGACAGTTCTATACCTTTTCTGATCAGTCTTACGGGCTAGGCCAGCCCCGGAGTGATGCTACTGACATCACTCGTCATTACCTGCTACCCTTTACTGCCTTGCGGCACGTCTCGGGTTCAGCCCAAGAGTCATAGACCGTGATCCCGGGCACGCACGGGATACTATTGAGTTATATCGATGATTCATCAAATTGATTTCAGAGACTTGAGAGGAGTTAACCCATTAGACTAGTTTAGGTTACTCACTGCACACCACCTTTCACTGCCCTGATTTATATTGCTGTTACACCTGCTTTACCATTTATGATCATACTTGCATGTCTTGCTACCTTGTTTATATATTATTGCTTGATGTTATGACGTGCCGACGTCTGGGTTTTGCATGGCCCAGATCCTCTACCTTTGTTGCAGACTGATCAGGAGTATTGTCGCTGTTAGACCGAGCGGTGAGGATCCTGTTGGTATCCAGTTTTTCTTTCCAGGTGTTTTTACTTATTAGATCTTTTGCTTCCGCATATTATATTATTTCTTGACTCATTTATTCTGGCTCATGGACATGTATTAGAAAGTTTAGTCTACTTTCCTGTTCTTGATATCTCTACAGCCGTAATATGACTGTGGAAGGATTTTCCCTATCCACAGGTAGCATGGTTGGCTATGTCACGTGCCTATCTTAGCGTATTCTGGGAAGCGGGGCGTGACATGCCGTAGGGAGGAGGCGCCGAGCCGGCTGCAGGAGGCGAGGCTGTTTGTGGAAATGCCAAGCCTGAGGTTTCCGTTTTGTCCCCTGATGGTGGTATCGAGCAGGGAGAGATCTCGGCCGAGGGGGCGGTCTGAGCTATCCTCCCTTAGCGATTTTTCTTGTATATATTTTTTGTTTTTAGAATTTTGTAAGCCTCCAAGCATTTTTGCAAGGCTGAGGAGCCCACAATACCTTTGTACATAATTTTGATCATGAATAAAGTGTACTTTTTCTTCGCTCAGATATCTGATCAATCTGCAAGTATTTTAGCTCATATACTTTTCATTATTCGAATCTTTATTCTGCAAGTATTTTTAGCTCGTAAGTCTCTTTATCTTGCTAGTGTAAGGCCGGTGTCCACCCTTTCTGGGTGATGATCGTTCATTGAGCATGAGTCAAACGATAGCTAAGTGTAGGAAGGTCGGTGCCCTCCCTTTCCTCGGAGTCGAGGTGGCGATCTCGCATTGAGTATGAATCGATTGATAGCCAAGTGTAAGAAGGTCGGTATCCTCCCTTTCCCCGGAGTCGAGGTGGCGATCGTGCATCGAGTATGAATCAATTGATGGCCAAGTGTAGGAAGGTCGGTATCCTTCCTTTCCTCGGAGTCGAGGTGGCGATCGCGCATCAAGTATGAATCGATTGATAGCCAAGTGTAGGAAGGTTGGCGTTACTCGATTCTACCCGGCTGTCTTGTGGTGAGGGCTTTCGACTCACAGCGTTGTTGGGCAGGAAGCTACCTGCTGTAGATAGACCGAGCAGGAAGCTGCCCGATGGCCTCACGAGGAGAGCTTTGGATCTACAGCGTTGTTGGGCAGGAAGCTACCCGCTTGTTCTTTGATAAAAACTGAATAATAAATAAAAAGCGACGGGAAAACCCCCCAAATGGAGCATCACGTGCCCACATGTGATAGGCACCATGCTTAACAAAATAAGCTAAAACTGAGCCTCACGTGCAGACACGTGACCTCTATATACAAAGTATATGAGCGCTTATCTAAAATAAACAATTGGCCAGAAAAAAAAACTATGTGATAGCACGCGACGCTTTTTGGTATGCTTAATTTGATGAGGTCACGTGCTACACGTGATGGGCTCCTAAGCCTTCTGAACCGATAGAATTAAATTCTAATTAAAAGGGATCAAAAGCCTTATTGGGAAAATATTTCCTTGGATCTTTCTAAACAGGAAAGATTATGCTCTGTAAAATAGAGCGCCGTTGGATTAAAGATCCAAAGGCGATTAAAAATCACCAATCTACAGAAAAATTCTATGCAAGGAAATATCTTCCTAAACTTATTAAGAACAACAAAATAAATATTTTCTGTAAAACAGAAGTCCTTGGATAAAAAATCCAACGGTGAATAAAATTCACCGAATGATCTAAAAGATCATGTTGGTTGATCAAAATCTCTCAATGAGAGATTTTCTAAACAAATTGATTCTTTTCTTTCTCCTATAAATAGGAGCCAAGAAGCAGGAAGGAAAAGGAGAGAGAAAAAACCCTTCCTAAGCCAAAAGAAAAGAGAAGAAGCTTAAGCTAAGGCATCCATTTCTTTATGAAAGTAGGAAATAGGGACCTTACTTCCTAAGAATTAGAGGAGAACTTCCGGAAATTAAGGACCACCTCGTGTTGAGCTACCCACTCACTAAGGTCGAAAAGAAAGAATCTTTTGTACGAAATTGGCTTGATGAGCGAGTTAATTCTCCAGAGAGAAAAAAACCCTTCGTAAGCCAAAAGAAAAGAGAATTTAATTCTCCAGAGAGAAGAAGATCTCCAAAAAGAAACCCTAGGTAAGGAAAGGAACCAAATACATGACCTTTTTACCTCTTCTTTACCTTCACAAGAGTTTAACTCTTCTAAAAAGAACTTAGTTTTTCCTCTGGTTGAAGATCTGCAGAAGCAGATCTCCCCACAAGTTGAGAATTTAATTCTCATCGGGGAGATCTGTTATGCAGATTCAAAACTTAGGGGGAGAATTGAGTCCAAAGAATTTAATTCTTACAACATAGCATATAGGAATTTAATTCCTCTAAATAAACTTAGGGTTTAACCCTATAACAGAATTTAATTCTTATTAAGCAAGGAGCTTGAAAACTTAAGATCCTCATGCACGTAAAAGGAGATTAGCATCAAAACATGATAACTGCAGATCACGTGACCCCACGCGACCCTTTAATAGTGCTTAGCACTTTTCAAAAGAGAATAAAACAAAGGCAGTTTTCAGTCTTTGGGAACGCCTCACGTAATCCCACGTGACCCAATAGTGCTCAGCTCTCAGAAAAGAAAAAGGGAACAAATCCAAAGAAGATGTGCCAAGTCTCAGGCGCCTCACGTGACCCCACGTGAGCGCCTCAGACTTTCAGTGTTTAACACTACTTTAAGCGCCTCACGTGACCCCACATGAGCGCTTCAAATCTTCAGTGCTTAATGTAGGGTTCCTAGGCACGCTAATGAGGTCTCACAAGGCATCAACCATGCCAATTTCAAATTTTTCATGTGCCGAGAAACCCTAATACGGATCGTTAACTAGAATTTTAGGCGAAACAAGAAGCTAGTTACAAGTTAACTAAAGGGTAAACGGAAATACAACCTTTGTAGATCCGGTCCTCCACCTCCTAGGCTCCGTGATGACGTCTCTTCGCTGTCCAAATCGAATCCATGACTCTAGCATCGGCTTCATCGGAGAAATGGGCGGGCTAGGTCGTCGACTTCGATGCCGAAGATGATCTACGTCGAGGCATCACAAGATCAAGCTCCCACTTCACCAAGTCATGAAACTTGTGAAGAAAACACCCTATACTACTTGGCAAGAGGTAGATGATGAAGAAATAGGAAGTGGGTTCACTTTAGAATTGGATTTCTCACTCTTTTTCTTAAGTTGCCATTGATGGAGGCAAGCTTTCTTCATGTTGAAGATGAAGAAGATGAAGAAAGAATATATGATCAGTTATTTTAAAAAAGAAAATAATATGAATACTTATCATATACAAACCATGGTTAGGTGTAGAGAATAGACTATGGTTAGGTGGAATGGTTAGGGTTAAGCATGAGACAAATATGGTGGACTTGTTCAAAGCTTCATGAAGCTTCAACAAGCAAACAAAGAAAGCCACCATATCTTATTTATCTTTCCAAAATGAAAAAATAAATAAATAAATGAATAAGAAAAATGTAAACCCTAATCATTAACTAAACCATGGTTTAATTCTTTACACAAACCCAAGTGAGCATGTATCATCAAACATGATACAAACAAGTGCACAAAAGTATATCACATATACAACTTGTGAACTTCAAGTGAGAAAATCCATTTAAAGTGAACTAATATTAGTTAATGTAAAGTAATATATCAAATATATAATTATACATTAAATCATTAAATCAACACTTGATTTAACGATCCGGTCATATCGCATATAACCGACTAATATCCAATGTATCGGCTTATCGAATCAATCCTTGATTCGATAACTAGGTTATATCACATACAACCATTCGATACATTCATCGCGAGAATAGAATACGGTATCACATACACGCATTATTCTCGGTCCCGCACATATCTCATATGCGCTCCTATTTCGTTTCGCTTGAGCCAGGAAACCTCTGTGTAGGACTCTAAAGACTCGTCAATATGCCGGCAGCAGATGATGATCATATCAAGCATCCACAAGCCGCAAGCGGTCTGCTAAACGTAACGGCCACCCGGGTATTGAGCGATCAGAAGATCGACGAGCAAGCCCGCTCATACTCCTGTGAATCCAACCAGTAACACTTACCGTACAGTCCGGTCTCGTCGTCTGATATGTCGCATATCTCGCCTAGGGGTGGTAAACGTCAGACCCCAATAGCTCGATAAGTCGTGTCGATATGAGGTCTATAACAGTTCGAGAAACTACTGATAACACTTACCAGTAAATCTCAGCAACCCTGGCCAGGGATTTCCGGTTATAGCCAATCGAACACAGCGCAACATCAACTCCCTATACCGGGAGAGACGAATCCCCTCCTATCGCTCATTGCCTCCATGTGATTCGGGACTGTACCCAAAAACCACCGTTTTGCACGCCCTCTTGGACGTGGTAAGGTGGAAATCAAAGCACAGTGGGAATCACACAAGACTCTATGACGATCTCGGGTCAACAGATTACTCTGTACCAGTGTCACCAGAGAACTGCCATCTGACGTAAGGTATAATACCATCTGGGAGTTCTCGGCGAGTCCGTCCAGTGTACCCAGTCTCCACTGAGCACCCGTATATCATCTCTGATGTCAAAAACCAATGGATATGGGATCATCCATCGCCCATCTGTATGGGTCGAGAAGGTATACGCTAGTCTACACTGGTATATCGATGCCCCGTCTCGATACACCCACGACTAGGGACCTTGAAGGATGTACTTATGGACTACCATGTCCCCACTAGTATGATCTGCATCATAGTCCAGGTGGTCAAGTACACATCCTAAGGGCTTTACCAACATGTAACAGAGAGACAATCAGTATACACGTTAAGGTAAAGAGCAACCAGATAGCATACTATCATGTCGAGCAAGAAAGTCCTCCCTATATATGTCCAAGCATCTACTACAATATACATCCTATGTATAGTAATGGCCTCTAGGGCATACATATAACTAACAATCTCCCACTTGCACTAGGGCCATCTGATAGCAGTGGTTGTAGTATCTCATACTCAACCATCCCATAAAAGTCTCTCTCTGGGAAAAGGCCTTTGTGAGTGGATCCGCCGTGTTGTCCTCTGAGTCTACTCTCCCAACCTCGATCACCCTGGAGATCAACCATCTCTATGATCAGGTGATACTGCCTTAGAATATGTCTGGATCATTGATGGGACGGGCGTTCCTAGGCATAAGCCACAACTCCATTGTCTCACAATGGTAGGAACGATGTTCATCTCATGAACTAATATACACCTAGACTTCCTCTTTGGTAGCATCTCAAATAGCGATATATCCAGCCTTTATCGTCTAGTATGCCACGGTATCTACTTGGAACTTTTCCAACATACCGTCCCTTTACTGAGGGTAAAGACAATGCCTGTAACTGACATTCGGTCGTCCTTATCACCCTGGAACACTTCCAGTGATTCTCCCCAGGATCAATTGATACCATCTCACTACATCTAGTGAGAATCCTAACATCCATTTAGATCTATCTCATAGATCCAAAATCCAGGATTTAGGAGGTATCACTTTGATCCTATATGGAGAATCATTGTGATAAGCGGAGATTGATCGAGCGTAGCATAGGAAACTCCTTCCCTATCAAGAGTATGTCATCCACGTACTCTACGAGGATCGTCACCATACTCCCTACTCCCTTTTTGTTTATACAAGGTTCATCTACCATTTTGATGATGTCAAACTCTTTGACTACTTCATCAAAACAGACGTTCCAACTCCGCGATGCCTGCTTTATCCTATAAAGCATCTTGTACACGTTTCCGCTGCTCCCACTGTCTACGAAGCCCTCTGGCTGTGTACTTACAGACGCTCTCTTCTAAAACATCATTTTAGAAAAGCAGTCATGACACCCAACCGCCAGATATCGTAGTCATGGTATGTAGCCGTGGCAAGTAGTATCCGGATGGACTTAAGCATAGCCACTGAAAAAGGTTTCATCATTATCCACGCCTGGTCGATGACGAAAACCTTTAACAAGTCTAGCTTTGAAAGTCTCAACTTTTCCATCTACACCAAGTAATCTTCTCAAGATATACTTGCTCCTGATGGGGATTTAACCCTTCAGATATAACAACCAAAGTCCATACTTTGTTGGTGTATAAGGATTCCATCTCAGATCGCTAAGAATCCAGCCATTCTTACAGAGTCGCACACCTGATGGCCTGCTCGAAAATAGTTGGGTCATCATCTCATGATGCAATCCTCGCTCCCACTGTCATCAAGAAACCGAAGTATCTCTCAGGCGGATGAGGAACCCTACTAGATCGGCGGAGAGGCTGAGGTTCGTTGGTATCTATTGAATCCTTTGGTTGTACCAAATCATTAGCTGCAGTTTGTATATCTGAAACATTTCCAGTTCTACATAACATATCTTACCTCGAGCTTGTCCGGATTTTGCTTTTAGACATAAGCCGGACAACCCCAAATCTTAACTAACTTAAGACATGGGCTCTTCCCATACCATATCTCATATGGAGTGGTAGGCTTTGATCTGATGCGAACCTTATTCAATAGGTATGCAGCTTCTCAAGCGCATAACTCCCAAAAGGAAACAGGTAACTCAGTATTACTCATCATAGAGCGCACCATATCGAATAGGGTGCAATTGCTCCGCCCCGATATACCATCGTGCTATGGTGTATACGGAGGAGTAATGCTGAGAGAGAATCTCATTCTCCTTTAGAATAGTCCAGGAATTTCGTGCTCAAGTATTCTCCTCCCTGATCGCATCAAAGGACATAATACTTATACCCGTATTGGTTCTCTACTTCTAACTTATATTCTGTGAATATCTCAAAAGGTTCGGACTTGTGTTTCAGCAGGAACATATGACTGAATCTTGAGAGATCATCAGAGAATGTAATGAAGTACAAAGAACCGGTCCTGGCATGTGTAGACAGGGGACCTTTATACATCAACATGTATCATCCCAAGAGTTTACTAACTCTTTCTCTGTTTCCAGTAAACAGAGCTATGGTCATCGTATCTTTGTGACATGACTGGCAAGTTTCATAAGATGTAAATTCAAACAGATTTAAATATGCATCTAAATGTAACTTCAGCTAGTCAGGTCGCATTGATATGACCTAGTCTACAATACCTCAAGAAAAATTCGTTCATTTCTGAACTCATCCTCTTGTGTGTGTTCTGTATATTAAGAACTGTAGTTTGATTTAGAACATCAACGCTTTTAGATAACGTGCCTGATCCGATCAACTTTTGATATAGGAAATGTTCAAAACATTATCCATCAATAAAATTTTTTATCATTTCTTTACTAATAAAGAGACTGATATGATTTTGTATATCAGGTTCGGTATCTAATAGTATTTGTTCAGAATCAATGTATTTGTAATACAAGGTGACAGTGACCAACAGACTTGGCTGCAACACTTGCCCCGTTTTCTGCCTCATGAAACTTATCACCCGTTCTCAGTTCTCAACATTTCTGTAGCCCTATGTAACAGATTACATATCTGGGATCCTGATCTGGTATCACATACCCAGGACGTAAAGGATACTGAGAAACAGTTCTTTGTAATGAACACACCCGAAGATGATGCATCATCATGCACTCTCTTCGTTTGGGCGGCACGGGAATTCTGGTAATCCCCAATTTCCTGCTCTGTCTTATAACAATTATAAGTTGGAGTGGGACCAACGTTCCCCAGCTCAGTATAACAAGCGGGTTCGGTCAATAATCCGTATTATTATCTTGATTAAGGCGTGATATGGTCGCTATTTGGAGAGAGAGAGAAGAAAACACTCAGCGTGCGCTCTTGCAAGATCATATTGGTTATTATTTTATCTAATCAGGATGGCTCCCACTGTTTTTATCAAATCTTTCTTCAAACCCTAAAAGGAAAGACTAGCCGGGATTAATTACACACTACAAGTTCGCCAATCTTTCAGCCAGGCCAGTATCGGTACTTTGAGGGAGGTTCCCCGTGCTTTCGCACGGACCTAATTAATGTAAACCTCGTTTTCCCAGAGGCGTAACCCCGTTGACACCTTTCTAGACACCTACTTGATCGGCTAATTGTAATGTGTAAAACTCTCCCAGGAGTAACTCTTACTCGCAGCGGGTATCGGGATCCAACTATCTCATAGAAGGTATGCAATCTCATTGCAAATTTCAACACTTGAAATTCCCGATAATATTTTGCCACTAACGTGCTATGACCTTGACGAAAGCCAACAAACCATAGCCCGCTAGTCAAGTTCAACCCGTACATTTCTTGATTGAATTAAACCCACCCGCACGACCCTTGATGAAAGCCAACAAAGCCGCACGACTACCCTAATCCAATCGCATCGTATGCAGCAGATAAGCAGTATATAGCTACCGCACACTACACCTTGACGAAAGCCAACAAATATAGCACGAATACTATATACAACTTATCTGAAATGACGGAGGGTTACGACAGGTTTTTCTGAAAACCTATTGCGTAATGAACTTGATATCGTTGTAGAATTAAATAATTTTGAAATGGAGTGTTTTTTATGCTTTTCTAGTTTTGCTAAAGGGGTCACTCCCGGTGAAGGGATCGTCGGCCCTTTCCTCATCGAATAAGGTGCGGGATATATCATATATATCACTGTGCAAAGCAAAAACTTTTAAAAGCAATCAAAAGACAAATCGAGTGTGTAGCATCTGCTAGTTATTGCTAAAGGAGTCACTCCCGGTGAAGGGATCTCGGTCCTTTCCTTATCGAATAAGGTGCAGGATATATCATATATACCGCTGTGCAAAGCAAGAACTGTAGCTACCTGATTTTATTTTTGAAATTCGATTCCACAACATCTTAGGTTTATTTTTCTTTCATTAATCATATTAATGAAGTCCCATCATTTAAAGTACCTAAACATCACAGATAAATACGACGTACACTTATGCCATCCGCATTCGCCTCGATGTCCCCTCGTGCACCGTTGGGTTAGGTAACTAACGGAAGAGCGGGGCAGGGCTAGCGCGGGTGTAAAACATAAGTAACGTCTATATAATATATCATATATACTATATACTGTATCTATCACAGAACATCACATGATCACATCACAGATATCGCAGCAGAAGAAACATATGAAATATTGGATATACTAGGACGTCCGTGTTTTCAATACTAGCCAGTATAAAACACGGATTCCACGGTCGCGATGAATAGCCAAACCCACACCCCTAGACCCCTACGAGAGCGGCAAGCAACCCTACCAATTCTAGAGTTAGGAGACCCGGACTCGACTCCTCGAGTTGGTCTCCCACTGGACTTCAGAACCCGGTTACTTGTGCTCCCCTCCTTGGGTCTATCCTAGTGCGGAAAAGTAAATAATATACAGAGGGTGACATCTTCCGCAACCTGGAAGTGCCCCAATAAAAGAATATTACATACATATTTTTACATGAATGAAAATAAAAAAAAACACTCATCTCACATAAAAACCCCCCGGCTATTCAAACACGACGATCCAATATAACATATTCAGCAACACATAACATCACATGTCATCAACGTAAGTAAATATGCGCATCCCAATTGTCGTTGACATATAGCAACGAAACCGGCGATATCACATATTACACTTACGGTCACAGAAAAGAAAGTGTAAAACTACAACAGTTGGAATCCGCAATCTCTTTAGACATCGCATGCCTAAACAAATGAAATACTTAGACATCACATGCCTAACAATTATAAACCCCACATTTTAGTCTCATTATCGAAAACTCTTTTCAATATCAAGTCGGGCAATTCAGCAAGATTCCCGACATCCTGATCGAATGCTCGTCGCAAACTTTAGTAGGCGGCCGCACCCCCGATACCGTCGACGAAGTGCACCAAGGCGGAACACCGCTGCCGCGAGCACCCGAACGGACGCTTTCGGCGACGGGGTTCTCCTACAGTCACTTTGTCGGGGCTATGGAGTGAGGCTTCTATTAAGTTTACCCGGCGAGTATCCGCGTACTCTACGTGATTGCGACGGACTTTTGATCGCATCAAAATTCCGTGGCAACCGATCAAGTGAGACTAAAGTGCTATGTTTATAACATTCAAATCAGTTATCTCATAACTGCTTGTGGATTCCAAGTATCGTATCACATTCCGGATAAATAGAAAATGTTAAACTTTCCGATCGAACAATCGAACACCCAAGTTTTCCCGATACAGCTCAACACATGAAATAAGTCTAAAAACATTCAGTTCATGCCTCAGTACCAACGGTCCAGCCGTAGAAGGGTCAAGCCAACGCCTCACATGTGGTACGCCGTACTGCCCCAAACCCTAAGGTTCAAAGGGCAGTTCAAGACGGTCACATAATCGAGTTAAGGTTTGTTGTCTTCTAGAGGGTCCATCGCGTTACTTGCACTACTTAGAACGTCTTTAAACCACGGAAAAATCCAACACTTGGAAATTTTCCGGCAGGGGAAAAAGTGGGTATCTATATCCGGTCGAACTTTTTAACATATTCAAAAATTATCCGGAAAACACAGAGACAAAATTAGACAATCCGATCGAAACACCGAGTCCCCAATACAATCCAGAAAACTCAACTCTTGAGTGATATTTAAAAAATCCCATAAAATCCAGCACCAAATTATAGGAATTACTGTGCAAACTTTATTGGGCAATGTGACAATACTGCCGCGGAACCGCCGCAGAAGGCATGCTTCTGCCGCTGTTCCGCGGCAGTTTAGATGAATTAGGATCTCGTTTTGCACCATAATTCTTAGATCTTCCTGCTGAATTTTTAAAGAATTTTTAATCTGGAAAAAACCCAGTTTTTGAAAAAAGTCTAGAGAGCAAATTTGTGTTAGGGTTTCGGTTCGATCGGACTTCTAACTCCGTCTACGCATCGCCTAAGGCTCTAGCTAGGCTCTGATACAACTGTAGGGTTCCTAGGCACGCTAATGAGGTCTCACAAGGTATCAACAATGCCAATTTCAAATTTTTCATGTGCCGAGAAACCCTAATACGGATCGTTAACTAGAATTTTAGGTGAAACAAGAAACTAGTTAAAAAGTTAACTAAAGGGTAAACGGAAATACAACCTTTGTAGATCCGGTCCTCCACCTCCTAGGCTCCGTGATGACGTCCCTCCGCTGTCCAAATCGAATTCATGACTCTAGCATCGGCTTCATCGGAGAAATGGGCGGGCTAGGTCGTCGACTTCGATGCCGAAGATGATCTACGTCGAGGCATCACAAGATCAAGCTCCCACTTCACCAAGTCATGAAACTTGTGAAGAAAACACCCTATACTACTTGGCAAGAGGTAGAGGATGAAGAAATAGGAAGTGGGTTCACTTTAGAATTGGATTTCTCACTCTTTTTCTCAAGTTGCCATTGATGGAGGCAAGCTTTCTTCATGTTGAAGATGAAGAAGATGAAGAAAGAATATATGATCAGTTATTTTAAAAAAGAAAATAATATGAATACTTATCATATACAAACCATGGTTAGGTGTAGAGAATAGACTATGGTTAGGTGGAATGGTTAGGGTTAAGCATGAGACAAATATGGTGGACTTGTTCAAAGCTTCATGAAGCTTCAACAAGCAAACAAAGAAAGCCACCATATCTTATTTATCTTTCCAAAATGAAAAAATAAATAAATAAATGAATAAGAAAAATGTAAACCCTAATCATTAACTTAACCATGGTTTAATTCTTTACACAAACCTAAGTGAGCATGTATCATCAAACATGATACAAACAAGTGCACAAAAGTATATCACATATACAACTTGTGAACTTCAAGTGAGAAAATCCATTTAAAGTGAACTAATATTAGTTAATGTAAAGTAACATATCAAATATATAATTATACATTAAATCATTAAATCAACACTTGATTTAACGATCCGGTCATATCGCATATAACCGACTAATATCCAATGTATCGGCTTATCGAATCAATCCTTGATTCGATAACTAGGTTATATCACATACAACCATTCGATACATTCATCGCGAGAATAGAATACGGTATCACATACACGCATTATTCTCGGTCCCGCACATATCTCATATGCACTCCTATTTCGTTTCGCTTGAGCCAGGAAACCTCTGTGTAGGACTCTAAAGACTCGTTAATACGCCGGCAGCAGATGATGATCATATCAAGCATCCACAAGCCGCAAGCGGTCTGCTAAACGTAACGGCCACCCGGGTATTGAGCGATCAGAAGATCGACGAGCAAGCCCGCTCATACTCCTGTGAATCCAACCAGTAACACTTACCGTACAGTCCGGTCTCGTCGTCTGATATGTCGCATATCTCGCCTAGGGGTGGTAAACGTCAGACCCCAATAGCTCGATAAGTCGTGTCGATATGAGGTCTATAACAGTTCGAGAAACTACTGATAACACTTACCAGTAAATCTCAGCAACCCTGGCCAGGGATTTCCGGTTATAGCCAATCGAACACAGCGCAACATCAACTCCCTATACCGGGAGAGACGAATCCCCTCCTATCGCTCATTGCCTCTATGTGATTCGGGACTGTACCCAAAAACCACCATTTTTCACGCCCTCTTGGACGTGGTAAGGTGGAAATCAAAGCACAGTGGGAATCACACAAGACTCTATGACGATCTCGGGTCAACAGACTACTCTGTACCAGTGTCACCAGAGAACTGCCATCTGACGTAAGGTATAATACCATCTGGGAGTTCTCGGCGAGTCCGTCCAGTGTACCCAGTCTCCACTGAGCACCCGTATATCATCTCTGATGTCAAACACCAATGGATATGGGATCATCCATCGCCCATCTGTATGGGTCGAGAAGGTATACGCTAGTCTACACTGGTATATCGATGCCCCGTCTCGATACACCCACGACTAGGGACCTTGAAGGATGTACTTATGGACTACCATGTCCCCACTAGTATGATCTGCATCATAGTCCAGGTAGTCAAGTACACATCCTAAGGGCTTTACCAACATGTAACAGAGAGACAATCAGTATACACGTTAAGGTAAAGAGCAACCAGATAACATACTATCATGTCGAGCAAGAAAGTCCTCCCTATATATGTCCAAACATCCACTACAATATACATCCTATGTATAGTAATGGCCTCTAGGGCATACATATAACTAACACTTAAAAGGAGATTAGCATCCAAACATGATAATTGCAGATCACGTGCTCCCACATGACCCCTGAACAAACTTTTGTAAAAAGAGAATAAAACAAAGGCAGCTTTCAGTTTTTAGGGCGCCTTACGTGATCCCACGTGACCCCCTAATAGTGCTCAGCACTAGAATAAGAGAATAAAAGAGGCAGCGCCCAACTCTAAGCGTTTCACGTGCCACACGTGAGCGCCCCAACTTTCAATGTTTAACACTGCTATGGCGCCTCATGTGCCACACGTGAGCGCCCCAACTTTTAGGGTTTAACACTGCTATGGCGCCTCACATGCCACGTGAGCATCTCAGATCTCAGTGTTTTAACACTGCCTTAGAATATCATGTGGGAGCACGTGGGCACTGAGCATACGCTAGTGTTTAACATTATAAGAGGCCAACTTCAACCCCAGATTGGCTAAGTCTTTCCTAAGATTAAATATCTAAATAAATCAAGCCTCTATGCTTATGACTGATGTTTCCTCAATTTGGAATTTGGTTCAAGGGTACCTCTGATACATGTTGTTGTAATTATTCAACATCTTCAGAAGGTTTAGTTTAAGGATATTACGGTCTATAGTTAGTTTAAGGACATTATGGTCCAGCTTGTTGGTTGTCAGGACCCAAAAATGGTGATCTGTGGACCGCAACGTCCCTAAACTAAACTCTATGGACTACGATGTCCTTAAACCCAATGGACCGTAACGCCCCTGAACTAAAACGATAGAGCCCAAATGCTCTTTTGTTGGATCTAAATGATCCTCAAATCATGTTGAGTAGATCTTAGTTTAAGATTAGACTAACGTGTCCTCAACAAACGTTTAAGTTGATTTTAATCTAAAACAAGATTAACGATCCTTAAACCAACTAAAACCCAAATCTAAGAAAATACGGATTTGGACTAATCCACGCCCTACGGGCGACAACATAAATTAGTCTCCGTATACAATCCACGGGCAACCAAAAATAAAACAAAAACACACGACATGAAGTGACCATCTGGAGAAGAAGAAAGTTGTTACCGCTATACGGTAGCGTAATTAATTGCAGGAGCTTGTGCCTGCAGGGAAGAGCGTCCCCACAATCAAAAACCCCTCACAACGAGGGGGAATCTGATGAAGTCTGCTACATCGGCCGCATCTGTCTAAACCTCCGATATACGGTGCCATAAATCAACTTGGCATCTTCGGAGAGGTGGACGGATAAAACCCAAATAGCCTCTGTCCCCAAATTCAGGCAAGACGACCTATGCGGTTTCGTCTCTATTTTCGACGGTAAACACCGTTGTGGATGGACCAAGCAGGAAGGTACCCGGTGGCTTCGCGATGAGGGCTTTAGATCCATAGCGTTGTTGGGTAGGAAGCTACCTGCTGTAGATAGATCGAGCAGGAAGCTGCCCGGTGGCCTCGCGATGAGGGCTTTAGATTCACATTTTTGTAGGGAAGGAATCTACCTTTTGTAGATGAGCCGAGCAGGAAGCCGCTCGGTCGCCTCGTGATGAGGGCTTTTGATCCACAGTGTTTGTTTGGGCAGGAAGCTACCCCTTTGCGGATGAGCCTACCAGGAAGCTATCCAGTGGCCTCGCGATGAGGGCTTTGGATCCACAGAATTGTTGGGCAGAAAGCTACCCGCTGTAGATAGACCGAGTAGGAAGCTACCCGGCAGCCTCACGATGAGGGCTTTGGATCAACAGCGTTGTTGGGCAGGAAGCTACCCGCTGTGGATGGACCGAGCAGGAAGCTACCCGATGGCCTCGCGATGACGGCTTTGGATCCACAGCGTTGTTAGACAGGAATCTACCTGCTGTGGACGGACCGAGCAGGAAGCTATCCGGTAGTCTTGCGATAAGGGCTTTGGATCCACAACGTCGTTATGTAAGAAGCTACCCGCTGTGGATGGACCGAGCAGGAACCTGCCCGGTGACTTCGCGATGAGGGCTTTGGATCCACAAAGTTGTTGGACAGGAATCTACCCACTGTGGATGGACCGAGCAGGAAGCTACCCGGTGGCCTTGCGATGAGGGCTTTGGATCCACAGCGTTGTTGGACAGGAAGCTACCTGCTGTGGATGGACCGAGTAGAAAGCTACCCGATGGCCTCGCAATGAGGGTTTTGGATCCACAGCGTTGTTGGCCAGGAAGCTACCCGTTTTGGATGGACCGAGCAGGAAGCTGCTCGGCCGCCTCATGATGAAGGCTTTGTTAACTCTCTAGTATCTTCTTGGGGCGTCGTTAAACCTCCCTTAACCCATAAAGCAGGGGAAGGGTGACCGTTCTTTATCGGGAAAGTGCGATATTCTGTGATTCACGTCGTTTGTGCGAGTAAATCTCAGCCATTGGAAGATTTTTGTTGAAGCTATAAATACCGAAGGCATGTTGGTTTCTCCCTAGACTTGCATCTTCTGAAGATGATCGGCCATGTGTATACTATCAGGGAGATCATTTCTTGTGATGATGTATACTTTTACAACCTTGATCGTTCTGAGAAGACGTACGAGGCGGTGATAAGTCGCTTGGAGGGCCACTATGGACGCTTACTTCCCCGGAGACCTCTTCTCCTTCAAGCGTTAATTTATGCGATACGGAGGACTTCACCGGGTCTACACAATACCCTATCTCCGCAGTTAATGGACGAGGCATTCGACAAAATGCACACTGTCCATGGGCTTGGTCTGATCTCAAAAAGTAGGCGGGATCGCTCGGTAGACCTCCTTCTTGAGAGTTTCCAGCAAAGGTTGGTCATCGCTTCCTGCTCGGCGGATGATTGATGTGAAAAATTGTGTTTGTAGTTAACCGCAATCAATAACGGTGTCGCGTGTAGCTAGACCGAGATGAGTACGGGTCGTCCTCTGGGAAACGTTGAATCTTTTATTCTTACTTTAGATGTGTTGAAAAAGAGAAGAGGAAGAAATAAGATTGTAGAATGGTTGTAGGATCTAGATCTACGTTAAACACGGATGCAAAATATAGATCTAGATTAACTACGGATGTAAGTTTATATAAGAAGAGGGCTTGTAGGGTTCATTAGGATTTAGTAGTTATGGATGATTAATTAAAGATTACCCTTTTTATCTTTTAATAGATTTAAAACTAGAACGACAGTGATGCATGTAGATTAGGGTTTCTGGAGGGAAAAAGGGTTCCCACTCTTAACCCCTATCTCGACATGGAACTCCGTTCATATCTAGCCTTTACTAAAACAATCATTAATCTAATCTCTAATCGCGGTCGAGACTAACAATAAATTGGTAGCATGCCCGATTAGGATGTTAATGATTCTTTTGATAAAGTTTATAAACTTTATAGGACATAAAAAGGGTTTAAAGATCTTCATCATCTATTAACCTACCCTAATCCTACGAACCCTAACAAACGGAGAATTACTCGCGCATGTTGGGAGAAAAAGAGATGGAGAGAAAATGCATAATTAAACTACGAAGAAATAGAATAAGAAAAAGAAAGCTACCTTTATTAATCAACAATATTCATTACACTTTGATTCCTTAGAAAATGATTACAAATACTAGTCTGCTTCTCGATCTCTTCTAAGGAGGTAGATGAACCGTTGATGATCAGCCTGGATGCATGAGCCGTCTTGGACTTCGTGATCTCGTCGGCTTGATGATTTTTCCAAGAGGCTCTCGGTCTTTATTTATAGTCTCAAAGCCAGAAAATTAGCTTCCTAATTTGGAAGCAAGTAGTTAGTATCCAACAGAGAAAATCCCATCTCCTAAGTCTTCAAAACCGCGGCGGATCCGCGGCCAATAAGGGGGGTTTGGCCGCGGATCCGCGGCCAAAAAGTGGGATCGTTTGGGGATTTTTCTGGGGCTTTTCTTCTTATGACACGTGGAGATCTCTGGAAGCTCTGCAAATTGGAAATCATTTCTTTGTTGCTGCCAGCCTTGATTTCTTAGTTTGCTTTCTTAATTAGGCAGGTTTGCTCTTAACAACTTTGATTCCCTTGATTTTTAGCCCTGAAAAATTCTGCACAATAACTCAAATAATATTTAGTAGAGTTTGTTATATTGAGATATTAATTTCACCATTAAGAAATGGTATTTTTGCATACATTTTCCTACCAAATGTTAATTATAATATATCAACACATGAAAAATAGTATTTTTACAGATAAACTCTCATATGTATCATATATTATAATAAACACCTTTTCTAGTATAGAAATAGTAGGAAAAATGTAATAACAAATGTGCAGTTTTATCAACTGAACAGCGGAAGAGGATCCCGGGGAGTCTGTGGCTTCTAGGGTCCGCGAGTACCGTCGGAGGGAACGGGTCGAGGCCTCTTGGGCTTGGCTGGAGGAGCTTTCTTTGGTGTACCATCGACAATGTTTTCTTAATTCTCACCCTCCTTTGGTATAATTGTTGTAAGGTTGGGGAGCCCATAATACCTCTTAATAAATAAATTTCTCTTTTGTTGAGGTGCATTGTCTCCTTTTTTATCCCTTCGGTACATTTTATACTCCTTCTTAAAAAACCTAGGAGTCCCGGAACCGAGAAAAGGAATAAAAGAGGTCTCTTCTGCGAGAGGACCTAACTTAGGAGACTTAATTAAATGCCAATAGGATTTACATTATTTCAAAAGAGGGTACATGTTTATTTATAGATCTTAAGCTTTTCGGCGTTGTAAGGCCGAAGAAAATTACGCCCCCGGTGTCCTGCAGGCGGTACGTTCCACCGGGCAAAGCCTCTGTTACGAGGAATGGTCCGTCCCACTTCAGGAAGAATTTATGTAGTATCCCTTGGTCCACGAACTCATTTCTTCGTAAGACCAGATCTCCCTTCTTGAAGGCTCGATGTTTAACTTGGGCATTGCAGTAGCGGGCAGTTTGCTGCTGATAGGTGGCTGCCCCGATTTGCGCTCGATCCTGCTTTTCCAGTAGGACGTCCAAGTTGCTTCGGAGCGCCGAGGTGTTAGTTTCATCATCGAAATGTTCGATCCTGTAACTGGGCAGTCCGATCTCCGCTGAGACCATCGCCTCGTGCCGTAGCAGAGGCGGAATGGGGTTTCTCCCGTGGGTGTTTTCTTCGATGTTCGCAATGCCTATAGCACTCGTGGCAATTCTTTGACCCAGCCGCCTTGCCTTCCTTCCAAGCGGGCTCTGAGATCGCGGATGGCGCTTCAGCAGCATACCTCGTCTCTCCGCCACCGAGCGCAAGCTCGTCCCGCCCTGGTCCAAAGGGAATTTGATCGCAAGGTGGTAAGTCAAGATCCGGGCCCGGAGGGCGTTTAAGGTAGGACGTCCCAAGAGAATATTTGTTAGGAATATGTATGCCCTAGAGGCCATTATTGTATGATATAGTGGATGCTTGGACATATATATAGAGGACTTTTGTAACAACCCTAAACTTTATGTACAGATTTTTTTTTTCAAAAATACAGAAAGGAGCACCTAAACCTGAGCACAAGTTATAAATTTAAATTGCTTTTGAACAACAAGAAATAACTTATAGCTCATTGGTAAAGCCTTGCACTGCTGTGACATAGCCCCTGCGTTCGAATCCCCCCGGCCACATATATTTTTGTTGATTTTTCTTTTAAATTTTTAGAAGCCCAAAGGTTTGCACGTGCAAAACACGTAAAATGAAAAGTCACAACAAAATCAAACATGTGCACTGAGATATATGAGACGACTTGGACACGTGGCATTAATCCAGACACCAACCCTCGGATTTAGACCGGCGAGATTTGTTGAAGGGGTCGGCGCCGCCGGTTTGGGCAGGAGAAAATGCAAATTTTTTTGTTGCCCTAAACACTCCTTGGACACCCCCCATTAACCCCAGTCTGTTTGAATTCCCTGCACATTAACAAAGAAATTAAAATGATACATTAATCCATATTTTAATGCATTTTAATTCTCTCTTCACTCACAAAACCCTAATCCTACCGTATAAATACAACCCTATACTTTGGCCCTCCTCATTTTGAAATCTAGTATCAAAACTCTCTAAAATTTTCAAGTCCAAAATATTGTACAAGAGGAGTTAGCTTAAGGCCAAGTTCCGACGACTTTTAGGGACAAATCCGGTGACGAAACGACTCCCCAACGATTCCATAAGCTTTATCTACCTCTCCTCTTTCTTTCTAATCCGTAAGTCCTACTTTTCCTCTTCTCTTTTTATTAAAATGAATTCCATTTTCAAAACTAGTCGGAAGCGGAGTTAATCCGACTTTCGTTTCTAATTTAACTAAAAACACCATTTATCTTAATAACACATTTACAATCTTTTTGTATATTTTTTAGTAATCATAAACAAACACATTAGAAAAAGTTTCATCTCAAAATAATATGTATTGCAACTTCTATTTCAGTTTTACGGTAAAATACCATCATATTTACATACGACATTGCTTATTCATTTTGATCACATGACCTTTAGAAAACTCATGAGGTAATGACCTATCTCATCACAACACACATTCTTGACATAGCACGATAACTTTTGGAACATTAGTTTGTGGGATAAAATGCGAGTTTACATTTAAATACCATAAACATTCAAAAACCGTTTTCTTTAAAAGTGTATTATTTAATTCCTTGCAAATGTGCCTCTACAACCCATTTTGGGGAACCCCGATCAGGATGGTGCGGATTATCATACATCCTCGAGCTTAGTAGAGCGAGATGCAGACCTCCTAGCGGAGCATCCGTTCTCGATAGAATTTTTAATGCAATTTTTAAGAAAAATGTGATTTCTATTTAAATAAGTTCCATTTTTATAAATATATATATATATATATATTATCAAAATATCTACTTTAAATATACATTATATATATTCCATGTTTTCTAAATCAAGGAATCACAAATTTCATGAAACTACCATTACAAATCAATACAATTCTAATATTACATTAAAATATCATATACAATGTAATCTCGGTTCTATTCACTAGAAAACTTCATTTTATAAAATGTACATCTATGAAAACCCTGAAGACGATAAATAAATATTTAAGGTTTATTTTGAAAATATATCAAAGCTATTTTTCATAAAACCCCCTCAAGTTATATTAATTTACAATAAGGACCCTGTAAACATAGGTTTAGCGGGACTAGTTCTCTTGAGCCCCAGGAAGCCGAAAAATTTGGGTGCTTGCCTATCTATAGTAGACAAACTAAAAACAGTGTTATCAACACGGTAATTGTCTTGGGAAAAGACACAAATCCTGCCGTCCATGTACAGCAGTTACCGATAACATTAAAACTAATTCAGGACTTCAATTCGTTTTAAAGTGTCTGATTCAGACAGAATCTCAGTCTAATATGAAATCAATCTATCCTTGAATATGATTCAAATATAACTCCAATTCAATATGAATCCATTTATACCAGAATTCAATCAATATCAACATGACTCGACCGAACCGAACCATGGATATACTCTGATTACATGCCTATCCATTTATATCCATTCCGTTTACATGATATCATGGTTTTGGCAAGTATTCCATTTATAAAACAAAACAATAAAATCAATAAAAAAAATATTACGGGGTTTTAAAGAGGTAGAGTGGTACAGAATGTGTTAGAAGTGGCACGAGACGGTCACTTCAATACACCCAACCTGAATATCCATTACTGTTGTACCGTGGCTTCACGGTTCCTTATGCTCCGTATACTTTAGTCCCCGGAATAGTGAGACTCCTACCGTATACACTGGCATATTCTGTACTGTTACGCCCCGTTTCCCGGTGTACGGCAAAGGGGACGCGACAAGGCCGCTACGTATTTACTCTGAAGTAAATACGCTAAGCGTATCTAAGCAATATAAAAATAAACGCACAAGAGACAAGATATAATAAAACAACAACTTTATTTATTCACATTCTTTTTACAATACATGAAAAAGTAAATACAACTGAATGAAAGCAATGCCTAAAAAGTGGCATAACAGAAAGTAAAAGTACCGAAATAAAAGTGTGTACAATGAAGTTAAAGCTCGGGGTCTTCGATGTACTGCTCAAGGGCCTGCTTCGAATGCTCCTGAATGGTCTCGTGCTCTAGTGCTTCCGATCCACCTGACAACATTCCAAGAAGAAAGAGAAGGAATGTCGTCAGCGAATAATCGCTCGGTAAGTCCCAAAGATAAGGGAGAAATAGAATAGACAGAGAGAGAAAGTAGTGTAACTTTTAAAGTTGTATTATATTATTATAATGTTGTATTTAGTGTTAACGCTGTTGTTTGTAGCTTGGTACAGAAGAATGCCAGTGTATACGAGAGAAGTCTCTATATGCTAGAGACTAGGGCAAACGGAATGTACAAGGAACCGTTATGCCACGGTACAACAGCAACCACGGTACAACAGCAACTGAATATAGGTTAGGTGTCTTAATCTTGCAATCTCGTGCCACTTCTAACACCTTCCGTACCAATCTACCCCTTAAACCCCGCGATGTCTTATATTGTATTGTTTGTGTTTGTATTGTAAATTGAATTGTCTTGTATATATGGATGACTGGCCGAAACCATGATATCAGTAAATGGATGTAACTGGAGAATCATGTAAATGGAAGTATATCCATGGTTCGGTTCAGTCAATACAGATTAAATAGATAGAATATAAGTATTCAAGGATTCGTGTTGGATTGTAGATTGTAGATTGTAGTTGAATCATATTCAAATCAGATTATTAATGAGACTCAATCTGAGTTAGACAATTAGAAAAGAAATTGAAGTCCTGATTGTTTTGATATTATCGGTAACCACTGCACATGGGCGGCATGATTTGTGTTTTTTTCAAAAACGATTACCGTGTTAATAACACCGTTATTAAGTTGTCTATCTTAAATAGGCAAGCACCGACTTCTCCGGCTCCCTGAGGCTCAAGAGATTGGTCCCGCTTAAACCTATGTTTACTAGGGTCCTTAGGATAATTTATAGAACTTGAGGGGTTTTTATGTAAAAATACTTTTGTATAATTTTCAAAATACACCCCAAGTATTTAATTATCGTCTTTAGAGTTGTCATAGATGTAGATTTTATATTTATGATATTTCTAGTGAAAATATCATAATTTCATAATATAGGGTATTTAATTGTAACATTGAACTTGTATGGAATTTATGGTATTTTAATGTAAAGTGATTCTTGTGATTTTTAGAAAAATTGGAATATTTATATTATTACAAAATAGATATTTTAATGATACATATATATATTTATATTAAAATAATTTTACTATATATTATATTTCTAGAAATCTCATTTTCTTAAGATTTTCGTAATTTAAATCTCTCGAGACCGTATGCTCCTTGCGGAGGTCTGTATCTCGCACTACTAAGCCTAGGGATGTGCGATAATCCGCACCATCTCAGTCGGGTTCCCCAAAATGTGTTGTAGCGGCACTTTGCAAAGATTTATAAAAAATACTTAATCCTTTACAAAACGGTTTTATTAATTCATGGTATTTATTTGAAATGTTTCGTTTTCCTGTATTCTATGTTCCCGAAAGGTATTGTGCTATGTTGCATATGAGTGTTGTGAGAAGCTAGGTCATTACCTCGTGATCTACTTGAAGTTATAGCAAGTTTGTGATGTTTAAATGTCGAAATGAAACTATATGGTATTTTAGTGAAAAAGTACGGTAAAAGTTACAAAATAAATTAGAATGTCGTGAAACGTGATCAACATGTTTATTAATGTTTAATAGTCAACATGTAAGAGTTTTGTGTGAATGTATTTAAGAAAGGTTGAATTTTTAGAAAGAACCGAATCGGAAATCGGATTAATTCCGATTCCATCGGGTTTTGGAATTTCGTATTTTTAGAAAAGAAAAGAGAAGAAGGAGATAGGACTTACGGGTTTAGAAGTTAGGGATGAGGAAGAGGAGATAGAGGGTGAGATAGGAATCGCCGGTGCGTCGTTTCGTCGCCGGTTGCTCCTAGGGTTGTCATCGGAAAATCGTCGAAGCTTTCGCCTTTTGTTAACTTCAATAGTACACTAAAAGTCTAGGGATTTCTTGAGAGTTTGGACAAAATTATGAGTGAGGGGGTGTGTTTAGGGGTGGTATTTATAGGGTAAGGCTAGGGTTAGGGTTAGGTGAAGAGGTGTGAGAAAAATGTATTAAACTGTATTAAAAAGAGGGTTTAATGGGATTTTAAAGAGCTCTGGAAATGTGCAGGAGAATTAAACTATACAGTGATGATGGGGAGATGAAAAGGCAGGATTTTTGTTTTGGGGACTCGACGGTCCGGCCGAGTCCGGCCGGCGTCGCCGGCCGAGTCGCCTGCCGACTCGGGCCGAGTCAGGCTGGGGTCGGAGCTCCGTCGGACCTTCGTCGCTTGGTCTACTCCTTGGAATATTTAGTTTTACATATGAAGTGGGGTTTTATGGGTTTAGCACGTGTAGACTCTTGGAATTCTAAAAATTTAAAATAAAACAATATTAAAAATAATATGGGGGATGGGATTTGAACTCTGGTTGCTTGGTTCAGCAGTGCAAGGTATTACCAATGAGCTACAAGCTCCTTCTTGCCATTAAAAAGCAAAACAAACTTATAAGTTATGCTCAGGAAAAAATACTCCTTTCTGAAGTTTGAAAAAAAATTGTACAGAAAGTTTGGAGTTGTTACATTTTACCCTCCTTATAAAAATTTCGTCCTCGAAATTTGTAAAAGGAAAGTGTAACAGATTCAAGAAAAGTTTGGTGATAGAACTATTGGTAGTGTATGAAAAATATGTGAAAGAACGAAAGAATTTGAAGGTTTTGGTAAGATTGTAAAAGTGGTACGGGAATTTTGGGTTAGAACAGATTCAAGATATATGAAATTGGAAGATTCAAGGAAGATGAATTGTAAAGAATGTTTTAGTTGCTGGTTCTTGTGTTATATTGCTTAACTTGTTCACGCAGAATAGAACTGCATGATAGCGTTCCATACAGCTCTGACCTGCATGGGCGCCAACAATACATGTCACGCCTGTTCACACCATAATATTGTATTATTATATTCCCCATTCTTATTCGTTTTATAAATAAACAGGTGTTTTTGACGCATGTCTGCTACATATTACAGGTTACAGGTTCTTGGAGCGAAAACAGTGAAAAAGACAAAAGACGATACAAAAGAGAGACTTTTGACCAACAAATAGAAGGATCTTAGTCAAGCCTAGACGAAGAACAATTCACAATTAACAAGGCAACGCAAGGTCCAAGATGTCAAAGCGAACGGTTAAAAGTCCACTACAAATGTTCACTGGAGATCTGGAGAAGATTTAGAACCCAAATAAAAAAAAGAACCAAAGAATCAGAAGACTAAAAAGACCCAGAAGAAGCCCACAAAAGATCAGCATATGAACCTACCAATGGGCCGCGGAATCGCGGCCCAAACCCTACCCAGGCCGCGGTTCCGCGGCCGTAATGCGCAGTGAAGAGCTTAAATTTTTACTATATTGTGTAAATTCTTTGACCGGTCTTCCTAGAGGGCTATTTTTGTAAATGCAGATGTGCGAATCAAATGTAACCTAGGGTTTCCTATTCTCTATAAATAGGAACTCTAAAGCTTGTATTCTTTTTATGCCTCCTTTTAATAATAAAATACAGATCTCTTTATGGAGAGTATCGATACCTCTTTTCATATTATCTATTCAGATCTGACAACCCTGTGTAAATGTTTGGAGAGAGCCATCTGTAAAGTAAGTAGATTTATTTAATTGCCCTAGTTTAAATTTCAATTCTTGCCCTAGGTAATTTTTCATTCTCTGTCCTAGATTAAATTTAATTCCTTGCCCTAATTAGATAGTTAGATCTTTAATTCAATTGCCCTAGATTAATTTAGTTTTTAGATTTAATTAATCCATTCACGTCGTTCGTAATTAACTCATAAGAGCGACTAGGAAATTCACAACATCCCTATGGACCGACCCGTACTCACCGGCTAGCTACCAAGCGACGCCGTTCTTGATTGCGGTTATAGATAGTTTTTTAGATCAATCAAATGGCGCCGTTGCCGAGGATGGCGTGTTATTTCCTTTTTGCAATTTTGGGTTAATCAAAATTAAAAAAATCATAAAAATCTGAAAAATCACAAAAAAAAAAATATAAAAATATATTATCTGTTATTTTTTTGGAAAGGGTACTTTGTTGTTTGAATCTTGCAGGATATACAATCGAGACGGATCTGGAAATCTACAGAAAGCGAAACAGAAAACAACAGATCAGAACAGAGAGAGATTTCAAAAACAGAGCAGTGGATTTTTTCTGGAGATTTGAACCGACACCCCGACCGCGCTTCCGCCGCTCAAACCCCGATATTACCACGGAAACGCGGTGGAAAAGTGACATCAGCCTCTGTAATTTTTCCGGCGGCTTGAATCTCCTTGCAGACCGCGGATCAGCGGCATAAACACCCACATACCGCGGAAATGCGGCTGAATAGTGTCCTCAGTTCGTGGAATTTGCACTGTAAGCTCCCTGTTATTTCTCCTCTGCAAATTTTGAGATATTTCCTGTGAATTGCCTGCAGAATTCCTCGCGCTTTAAAAATATATTCCCTTCCATATAACAAATCTTATGCAGGATTCGTTGCGCTATGATTAAAATAATAATTGATTGCAAGTGATCTTTTCTGATTTGCATATCCTTAATCTTTTTGCTAAAATTTTTTTTTCCAAATAAAGAGCAAACGGAAAAAGGAAATATTTTTTTTAACAACTTGCAAATTTTTGCCGCAAAGAAATCCTTGCACCACCCAACCTTCTTTCTTTTCACCTTTCTTCTAACATGGGTACCCCACATAATAAATCTCATGCCGAGCTTTGATATCCCGAACCTAATTTTGCCTCGTACGTCAATTTATTCGGTCAATTTAAAGACGATCCTTCCATGCCTAAAATATCTTTGAAAGATCAAATAGAAGCGTCTAGGAGAACCAGTTCAACTTTTCAACCCACTTTGTGTCAACCAAGTCAACCTTTACCACCTCCATATGTTGATACCATTTTTTCAAGTCCTGCTGTCACTCCTAAGCCGATGTCCATTGCTGAGCATATTGCTCAATCTCGCAGCCGATTTTTCACCCCTTTCCACTCATCTAATTCTAGGGATCAACAAGATTGTTCACCTTTTTATCCACATGTTTACCCTACCCCTGTCCAACCACCCACTTCCTACCAGTCCTACCCGACTTTTCCACCGTCACTAGACACTGTTTCTACACAGCCTTTTGGGAGTTTTGTATATCCAAACAATTTCGAATTTTTTACCGAAACCCCCTCACCACCCAAGTCTAGTTTGGAAGAGTCGTTGGAAGCTTATATTGCAGCAACAAACAAAATGGTTAGGAATGTGGAAGCGTCCATGGCTGCCCTTATGCAACCTGCTGAACCGGTAGCTAGTTTTCCGCTAGCTCCAAATTTTTTAATGTATAAGGAGGCGGTTGGACAGAGTGAGAATGTGAGAGGATTTCCAAATCAAACCTACCCATACCCAATTGAATCCAACAACTCCAATTTTCAAACATGTGTCCAAAATGATGAGTTGTGCGACTTTGTAGTGCTTGATTTGCCAAATTGTGAAGAACCCCTTTCGAGTGAAACCGCACCTAATCCGTTTGACCTTTACACCTCTACTCTAGAACCTACATTGATAAATATCCATGCTTTTGATGAGGTGTCAGAAAATATTTATTTTCACTTGATTGAGGATATAGACGCCGGGAATATTTCGGATGATGAACTTGTCGATTTGCTTGAAATTTTATGTCCAATTCATCATCCCGAGTCATTAAATGTTTCTCCTGAACCTCATATGCGTCTTGATTTTGATGATAATGGCATGGATGAGTTAAATTTTGAGGAGAATTATAAGGATAGTATTGAGGAGAGTTTTGAGGATCATATTGAGGTTGAACCATTTTTGTTTGATGTGTCGGATTTTCCAATTCATCCTCTTGAACCTTTAACTAAATCACCCTCCCTCCTTTCCATCGTTCCGACCACGCTTGAAGACTGTGAGTTGAAAGTTTTTCCTTTGAATCTGACACAGTTCTCACAGACGAGTGTTTCACTTTTTCGGACGATGTTGATGTCTCCCCGCCCGAGTTTGAGTTCTTTACATTTTCAGATGAGTTAGTTGAATCATCAGACTCGGTTGCTTACAGTAGTTTCGAACCATTGATGGAATCTTTTAAGTTCGAGACAGTTTACTACGGTGAGAATGAGACTATCCCTAATTCACTCCCTTTCGTCCTTCCTATCGTTCCGACCGTACAAGAGACCGTTACGCTTTCATCTCCTATACCAAGTTCAGCGTACCCATGTTTTCTTGCGAATCTTGAGGGATTTGACCCCATTGCACGACGAGTTGATAGATTAGCACAATCAGTTTTCACACTTCGGTTATCACAAATTGCGCTAATTTATTCACTCGATTTACACCCTCAAGATCGTGCTACCCTTCTTTCTCCTTTCCGCCATTCTTCTCCTCTACCGAGACCATATTCTACCCTTCTTCCCACACGGTCTCGTGTGTTTCTCATTTCTTTCCTCTATACCCCATTATTTCACCAACTCGGCCATTACCACGATAAGATTTTTGAATGGTTGGTGCTAACCTTTGGCTTGTGTAAGGCCAAGCTTAAGTTTGGGGGGAACCTTGTTGTATATATGTATATATATTTTTGTTTTCTTTTTCTATAAAAAAAATTAAAAAAAAATTTCAAAACATTAAAAAATATAATTTTTTTTTATAAATAAATAAACATGGGAGTGCCGGCATTTTGACCCTCTTGGTGTAGCATGACAGTGATGACACTGTCAAGTTTAAGTTTGGGGGTATGCTCGGTACGTTTTCTTCCTTCAAATTCATATGTATATTTTTGCATTTGCATATTTATTTGAAAACCCATAAGAATTGAAAAATTTCGAAAAATTATAAAAATTATTGTATTCAATTTTGGCTTATTTGACTAGAGTTTGACAAATAGGTTAACTGGCTAGGAACAACTAGATTTTAGACTTAGTAAATTAAAAACCCTAAAAATAACCTTTCTTAAAGTTTAGCGGTAGAAAGTATATGTCTTTGTAGTTTATTTAGAAATAGGCAAATTTTGGGTTCACTTCTTGGGCTAAGTCGAAACAAAGGAAAAGTATTGATGTTCTTATTAGAGTATAAGTTTGAAAAATAGTTCCTAACTTAAGTCTAGATTCTGAAAATGTATACCCTACAAATTGCACAATCACGCACCTTAAAACTTAGAATAGTAGAAGAGACCTTGAAATGCTCTTGTCTAAAGTCCTTAGTACAATGAAAATAAAAGAAAAAAAAAGTGAATAAAGAAAAAAAAATGAACACTGGTTTTTGTGATTACTTAAGGCTGCAAAAATAGAAAAATATTTAGCGAGGGTGCCTCATCACCTAGTGCCTTAGACCAACTGGTTTGGGAGTCACTGCTAAAAAGCCTTAGGTGTTGCAAGACTAGGAATTACGCTTTAAAGTGCAAACGCATCTTGTAATCGGTCGTTGGTACCTCAAGAAGTATTAACGGTCGCATGAAGGATGTGCAAACAAAAATTCATTTAAAAATTCACCAATTAATAAGTGCTTTGGATAAAGGACAAGAGTATGATTGCTTGATTTGAATTTTCAAGTGTAGGAGTGATTTATACACACACGTAGGGGTATGTGATTGGGATTTAGATAAGAGAGAGGAATGAAGAATAGAACTTGTATCTTTAGTAGAGATGATAAAAATTCCTAAGTGGAGATGGAACCCTAGAAGGAAAACTTAAGAAATGCCGAAAGCTAAATAAGTCTATAGAACATATATAATTTTAAGTTAAATGATGAGAAAATGTGAAGAATATGGGTGGATAATTTATGAGTCGAAAATAATAGAATTCCTTGTTGGAAGACCTAATTGGAGAATTAAAGTCGAAAAGCCAAATTGATAGGATTTTGTGGGTGTAATCCGCTGAAAACCTTCAGGAGACAACACTCCTCCTACTAGGGACACCTAAAGGTTTAACGGCTTGTTGCACAAGCTTAGTGCAATCGCGTTTCCCTGCGAAAGTGCGGTTAGGTTTTTGTAGAGAATAAAAATAAGTTTGCTCGAGGACGAGCAAAAGATAAGTTTGGGGGTATTTGTTCACACCATAATATTGTATTATTATATTCCCCATTCTTATTCGTTTTATAAATAAACGGGTGCTTTTGACGCATGTCTGCTACATATTACAGGTTGCAGGTTCTTGGAGCGAAAACAGTGAAAAAGACAAAAGACGATACAAAAGAGGGACTTTTGACCAATAAATAGAAGGATCTTAGTCAAGCCTAAACGAAGAATAATTCACAATTAACAAGGCAACGTAAGGTCCAAGATGTCAAAGCGAACGGTTAAAAGTCCACTACAAATGTTCACTGGAGATCTGGAGAAGATCTAGAACCCAAATAAAAAAAAGAACCAAAGAATCAGAAGACTAAAAAGACCCAGAAGAAGCCCACAAAAGATCAGCATATGAACCTACCAATGGGTACCCAGGCCGCGGTTCCGCGGCCGTAATGCGCAGTGAATTAAATTTTTACTATATTGTGTAAAATCTTTGACCGGTCTTCCTAGAGAGCTATTTTTGTAAATGCAGATGTGCGAATCAAATGTAACCTAGGGTTTCCTATTCTCTATAAATAGGAACTCTAAAGCTTGTATTCTTTTTATGCCTCCTTTTAATAATAAAATACAGATCTCTTTATGGAAAGCATCGATGCCACTTTTCATATCATCTATTCAGATCTGACAACCCTGTGTAAATGTTTGGAGAGAGCCATCTGTAAAGTAAGTAGATTTATTTAATTGCCCTAGTTTAAATTTCAATTCTTGCTCTAGGTAATTTTTCATTCTCTGCCCTAGATTAAATTTAATTCCTTGCCCTAGTTAGATAGTTAGATCTTTAATTCAATTGCCCTATATTAATTTAGTTTTTAGATTTAATTAATCCATTCACGTCGTTCGTAATTAACTCATAAGAGCGACTAGGAAATTCACAACATCCCTATGGACCGACCCGTACTCACCGGCTAGCTACCAAGCGACGCCGTTCTTGATTGCGGTTATAGATAGTTTTTGAGATCAATCAACGTCCCGCTTCCCGGTGTACGGCGAAGGGGACGCGACGAGGCCGCTACGTATTTACTCTGAAGTAAATAGCTAAGCGTATCTAAGCAATATAAAAGTAAATGCACAAGAGACAAGATATAATAAAACAACAACTTTATTTATTCACATTCTTTTTACAATACATGGAAAAGTAAATACAATTGAATGAAAGCAATGTCTAAACAGTGGCATAACAGAAATGAAAAGTACTGAAATAAAAGTGTGTACAATGAAGTTAGAGCTCGGGGTCTTCGATGTACTGCTTAAGGGCCTGCTCTGAATGCTCCTGAATGGTCTCGTGCTCTAGTGCTTCCGATCCACCTGACAACATTCCAAGAAGAAAGAGAAGGAAAGTCGTCAGCGAACAATCGCTCGGTAAGTCCCAAAGATAAGGGAGAAATAGAATAGACAGAGAGAGAAAGTAGTGTAACTTTTAAAGTTGTATTATATTGTTATAATGTTGTATTTAGTGTTAACGCTGTTGTTTGTAGCTTGGTACAGAAGAATGCCAGTGTATACGAGAGGAGTCTCTATATGCTAGAGACTAGGGCAAACGGAATGTACAAGGAACCGTTATACCACGGTACAACAGCAACTGAATATAGGTTAGGTGTCTTAATCTTTCAGTCTCGTGCCACTTCTAACACCTTCCGTACCAATCTACCCCTTAAACCCCGTGATGTCTTGTATTGTATTGTTTGTGTTTGTATTGTAAATTGTATTGTCTTGTATATATGGATGACTTGCCGAAATCATGATATCAGTAAATGGATGTAACTGGAGAATCATGTAAATGGAAGTATATCCATGGTTCGGTTCAGTCAATACAGATTAAATAAATAGAATATAAGTTTTCAAGGATTCGTGTTGGATTGTAGATTGTAGATTATAGTTGAATCATATTCAAGTCATATTATTAATGAGACCCAGTCTGTGTTAGACAATTAGAAAAGAAATTAAAGTCCTGATTGTTTTGATGTTATCGGTAACCGCTGTACATGGGCGGCAGGATTTGTGTCTTTTTCAAAGATGATTACCGTGTTGATAACACCGTTGTTAAGTTGTCTATCTTAAATAGGCAAGCACCCTCTTCTCCGGCTCACTGAGGCTCAAGAGATTGGTCCTGCTTAAACCTATGTTTACTAGGGTCCTTAGGATAATTTATAGAACTTGAGGGGGTTTTATGTAAAAATACCTTTGTATAATTTTCAAAATACACTCCAAGTATTTAATTATCGTCTTTAGAGTTGTCATAGATGTAGATTTTATATTTGTGATATTTCTAGTGAAAATATCATAATTTCATAATATAGGGTATTTAATTGTAACATTGAACTTGCATGGAATTTATAGTATTTTAATGTAAAGTGATTCTTGTGATTTTTAGAAAAATTGGAATATTTATATTATTACAAAATATATATTTTAATGATACATATATATATTTATATTAAAATAATTTTACTATATATTATATTTCTAGAAATCTCATTTTCTTAAGATTTTCGTAATTTAAATCTCTCGAGACCGTATGCTCTTTGCGGAGGTCTGTATCTCGCACTACTAAACCCAGGGATGTGCGATAATCCGCACCATCCCAGTCGGGTTCCCCAAAATGTGTTGTAGCGGCACTTTGCAAAGATTTATAAAAAAATACTTAATCCTTTACAAAACGGTTTTATTAATTCATGGTATTTATTTGAAATGTTTCGTTTTCCTGTATTCTATGTTCCCGAAAGGTAATGTGCTATGTTGTATATGAGTGTTGTGAGAAGCTAGGTCATTACCTCGTGATCTACTTAAAGTTATAGCAAGTTTGTGATGTTTAAATGTCGAAATGAAACTATATGGTATTTTAGTGAAAAAGTACGGTAAAAGTTACAAAATAAATTAGAATGTCGTGAAACGTGATCAACATGTTTATTAATGTTTAATAGTCAACATGTAAGAGTTTTGTGTGAATGTATTTAAGAAAGGTTGAATTTTTAGAAAGAACCGAATCGGAAATCGGATTAATTCCGATTCCGTCGGGTTTTGGAATTTCGTATTTTTAGAAAAGAAAAGAGAAGAGGGAGATAGGACTTACGGGTTTAGAAGTTAGGGATGAGGAAGAGGAGATAGAGGGTGAGATAGGAATCGCCGGTGCGTCGTTTCGTCGCCGGTTGCTCCTAGGGTTGTCGTCGGAAAATCGTCGAAGCTTTCGCCTTTTGTTAACTTCAATAGTACACTAAAAGTCTAGGGATTTCTTGAGAGTTTGGACAAAATTGTGAGTGAGGGGGTGTGTTTAGGGGTGGTATTTATAGGGTAAGGCTAGGGTTAGGGTTAGGTGAAGAGGTGTGAGAAAAATGTATTAAACTGTATTAAAAAGAGGGTTTAATGGGATTTTAAAGAGCTCTGGAAATGTGCAGGAGAATTAAACTATACAGTGATGATGGGGAGATGAAAAAGCAGGATTTTTGTTTTGGGGACTCGACGGTCCGGCCGAGTCTAGCTGCCGGCGCCGGCCGAGTCCAGCCGCCAGCTCGGGCCGGGGTCGGAGCTCCGTCGGTCCGTCGTCGCTTGGTCTACTCCCTAGAATATTTAGTTTTACATGTGTAGTGGGGTTTTACTGGTTTAGCATGTGTAGACTCTTAGAATTCTAAAAATTTAAAATAAAACAATATTAAAAATAATGTGGGGGGTGGGATTTGAACTCTGGTGGCTTGGTTCAACAGTGCAGGGTATTACCAATGAGCTACAACCTCCTTCTTGCTATTAAAAAGCAAAACAAATTTATAAGTTGTGCTCAGTCAAAAATACCCCTTTCTGAAATTTGAAAAAAAATTGTACAGAAAGTTTTACAGAAAGTTTGGGGTTGTTACATGTACCAAGTTACAAACAGCCGCGTTAACAGAACAAAAAATTACAATATACCAGTTCTATTCTCATCTGTCTATTCTTACCTATCTTTGGGACTTACCGAGTGATTGTTCGCCGACGACATTGCATCTCTTCTTTCTTTGGAATGTTGTCAGGTGGATCGGACTCTCTGGAGGTCGAGCCCAGTACTGAAGACTTGGAGCAGTTCGCCAATGACCCAGAGCTCTAGATACTTGTATATATTTTCTTTTCAGTTCATGCCATTGTTTAGACATTGCTTTCCATTCCTGTATTTTCATTTTCAGTTGTACTTGTAAATAAATGTTTAATAAATAAAAGTTGTTGTTCATTTACACTTCATGTATTCTTGTGTATATTTACATTATATTGCTTAGTTATGCTTAGCGTGTTTACTTCTGAGTAAATACGTAGCGGGCCTCGTCGCGTCTTCTTACCCGTACACTGGGAAGCGGGGCGTGCCAACTTTCTTGCTCGACATGATAGTATGCTATCTGGTTGCTTTTTATCTTAACATGTACACTAGTATTATTATATTGTCTCTCTGATACATTTGATAAAGCCCTTAGGATGTTTATTTGACTACCAGGACTATAATGCAGATCATATTACCGGGACTTGTGTAGTCCACAAGCACATCCTTTAATTGTTCCCAGTCGAGAGAGTATCGAGACATGGCATTAATATTTTAGAGTAGACTAGTGTGTACGTTTCTTGACCCTCTATGGGTCGATGGTTGAGCCCATAACCATTGGTGTTTGACATCAAAGATTGTACACATGTGCTCATTAGAGAATATGTACACTGAACAGAACTCGTCGAGAACTCCTAGTTGGTACTATACCTATCGTCAGATATCAGTTCTCTGGTGACACTGGTGCAGGTTAGTTTGTAAACCCGAGATCGTCATAGTATTTTATGTAGAATGAACGAAATCTTCTTGTGGCATTGTAGACTAGGTCATATCAATGCGACAAGACTAGCTAAGTTGCATAAAGATGGATATTTAAATCCATTTGAATTTACATCTTATGAAACTTTCCAGTCATGTCTCAGAGGTAAAATGACTAAAAATCCGTTCACTGGACACGCAGAAAGAGCTACTGAACTCTTGGGATTGATACATAGTGATGTATGCGGTCCTATATTTACACATGCCAGGAATGGTTTCTCGTACTTCATTACATTCACCGATGATCTCTTAAGATACGAACATGTGTTCATGATGAAACACAAATTTGAATCTTTTAAGAAATTCAAGGAATATAAGTACGAAGTTGAGAACCCGACGGTTAAAAGTATTAAAGTCCTACGATCTGATCAGGGAGGAGAATACTTGAGCATGGAATTCAGAGACTACTTAAAAGAGAATGTGATTCTCTCTCAGCTTACTCCTCCATATACACCACAACATAATGGAGTTTCGGAGCACAGGAATCGCACCCTATTAGATATGGTGCGCTTTATGATGAGTAATACCTAGTTGCCTATTTTCTTTTGGGGTTATGCACTTGAGATAGCTGCATACCTATTGAATAGGGTTCTGACCAAATCCATACCTACCACTCCATATGAGATATGGAATGTGAAGAGACCATCTCTTAAACGGATTAAGATATGGGGTTGTCCGGCCTATGTTAAAAAGAAAAATCCGGACAAGCTCGAGGCAATGTTTGTTTTGTGCAAGTTTGCGGGATATCCAAAGGATTCATATGGATAAATTTTCTACCAAACCGAGGAACAAAAAGTGTTTGTTTCTCAACATACCACCTTTTTAGAAAAGGAATTTCTTGTGAAAGAAATTAGTGGTAATGCAGTTGAACTGGAAGAAGTTCCAGCAACACAAACTATAACTGACGATTTGGTAGAACCGGAGGATTCAATAGTCCCCAACGAAGCTCAGCCACTCCGCAGATCTAGTAGGGTTCCTCATCCACCTTAGAGATACTACGGTTTTCTCATAGACGGTGGGAGCGAGGATTGCATCATGGAAGATGATGACCCAACTAGTTTCGAGCAGGCCATCACAAGTGGAGACTCTGTGAAATGGCTGGATGGTATGCGATCTGAGATGGAATCTATGTACACCAATAAAGTAAGGACTTTGGAAGTTACTCCTGAAGGGGTAAAACCCATAGGGAGCAAGTGGACCTTTAAGAAGAAAATTGGTGTAGATGGAAAAGTTGAGACTTTCAAAGCTAAACTTGTAGCAAAAGGTTTTCGTCAATGAGCAGGTGTTGACTATGATGAAAATTTTTCTCGTGTCTTTATGCTTAAGTCCACCAGGATCCTACTTGCCATTGCTGCATATCATGATTACGAAATCTGGCAGATGGACGTCAAAACCGCTTTTCTAAATGGTGATTTGGAAGAGAGCGTGTACATGACACAGCCAGAGGGCTTCGTAGACAGTGGGAGCAGCGGAAGCGTGTGCAAGCTGCTTAAATCAATCTATAGATTAAACCAGGCATTGTGGAGCTGGAACATCTGTTTCGATGAAGCTATCAAAGAGTTTGACTTCATAAAAAATATAGATGAACCTTGTATATACAAGAAGGTTGTTTTTCTTGTATGTACGTGGATGACATACTCTTGATAGGAAACGATGTTCCCATGCTACACTCGGTCAAGCTCTTCTTATCACAAAAATTCTCCATGAAAGATCTAGGTGATGCCTTCTACATCTTGGGGATAAAGATCTATAAAGATAGATCTAAGCGGATGTTGGGATTGTCTCAATCCAGGTACATTGACACCATACTAAAGAGATTTAGTATGGAAGTTTCTAAGTGTGGTAATTTACCCGCTTGTTCAAGAATCAGTCTCTCCAAAAAGATATCTCTCGAGACTGATTTAGAAAGGGCTTGCATGCAAGGGATGCCCTATACTTCGGCAGTCGGGTCAATCATGTATGCGATGTTGTGTACCAGACCGGATGTAGCTTACTCGCTAGGTGTAATGAGTAGGTATCAATCAGATCCTGGGGAGAAACACTGGACTGCTGTGAAGAACATTCTTAAGTACTTGAGAAGGACTAAAGAAATGTTCTTGGTGTATGGTAACAGTGAACTCCAGGTGGAGTCTTTTACCGATTCGAGCTTCCAGAGTGATAAGGATGACAGTAAGTCGGTCTCGGGTTTTGTCTTTACCCTCAATGGAGAAGCGGTATGTTGGAAGAGTTCCAAGCAAGATACCGTAGCAGTGTAACGACTCTGTTTTAATGTACAGAATTTTTTTAAAGTTAATGTACAAATGGAGTATATGTATGTCCTGAGCACAAGTTATAAATTTGATTTGCTTTTGAACAACAAGAAACAACTTGTAGCTCATTGGTAAAGCCTTGCACTGCTGTGATGTAGCTCCTGTGTTCGAATCCCCTCAGCCACATGATATTTTTGCTGATTTTTCTTTTAAACTTTTTAGAAGCCCAAAGGTTCACACGTACAAAACACGTAAAAATGAAAAGTCTCAGAAATTAAACATGTGAAAAATACTATTCAAACAGACCCTGACACATGGCCAAGATCCAAGCACCTACCCTACACTATTGGCTGGCGAGATCTTGCCAGGGGCCGGCCCCCCCGGGCCCCCCGTAGGTATTGCCTCCAAAAATTTTCCCTACACCCTTTGGCCTCCCCCACTACTCCTATTCTGTTTGATTTCCCTGCATATTTCCAGAGAATTAAAATGAGTCTTAAAACCAAATTTTAATGAATTTTTAATTCTCATTTCATTACCCTAAATCCCAATTTCTCCTATAAATACCACCCTACACCATAGCCATCATCATTCAGAATTATTTTGCTAAAACTCTCTAAATTTCTAAGTCCAAAAGTTGTACAAGTGGAGTTAGCCAAGGTCAAAGTTTCGGCGACGATTCGAGACAAATTCGGTGACGACGCGACTCCACGATGCCTTCAAAAGTTCTCTCTACCTCTCCTCTCTTCTCCAAATCAGTAAGTCTCCTCTTCCCTCCTGTTATTCTAATCTAAAACACTCTCATTTCAAAACTCATCGGAAGCGGAGTTATTCCGACTTCTGATTCTATTTTCTTTAAAAAAACCCAAATTTTCTTAATAACAAACCTACCAATTCTTCATATACTGTTTAGTAATCATAACCAAACACTTTAGAACAAGTTTCATCTCAAAATAACATGTTATGCAACTTTTATCACATTTTTACGATTAAATACCACAAACTTTACATTCTATATATTTCATCATATTCCTTTGTATTACCTTTAGAAAACTCACGAGGTAATGACCTAGCTCATCACAACACTCGTTCTTGATATAGCACGATGGCTTTTGGAACATTAGTTTGTGGGATAATTACAAGTTTACAATAAAGTACCCTAAACTATTACAAAACCGTGTTCTTTAAATTATCCTATTTAAATTCCATACGATTAAGTCCTTACAACCCATTTTGGGGAATCCGACTTGGTTGGTGCGGGTTATCGCACATCCATCGGACTAGTAGGGTGAGATGTAGACCTCCTCACAGAGCATACGATCTCGATGGAATTTGTATTACAATTTTAAGAAAAACGTGATTTCTATTAATAAATAAATTCTAATATATATATATAAATATTATCAAAATATCAACTTTAAATATATTATATATATTCCATGTTTTCTAAATCAAAAAGAAAAGAGGCATAAATGATCATGAAAATACGATCATATTCAATACAAGTCAAATTACAAGAAAATACCATATACTATTAAAAGTTAGGTTTATATCCACTAGAATAAATCATCACTTTTAAAATTTACATTTTTGAAAACCTTAAAGAGGATAATTAAATACTTGAGGTTTATTTTGAAAATATATCAAAAGTATTTTTCATAAAATCCCCTCAAGTTATACCAATTTACAATAAGGACCTTAGTAAATATAGGTTTAAGCGGGACCAGTTCTCTTGAGCCTCAGGGAGCCGAAGAATTTGGGTGCTTGCCTATTTAAGATAGACAACTAAAAACGGGGTTATCAATATGGTAATTGGCTTGGAAAAAGTCATAAATCCTGCCGTTTATGTGCAGCAGTTACCGATAACTCCAAAACTAATTCATGACTTCAATTCTGTATAAGTGTCTGACTCAGACAGAGTCTCAGTCTAATATGAAATCAATCCGTCCTTGAATACAATTCAAGTATAACTCCAATTCAACATGAATCTATTTATACCATAATATAATCAATATTAACATGACTCGACCGAACCAAACCATGGATATACTCTGATTACATGAGTATCCGTTCTGTTTACATGAAGTATTGATATCATGGTTTCGGCAAGTCTTACATCTATTAAACAAAACAATACACATCAATACAAAATACATTACAGGGTTTTAAAGGGGTAGAATGGTACGGAATGTGTTAGAAGTGGCACGGGACGGTCACTTTAATGCACCTAATCTGAATATCCGTTGTTGTTGTTCCGTGGCTTAACGGTTCCTTATGCTCCGTATACCTTAGTCCACGGAATAATTGGACTCTTCTTGTATACACTGGCATATTCTGTACCAAACTACAAATAACTGCGTTAACATAACTATCAACTTTATACCAGTTATAATCTCTTACATGTTCAGTCTATTTTTATCTCTCTTTGGGACTTACCGAGCGATTGTTCCTTGACAACATTCATTCTCTCTTTTTCTTTAGAATGTAGTCAGGAGGATCTGACTTTCTGGAGGTCGAGCCCAGTATCGAAGACTTAGAGCAGTTCGAAGAAGCCTCAGAGCTTTAGACACTTATATATATTTTTCTTTTCAGTTCATGCTATTGTTTAGGCATTGCTTTCCTCATTGTATTTACTTTTCAGTTGTATTGTAAAGAAATGTTTAATAAATAAAAGTTGCTGTTCAATTACATGTCTTGTCATTTCTTTTTTGTACTTTATTATATTGCTTATTTACTCTTAGTGTGTTTGCTTCTGAGTAAATACGTAGCGGGCCAGTCATATCTCCTTACCGTACACCAGGAAGCGGGGCGTGACAAGCAGACTCGACGATGGAGGCTGAATGCATCGCTGCCAACGATGCTGCCAAAGAGGCTATCTGGATAAAGAAGTTCATAACTGAACTTGGCGTGGTTCCATCCATTGAGTATCCAATACCTGTTTATTGTGATAACAATGGAGCTGTGGCTTTATCCAAGAAACCCCGGTCCCATCAGAGATCCAGACATATTCTTAGACGGTATCACATGATCCGGGAGATAGTAGATCGACGGGAGATCGATGTCAGGAGAGTTGACACGACGGACAACGTAGCGGATCCACTCATGAAGGCCCTCCCCCAGACGTAGTTTGAGAGATTTTTTGGGATGTTGGGTATGAGATACTACAACACATGGTCTTAGTGCAACTGGGAGATTGTAAGGAATATGTATGCCCTAGAGGCTATTATTGTATGATATAGTGGATGCTTGGATATATATATATATATGGAGGACTTTCTTGCTCGACATGATAGTATGCCATCTGGTTGCTCTATATCTTAACATGTACACTTGTATTATTATACTGTCTCTTTTATACATATTGATAAATCCCTTATGATGTTTTCTTGACTACCAGGACTATGATGCGGATCATACTACTGAGGCTTGTGTAGTCCACAAGCACATCCTTTAATTGTTCCTAGTCGAGAGAGTATCGAGACAGGACATCGATATTCCAGAGTAGACTAGTGTGTACATTTCTTGACCCTGTATGGGGTGATGCTTGATCCTATAACCATTAGTGTTTGACATCAAAGATTGTACACAGGTGCTTATTAGAGAATGGGTACACTGAACAGGGCTCGCCGAGAACTCATAGTTGGTACTATACCTATCGTCAGATAGCAGTTCTCTGGTGACACCGGTACATGTTAGTCTGTAGACCCGAGATCGTCATAGTGTCTTGTGTGGTTCCTACTGTGTTTTGATTTCCTCCCTACCACGGCTCAAAGGAGTCGTGCAAATAGATGGATTTTGGGTACAGTCCCGAGTTACATGGAGGTAGTGAGCGATAGGAGGGGTTTCGTCTCTCCCGGTATTCAGAGTTGATATTGTACTATGCTCGATTAGTTATAACAGTAAGTCCCTGGCCAGGGCTGATGAGATTTACTGGTAGTATTATCAGTAGTTTCTCAAACCGTTATGAGCTATATATCAGCATGACTTATCAAGTTACTGGGGTCTGACGATTCCACCCCTAAAATCGATATGCGACATATCAGACGAAGTGACTGGACTATACGGTAAGTGTTACTTATAGGCTTTGTTCGCCCCCGAAAATAGAGACGAAACCGGGATGGATCGTCTGGCCTGAATTTAGGGGCAGATGCTATTTGGTTTTATCCGTCCACCTCTCCGAAGATGCCAAGTTGATTTATGGCACCGTGCATCGGAGGTTTAGATGGATGCGGCCGTTGTAGCAGACTTCGTCAGATTCCCTCTCGTTTGAGGGTTTTTTGATTGTGGGGACGCTCTTCCCTGCAGGCGCAAGCCTCTGCAGTTAATTACGCTACCGCATCGCAGTAACAATTTTCTCCTTCTCCAGATGGTCACTTCGTGTCGTATGTGTTTGTTTTATTTTTGGTTGCCCGTGGATTGTATACGGAGACTAATTTATGTTGTCGCCCGTAGGGCGTGGATTAGTCCAAATCCGTATTTTCTTAGATTTGGGTTTGGGTTGGATTTAAGGATCGTTAATCTCATTGAGATTAAGATCAACTTAAACGTTTGTTGAGGATACGTTAGCCTAATTTTAGACTAAGATCTACTTAACAGGATCATTTAGATCCAACAAAAGAGCATTTGGACTCTATTGTTTTAGTTTAGGGACATTGCGGTCCATAAGTTTAAGGACATCATAGTCCGTGACAGTTTAAAGACGTCATAGTCTGTAAAGTTTAAAAACATCATAGTCTATGAGTTTAAGGACCTCACAGTCCATGGTAGTTTAGAGACATCATAGTCTGTAAAGTTTAAGGGCATCATAGTCCATGAGTGTAGGACCCCATAGTCCGTAAAGTTTAAGGACATCATAGTCTATGAGTTTAAGGACCCCACAGTCCGTGGAATGTCTGGTTGTCGGGACCCGTCACCTCTCTGAAGAGTTGAAAGATTACAACGACACATATCAGAGGAGTGAAGAGATGTACCCTTGAACCAATATTGTTTGGGAGATCTGTAATCAAGTTTGGGACTAAGATCAAAGATTTATGAGCATATGGGCTCAATTAATCTGAATAAGGGATCTATGGCCAACTTGGGCTCGGCCCACTCAGTTAAAATGTTGAACATTTAATTAGGCTCAGTCCTTTTTCATTTAACAATACCGAGCATTGGTTTGGGTTCTGACAACCGTTTTTGTCTTTTATTGAGTGCTGAGCACTCATTATAGCTCTGGGGTTTTATTTAAAGAACAATTTATGTTCTCTCAGCGCACACGTGAGGAGCATGTGGCGCGCTTGGCACTGAGCACCAGATTTAGAGCGCTAAGGCGCTTCCTGTGAGATAGCGCACACATGAGGAGCACTTGGCGCACTTGGTGCTGAGCGCCAGTCAAAGAGCGCAGAGCGCTTCTGTTAAGTAGCGCACACATGAGGAGCACGTGGCGCGCTTAGCGCTAGTCAATGAGCGTAGAGTGCTTCTGTTAAGTAGCGCACACGTGAGGAGTACGTGGCGCGCTTGGCGCTGGTCACCAGATTTGGAGCGCTAAGGCGCTTCTTATGAAGTAGCGCACACGTGAGGAGCACGTGACGCGCTTGGCGCTGAGCGCCAGACAATGAGTGCAGAGCGCTTCTGATCAATTTTGTGATCTGAGAAATAAGTTCTCGCTTACAAGATACTTTGTCTCATGGTTCTAAAAACAAAGTTCTTATTTTTATAGGAGATGTTACAATCTCTTCTATTTTCTTTTGTGAAAGACTTTGTCTTTGTAGATCTATCATCTGAAGAGAATGAAATTCTTCTCCCCCCTTTTTATGATGAGATACTATGATCTTTTTTTTGTGCAAGACCTCTATCTTATAGATCTATGATCTGAAAAAAAACTATGTTCTTCTTCCTCGATGAGATATTTTTTATCTCTCTGTTTTTACCTTAAAGAAAAGTTCTTCTTCTTCCGAGAGCTTGCTCTTTTCTTTGAAATTTCTCAAAACTTGTGTGTGTGTGGGAGGGGAGGTTCCTCTGTGCCAGACTTGAAGTCTTGGGGCCTTTATATAGGGCAGGCTGATTTGTTGAATCAGTTGAAGAGATCTTTTCTCTAATTGATTTGGGGATTTCCCCACCGTTGGATCTTTGATCCTAAAGCTTATGTTTTATAAAAGACAATTTTCTTGTTTTTAACAAGATTGGGAAAAATCTTTTCCCATACAGAGCTTATTCTGTACCTTGGTGATTTTTTAATCACCATTGGATCTTTGATCCAACAGCAGGGAACATTTAGTTCTAGCGCTAGCGCTCTCGTGCTTTGCACGTGAGCACTGCAACAGAGTCTTTGACTCTTAGCACTGGCGTTGCTAGCGCTAGCGTTCTCGTGCTTTGCACGTGAGCACTGCATCAGAGTTTTTTGACTCTTAGCGCTGGCGCTGCTAGCGCGAGCGCTCTCGTGCTTTACACGTGAGCGCTGCAACAGAGTCTTTGACTCTTAGCGCCGGCGCTGCCAGCGCTCTCGTGCTTTGCACGTAAGCGCTGCATCAGAGTCTTTGATTCTTAGCGCTGGCGCTCTCATGCTTTGCACGTGAGCGCTACGGCAGAGTCTTTGACTCTTAGCGCTGGCGCTATTATGAAGCGCTGCTTCATTTCAAATTTTAAAATTTTGAACAGAGATTTGCTCTGATTGGGGAAACAAATGCCCCCCAACCGTTGCGCTCACGTGGCCTACATGTGAGTACAGCGGTGGCAGCATCTCCACCATTAGATCAACTTAGAAGTTGAAACTGCTCTCAGTGCCTATAAATAGGGCCTTTGGCCCTTGAGATGACCTCTGTTCATCTTCTTGTTTGTTTTTCTGAGAATTAATTCTCTTTCAGAGCCAAACCTCTATTTTAAGAACTCTCTTAGAGTCAGAACTCTGTTAAAAATCTAGGTAAAGATCAAATCTTTGAAGAGATTATTTTATAATTTAGGGTTTCAGCTATTAACAGAGCTTTGCTCTTTTTCAGATCATAGATCTAAAGAAACTTTTAGGGTTTTCTTAACAAAGCTTTGCTCTCTCGAAATCATAGATCTAAAGAGATCTTTCTTAGGGTTTCTTAACCCATTAGAGAAGAACTCTTAGAGTTCATCTTGCAGATCTTAAAGATCTCAGAATTTTTAACTCAGTAATGCTTTGCTTTTAGGGTTTTGATGGATAATTCCATCGTCTTCACAGAGCAATGGCTCTTCAGAATTTTTTCTTTGGGGAATTTTTATTCCCTTCATGATTAATTATGACAAATGTCATATCTGTTGCAGAGCACCGCTCTCAAGGGAGATTTACTCCCTGGCCCGAGGAGTCCCTCATTAAAGGAGAGTCCTTTTAGGATTCCCCCCTTAATTGCAAAAATCTGAATCTGTTGGGTGTTTTAGTCAGCACTTGTTTTCTTCATGCGGATACCAAGAGTTGTCTAAATCCCCGTGTCTTGATCATTCTTTCCGCTAAACTCTCACTAATTTTCATTTTCAGGTGTTATGGCCGCTCATCTATACTGCCTTAACGAAATCATTTCTTATGAGGACATTCGCGTACAGGGTCGTTGTCAAAACCAGGAGTTCACAAACGCTGAATGTGCCGAAATTATGAATCGTTTCATTGCACACATCGTCCGACTACTCCCTCATCGCTCTGCTATCTTGAAGATTATAGTGGGAGCAATTTGGGAAGCGCTTCCTGGATTTTATGAAGCCATGCCGCTTAATGCACTGGATGACGCCGAAGATAAGGTGCACTCAGTGTATCTGACAGGCCTGATCTCGAAGAAACGGCGAGATAATCTCATTGATATTCTGCATCAAGTTTTCCAGCAGACGACGATAATCGCTGCTTATCAGAGGGTGGAGGATATCAGCGAAGATCCTGGCGCTTGTGATCGTGCGAGGATGCACACAAGAATGGTCAGAAATGCCAAAAATACTTTAGACGGAATTACTTTTGAATTTCTTAATCCGTATCCCTGATTCAATGTTTTGCTCTTGTAAACATTTTAATGATACTTTTGTTTACTATTTTCATCAATGTAAGAACTTTCTGAGGTATGAGTAAATTTTTTTTCTTTCCATGCGTTTATTTTATCCTTTTCACACATACATGAGTGGGTACGCGTCGGACGCTCAATTGAATGTAAATCAAATGTTCTCCTTATTGCCTTGCATAATATGTGATTGACATCCGTAGGTTATGCCTTTTTGTTTTGACTTGGCGAAAAGCAGTTGACGTACTCTTGAGCAGCACCTTGATTTCGACGGCATGTAATTTTGGCAAGTGTGACTTGTAGATAATAAGTAACAGTTCGTCTTGGACTCTTTGTTGGGCAGCGATGGCTTAGGAAACAGGTTTAGATCTACCGCCTAAGACTTTTCAATTTTATGAGTCATGAGGGTCTCATAAAGATTTTTCTCCCTACGAGTCGTGAGGATCTCATAGGTGTATTTTCTTCTTAGGAGTCATGAGGACTCCTAAATGCGTTTTCTCTTGAGAATCGTAAGGATCTCACTAGAGAATTTTCTTCCTTACAAGTCGAGAGGACTCGTAAGTGGCTGTTTCCTGAGTCGAATCATTGCTTTATGACAGGGAGATCAGGGGTTGACATGTATCCGCGACGGGGTCACTGGATGACGTATTTCCGCGACGGGGTCATGTGCTGACGTATTTCCGTGACGGGGTCATTGGATGACGTATTTCCGCGACGGGGTCACGTGCTGACGTATCTTCCACGACGGGGTCATTGGATGACGTATTTCCGTGACGGGTTCATTGGATGACGTATTTCTGCGACGGGGTCATGTGCTGACGTATTTCCGCGACGGGTTTAGGTGCTGACGTATGTCTGTGACGGGGTCACTGGATGACGTATTTCCGCGACGGGGTCATGTGCTGACGTATTTTCGCGACGGGGTCATGTGGTGACTATTTCCGCGACGGGGTCATTGGATGACGTATTTCCATGACGGGGTCGTTGTCATCCGCGACGGGGTCATTGGCTGACGTGTTTCCGCGACGGGGTCATTGGATGACGTATTTCCACGACGGGGTCATTTGCTGACGTATTTCCGCGACGGGGTCATGTGCTGACGTATTTTCGCGACGGGGTCATTGGATGACGTTTTTCCACGACGGGGTCATTGGATGACGTGTTTCCGAGACGGGGTCATTGGATGACGTATTTCCGCGACGGGATCATTGGCTGACGTATTTCCGCGACGGGGTCATTTGCTGACGTATTTCCGCGACGGGGTCATTGGATGACGTATTTCCGAGACGGGGTTATTGGATGCCGTATTCCGTTTTCTGCGGTGTCGGGGCTGACTCTAGGTTGTCCGTGAACCGTAGAGTCTTGGAACTGGGGACTTCACCGTGGCTCCGATTGGTGGTGTCGCATGCATGTCCTGCTGGCCTGAGGAGGAACGCCGTTGCTGGTCTTCTGGATGCAGTTATTGCTGTCGAGATCTGACTTTCCCCTTTGACAGGATCTGGTGGGGGACATGTGGTTCCCTTTTCGTTTAGGCCCATGTATTGTATACAGGGGTCATAATGGACTCGCCTGCAGGGCAAAAAGTTTTATTTCATTTTTTTATTTCTTTCCGCGATGCTTTATCATTTCAACTTTTATATCGCGAAAGTCGCGATTGCCCAATCAATTCGGCTATTTTTCGCGGCGCCCAATTATTTCGGCTATTTTTCTTTTTACTCGCTGCTTTTTATTGTGAGTTGCCCAATCATTTTGGCTATTTTTGTATGCATATATTTTACTTGCTGATTTTGTTGCAAGTTGCCCTATCATTTCGACTATTTTTGTATGCATATATGGCACGCTGACTTTTCGCCGTGAGTATGGAACCTGGGATCTAATATCAATCTTAGCATCAGCATCGCTGTGACTGGAATATTGTCAGGAGCGAATCATCATTTGCCGTGAAAGGACTTGGAATTTGTTACCGATTTAGTCATCAGTATCGCTACTACTAGAACATTGATAGGAGCGAATCATCATTTGCCTCCGTCGATTCAAACAAAGGTGGCTTAGCAAACAGGGTTAGGATACTGTCGACTAAGGCTTTTGACTTCATGATCCGTAAGGGTCTCATAAAGGTGTTTCTCCCTACGAGTCGTGCGGATCTCATAGGTGCGATTTCTCCTTAGGAATCGTGAGGATTCTTAAGTGTATGTTCTCTTGTAAGTCGTAAGGATCTTGCAAGAGTGTTTTCTCCTTATAAATCGAGAGGACCTATAAGTGTTTATTCATCAAATGAAGGCATTCCTCGTCATTGGTGGGACTCGGCAAGGAAATGATTATTTATGCCCGCGGATTGTATACAAAGGGTCAGTATTGAACCGCTTGTAGGGCAGTCTGGGAAAGGTGATGGCTTAAGAACAGGTTCAAATCCCTGTAGCTTAAGGCTTTTGAATCTTATGAGCCATGAGGGTCTCATAAGAGGGTTTTTCTTACGAGTCGTGAGGATCTCGTAAGTGTAATTTCTCCTTAGGAATCATGGGGATCCCTAAGTGTGTTGCTCATTTGTGAGTTGTAAGGATCTCACGCAGGTAGTTTTCTCCTTACAAGGTCGAGAGGACCTTGCAAGTGTCTTTTAGCGAGATTGCGCCCTTTCACAAACTCGCTGGTAGCCCTGCTGTTTTTACTCACGGAGCCCTTTCAGGTTTTCAACCGTGCCCATTTTGCTTGTGGACGTACCGTTTTTTTACACAAGTCTGCGCCTTTTTGGGTTTTCACAAATTCGCCGGTAGCCCTGCTGTTTTTACTTATGGAGCCCTTTCGGGTTTTTATCTGTTCCCGTTTTACTTGTGGACGTTTTTTTTAACGAGTCAGCCCAAGGTGCTGCGGGTTTGTGGTAGTTTACAGACGTTTCGGTCAGGCATAGTATTTTTTCAAGAACCGATCGTTTATTGGCCTAAAGGGTCTTTCGCCATGCATATTCATGAGCAAGTAAGCCCCACCTTGGTAGACCTTGTCTATGATATACGGACCTTCGTAGTTTGGCTCGAATTTCCCCCGTTTGGCACGATTAGGGATCATAGGTCTTTTTACGACTAGCACGAGTTCGTCTTGGCGGAATGTTCCCGGCCTAGTCAATCTTTCGTATGAGCGCGTCATCTTTGATTTGTAAGACTCCAAGTTTTGCTACGCCATGAGCCGAGTTTCATCGAGGGCGTCAAGCTTCTCAAGCCGAAGATGAGCATTTTCCTCATATGTTAGCTCGTAATTAACCACCACTCGTAGAGAGGGCAGCTCTATCTCCAAGGGGAGCACCGCTTCTGCGCCGAATACCAATGCATACGACGTTGTATTCGTGGCCGTATTGAACCCGGTCCGATACGCCCAGAGAGCTTCATGCAGTCTCTCGTGCCAGTCCTTCTTATTTCGAGATACCGTCTTCTTTACGATCTTCGTTAAGGTCTTGTTGAAAGCCTCAGCTAGACCATTAGCTCGGGGATTATAGACCGAAGAGTATCTCCAGTCTATATTTTGCTGCTGTGCGAAGTGGCTGATTCTGTGACTTGTGTAGGCTGGCCTGTTATCGGAGATAATCCGTCGCGGAGTGCCGAATCGATAGATGACGTGTGTCTTAAAGAAATAGAGGATATTCTCTTCCTTCACTTCCCTTAGCGGTACTGCTTCTGCCCACTTAGAGAAGTAATCGGTTGTCGCCAATATGCACCGATGTCCTCTGGACGATGCTGGTTCGATGGGCCCAATTATGTCGGTTCCCCATATTTCGAACGACCAGCTCGCCACCGTTGGGTGTAGCGGGTTTGGATGCTTGTAGATGAAGTCTCCATGAATCTGGCACGAATGGCATTGCTTCGCGTATTCAAGGCAGTCCTGAATCATCGTAGGCTAATAGTAGCCCATCCTTTTGATCTTCAGCTTCATCTTTGGTCCAGCTTGATGAGAACCGCAGAGTCTGTCGTAAGTTTCTTGGACGACTCTCTTTGCTTCTTCCGGCCCCAGGCATCTTAGCCATAGAGAGTCGAACGATCTCTTGTATAGAGTATCATTGACGAAGGCGAAAGACAGAGCTCGTTTAATGAGCTGATGTTTCGAGGATGCATCTTCAGGTGTTTGACGTGATTTGAGGTAGTCTATAAAGACTTCTCTCCAATCCTTAGCCTTTTCCCGATCTTTTATTTGTAGGGTCGTTTGCTTGGTCTCTCTCTTTTCTTCGAACGACTCCGGAGATATTTCTGCCGGTGCAAGAACCCGACAACTTTGTACTACGATCCTTACGTCATCGAGGTTTTCGTCAGCCTGTTCTTTAGCGAGTTTGGCTAACGCATCTGCTTTGCTATTTTCCGCTCGCGGTATGCTTTCCAGGGCGTAGGAAAGGATTTGAGTCAGTAATTGTTGCACTCTCTCATCGTACTTTACCAACTCTGGTTTGCACGTTTGATAGTCGCCATTTACTTGACTAACGACCAACTGGGAGTCTCCGTATATGAGGAGGTTTTCGATTCCCATGTCGACAACGATCTCAAGTCCTGCTATCAAAGCTTCATATTCGGCTTCATTGTTCGTCCTCGGCTCTGTTAAGGAGAAGGCAAATCGCATTATCTCTCCTTGTGGGGTCATGAAGATGAGGCCTACCCCCGATTTGATTATAGGGGAGTTGTGCTTTCGCTTCTTTCATGGAAGATGCTCCGTCAATAGCGTTCCCATCGGGTATCATTCTCTCTTCTCCCCCCGTCGATCGTGTCAAACGCGTGCTCATCTGGCAGTTCGGAATTTAGGGTTGAATTGGCAGGTATCGGATGCTCAGCGAGGAAGTCGGCGATGGCCTGGCCTTTCACTTCCTTGAGGAGACGATAAGTTATCGAGAACTCCATCAAGAGGAGGGCCCATTTAGAGAGCCGTCCTATTAGTATGGTTCTCGACATCAAATATTTAAGAGGATCCACTTTTTATATGAGGTGGACCTCATGTGCCAACGCATAATGTCTGAACTTCGTTATCGCGAAGATTAACGCTAGGCAGTGTTTTTTGATGGGGGAGTAGTTGTTTTCTGCTCCCAAGAGAACTCGACTCAAATACTAAAGGGCTCTCTCCTTCCCTTGGTCTTTTTCTTATGCCTATAGTGGGCCTAAAGAACCTTCAAGGGCTGTTGTGTACAGGATGAGAGGCTTTCCCTTGACTGGAGCGGTCTGTACTGGTTGATTCTGCAAGTATTGCTTGATTTCGTCCAGTGCGCTTTAACATTTGCGATCCCAGACGAAAGGGTTCCCTTTTTTCATTCGGTGACTGTAGGGGCGGAATTTGCTGGAGAGGTTAGCTATGAACCGTCGGATATACGCGAGCTTTCTTTGGAGAGACCGCAGTTGTTTCAGAGTCCTTGGCGGAGGCATTTCCATAATCGCTTTGATCTTTGACGAGTCTATTTCGATGCCCTGATGTCGTACGATGAATCCCAGGAATTTGCCGGAGGAAACTCCGAAAGTGCATTTGAGAGGGTTCATCTTCAGATTGTATTTCCGAAGACGTTGGAATATGATCCTTAGATGTTCCCAATATTCCTCGTGCGATTTGCTTTTCACCACGAGATCGTCGATATAACATTCGACAATCTCGTGTATAAGGTCATCAAAGATCTTTGTCATGGCCCTCTGATAGGTGGCGCCGGCGTTCTTCAGACCGAAAGGCATCACTTTGTAGCAGAATATGCCTAAAGTGGTCCAGAAAGCGATATGCTTCTGGTCTTCGGGATGCATCTTTATTTGATTGTACCCTGATGAGCCGTCCATGAAGGAGAAGACTTCGTGAGCGGACATGTTATCTATCATCAGCTCGGTAACCGGCACGGGAAAGTCATCCTTCGCGCAGGCTTATGCAGATGCGCACCGTCCCGTTCTTCATCATCATTGGGACGATGTTGGCAATCCAGTGAGGGTACTGAACCTCTTGGATGAAGCCGGAGTCGACTAGCTTTTTGACCTCGGCGTTGATGCTCATTTCAAGTTCGAGCCGCATTCTTCCCGGTGCTTGTTTGACTGGCTTGATATCCGGAGACATTGCCAATTTATGAACGGCTATTTCTGGATCTAATCCTGGCATCTCGGAATAGTTCCATGCGAAGCAATCTTTATACTGCATGAGCACGTCTTTGAGCGTAGTCACCTTTTCTTCAGACAACAGCTCACTGACGAACGTCGGCCGTGGGTCGTTTGCCGTTTCCAAGTCGATTTTTCTTAGGTTATCTGCAGTAGTATGTATCCCATCTTCCAGCTCTTTTGGCACTGGTGGAAACTCTGAGATCACCTCGTCATCATCATTTTCGAAGTACCAGGGGAGGTCAGCTATATCCTCGTGTACTCCTTCTCCTAACAGCGTTATCGCGTGACAGGTATGAGATCGCTTCCAAGCCCGATGTTGATCCGGCACTACTCTCGCTGTATATGTGGCTTTTGGTTCATGCTTTTATGGCGGGGTTACCCTCCAACTGCTGGATAAAGCGAACCTGCCTTGCCGATACCGGTATTCTACCCAGTATTTGAATGTGAAGCAGTCTTTGGGAGGATTTCCTATCGCTCGGTGATAGGAGCAATAATCCGGGTGAGAGACCTCGTCTGCTTGTTCGGGGTGTTTGGACTCCGGGAGCGTAATCATTTGATATTTCATGACAAGATCGAATATCTTCCTTGTCTTGTCTTGGGGAAAAGAATATGCTCAACCCATCTTCTTTATCAGCGATGGATTCTGGCCGCCCAATTCTCGATCGCGTGGCTTCTTAGACCCGTTTTGCTGTTGTCGAACGTTTTTCCGTTTTTCAACTTGTTTTTGCTTTTGCGTCGGGTCTTTTGTACGACGGGGTAGCGACTAAGAGCATCGTCATTCTCCGTAGCCTGTTGAAGGAGGCGCCGTGTCCTGGCTTTCTCGTAAATGGCCATTTCGCGGCTATGGTCATCCCGGACCTTTTGACCCACTTCCCTTATTAGCTTGTTCATCCATTCTTCGAACGACGGACTTGGCACTTTCATGGCGGGACATCGTTTTGGTTCAGGGTTAGTGTCTTCTAACAGAACCTCTCCTTCTTCATCGAAGTCATGTATGAGGTAGCAGCCATGGAATCGCTCCCGTTTCTTGGATCGGATATATCCAAGCCCGATCACTTCAAACTTTTCATTGGGCAATTTTTGCTGAGTATCGGAAACGTTCCAGATCTTGTTATAGAACTGAGCTTGTCGAGCAGTTTGTTTGAAGGGTACGCCTTGGCGCCTTAACAGCCTTTTTAATCCTTCTGTGTAGTATCTGGGCAGACGGATGGGCTGGAGCCTGTCAAGCGTAGAATCCGCACCATGCCGGATTTCTTTCTCCACTTTATTCTCCATGGATCGATAAAAGAAGATCGCCTTTTCATCTTTCCACCTGGGAGGGACGTAGAACGTCTGCAGCTCTTGCACACTATAGGTATCAAGTGCGTCAAGCTCTTTGTAATACCTTTGCGGAACCATGGTGATTCGCAAACTCCGTTCATCACTAGTGAAGGCTTGTATTGATGGCTGAACAGAAAATACTGCATTGACCTCATCTTCAGAGTCACTGCCGAAGATCAACATAGGGGTAGACGGTCCCGGCTTGTTGCATTAGGGTGGCCCCGAATAGACTATCTCTTCTTCCTCCTCGGCATCACTCCCGAAGACCGGAATAGTGGTGATGCTTTTTGCTTATTCTCCGGTTTATGGCATCTTTCCATGTCTTCAAAGTCTGGCAGAAAGTACTTTGCGTCCTCGTATTTGCGGACTTCATTCATGGAGAATGGGTTTATCTCCCCCGTTACGGTGTACTCAAGACCATCCTTGAAATACTTCATCCACTGATGTTGTGTAGAAATGATGATGTTGTATTCGTGTAACCAAGGCCTGCCGTGCAAAGCGCTGTAGCAAGTCTTGGCATCAATGACATGAAATTTGATGTCAGTGACGAGCGACCCGAAGCGTAATATCAGTATCACAGACCCGAGCGTCCGTGATGACTAGGAGTCGAACCCGGAGATGGTGATTTTATCCCGAGCGAGGTGTTGAACGCTCATGCAGATTTCTTTTAGCACTCTCACATTGAGAAGGTTGACAGAGAACCCGTTATCAACTAAGATCTCCCCTATTTTGATGTCATGGCAGTATCCGATGACATGCAGGGGACGGTTGTGCTCGCACATCCCGAGGAGGAGATCTTCATTGCCAAAAGTGACGTCAGTAGTGTACACTTCTTCTAGTTCGTCCTTCATCTTTTCTTCGGCAAGGAAAGCTTGGAACTGCTCGGGCTCTTGTAGTGCCTTGATCAAAGAATCTCTCGCCTCTTTAGATAGCAGAAGGGCATTGAGAATGCTTAGCTGCGAGGATATCTTCCTCAGGTGTGCCAGAACGTTGTAATCCACCTTGCTTTTCTTGGGCGGGTCCTTGGCTGCCAGCTCTTCGACGACTCGGTCATTAAGGGCGATATCTTCAGGGACTTTTTCTTTCCCCTTATCTTTTTTGTTCGATCCCTTATTTGTGGGTTCGAGATTCTTTTCTGGTAAATTGCGATTGCGCAGCTGAATGTTCTCCCAGGTCTTTATCTCTTCTGCTTCAGAGATGAATTCCTTGAAGAGAGGGCCGAGGGCCATTTCTTCATCAGAATCGCTCCCGAAGATGAGAACTTACGATCCCCCAGAATTAACCATGTGACAGTTGCCGGCAGTTCTTTTGTGCTCATTGGTCACGCTTCTTTGCTCTCGACGAGTTTGGCGCTTCATCCGCTTGAAATGCTGTCAATGAGCAACGTATCCCCGCCACCAATTTTTAAAGGCCATGCATTCCTCGGTAGGGTGTGCAATCCTCCGATGGTACAAGCAGTAGTTTGGATGTGCATCCTCTTTGTCAAGGTGTATCCCACCAGGAGTGCATCCTCTTTGTCAAGGTGTATCCCACCAGGAGTGTTTCCTTCGGAGGGTGGCAGCTTCATTCCCATTGACATGGTTTTGGCGAACCGTTTCCTCGTCTTAAGTTTTCTTTTGTTTGCGGCGGATGTGCTTTGATCTGATGGGAGTGTTTTAACCCTTTCGTCCAGCCGCTGGCGTTTGGCTTTTTCGAATATGGCTATTTCGTGCTCCCGATCGGCTTTGCTTTTCTGACAGGCTGCGTTCAGCAGCAGATCGATCATCTCGTTAGACGGTTCCAAGGGTTTTGGTTCGGGATCTGCCTCCAATTTCTCTGCATCAGGAGCTTCTTCACCATCTATTGACGAGTGAGAGATAACGTGGCAGCTTGCCACATAATCCTCAGGTTCATCTGACGAGTTTTCTCCTTCATCTTTGTTGCCATCTCTGTTTTCAAGGATGTGGTTGAGAAACTCTTGGCGTGTGACCGGGGTTCGCGCCTTCTGGTTGTATTCCTCCAGCGCATCAATGTGTTTTTGCAGGTCCGTGCGCTTGTCATCAGGCTTCATGGGCTTTTTGGTCTTCTTCTTCTTCTTTGAAGATTTTGATGGCTGGGCATGGGCGTTTTGACTATCGCTACCAATTCTTGGCGTCGGGCGAGGCTTCAGCATTCTCTTAATGACTTCGGGCTCCAGCGGACTTTTCCACCTGATCGCCTGGCATGTTTGAAGATCCTTCAGCATTCTTTTTGTTTTGGCTGAAAAAGCGACCTCCCATGGAGCTTCTTCTATAAAAGAGCACGATGCCCCCGGCGTGTCTACCCTTTTAGGAGCGTGCGGCTGGGGCGGGCTTACTTTCCAATTCTCGGACAGTGCGAATTTGCCCTGTTGTTATTGGTCCTCAATCTAGCCTTTGAAGATGAAGTAATCTTCGATTGGATGGCCTACTACTCGGTGATAGGGGCAATAATTGGGATTGTTGACATCACGGGGCAGCAATGGACGTCTTGGATCCGGCAGATTGATGATCTTGTTGCGTATCGCCAGTTCGAACAATCTCTTTGTTTTCTCCCGCGGAAACGAGTAAGGACGTCTTAACATTTCGTTGAGGAATCGCTGTTTATCGCTTTGGCGATCAGCCGGTTTTAGACCACTCGGCTGTTGCTGAGCATTGGTGACAAAGGTCGCTTTCCCTTTCCCCTTTTCATTCCGAGGCTCCGTCTTTGAAGAGGAAGGCCTATGGCCCATCTGATCCATTTGGGCCAGCTTGTCGATCAAGGCCTGGAAAGTGGTCGGCTTGAAGAACATCATAAACTGGGAGATGGTCGCCTGTGGATCGAGGGTTCCTATAAACATGCCTACTGCAAGAGCTTCTTCTATGCGTTGTTCACACTTTGACCACAGATCCCGCCACCGAATGGCGTATTGAACCCAAGTTTCTCCCTGTTTCACTCTAGCGTTAATTAGTGCGGTGATCAGAGTGCGCTCGCTAGCGCTCGCGAATCTTTGTGTAAACAGTAGCTCCATTTCTGCAAATGTCTTAACGGAGTCATTCGGGAGCTCAGAGTACCATTCAAATACTATCTCCGACAAGCTACTAACAAACTGGCGAAGCAGTAGCTTATCGTCACCTCCGGTGTTGCCGCACAGAGCCCTGAATTGAGCCACGTATTGGTGTGGATTTCCCGTCCCCTTATATACGTGGAATTTAGGGATCGTATATCCTGGCTGGTACTTTATTTGACCGTACCAACCCGGATAGGGTCGCCCAGTTCTGACAACTTGGCCAGCAGCTTCGTTCACTTGATGGGCTCGTTTATGTTGAGCTATATAATCATCGAGCGCAGCTTTCGAGATTGTTTCCTCCTTTGCTGCTGAAAGGGCCGGAAGAGGGTTTGACGTCTCCCCTCTATCATCTTTAATATTATTGGAGGAACTTCGGCTGGAGGGTCCGGCTGGATCATCATGCCCACCATATCTTGAAATAAAAGCGTCATTTGTTTTATTTTGGCCGCTTGTTCCGCGGCCTCTCTGTCTTTCCTCTCGAGGATTCTGTGGAGGAACTTGGCATCGGTTTCTTGTTCATGACGCTGCTCCGACGATATTTCCGGGCTTTCTTTTAGCCCAGTGAGTGCGGCCATCTTCGTTAGCATCTCCTGGAGCTTTTGCTGTTGTTCTTCCTGAGCCTTTGTCACTGATCTGGTGAGAGGTCGATGGCCCATGAAGATACGGCTATCATCTTTTCCGGATGCCATATAAACAGTGTGCACCACCATGCCCCCAGACTTGGGGCATTTAGATTCAGTGCCCTTGAGATTCGTCGCAGACACAGGAATTTTCTCCGGCCTTCCCCTTTTGTGAGCGGTCGAAGTTGAGGGAGTCGTTGCAGCGAGCACCCAAGTAGACGACACCTTCTGTGGTACAACAAGGTGATCCTTCTCTTGCCAAACTTTCATCTTCTTCGGTTGGCGGGAGTAGTCTTGGTTGATCACCGAGTCTTGGACCTGTCGCCAGACCTTGTGAATCTTAGAGGACAGCCGCTGAGGGGGCTGCTCTGGCTTTACCTTTGTAACGTTCTCAGTAGGTGAAGGGGATCTTTTTAGCACGGCCGTCGGAGAGTTCTTGTGCACCCTCCTGAGTGGTTCAAAGCTGTTTCCAGTTGGAACAGCAGTATCGACTTCCACCGTTGGAGCCGGCGGGGTAAGTCCAGATTGGGAATTCCCCCCAGCTTTCCTCACTCGGTGCCAGTGGAGACGTTGAGCATGTCGAGCAGACGGTACTGGCTCAGCTATTTTGGCTTCTTCATGCCCCTGCTCTGATAAGGGGCTGTTGTCATCGTTAACCTGTCGAAAACCGACGTCCGCTAAGAGGGGATGGCCAACCTGTCGAAGGCAGACTTTCGGATAGGGGTAGCAGCCTTGGTGACTTCGCCCGGAACGGGTTGGAGCAACCAGTCTTGCAAAGACTGATCTTTTAGCAGGAGAAGCCGCTTTGATGACTTCTTTCATTGGAGCAGGGATAGCTATCCGTTTCGGAATAACCCCTTCAGGTATCGCGGGCTTCTTCACGGGCCCATTGGAGTTTTGGCTTAGCCTATCAAAGACTGAGGTGCTGGACTTGGAGGACCCGTTGAGAGGGGCCATGGTAGTCGTAAGCCAATCAAAGACCGACTTCTTCGGAGCTTCTTGGAATGGTATTAGGGCATTGAAGCTCATGGGTGGGAGCATGGTCCCAAAGAACAGCCCAGTGGTGGCTTGCATCACTTGTTCCACTGGTATCTTGAAAACGGAGGCCACCCGAGGCCCGTAAGTCACTCCTCCAGCGAGGACAGAGTGGGAGTTGTTGCAGTTGTTGCAGTTTGTGCAGTTGAAAGCCATTGATCTTCTGTTCTCTGCATGAAGCAAGACACCAAATCTTAGTACCTCGAATCCAAGAGCAACCATAGCAAACCGCGATTCGTTCGCGAAACACGACACACGAAGTGTGGAGTGGAAGGAGGAAAAGGTCCCACCGGGAGTGCCAGAATCTATTCGCCGCCGAAAACGTAGACAAAACCGGGATGGATTGTCTTGCTTGAATTTGGGGGCAGATGCTATTTGGTTTTATCCATCCACCTCTCCGAAGATGCCAAGTTGATTTATGGCACCGTGCATCGGAGGTTTAGATGGATGCGGCCGATGTAGCAGACTTCGTCAGATTCCCCCTCGTTTGAGGGATTTTTGATTGTGGGGACGCTCTTCTCTGTATGCGTAAGCCCCTGCAGTTAATTACGCTACCGCGTCGCGGTAACAAGTTTCTCCTTCTCCATATGGTCACTTTGTGTCGTATGTGTTTGTTTTATTTTTGGTTTCCCATGGATTGTATACGGAGATTAATTTATGTTGTCGCTCGTAGGGCGTGGATTGGTCCAAATCCGTATTTTCTTAGATTTGGGTTTGGGTTGGGTTTAAGGATCGTTAATCTCTTTTAGATTAAGATCAACTTAAACATTTGTTGAGGATACGTTAGCCTAATTTTAGACTAAGATCTACTTAACAGGATCATTTAGATCCAATAAAAGAGCATTTGGACTCTATTGTTTTAGTTTAGGGACATTGCGGTTTATAAGTTTAAGGACATCATAGTCTGTGATAGTTTAAAGACGTCATAGTCTGTAAAGTTTAAAGAAATCATAGTCTATGAGTTTAAGGACCTCACAGTCTATGGTAGTTTAGAAACATCATAGTAGGTAAAGTTTAAGGACATCATAGTCTATGAGTTTAAGGATCCCACAGTCCGTAAAGTTTAAGGATATCATAGTCTATGAGTTTAAGGACCCCACAGTCCGTGGAATGTCTGGTTATCGGGACCCGTCACCTCTCTGAAGACGTTGAAGGATTACAACGACACATATCAGAAGAGTAAAGAGATGTACCCTTGAACCAATATTGTTTGGGAGATCTGTAGTCAAGTTTAGGACTAACATCAAAGATTTATGAGCATATGGGCTCAATTAATCTGAATGAGGGATCCATGGTCAACTTGGGCTCGGCCCACTCAGTTAAAATGTTGAACATTTAGTTAGGCTCAGTCCTTTTTCATTTAACAATACTGAGCATTGGTTTGGGTTCTGATAACCGTTTTTGTCTTTTATTGAGTGTTGAGCACTCATTATTGCTCTGGGGCTTTGTTTAAAGAACAATTTATATTCCCTCAGCACACACGCGAGGAGCACGTGGCGCGCTTGGCGCTGAACGCCAGATTTAGAGCGCTAAGGCGCTTCCTGTGAGATAGCGCACACGTGAGAAGCACGTGGCGCACTTGGCGCTGAGCGCCAGTCAAAGAGGGCAGAGCGCTTCTGTTAAGTAGCGCACATATGAGGAGCACGTGGCGTGCTTGGCGCTGAGCGCCAGTCAATGAGCGCAGAGCGCTTCTGTTAAGTAGCGCACACGTGAGTAGCACGTGGTGCCCTTGGCGCTGGTCACCAGATTTGGAGCGCTATGGCGCTTCTTATGAAGTAGCGCACACGTGAGGAGCACGTGGCGTGCTTGGTGCTGAGCGCCAGACAATGAGCGCAGAGCGCTTCTGATCAATTTTGTGATCTGAGAAATAAGTTCTCGCTTACAAGAGACTTTGTCTCATGGTTCTAAGAACAAAGTTCTTATTTTTATAGGAGATGTTACAATTTCTTCTATTTTCTTTTGTGAAAGACTTTGTCTTTGTAGATCTATGATTTGAAGAGAATGAAATTCTTCACCCCCCTTTTTATGTTGAGATGCTATGATTTTTTTTTTGTGAAAGACCTCTGTTTTATAGATCTATGATTTGAAAAAGAACTATATTCTTCTTCCTTGATGAGATGTTTTTTATCTCTCTGTTTTTACCTTAAAGAAAAGTTCTTCTTCTTCCGAGAGCTTGCTCTTTTCTTTGAAATTTGTCAAAGCTTGTGGGGGGGGTTCCACTGTTCCAGACTTGAAGTCTTGGGGCTTTTATATAGGGTAGGCTGATTTGTTGAATCAGTTGAAGAGATCTTTTCTCTAATTGATTTGGAGATTTCCCCACTGTTGGATGTTTGATCCTAAGGCTTCTGTTTTACAGAAGGCAATTTTCTTGTTTTTAACAAGATTGGGAAAATCTTTTCCCATACAGAGCTTATTCTGTATCTTGGTGATTTTTTAATCACCATGATCTAATGGCAGGGAACATTTAGTTCCAGTGCTAGCGCTCTCGTGCTTTGCACGTGAGCGCTGCAATAGAATCTTTGACCCATAGCGCCGGCGTTGCTAGCGCTAGCGCTCTCGTGCTTTGCACGTGAGCGCTGCATCAGAGTTTTTTGACTCTTAGCGCCAGCGCTCTCGTGCTTTGCATGTGAGCACTGCAACAGAGTCTTTGACTCTTAGCGCAAGCGCTGCTAGCACTCTCGTGCTTTGCACGTGAGCGCTGCAGCAGAGTCTTTGACTCTTAGCGCCGGCGCTGCTAGCGCTCTCGTGCTTTGCACGTGAGCGCTGCAGCAGAGTCTTTGACTCTTAGCGCCGGCGCTGCTAGCGCTCTCGTGCTTTGCACGTGAGCGCTGCAGCAGAGTCTTTGACTCTTAGCGCTGGCGCTATTATGAAGCGCTGCTTCATTTCAAATTTCAAAATTTTGAACAGAGTTTTGCTCTAATTGTGGAAACAGGCTTCATGGGAGTTTGGACAAGCTTGCTTGTTGATCTTCTATTTGCTTAATACCTGGGTAGTTGTTACGTCCAGCTAGTACCGCTGACGGCTTGTGGGTAACTGATGTGATCATTACCTACTGCTGGCGTATTGACGAGTTTTTAGAGTCCCATACAGAAGTTTCCTAGTTCAAGCGAAACGAAGTAGGGCACATATATTGATATGTGCAGGGGCCTGATTAAATACGAATATGTGATACCGTATTCTAATCTGGCGGTTATTTGATATCAGTTAGGTTATATGTGATATAACCGGATTATTGAATCAAGTGTTGATTTGATAATGTGATATACAGATAAATGATATTAGTCGGTTATATGTGATATAACCGGATTATTAAATCAAGTGTTGATTTAATAATAATATATATATATATTTATATTTGATATAATTATATATTAACTAATATTATTGCTCACTAATTATTTTCTTAATATATATATATATATATATATATATATATATATATATATATTAAGAAGCATGGTAGGATTTTCTATTTTTGTGAAAAATAGAAATGAGGTGGAAAATAAAGAGCATGGGTGAAGCATGGCTTTGTTTATTTTTTTATTGGTCTTGACTCATTGTTGAAGTATGGTTGGAATAAAGAATTGGAGTTTATTCCATGATTCAATAAGTGAGGGTTTGAACTAAGCCATTCTACACTTGATATTTTTCTTGAGCTGTTCATTTTCCTCACTTGAGCTCATCTCTCCAGCTCTCTCCATTTTCTTCACCCCCACCTCCAAGCCCTAACACTCACATGAGTTGTGAAATCTAGGACTTGTGAGGATCCTTAGTGAGCTAAACACCCCTACTTCACCATCCTACACTGGATTAGCACTTTGGTGTAGTGTGTTTTCTTTACTAAAGATAGTTTAGTGAAGAGGTAGCTTGGATTAGAGGAGCTTCGGGTGGATCATCTTCAGCACGAAGATCGCAAAGGAAGCTCGATCCAACTTCAAGTGGAGCCTAATGGAGTCACGGGGACTACCATACGGAGCTTTTGAAGAGAAGGACACGGTCTACAAAGATTGTAGTTTCTTTCTCTTAGTGTAAATCTTTTGATATCATCATGTTAAACCCTAATCATCTAGTTTGATCCTTGGTTAGTGTAGCTTAGCACCAATAAATTTTTAAAGTTGCATGCATAATGCCGGTTTTGACCAAGTGGTGGTGCTAGGGTAGACTTTCAATATTATAGGATGAAGGGACCTTGGCGACGAGGAAGTCCACTGGTATGGTTCGAGTATTGCCCGCTTCCCCAATGTTAAGGAGGAGGGTGACCAATCCTTCGGCCGGGACGGAATGATTGGTGAACCCAGAGAGTACATGGGAGGTAGGTCGAAGGTCGGATGGTCCTAGCCCCATACACTGGAAACAATCACGGGACAGGATATCCGCCGAGCTCCCTAAGTCGACTAATATTCTATGGACTTCGTAATGGTGGACTCTGGCCGTTATCACGAGAGGGTCATTGTGAGAAAGCGATATACCGTGGAGGTCTTCGTTGGTGAAGATGATCGGTTCATCCCTCCTGCACCTTTTGTGTGGTATATTGCTTGCACCTTCGACTGGGAGGATGTGGTGGTTCCTCCCACTTTCCCGAGCTGGATCTGAGATAATGACCATGATTTGCCCAGTCGTTAATTCTCCGGAAGGGGTTTGGTCCTTTTGCTCCCGCTCCGCCTGCCGCTTGTCCTACAGGTATCTTGTCAGGTGGCCAGAGCGGATCAACTCCTCGATGTAGTCATGGATTTGTTTGTAGTTCTCAGTCGGATGACCCTGCGACCTGTGGAAGGCACAATATGGACCGCGGAGACGCTTGCCAGCCCTTTGAGTGACTGGCGGGAGCTTAAAGAACCTCTCGCCCTTAGCTTCTTCCAGCAGCTCGGTCTGGGAGATATTTAGAGGAGTGTAGTTTTGAAACCTCGGGGAGTAAGGCTTCGGACGATCGACTTTCTTTTTCTCTTCCCTGTCCCTTTTCTTTCTGTCCGCCTGTTCGGCTCGGGGAAAGTTTGAGTTCACCTCCGACTCAAGTTGGATTTCTCGCTCGGTCCAGGCTTTCACTTCGGCCATGGTCTTAGGTTGCGCTAATGCAAAAGAGCGGAGCCGCTCTTTGTGCCTAAGACCCGACCTCAGCGCGGTGATAACTATTTCATCGCGGTGCTCGGAAACCTCTGTTAGTTATATGTATGCCCTAGAGGCCATTACTGTACATTGGATGTATATTGTGGTGGATGCTGGGACATATATAGGTAGGACTTTCTTGCTCGACATGATAGTACGCTATCTGGTTGCTCTTTGTCTTAACGTGTATACTTTCCGTCTCTCTGTTACATGTTGATAAAGCCCTTAGGATGTGTACTCGACTTCCAGGACTATGATGCAGATCATACTAGCGGGGCCTGGATAGTCCATGAGTACATCCTTGAAATGTTCCTAGTCGAGGGAATATCGAGACGGGGCATCGATATTCCAGAGTAGACTAGCGTATATCTTCTCGACCCATGCGATGGATGATCCCATATCCATTGGTGTTTGACATCGGAGATGGTATGCGGGTGCTCAGTAGAGACTGGGTACACTGAACGGACTCGCCGAGAACTCCCAGATGGTATTATACCTCACGTCAGATGGCAGTTCTCTGGTGACACTGGTACAGCTTAGTCTGTTGACCCGAGATCGTCATAGAGTCTTGTGTGTCTCCCACTGTGCTTTGATTTCCACCCTACCACGGCTCTACTGAGTCGTGCAAACAGGTGGTTTTTGGGTACAGTCCCGATTCACATGGAGGCAATGAGCGATAGGAGGGGATTCATCTCTCCCGGTATTGGGGGTTGATGTTGTGCTATGCTCGACTGGCCATAACAGGAAATCCCTGGCCAGGGTTGCAGTGATATACTGGTAAGAGTTATCAGTAGTTTCACGAATGTTATGGACCTCAAGTCGGCATGACTTATCGAGCTATTGGGGTCTGACGTTTGCCACCCCTAGGCGAGATATGCGACATATCAGACGAACAGACCGGACTGTACGGTAAGTGTTACTGGTTGGATTCACAGGAGTGTGAGCGGGCTTGCTCGTCGATCTTCTGATCGCTCAATACCCGGGTGGCCGTTACGTTTACAAGACCGCTTGCGGCTTGTGGATGTTTGATATGATCATCATCCGCTGCCGGCGTATTGACGAGTCTTTAGATTCCTACACAGAGGTTTCCTGGCTCAAGCGAAACGAAATAGGAGCGCATATGAGATATGTGCGGGACCGAGAATAATGCGTGTATGTGATACCGTATTTCATTCTCGCGATAAATGTGTCGAATGGTTGTATGTGATATAACCTAGTTATCGAATCAAGGATTGATTCGATAAGCCGATACATAGGATACTAGTCGGTTATATGCGATATGACCGGATCGTTAAATCAAGTGTTGATTTAATGATTTAATGTAGAATTATATATTTGATATATTACTTTGCATTAACTAGTATTGGTTCACTTTAAATGGATTTTCTCACTTGAATTGTGCAAGTTGTATATGTGATATACATTTGTGCACATGATTGTATCATGTTTGATGATACATGTTTACTTGGTTAAGTGTAAAGAATTAAACCATGGTTAAGTTTATGATTAGGGTTTTCTTTTTTCTTATTTATTTATTTATTTATTTTTGGAAAAAGATAAGAAAAGAATGGTTGCTTTTTTTTGTTTTTAGTTGAAGATTCTTGAAGCTTTGAATTAGTCCTCCATTCTTGTCTTATACTTAACCGTAACCTTTTAACTAACCCAAGTTAATTCTCTACACTTAACTATAGTTGAAAGTATGATAAGTATTGATTTTTATCTAATTTATTATTAACTTATCATATCTTCTTCTTCTTCATCTTCTTCTTCCATGAAGAAAGCTAGTGACCATCAATGGCAACTAGTGAAATCAAGTGAGAAATCCAGTTCTAAAGTCTACCCACTTCCTATTTCTTCATCCTCTACCTCTTGCCAAGTTGTATAGGGTGTTTACTTCACAAGTTTTCAAAGCTTGGTGAAGTTGGAGCTTGTTCTTGTGATGCCTCGACGTAGATCATCTTCGGCATCGAACCGACGATCAAGCCCGCCCATTCTTCGATGATGCCAATGCTAGAGTCAAGGGTTCGATTTGGACAGCGGAGGGAGATCATCGCGGAGCTTAGGAAGTGGTGGACCGGATCTACAAAGGTTGTAGCCCCTTCCCTTTAGCTATATTTCCGTTTACTTACTCGCTTCGCCTATATATCTAGTTAACGATTCGTTCTAGGGTTTCTCGGCACCGTATTTTTTAGAAATTTGCATGTTTGATCACTTGTGAGACTCCATTAGAGTGCCTAGGAACCTTACAGTGGTATCAGAGCCTAGCTAGAGCCTTAGGCGAAGTCCCGACGGAATTAGAAGTCCGATCGACCCAAAACCCCGACTTTAAAAATGCTCTCTGGACATTTCTGTAAAATGTGGATTTTTGTAGATTAAAATTATTCAGAAAAATCGGCAGGGGATTGTAAGGGTTACTGCAAAATTCGATCGCCTAATTCCTTAAAAGCACCGCGGATCCGCGGCATGAGCATGCTCATGCGGCGGGTCCGCGGCAGTTTTGTCTTTTTGTGCATCGAAGTTTGCACCGTAATTCTCAGTAAAAAGTGCTAGTTTTCCTGGGAATATTTTAATATTTATTCCAGAGTTTTATTTTCTGGGTTGTATTGGGACTCGGTGTATTCGATCGGACTGTCTAATTTTTGTCGGTGTGCTTTTCCGGGTAATTTTTAGAATATGTTAAAAAGTTCGACCGGATATAAATACCCACTTTTTCCCCTGCCGGGAAATTTCCAATTGTTGGATTTTTCCGTAGTTTAACGACGTTCTAAGTAGTGCAAGTAACGCGATGGACCCTCTAGAAGACAACAAACCTTAACTCGATTATGTGACCGTCTTGAACTGCCCTTTGAACCTTCGGGTTTGGGGCAGTACGGCGTGCCACATGTGAGGCGTTGCCTTGACCCTTCTACGGCTGGACCGTTGGTACTGAGGCACGAACTGAATGTTGTTAGACTTATTTCATGTGTTGAGCTGTATCGGGAAAACTTGGGTGTTCGATTGTTCGATCGAAAAGTTTAGCATTTTCTATTTATCCGGAATGTGATACAATAATTGGAATTCATAAATTGTTATGAGATAACGGAATGAATATTATAAACGTAGCAGTTTAGTCTCACTTGATCGGTTGCCACGGAATTTTGATGTGATCAAAAGTCCGTCGCAATCACGTAGCGTACGCGGATACTCGCCGGGTAAACTTAATAGACAGCCTCGCCCCATAGCCCCGACCAAGTGACTGTAGGAGAACCCCGTCGCCGAAAGCATCCGTTCGGGTGCTCGCGGTAGCGGTGTTCCGCCTTGGTGCACTTCGTCGACGGGATCGGGGGTGCGGTGACTGAAGTTTGCGACGAGCATTCGATCTGAATGTCAGGAATCCTGTTGAATTGCCCGACTTGATATTGAAAAGAGTTTTCGATAATGAGACTAAAATGCGGGGTTTATAATTGTTAGGCATGCGATGTCTAAAGAATTCATTTGGTCAGGCATGTGATGTCTGAGGTGGTTGCGGATTCCAACTGTTGTAGTTTTACACTTTCTTTTCTGTGACCGTAAGTGTAATATGTGATGTCGCCGGTTTCGTTGCTATATGTCAACGACAATTGGGATGCGCATATTTACTTACGTTGATGACATGTGATGTTATGTGTTGCTGGATATGTTATATTGGATCGTCGTGTTTGAATAGCCGGGGGGGTTTTATGTGAGATGAGTGTTTTTCATTTTCATTCATGTAAAAACTTGTATGTAATATTCTTTTATTGGGGCACTTCCAGGTTGCGGAAGTTGTCACCGTTGATGTATATTATTTACTTTTCTGCACTAGGATAGACCCAAGGAGGGGAGCACAAGTAACCGGGTTCTAGGGTCCAGTGGGAGACCATCTCGAGGAGTCGAGTCCGGGTCTCCTAACCCTAGAATTGGTAGGGTTGCTTGCCGCTCTCGTAGGGGTCTAGGGGTGTGGGATAGGCTATTCTTCACGACCGTGGAATCCATGTTTTATACTGGCTCGTATTGAAAACACGGACGTCCTAGTATATCCAATATTTCATATGTTTCTTGTGCTGTGATTTATCTGTGATCATGTGATGTTCTGTGACAGGTATTATATATAGTATATATATAGACGTTGCTTATGTTTTACACCCGCGCTAGCCCTGCCTCGCTCTGGCGTTAGTTACCTAACCTAACGGTGCAGACGGGACATCGAGGCGAATGCGGATGGCATAAGCGTACGTTATATTTATCTGTGATGATTAGGTGGACTTATATGATGGGATATTCATTAATGTGATTAATGAAAGAAAATAAACCTAATTGATGTTGTGGAATCGAATTTTAAAATAAAAACAGGTAGCTACAGTTCTTGCTTTGCATCGCGGTGTTCCTTGTAGAACATCCTGCACCTTATTCGATGAGGAAAGGACCGAGATCCCTTCACCGGGAGTGACTCCTTTAGCAATAACTGGCAGATGCTACAACCATCAGTTTTTCTTTGATCGCTTCTATAGTTTACGCTTTGCACAGTGATATATATGATATATCCCGCACCTCATTCGACGAGGAAAGGGCCGACGATCCCTTCACCGGGAGTGACCCCTTTAGCAAAACTAGAAATGCCTCGAAAACATTCCATTTAAAAACCATTTGATTCCACAACGAGATCAAGTTCAAAGCGTTAAAGGTTTTCACAAAAACCATTCGCAACCCTCCGTCATTTTAGGAAGTAGAGTACTTAGTATTCGTGCTGTGTTTGTTGACCATAGTCAAGGCACAGTGTACGGTAGCTAAGTGATGTCTTCCTACACCGCATATGATGCGATTAGTTAGGACAGTCGCGTGACTTTGTTGACCTTAGTTAAGGGTCATGTGGGTGGGTCTGATTAATCACGAAATGACGGGTAGAACTTGACTAGTACTTATGATTTGTTGACCATAGTTAAGGTCATAGGTGCTAGGGGTAAAAACCTTTATCGGGAGTTTCAAGTGTTGAAATTTGCAATGAGATTGCATACCTTCTATGTGATAGTTAGATCCCGATACCCACTGCGAGTAATTGTTACTCCTGGGAGAGTTTTGCACTTTGCAATTAGCCGATCAAGTAGGTGTCTAGAAAGGTGTCAACGGGGTTACGCCTCTGGGAAAACGAGGTTTACTGTAATTAGGTCCGTGCGAAAGCACGGGGAACCTCCCTCAAAGTACCGACACTGGCCTGGCTGAAAGATTGGCGAACTTGTAGAGTGTAATTAATCCCGGCTAGTCTTTCCTTTTAAGGTTTGAAGGAAGATTTGATAAAAACAGTGGGAGCCATCCTGATTAGATAAAATATATAACCAATCTGATCTTGCAAGAGCGCACGCAGAGTGTTTTCTTCTCTCTCTCTCCTGGTAGCGACCATATCACGCCTTAATCAAGATAATAATACGGATGTATTGACCGAACCCGCTTGTTATACTGAGCTGGGGAACGTTGGTCCCGCTCCAACTTATAATTGTTATAAGACAGAGCAGGAAATAGGGGAATACCAGAATTCCTATGCCGCCCAAACGAAGAAAGTGCATATAATGCATCTCCTTCGGGTGTGTTAATTACAAAGAACTGTTTCTCAGTATCCTCTGAATCCTGGGTATATGATACCGGATCAGGATCCCAGATATGTAAGCTGTTACATAGGGCTACAAAAGGGTAGAAAAACTGAGAACGGGTGATAAGTTTCATGAGACAGAAACCGGGGCAAGTGTTGCAACCAAGTCTGTTGGTCACTGTCACCCTGTATTACCAGTACATTGATTCTGAACAAATGCTATTAGATACCGAACCTGATATACAAAATCATATCAGTCTCTTTATTAGTAAAGAAGGATATAATTTTGTATTGTTGGATAATGTTTTGAACATTTCCTATATCAAAAGTTGATCGGTTCAGGCACGTTATCTAAAAGCATTGACGTTCTAAATCAAACTGCAGTTTCTAGTATACAGAATACACACAAGAGGGAGAGTTCAGAAATGAACGAATCCTTCTTGAGGCATTGTAGACTAGGTCACATCGATGCAACCCGACTGGCTGAAGTTACATTTTAGATGCATATTTAAATCAGTTTGAATTTATATCTTGTGAAACTTGCCAGTCATGTCACAAAGATTAGATGACCATAGCTCTGTTTATTAGAAACAGAGAAAGAGTTAGTAAACTCTTGGGACTGATACATGATGATGTATGTAAAGTCTCCTGTCTACACATGCCAGGACTGGTTCTTCATACTTCATTATATTCTCTGATAATCTCTCAAGATTCAGTCATATGTTCCTGTTGAAACATAAGCCCGAACCTTTTGAGATATTCACAGAATATAAGTTAGAAGTAGAGAACCAAAATACGGGTATAAGTATTATGTCCTATGATAAGATCAGGGAGGAGAATACTTGTGCATAGAATTCCTGGACTATTCTAAAGGAGAATGCGATTTTCTCTCAGTGTTACTCCTCTGAATACACCACAGCACAACGGTGTATCAGGACGGAGCAATTGCACAATATTAGATATGGTGTGCTCTATGATGAGTATTACTGAGTTACCCATTTCCTTTTGGGGTTGTGCACTTGAGAAGCTGCATACCTATTGAATTAGGTTTGAATCAAATCACTACCTACCACTCCATATAAGATATGGTGTGGGAAGATCCTATCTCTTAAGCGAGTTAAGATTTGGGGTTGTCCGGCCTATGTTTAAAGCAAAATCCGGACAAGATCGAGGCAGGATCAGTTCTGTAGAACTGGAAAGGTTCCAGCTATACAAAACTGCAGTTGATGATTTGACAGAACCAAAGGATTCTATAGTTCCCGACAAACCTCAGCCTCTCCGCCGATCTAGTAGGGTTCCTCATCCGCCTGAGAGATACCTCGGTTTCTCGATGACAGTGGGAGCAAGGATTGCATCATGAGATGATGACCCAACTAGTTTCGAGCAGGCCATCGAGAGTAGAGACTCTGTAAGAATGGCTGGATGCTTAGCGATCTGAGATGGAATCCATGTACACCAGCAAAGTATGGACTTTAGCTGCTATATCTGAAGGGTTAAATCCCCATCAGGAGCAAGTATATCTTGAGAAGATTACTTGGTGTAGATGGAAAAGTTGAGACTTTCAAAGCTAGACTTGTTAAAGGTTTTAGTCATCAACCAGGCGTGGATAATGATGAAACCTTTTCCAAGTGACTATGCTTAAGTCCATCCGAATCCTACTTAACATTGCCACATACCATGACTACGATATCTGGTGGTTGGGTGCCCTGACTGTTTTTCTAAATACTGATTTAGAAGAGAACGTCTATAAGAACACAGCCAGAGGTCTTCGTAAACAGTGGGAGCAGCGGAAACGTGTGCAAGTTGCTTTACATAATGAAGCAGGCATCGCGGAGTTGGAACGTCTGTTTTGATGTGATAGTCAAAGTGTTTGACTTCATCAAAATGGTAGACGAACCTTGTATATACAAAAGGGTAGTAGAGAGTAAGGTGGTCATCTTCGTATTGTACGTAGACAACATACTCTTGATAGGAAAAGAGTTTCCTATACTACGATCGGTCAATCTCCTATTATCACAAGGATTCTCCAAATAGGATAAAGATGATACCTCCTAAATCCTGAGATTTGGACCTATGAGATAGATCTAAAGGGATATTAGGGTTCTCACTAGGTATAGTGAGATTGTATCAATCGATCCTGGGGAGAATCACTGGAAGTGTTCCAGGGTGATAAAGACGACTGGATGTCAGTCACAGGCACTGTCTTTACCCTCAGTAAAGGGACGGTATGTTGGAAGAGTTCCAAGCTTGATACCGTGGCAAACTAGACGATAAAGGCTGGTAACATCGCTATTAAAGATACTACCAAAGAGGCAGTTTGGGTGTATATTGGTTCATAAGATGAACCAGGTTCCTGCCATTGTATGACAATGGAAGTGTGGCTTCGGCCCTGGAACCCTGGTCCCATCAGTGACCCAGACAAATTCTGAGGCAGCATCACCTGATCATGGAGATAGTTGATCTCCGGGGTGATCGAGGTTAGGAGAGTAGACTCAGAGGACAACACGGCGGATCCACTCACGAAGGCCTTTTCCCAAAGAGAGACTTTTAGGGGATGGTTGAGTATGTGATACTGCAACCACTGCTACAGATGGCCCTAGTGCAAGTGGGAGATTGTTAGTTATATGTATGCCCTAGAGGCCATTACTGTACATTGGATGTATATTGTGGTGGATGCTGGGACATATATAGGTAGGACTTTCTTGCTCGACATGATAGTACGCTATCTGGTTGCTCTTTGTCTTAACGTGTATACTTTCCGTCTCTCTGTTACATGTTGATAAAGCCCTTAGGATGTGTACTCGACTTCCAGGACTATGATGCAGATCATACTAGCGGGGCCTGGATAGTCCATGAGTACATCCTTGAAATGTTCCTAGTCGAGGGAATATCGAGACGGGGCATCGATATTCCAGAGTAGACTAGCGTATATCTTCTCGACCCATGCGATGGGCGATGGATGATCCCATATCCATTGGTGTTTGATATCGGAGATGGTATGCGGGTGCTCAGTAGAGACTGGGTACACTGAACGGACTCGCCGAGAACTCCCAGATGGTATTATACCTCACGTCAGATGGCAGTTCTCTGGTGACACTGGTACAGCTTAGTCTGTTGACCCGAGATCTTCATAGAGTCTTGTGTGTCTCCCACTGTGCTTTGATTTCCACCCTACCACGGCTCTACTGAGTCGTGCAAACAGGTGGTTTTTGGGTACAGTCCCGATTCACATGGAGGCAATGAGCGATAGGAGGGGATTCGTCTCTCCCGGTATTGGGGGTTGATGTTGTGCTATGCTCGACTGGCCATAACAGGAAATCCCTGGCCAGGGTTGCAGTGATATACTGGTAAGAGTTATCAGTAGTTTCACGAATGTTATGGACCTCAAGTCGGCATGACTTATCGAGCTATTGGGGTCTGACGTTTGCCACCCCTAGGCGAGATATGCGACATATCAGACGAACAGACCGGACTGTACGGTAAGTGTTACTGGTTGGATTCACAGGAGTGTGAGCGGGCTTGCTCGTCGATCTTCTGATCGCTCAATACCCGGGTGGCCGTTACGTTTAGCAGACCGCTTGCGGCTTGTGGATGTTTGATATGATCATCATCCGCTGCCGGCGTATTGACGAGTCTTTAGAGTCCTACACAGAGGTTTCCTGGCTCAAGCGAAACGAAATAGGAGCGCATATGAGATATGTGCGGGACCGAGAATAATGCGTGTATGTGATACCGTATTTCATTCTCGCGATAAATGTGTCGAATGGTTGTATGCGATATAACCTAGTTATCGAATCAAGGATTGATTCGATAAGCCGATACATAGGATACTAGTCGGTTATATGCGATATGACCGGATCGTTAAATCAAGTGTTGATTTAATGATTTAATGTAGAATTATATATTTGATATATTACTTTGCATTAACTAGTATTGGTTCACTTTAAATGGATTTTCTCACTTGAATTGTGCAAGTTGTATATGTGATATACATTTGTGCACATGATTGTATCATGTTTGATGATACATGTTTACTTGGTTAAGTGTAAAGAATTAAACCATGGTTAAGTTTATGATTAGGGTTTTCTTTTTTCTTATTTATTTATTTATTTATTTTTGGAAAAAGATAAGAAAAGAATGGTTGCTTTTTTTTGTTTTTAGTTGAAGATTCTTGAAGCTTTGAATTAGTCCTCCATTCTTGTCTTATACTTAACCGTAACCTTTTAACTAACCCAAGTTAATTCTCTACACTTAACTATAGTTGAAAGTATGATAAGTATTGATTTTTATCTAATTTATTATTAACTTATCATATCTTCTTCTTCTTCTTCATCTTCTTCTTCCATGAAGAAAGCTAGTGACCATCAATGGCAACTAGTGAAATCAAGTGAGAAATCCAGTTCTAAAGTCTACCCACTTCCTATTTCTTCATCCTCTACCTCTTGCCAAGTTGTATAGGGTGTTTACTTCACAAGTTTTCAAAGCTTGGTGAAGTTGGAGCTTGTTCTTGTGATGCCTCGACGTAGATCATCTTCGGCATCGAACCGACGATCAAGCCCGCCCATTCTTCGATGATACCAATGCTAGAGTCAAGGGTTCGATTTGGACAGCGGAGGGAGATCATCGCGGAGCTTAGGAAGTGGTGGACCGGATCTACAAAGGTTGTAGCCCCTTCCCTTTAGCTATATTTCCGTTTACTTACTCGCTTCGCCTATATATCTAGTTAACGATCCGTTCTAGGGTTTCTCGGCACCGTATTTTTTAGAAATTTGCATGTTTGATCACTTGTGAGACTCCATTAGAGTGCCTAGGAACCTTACAACCTCCAGGAGGGCATTGTAGAAACGGGTGACATACTCTTTGAAGGATTCCTTGTCTCCGCTCTTGACAGTGAACATGTAGTCGAACGTCATCTTCTGTCGTCGGCTCCCGATGAAGTGACCGAGGAATTGTGTAGCTAGCTCGTCGAAGGTTGAGATGGAGCGTGGCGCGAGTCCTTGGAACCAGTCCCGGCCAGCCCGGATTAGGGTGGTGGGGAGAGCTCGGCATTGAGCCGCGTCCGAGTTATCTTGGAAGCTCATGCCCGCCACAAATGTGTCCAAGTGGTCCTGCGGGTCGGACTTCCCGTCGAAGAGGGCCACTTTTGGCGGCTTGTTCCAGGACGAGATGTGCTCAACCAGCAGCTCTTCTGTAAAGGACTTTGTTAGTGAATCGGCGGAATACCTGGCCCCTTCACCAGACGCATGACCATCCCGTCGTATGCCTTCGATTTTCTTTTCAAGGGCTTCAAGTCGGTGGTGGTACCTCGAGGATTCTGTACAGTCGGAGTGGTGGCTACCTCCGCTCCGGGTCTGCGCGATGGTGCGGCTTCGATTCCGCTCTATCAAATTTCTCGAATCCTAGGGCGAGGCCTTCCTCGAGTAGTCCTGACGTTCGCCGTTCGCACAACCTCGGCGAGAGTGGAGGCGTCAGTCCTTCCTGGAAGCAGGCCACTAACCGACACCTCCTCAGGGGGTAAGAGCGCGCGGCGGGCATCAAAGCGACGACTTAGTCTTTCCTGGGATCGGGGTGTGGAGCTGTCCGACCCCCAGCTAGTCATGGAATCATTCACCGCGTGCGGGTCATGGTTTCCAGAGTCGGCACGCCAGTGCTCAGTGATGCTGAGATGAGCGTGAGCGAGGTCGAGGGCTTGAGCACAGCCATCCGCCATTCCAGAAAGGGGGGACTACGCTCTGTAGGGTAGGGTTCGCTGCTTGAACGCGGACGAGTGCATCCACCATCGATGTGAGCCTGTCGATCCTAGCGGATAAGGCGTTGATGACGTTAGGAGGGGGTGACGAGCCGCTCCTGCCTCCGTTATGGGGGGTGTGGCGGCTCGTATTTGGATCGTTGCAGTCGTCGCTCGCTATCGTATCGAGGGCGGAAGATCAACTTTTTTTGGAGTGGAGAAGTTTCTGAAACTTTCCCACAGACGGCGCCAACTGTTGGAGCCTGTGATCTCCTTCAGACGTTTTCCTCCGTCGATCTGGAGAGAGCGACCTTGTACGGCTGAGATTGGTTTGGGAGTTGTTGAGTGTGTGGACCTCAATGGGTTGGTGTTGACACCGAGCTATCTGCAAAGGAAGTCCCGGGATGGATGACCATCGTAGGACCCTCCGACGATCAAGTTAGTATCGAGGAATAAGTGCAGAGTAGGGCGTACTGGGATCAATTCGAGTTACCTGAGTCGTCGGAGAGATGGGTTTATATAGAGGTCGCGTGGAGTGAGCAGGCGCGAGATCATCACAGTCAGTTACGCCCCTGCGTTATCCTTGCATTAATGGCGGGATACGCCCGTTAATGGGGGGACGTGCTAGCGTGGGACGCAGAACGTGGGGAGGCGGATATCTCGCCCTGGAGAGATACACGGAACCGTTGTGGGGGTGCTTCGGTTCCACGCTCTCGATTGATCGGAGAGGTCGAGGAAGCTCGGCCTGTCAGGAGGCTCGGGGACGAGCAATGCGACCGAGAAAGCTCGGCCTGTAAGATGGCTCGGAGACGAGCACTGGACTACTCGGAGGCGATCCAGGAGACCGAGGAAGCTCGCTGGACTGCTCGGAGGCGAGCTGTTGGCTGTTTGCTAGGTGAATGTGGAAAGTATTCATGGAGGTCTCCGAAAGGTTGGACGAGGTCCCGAGGAACGTCCTTAATGCATCTCATTTATTCCACTTCCATAGCCTTCGGGATGCGTCATCCGCCACGTGTCGTAATCTGAGAAGATACCACTTGTGAGCATCATCAGCTATTAACGGCCAATTTCAACTTTTTTTCTAAGAAATATATAATCCAAATACCATGACATGTCATCTAATATATCTAATACACACAAGATTGCATAAAAATATTTGAATAAACACAACAAAAATTCTCCGTTATTCATCTACAATCTCGGTAATTATTTTGCAAATAATTGATTTTTCGCATGTAGACTGATAAAAGTTGATGGTATTTTAATAAAAAAAATTTAATTAATTAATTCTATGCGGATGCTCGCATAAGAAGCAGTTGGAGCCGAAACGTTTCGGACAACCGACCAACCAATAACTAAACCGAAAAGTAGAACTGGGGCCCACCTTTTCTTAAAAAAATAAATAAAACAAGAAAAACCCCTAAAAAATCAAATAATAATAATTAGCCAAAAATTCTATTAAAATAATTAAGAATAATTTTTTTTTGAGGGATAAAAGGGGAGAGGGGGGCACCCCCAAAGCTCGAGCCAAAGAGAAGAGAGAAGAAGATGGCGAGGGCATTTTTGGGATAAAATTATTAGAGAGAGAAATTTTTATTTTTAAAGCCTCCTCTGCTTTCAGCAAACGCTCCTATTTCCTTCCTTTTCTTCCCGTTTTGCCCTTGCGATTCGCCGCGGCGATCGCCTGTCCCCCTCGCGATCGCACACAGATTTCCTCAATCTTTGTATGGGGCTCGCCAGATCTACTTCGGGTAATTTTCTCTTTATTTTTTGCTAATTTTTTTGGGGGGTATTTTGTGAAATTTAGGAATTCTTTTGCTCTTGCAAAGTCCTTGATGAGATCGATCTGATTCGATTGAGAGGCCCCCATTTTCATAGGTTTTGGCTCATGGGTATCTCGAGAAACCCTGAAATTTTCGATTTTGATGGGGTTTGTGTGCTTTTCTGATCTCTATTTCTCCTCGAATCCCATCTTTTCGATCTGTGTTGGACCTGTTTTCTCTTTTTGAAGTGATTTCGTCAGTAAATTTGGAGTCTTGTTTCGATTGGGAGTGCAAAGATTGGAAATTTAATCATTGGGAGAGCTGAAGGAGTTGGATTTGATTCGATGTTGGAAGGGCAATCTTGCTTGATCTCAAGAGCTCTGCCAAGCTCCTGTGAGCAAGAATCGAAGTGGGTTTACATGACTTGCGAGCTCCTGAACAATAGCAAGCAGCATACACAGGCCGAAGAAACCGAAGGAATCAACAACAAGAGGAAGAAGAAGCAGAAAGGAATCAAAGAATGCCTGTCTTCGAATGGAAGTTCATCATCCCATGACCTCATCAACCCGATCGGCCGAGACATTTCGATCAATTGCCTCCTCCGATGCTCCCGTTCTGATTACGGAGCTCTAGCTTCTTTGAACCGTAGCTTTCACTCCTTGATTCGAGGCGGTGAGCTCTACAAGCTCCGCCGGTTACAAGATATCACTGAGCATTGGGTTTATTTCTCTTGTAATCTCCTTGAATGGGATGCATTTGATCCTTACCGATCTCGTTGGATCACTGTCCCTCGAATGCCGTCAGATGACTGCTTCATGTGCTCCGATAAAGAATCGCTTGCTGTCGGTACCGAGGTTTTAGTCTTTGGGATAGTTGTAACTTCTCATATCGTTCTCAAATACAGCATGTTGACTAACTCATGGTCCCCTGGGATTGGAATGAGGGCGCCAAGATGTCTTTTTGGGTCTGCGAGTTTAGGAGAGAAGGCGATAATTGCTGGGGGAACCGATGTTTCTGGCAACATCTTGAGCTCGGCTGAGCTTTACAACTCTGAATTGCAAACTTGGGTCACTCTCCCTAGCATGAATCGGCGGAGAAAAATGTGTTCGGGGGTGTTTATGGATAAAAAGTTTTATGTTATTGGTGGTATGGCAAGCAATACCGAAGTTTTAACTTGCGGTGAAGAGTACGATTTAGAGAAAGGGGAGTGGAGAGTGATTCCTAATATGTCTTTGGGGTTAAATGGAGCGAGCGGTGCTCCTCCGCTTGTTGCGGTGGTTAAAAATGAATTGTATGCAGCGAATTATGGGGAGAAAATTGTGAGGAAGTATGATAAAATCAATAATTCTTGGGTGACTCTTGGGGGATTGCCAGAGAGATCGGTGTCGATGAATGGATGGGGATTGGCTTTCAGAGCTTGTGGCGAGAGATTAATTGTCATTGGGGGACCGAGGGGCTTAGGGGGAGGGACGATTGAGCTCAACTCGTGGATTCCAAATGAGGGGCCGCCTCAATGGGAGATGATCGCGAGCAAGCATTCGGGGAGCTTTGTTTATAATTGCGCTGTTATGGGATGCTGATATCACATATCGGGTAATTTCTTCCAGTTTCTTTTACATTATGATTGGCTCATGATTCAATAGGATGGTCTTGTTTGTCTATGTAACTCTTTGAGTTATTTCTCGGTATCGATGAAGAGAGTTTTATGGAGATATATGAACATTCACGATAGGTTAATAACCTGATGCAGTTACTTTTCTTTTTCCATAGGATATGGGATCATTGAAAAAGATTTCCCCACCCTTTCTTTTACCATTATGTGGATTCTTAATTTTGAATTGTGCTTGAGCAAAAATAAATGGACAGTGAGTTTTACTTGTTACAAGCTTTGTAAGTTTATTTGTTAGCTGTTGTGACATGTTTATATTATTAATCTTGTATGTCTCGATATCGAGTGTACTCATGTTGGTAAATAAGTAGAAATTGTTTTCATTGTTGTTATGAAGTATGGCTTGTGGGCTTTTTGCATGTGGTTTCATATGGCAAAATTCAGTTTATTGTGCATTTTACTATGGACATCTTTCTCCTATGGCAAGGTTAGATTTGATACTTGGTATAGGGCGATATGCATATATCGACAACTTGATACCATTAGCTTCATTTAAGGTACTATAGATTACTATATAGTATATACTAATTTGTTTGGCTGAGGATGCTAAATGAGAACTCAATTGACCTAATTAGGTGAAATAGGAACATTAGAATGGCTCCAGAAATGTTTAGTTTTGTTTTGTAATTCAAAGATACATACATAGAAAGTAAGGAACCGTGCATGGGTACAGGTACAGGTTCAACATTGGAAACTGTTGTTTGCTGAGTTTAAGGTACTATGACACCTACAAAGTTTTTTTGCCTACCTTAATGAAATAATTAAACACACAGTTTTTCTTAAAAGAAAATTAACCATGTAATTATCAGTTCATTTCATTTCATGTATCTAGTGATAGCTTTGATTTCTATACTACTGTTCCCTCCCTTGTGTCCATTTACACCCAAGTCTTGCATATACTAGAATCTGATGATGTGGGAGAGTAATGTATCTTGCCGTATTTTTGGTTATTTATGCCTCGCTCCAGATATATACAATCACATACAGGCACCGTAGAAGATGACACCTATGAGTCAAGATTGCATTGCACGTGTCTGTACGTGTCTGAGCTGAATTATTACAGCTCCGAGATTCTTGCTTCTGTATGTTTGTATGACCTTAGAAGGCTTACCTTATCTTTGTTATCATCAGACCTGTTTCTCATTGGAATGGATTTAGCAGCATTTGTAAACTTTCCCTGTTCTGGTTTCTAATTAATCACTAAGTTTATCACAGGCTTTCAATTGATATCGACAATAGCTAAGCCTATCGGCTATAGATCATTGCGTGCAACAGTGCAAGTAAACGAAAGCAAGAAATAACAAGGTTTCAGAATTATTTGGCCGATATTGAGCTTGCTATATATTTTTGTCAGTGTTTTGATGCTTTTAGAGGTTTGCTTCAGTAATTCTGAGCATAAGGCATTTGACAATATAGAAAGGATTCTTATGTTTATTCTTCAAAGTGAAGATAAACCTTAGTTAACTTGATATCAGATATTAAAACATATGCTGTGAGAGAAGCGGGGACTATATATGAAGAGTTCGAGGTCACGCTTGAAATGAGATTGAAGATAAAGTTCGCATGAAATACATGAAAAAGAGAAAGGCGATATGCCATTTTCCGAGGAGAGATGATTGTCTAGTTTCTACCATTGGCACTAGACCTTAATATGGCTATTGAGTTCCATAAGCCCATATTACAAAAAAGTACCAAAATCTTGTTGCCTGAGAGGTGAATTTTTTGTACATGTGTGTACATGCCCATGTATGCTGCCAATCTTTAGTGTGATGATGAATGCGATCTCAATTTCAGTGTAAAGAGAGTAGCGCGAGAGCTCTGAGTACAAAAGCATCATCACACACATACTGGATCTTTTTCCAAGTACAGCTTGTCTCTGGACCACAGTACTTTGCCATTTCCCCCCTCTCATCAGTCTCATAACCATTTTCATCTTCTTTGTTTTTAGAGACAGTGGTCCATTTTGCATTGTTCACTCTTCTGCCAACACCTCACCAGTTCAAATCAACTGCAGTTTGCTTTCAGAGCTACGAATCTAGTACCAGTACAAGTTCTCTCTCTCTCCTCTCTCTGTCCAATGAATTCGGAGGAGGAGAGGTAGTTTTGCTAGCGTATCAACAGGAGTAGATTAGGTCCTTTTTGTTGCTATTTGGAAGCCTGGTGCATGAATTTTGATGATCAGTGGGGAAGAGGGAACATTTCACATGCACGCAAATGTTGCAGATGCATTGTAAAAACAGCTCTCATGGAAAGTGATGACGATCGACAGCGCATATGCATATTGCAGGTTGAATAGAATCAGAGCAGATGATGCTACTATTTGGTCTTGGTTTCGGTTTCTGTTTAATTGACTGGTAATGCACGTGTGGACGGGAAAAGAGCGAATTTAGTGCAGGACCAGATCCAAGTCTAGTCCGATTAGGAAACACGTGCTGTACATGTGGACCGGAAACTTGACAGGTCGAGAATTTCATTTATTGCTTGGGTCCAATGGAGAGCGGAGCAAGCATACTGGCCTAATAACTTGTTGCCTTCTTGTCACACCTCGCTTTTCAGAAGACGGTAACGACACGTGACGAGGTTCGTAACGTATTTACTACGCGAAAGTCATTTCGCTTAATAAATACGTTAAGCGTATGTAAGCGATATAACAATGCGCAAAACTTAATAAGAGCCATAAAAATAAACAACTTTATTTACATTCAAATTCAAATACAATGTCTGAAATAAAAGATATAATACTGGAAAATCTAAATAGTGGCTTACAAAAGATCAATACAGAAAAAGGAAATTAGTAATCTGGCTGGGCAGTAAGTCGATCGAAATCCGATCTCCTCAGTATCCGGTCCTCCTGACGAACATTTCAAGGAAAAAAAACAGAGATGAATGTTGTCAGCGAACTAACGCTCGGTAAGTCCCAAAAGAAGTAAATAAAGATGACTAAAGATATGAACTAATAATTGTAAAGTTGCATGTAAAATTATCTTAAGCATGATATTTATATGTAAAGTTGCATGTAAAATTATCTTGAGCATGATATTTATATGTGTAAGGTTATATATTCTAACGTGATTATTTGTAATTTGATAAGGAAAGTAAGCCTGTATATGAGAGTAGTTCAGTCTACCCGCGGACCAAAAGTGCAAGAGAGTACATGATTCCGTCATAACCCACGGAACGATGACATAAAAATATTCAAGAGGTGTCTTTTAAACAGACCTTTTGTAAATCCCCAGTTCCATATATATATTTTCCGTATTTTTTCCCAGAATTTTTCCAGTATTTTTTTGCGCGCGCGCACACACATATATATTTATTATTTTTCCTAAACTAAATCTAAACCCTAAACCCGACCCGACCCGCTACCCCCTTCTTCTTTTCTTTTCTTTTCCCGTCCTTTTTCCCAACGTCCCTCTCTTCCTCCCTCGCGACCGCCATCTTGTGACCCGCGGTCACGACAACCTCATCCACTCACCAACGATCCCCAGAGATCCCCTCCCCCAAATCCTCACTTACTCCCCTCTCTCGCCCTTCGCCGACGTCTCCGCGAGATCCGCTTCTCCAACGGCCACGACGATTTCGTCCACTCGCCAACAATCCCCCGAGATCCTCTCGTCTACCTTCTCTAAACCCTCAACCGCTCTCTCACTATCTCTCCTTCGTTCTCTTCATCTCTCTTAATCGCATTCTCGACCTCTCCCTTCGAAACCACACGGCCATCACCTTACCGCCGATGAACCACTATCGTCGGAACCACCTCCTCTCCTCAAACAGCACCCCAAATTCGAACCCAATCCTCTCAACCCCCTACGTTCCTTGCCGAGCTTCTCTACAACTCACCACCGACCAACCAGCACCGCCGGCGAGATCCTCGACGACGCCACTAACCACTGCTTCGCCGACGATCCCTGTGACCACCGCCATCTCGACTGAACCGAGCTCCTCCACTCTTTCTTTTTGCAACTCATTGATCGACGCTCGACCACCTTGCTGCCTATATCAACTTCGACGCCACCGTCATTGTCCATGCTGCCGGCGGACCCCATCACAACCTACTCCTCCTCCTTGAACCTACCACAATAGCATCAATCCGAACCCTAAGCTCCGAGCCGAGCCCTACACCCTGCCGCCGCCGCCGCCGCTCTGTGCCGTGTTGCTGTTGCTGCCATCGTTCATCGCCGCTGTCAGAGTCGTCGCCATCTCGACTATCCAGCCATTGCTAGGCAAGAGAAAACCCAACTCTTGCTAATCATGCTATATATATATATATATATATATATATATATATATATAAGTTAATTAATAATGTTAGATAGGTGTGCGCGCACGTGCGTGCGTGTGTATACACACGTGCATATATGTGTGTGTATCTATATTGCGTTAAGTGATGATCGAATACTTATGCATTGAGCCATCGTGATTGGTTGTATTGAATCGAACCCAACTCGGGTCCATTAATCGTATGGATATTATATTACAATTTACATTAAGAAATTGTTGTCGATCGACACTCGTATACACATACTAAGTGTTTGATGCGAAACCCTAAACCAAAACCCATTTAAAAATGGCAGAATTTGTGACCAATGAATCCCTCTATTGATAATTAATGTCGTGTAGGGATTTGAGTTAAAAAAAAATACTTAGGTTATACCCATGAAAAGTCGCCCCCTAAAGGCGACACTAAATTTAGAATGCACCGCACATGTCACGTCGAAAAATATATATTAAATTAGTTATATGTCGGAATGTAATATTATACGGCTCATATCAAAGCCGACACAATAAGCTAGAACCCTCTATAGTTTACCCTTCAATACTGATAGACCACTGTAATGAGAATTGACTGGGAATGCGGCACTGGACTGCAGTCCGGGGCAGCATTCCACGAGGATACCTGAACTTAAGCGGGTGCACGCCCCTACTTAAAACTGAAAATGCTCGGACTTCTATATAGTCGCGTAGATAATTTAGTTAGCTAACATAGGGATTTGGTCTTGTTCAGTTTCACCGTCGTTTGGTATTTTGCTTATATTTTAGACTGTCGACGTGTTCTGCAGTTTCTGCAGTGACACTGTAACATTTTCAAAAATATAAAATATTAATTTTGGGAATTTTTATAATTTAATATTATTTTATTGATTATTTTAATATTAAATGCAAATAAATAGGAAAAATGTTAGAAAAAATTATGAAAAATTATGGAAAATTCTAAAATAGGGTAAATTAGTGGATTATGGCATTTTTAAGTTTTTGTGATTAGTTTGACAATAATTTAGTGCTAATCGCGATTAAAATCGCTAATCGGGTTTTTTGGCAATTTTGTGCAAAACTTGCACATATCACTTTTTCTACACTTGTGCATTTTTCTAGCCATGGTTTTCTTTTGGGATTACTATTGATGTGAGAAGGTTTGGATTTTAAAAGAAAAGGAAAAGAAAGGAAAATATAATGATGAGGGTAGGTGAGAGAGAGAGGTGGACTTTGACTTAGCATACTTAGCCATTCTCCTCGTTTTCTGTGCACAGCCCCTGTTCCTCTAGTGTTGACCCAGGGTACTTCTAGTTTTGACAGATTCTATCTAGGGTGAAATCTGGGACATATATCCTAAGTTGCTATTTTGGATTCGTGTTTCCGTATTCCGTATTTTTGATTCTGAAATGGTGGAATGTGTTTTGCCTCGACTAATTGTCGTTTATACGACGATGTAGAGGATTTATTGATGGTTTTGAAGGCGTGCCATAGGTTCTCACCTATAGGCCCCTTATCGTATCGTTTTGGATTTCATGCGCCGTTTTAGATTGGATTTGGTTTTAATGCGCATATACGATATTTTGATGTGTAGGTACCCATGAAGACTTCGGGACGACAAGCAAATACGTGGTGACGTCCGCAATTGGTGATGCAAGGTGAGTAGATTATATCTACAGGGGGAAGTCGGGTGGATGGCGTATAGCACCCCCGCAGTCCGTAGATAGATTACTATGTAGTTTATTGTGATATTAGGTGTATTGTGGATAATGTAGGGTTAGAAGTGACTAGTGTAGTTCATAGTCGCGAACCCTAGGGTAGAATTACACCTATACACACACCCTTGCTTATCACTTGTACTTGCACTGTGATTGATGATATGTGATGACTTTGGAGATGAGTCGATGATGTGGGCTGGGTGCCCTGGGATCGGTGATTTTATACGATTCATATGTGGGATATGACTTGTGATTCTTGCGGGCTTGGGATATGTGTTTACCCCCGCATGCATACTTACTGAGGTTACCGTTTTGTACTAGACATAGAGTAGTACTCCAGACTATATGATCTGACGATGGTGATATCTGTTATGTGATGAGACAGTGAGATACTGACCCCTACCCAGCTATGGGGATGCCGTACGATGATTTACCGTACGAGCCGATATTGATGATAGATCCGCACTCATAACTCGAGGATATCTTATGATATGACATTGAGGCGAGATCACCGACTATATACTTTTATACATGTATCGACTCAGATTTAGGTGGTTTCCACACCTACCCCTCCTGATTGACCGGATACTTAGATGTAGTTTGCATAGTAGATACTTCACTGTGGTGTTGACTACTAGATATCTGCATTTTCCTGCTATTCGCATTGCTGGCATATGTTCATTGTTATATTATTATCATGCTGTTAGGACACCAGCACCATTATCGATGATGCGTATGTTTCACGTACACTATTTGCCGGCTCACACACTTCATCATCGATAATTGCCATGCCACTACACTGTAGTACTGTTGCATTCATGATATGATTACTGCTTGGCATATTGTACACATGTACCTGTACACAAACATAGATGATTCTGACTTGATTGAGATTGAGGACCGCAAGATATTCTTTAAACTGATTCATTCTAAAGGAGCGGTTCCTCCCGACATATGTACATTACTATTCCATGTTGCATGATTTCCGATATGATTATCTCTCTTTACACGTCGCATACATCATGGATTGATTGCATAGCACATTGCATTGGATTTACTTCTTGATGTGGATTTTCATGTGATTTCTGATTTTGAGGACCGTGGGATTATTTAAGAAAAGATGTTCTTTTATGAAAACCCGGTACCTCGTGATATGATATTTGGGTGCGTCCACCACGCGTTTTCTCGGTGCTGAGACGTGTGCTTGAAACCCGATTCGAGGAGTGATGATCCGTTTGCGGGTTCGTGGTGGGCCCGGTATGGTTCCCCTCGGCGAGATGATCGATGGGTTATGCCGATTGAGCCTGGAGGCGGGCGAGTACCTACCGGTGATTGTATTTGAGCTCGGCGGATATCCGGGGGATACCGTCTGGAGCCGAGAGATGGGCGTACTGCCGGGGGCTGACGGGCCGCTACCGCAGACGGAGCCCAGAGATGGACATGGGTTGACTCGTGCTGCCGGGGCCGAGGGCCGATACCGCAGACGGAGCCCCATATGGATGAGGATTTACGTGTCGATGCTTGGCACGGGTTTCATGATGTTTTCCATGATATTGTTTATATCCTCATACTTGCATACATGATGCTTACTGTCAGTGGGTGACAGGTGGACGGGTTCCACATATATACAGACATGGATCATATACAGACTGGATTTACACTTGTCATACTTCATTTGTATATATAACAGGGTATGAGGGCGCTGTTATATATACCCTTACACCAATATTAGTGGTATGGGACGCTAATATATGTGTATTGATATCATTGATATTTCATCATACTTACCTCATGCAGGCATACCTTACACTGATGACATGTTATTACCTGAGTACCTGGCACTACATACATGATTAGATGTTACCTTGCCACCTTATTACACTCAGATGCACTCTTGTGGATTGTATTACTGATCGTTGACTTAGGTTTATGTCTTGCATTCGGTTTCTGCTTGTAGATATTTCTATTCACGAGTTGGCAACTCACCCCCGTTGTGCCACAGTCCTTACAGGTTCTGCCGTACAGGTTTCATTGTGGCATTTCTGGCACACTACCTTCTTGCGGGTGATTTGCTTTGGTAGGTGGATTCTTTCGCATCAAGAATCACCATTTTATTCATGTATTTCATTGTATCTAGAAATTGTCCATCAACCAAAAACTTGTATATTCTTTCAGACTTAGAGACAGTGTGGTATTATTCGACCTTAGAGTCGCACTTAGTAGTATTGCGGTTTTCTTGCTGCCTTTTGAGCTTTCCTTGATTTTGATCCTCGCCACTTGGCGTTGTATATTATCATATCATCGTGTGGTTGTGACCGTCGATTGACGAAGAGCTAGCTCCCGCTTGGGGATGCCTTTATCATTTTATATATTGTTATTCATGTTGTACCCCATTCGGGGCCAGTTTTACAAGAGAAACTCTGCTGAAAATTTTAGAAAAGACTGTACGGTTTTCAAATGCACATTCGGCTTAGTTATTTAAAAACCTTGATTTCAAACATGTTTTTCTTCACTTCTTTAAACCAGTTTTCTTTACTTATTCTCAAAAATGGTTTTAGATTTCTGGGCTTTTGGCTTACTTGGATCAGATGGAGTCCTATAGACTTCATATGGTTCAAGGGCCAGTCACGTGCTCTTTCGGGTCGTGACAAAGTTGGTATCAGAGCGCTAGGTTGACCTTGGTTCGAGTCTAAGTTTGACTATGTGGAGCCTAGGGAGTTGTTTATATACGGAACTTAGGCTTGACCTTACGGAACTTAGACTTGGTCGAGGGGGTGTAAACCCGAACTTTCGTCGTTTTAGGATGACCCTTGGTTGATGGATTTGGTGACTAAAGTAGAGTGACGTACCGTTGGTATGTTCCGCGGCATACTTACGACACGCCATTCCGCTTAAGGAACCTTATGATGTACATACTTTCGAGATCAGTGATTCTCTTTATATCCAGGATTATTCATCCATTTGAGATCCCCGATTCTATTAGTTTCATGATCATACCTTCATTGATACTGTTCCTTCCTATGATCATGTATCCACTTTGGATCTGTTGTTTCCCTTCTTGCCACTGATGTGCTCTCTTTGATACTCGATTGAGATTCCTGTCACCGTGTTTGAGCGCAGTTTGGGCTGCTGCTAGGGTTACGGCCGGTGTGAGCTCGTTTGGTACGAGGGCCGACCTTTGTGTTTTCTGGTGACATGGGAACGTCTCGAGTTAGTGTTGGTGATTGTGACCTCTAGTGGAGGCGAGTGCTTGGTCTTGCACCGGATGATCGGGCCTTTGTTAGAGCTGCCAGTTGAGAGAGGACTGTTGATGTACAGCATACCTCAGAGATGGTGATGTCGCCTACCGTGCAGACAGATGGACCAGCTGTCGCTGAGATTGACAGGGTGTTGCTTTCGGAGCTTACGAGCTGAGATTGCCAGAGCTTTCAGGCAGTTATGCGACAGATGATAGCTAGTCTACCCGATTTGAGAGACGAAGGTGATTCGTCCGATTTTGCGCCAGAGCGGGCCCAGTTGAGTTGAAGATTTCCAGTGTGGAGAGTCTTACTCAGATCTAGAGCAGGCTGATTCAGAGATGACCGCTTATGTATTGCCTTTCCTGGAGGATTGAGGCGTTGTTCGGCGTACAGGCATATGAGCCAGTTGTTGCTGCAAATGATGAGATATCGCCCAGATGATTGGAGCTACTGCAGCATGAGCATGTTCTTAGAGAGATGATAGCGAGTTGCTAGTCACCGAGGATGGATGACTAGGACGCGTGGTGAGTTCGCTTACCCCGATGCGAGATCATCAGGTGGATTGATTCCAGCTAGAGACGACTTCACGCAGATTCGTTGAGAGTCGATTGAGACGATCGAATGTCAGGAGCCTATTTTCCAAGTTTAAAGTATACGGAAAGACATGCAGGTGATTCTATGGACCCTCTAGAAGAATGAAACCCTAACTCGACTTAATGACCGTGTGACAGCCTTGGAACCTTAGGGTTTACGGCGGTTCCGCGGCACCATTAGTGAGGCTTGGGTTTGCCCTTCTACGGCTGGACCACCGACGCTGTGGCATGTACTCGATACTATTAAACTGTACCCGAGATGTGAGCTCTTGGGGGATTATGAGGATCTGACGAGTCGATCGGATGGTTCGACATCTTTCGGATATCGTGATGGGACACTGCTTGGGAGACTCCAGGTGCGAGCATAGCCGTCGGAGCGCAGTTCGTGCAGCCATGATGAGACGAGTCCGAATCAGTCGACACTGATGCAGAGTGAAGAAAAGAGTTCGCAAGATATTTCGACGAGATGACGTCCCACTCCGCCGACATCAGAGATGTTATACGCACCCAGAGGCGTGGTATATGGATATACCTTCCAGAAAGAAGCGCGATAGGTATGCAGCCGTTCCGGAATAAGCTTTAGCTTCAGCATTGGATGATGACTTCCGGGCATTTCGGCAGGATTGAGATTTGAGAAAGGAACCTCGGCAGGACCTTTCTGGAGTACGATACGAGAAGACCTAGACCAGGAGTGGTCGTGTTGCGCACACCCAGCAGGCCAGAGTTCGGCATTGTCGACGAGGTAGTTGACCAAGTTCGGATAAAGGAACTTACCCAGATGCGTTGCGAATGGATCAAGGACGGACGAGTGATGAGTATTCCTCCGATGGTTGGGACGTGTTCCCGAGGACCAGTTCGGCCTGACATCTGCTACAGAATGATGAAGCTACAGAGTACGCGATTTCGAGTCCGTGTGAGAGACTTCAGATTGACCGTGGCCGAGAGCAGTGCAGTGTATAGTAGCTTGGCGTGACGTCATAGTGGACGACGATGGAGACAAGTGGAACCAGAGGTTCGTGTGAGACACTGACGAGCTGTCATTGCTTCCCGTCGAAACTAGAGACCTGATATGCTTACAGAAACGTTGGGATGTGACCAATTTCCGAGAAATGTTGTGCTGAGGACACAGATGTCTTTCCAGCGAGAAGAGATAGTACAAGAGAGCCAGCCTCTGTACAGATCGGCATAGGCATGATTGGAAGAGACCTTGAGCAGGATTCCTTCCAGGACATTGCTGCAATGATGTTTGCACCCAGGATCAGATGTGTGACGTGCATTCAGATAGCCAGAGACCGACGTCAGTGATATGCTGCCTTACGAGTGGTCGTGAGGTTTGACCGAGAGGTGACCAGAAAAGTGCCAGAACGGAATCGTCCCCGTTAGCACACCTGACAGGGCCGATGAGCCGATTGACCGCGTGATAGGTAATCCGCAGAGAAGATAAGGACCTAGAGAGTCAGAAGACGCCAGACCGTGAGCAAGAGGCAGGTAGATATCCTGCGCTGCTAGCAGTGGATTACACTGACTCCTTCTCGACCTTGAAGGAGAAACTACCGAAGACGGTATTTATGATTTGTGATTTTGTGATTCGATTATCACGTATCCGTCATTTTGGATTTCGGTATTTTGGGCGTTCTATTTGCACGATCTAGTTTTGGTGACTGAGTTTCATGATATTGGTTTCATGCACCCACTGGATATTTATATATTTTGCGCAGAGTTTTCATGCATTTTAGTGTTAGGCTTTGATTCGTGCACGCTGATGCACACGGTTGTGAGATTTTCCTTGCGGTACCCTGATTTTGGTTTGAGCCGCATTATATCGTTGATTTTGACCCGGATTTTGATGGTTGATTTTTGCACTCCGTGCTGGCGATGTGCTTTACGCCTGTTCGGTGTTTGCTATTGGATTTCGTGATTTCCGTGCATGTTGAGTACGCAGGGTTTAGATTTTCATTCGTGCACGATGGATGCACCGGTTTGGATTTTCGCGCATGTTGGACGCATGTTTTTAGATACGATTTTGGTGCACGCCAGATGCGCTAAATCGGGATTCTTCGTGCATGTCACATGCACCTGATTTATTTTGCTGTCAGGCACATACGATGCCCATGACAGATGCTTCGTGCACACCCGTTGCACTTGGATGTTGTTTTGTGCACCTGTTTAGCACATATATGGATTTTTTTTTGATTTCAGTGCGCACCAGACGCACAGGATGGTGTTATGTTTAGATTGGATGTCTACATGTGTAGTTCCGATCCATATCATATCGGTTTTGTATTGGATTTGACATTGTGTTTTTTTTACATTGACTCCGATGATTGCGGGATGCTTGACGGAGTTTTGTTTTCGAGTTATCTGCTCAGTACCCTTGCGCATGCATTGCGCTGTGACGTTCTATGTGTTGATGATTTCGGAGCCCCGACGACTTTGGTTTATTACTGAGATGTTTTTGTATCTGGGGGTTTAAATTTAAAATTCGGGGACCGAATTTCTTTAAGGGGGGTAGATTGTAACATTTTCAAAAATATAAAATATTAATTTTGGGAATTTTTATAATTTAATATTATTTTATTGATTATTTTAATATTAAATGCAAATAAATAGGAAAAATGTTAGAAAAAATTATGAAAAATTATGGAAAATTCTAAAATAGGGTAAATTAGTGGATTATGGCATTTTTAAGTTTTTGTGATTAGTTTGACAATAATTTAGTGCTAATCGCGATTAAAATCGCTAATCGGGTTTTTTGGCAATTTTGTGCAAAACTTGCACATATCACTTTTTCTACACTTGTGCATTTTTCTAGCCATGGTTTTCTTTTGGGATTACTATTGATGTGAGAAGGTTTGGATTTTAAAAGAAAAGGAAAAGAAAGGAAAATATAATGATGAGGGTAGGTGAGAGAGAGAGGTGGACTTTGACTTAGCATACTTAGCCATTCTCCTCGTTTTCTGTGCACAGCCCCTGTTCCTCTAGTGTTGACCCAGGGTACTTCTAGTTTTGACAGATTCTATCTAGGGTGAAATCTGGGACATATATCCTAAGTTGCTATTTTGGATTCGTGTTTCCGTATTCCGTATTTTTGATTCTGAAATGGTGGAATGTGTTTTGCCTCGACTAATTGTCGTTTATACGACGATGTAGAGGATTTATTGATGGTTTTGAAGGCGTGCCATAGGTTCTCACCTATAGGCCCCTTATCGTATCGTTTTGGATTTCATGCGCCGTTTTAGATTGGATTTGGTTTTAATGCGCATATACGATATTTTGATGTGTAGGTACCCATGAAGACTTCGGGACGACAAGCAAATACGTGGTGACGTCCGCAATTGGTGATGCAAGGTGAGTAGATTATATCTACAGGGGGAAGTCGGGTGGATGGCGTATAGCACCCCCGCAGTCCGTAGATAGATTACTATGTAGTTTATTGTGATATTAGGTGTATTGTGGATAATGTAGGGTTAGAAGTGACTAGTGTAGTTCATAGTCGCGAACCCTAGGGTAGAATTACACCTATACACACACCCTTGCTTATCACTTGTACTTGCACTGTGATTGATGATATGTGATGACTTTGGAGATGAGTCGATGATGTGGGCTGGGTGCCCTGGGATCGGTGATTTTATACGATTCATATGTGGGATATGACTTGTGATTCTTGCGGGCTTGGGATATGTGTTTACCCCCGCATGCATACTTACTGAGGTTACCGTTTTGTACTAGACATAGAGTAGTACTCCAGACTATATGATCTGACGATGGTGATATCTGTTATGTGATGAGACAGTGAGATACTGACCCCTACCCAGCTATGGGGATGCCGTACGATGATTTACCGTACGAGCCGATATTGATGATAGATCCGCACTCATAACTCGAGGATATCTTATGATATGACATTGAGGCGAGATCACCGACTATATACTTTTATACATGTATCGACTCAGATTTAGGTGGTTTCCACACCTACCCCTCCTGATTGACCGGATACTTAGATGTAGTTTGCATAGTAGATACTTCACTGTGGTGTTGACTACTAGATATCTGCATTTTCCTGCTATTCGCATTGCTGGCATATGTTCATTGTTATATTATTATCATGCTGTTAGGACACCAGCACCATTATCGATGATGCGTATGTTTCACGTACACTATTTGCCGGCTCACACACTTCATCATCGATAATTGCCATGCCACTACACTGTAGTACTGTTGCATTCATGATATGATTACTGCTTGGCATATTGTACACATGTACCTGTACACAAACATAGATGATTCTGACTTGATTGAGATTGAGGACCGCAAGATATTCTTTAAACTGATTCATTCTAAAGGAGCGGTTCCTCCCGACATATGTACATTACTATTCCATGTTGCATGATTTCCGATATGATTATCTCTCTTTACACGTCGCATACATCATGGATTGATTGCATAGCACATTGCATTGGATTTACTTCTTGATGTGGATTTTCATGTGATTTCTGATTTTGAGGACCGTGGGATTATTTAAGAAAAGATGTTCTTTTATGAAAACCCGGTACCTCGTGATATGATATTTGGGTGCGTCCACCACGCGTTTTCTCGGTGCTGAGACGTGTGCTTGAAACCCGATTCGAGGAGTGATGATCCGTTTGCGGGTTCGTGGTGGGCCCGGTATGGTTCCCCTCGGCGAGATGATCGATGGGTTATGCCGATTGAGCCTGGAGGCGGGCGAGTACCTACCGGTGATTGTATTTGAGCTCGGCGGATATCCGGGGGATACCGTCTGGAGCCGAGAGATGGGCGTACTGCCGGGGGCTGACGGGCCGCTACCGCAGACGGAGCCCAGAGATGGACATGGGTTGACTCGTGCTGCCGGGGCCGAGGGCCGATACCGCAGACGGAGCCCCATATGGATGAGGATTTACGTGTCGATGCTTGGCACGGGTTTCATGATGTTTTCCATGATATTGTTTATATCCTCATACTTGCATACATGATGCTTACTGTCAGTGGGTGACAGGTGGACGGGTTCCACATATATACAGACATGGATCATATACAGACTGGATTTACACTTGTCATACTTCATTTGTATATATAACAGGGTATGAGGGCGCTGTTATATATACCCTTACACCAATATTAGTGGTATGGGACGCTAATATATGTGTATTGATATCATTGATATTTCATCATACTTACCTCATGCAGGCATACCTTACACTGATGACATGTTATTACCTGAGTACCTGGCACTACATACATGATTAGATGTTACCTTGCCACCTTATTACACTCAGATGCACTCTTGTGGATTGTATTACTGATCGTTGACTTAGGTTTATGTCTTGCATTCGGTTTCTGCTTGTAGATATTTCTATTCACGAGTTGGCAACTCACCCCCGTTGTGCCACAGTCCTTACAGGTTCTGCCGTACAGGTTTCATTGTGGCATTTCTGGCACACTACCTTCTTGCGGGTGATTTGCTTTGGTAGGTGGATTCTTTCGCATCAAGAATCACCATTTTATTCATGTATTTCATTGTATCTAGAAATTGTCCATCAACCAAAAACTTGTATATTCTTTCAGACTTAGAGACAGTGTGGTATTATTCGACCTTAGAGTCGCGCTTAGTAGTATTGCGGTTTTCTTGCTGCCTTTTGAGCTTTCCTTGATTTTGATCCTCGCCACTTGGCGTTGTATATTATCATATCATCGTGTGGTTGTGACCGTCGATTGACGAAGAGCTAGCTCCCGCTTGGGGATGCCTTTATCATTTTATATATTGTTATTCATGTTGTACCCCATTCGGGGCCAGTTTTACAAGAGAAACTCTGCTGAAAATTTTAGAAAAGACTGTACGGTTTTCAAATGCACATTCGGCTTAGTTATTTAAAAACCTTGATTTCAAACATGTTTTTCTTCACTTCTTTAAACCAGTTTTCTTTACTTATTCTCAAAAATGGTTTTAGATTTCTGGGCTTTTGGCTTACTTGGATCAGATGGAGTCCTATAGACTTCATATGGTTCAAGGGCCAGTCACGTGCTCTTTCGGGTCGTGACTTCCTTTACCTTCACACTAAACAGGGCATATCTTCGAGTACAGAAAGGCTATCATGGATCCGTTTGATGCGTCGGAAACCTAACAGATAGAACCATGTTTTAATCAGCCGGAGCAACACCTGAATCTAAACACGGTCCTTAATAAACCGCGTGTGAAGTTGAACTTCCAGTTCTGAGACTGGAATTCCAGCGAATGATCGCTGATTTGAAGTGATGATAAGTCCCTAACCTGAATTCCTTTTGACATGAAATTAATTTCACCGCTTAGATAATTAAGTATACTTCGTACGTCTTTTATATTCTGTCGGTTGATCCTATATGTGTGATTTATGGTGAATTTTGCAAGTCATATGGCGCTGGCTGTCATAATTTAGTGAATATATGTTCAGTGCATTTCTATCTATTTTTGTGTTTGCTTTACACCTTTTGCATAGTGAACGTTTACTTTGAGACCTAGCGACTGATTTGTATTGTCGATATATAAGTGTTAGTGATTGGGTTGTGACAAGTACGACAGTGAACCCGTGATCGAAAGTGATATTGATAAGTGGAAGCGTGATTGAAAGTGAAAGCGATATGTATTTGTTCACAACTTATTTAATACCTGAACACATACTATAACCTGAGGAATGGGGAAATCAAAGTGGAATTGAACTCGTATTTAGCGAGATACACTGACTTAGAGGACGATCATTCGATATTAGTGATACACACACACATTAGGTCGTGGGCCTAGCGGCATGGCTGCAGGGTTATGTCCCGGGCAACAGTGGACCGTAGTCTCGGGCATACACGAGACTCTTGTTAAACACGAGCATCCTTTCCATCAATTGATTTCACTAGCTTAGTGACTGATAAGTAGTGACATACACATAGCCTGGTTTACTGACATGATACATACATCACACTGTTCATATTCAAATGATATTTATTCTTCTCATGTTTCTGTATTCTATTGCACCTTGCATGTTTAATAACATTGAACCCATTATATATATTTATTGCTATATGTGTCGCCCTGACGACTTGAGTGTGCATTTTTAGAGGACGAGGTGGACCCAGTCAAGGAGCAGGACCTGCCATTCGAGATCGCGGAGGTCTAGACCACAACATCAGCGCCGCCCTTTTTGCTATAAGCACATTATATTTCGCTGGTTAGTTATTTCCTTATGCGAAATAAATGTATCTCGAACTCTTTTATTGTAATGTAATAAAATTGTGAACTGTGATTTCCTTTACTCTAGTACTGTTTACTGACTACCATGTAATGCTAGAAGCCGAAGTGTGACTACGGCGAAATTATTCCCTGACCGTAGGAGCATGGCTGACTTAGTCACCCATCGCATTCAGTATTTTGGGAAGCGAGGCGTGACATGGTTTTGTTGGTATCAGAGCACCAGGTTTGGATGAAATTACTGTTCCGTTGAGGGATCCCTTGATTGAGTTACACCCTTGACGTGTGCTTTATTACATTCCCTTTTCACTTTCTAATCCTCGTTGAATCATCGTGTAGCCCTTATCTGAATCTGATTTCTTTTGATCATCTTTCAGAAATATGGACTTCTCGGGCAACTCCCCAGGTCCCCAGGTGTCGGTTTCCATGATCGTACCGAGAAGATCCTCAGCACACTGATGACCCTAGCCCAGGCTCAAGAGAGGAAGACCCATCTCCTGGCCGAGGGGTTGAAGGCGGTACATGAGATCGCAATTACCGCTCTGTAGAGATCTACGGTTGTTCCCGCCGCCCCCGAGGGCGTCCTCATACTGACTACACAGGCTAGGGTTGGTGCTATTTCGGACTTTAGGAGGCTTCATCCAGCTGTTTCACGGGATCAGCAAATCCACTCGAGGCCGAGCAATGGCTCATCAACGTGGAGAACCTTTTAATGGTCGCTCGAGTTCCCGATGATGACAGAGTGAACATGGTGAAGATTTAGCTGGAGGACGAGGCTCGCTCGTGGTGGTCCGTAGAGGAAACCCGGCTAGAGAAACCTATCGGATGGGACACGTTCTTCGCGTGCTTTCTAGATCACTATTTCCCGGCCACTGCCAAGGACGAAATGGAGGAGAAATTTATCGTATTGAAGCAAAATGGACGCTCATTGGATGTCTACGCCGCAGAGTTTAACCGGATGAGTCGCTTCGCACCGTACATGGTAGCTACCGAAGCCACCAGGGCCAGACGATTTCAGCAGGGGCTCGATATTGAACTACAGCAGCTTATCGCGTCTCTCGTCCTACAGACCTTTGCTCAGGTGTTGATCGCTGCCCGAGTACAGGAAAGATTGGCGGAGAAGGCCGAGGGCCAACGATCGGTGGACAGGAAACCCCACGTAGTTCCAGCACGAGCTACCATTTCCCCCCGTGGAGCGATCCCAGTTCACAGGCCGGGTGTTACGCAGATGAAGCGTACTTTCTCACCTCAGCAGCCACAGCGGAGGGCACTAATTTGCGACTACTGCCAGAGGCTAGGGTACATGCAGAGAGATTGTCGCAGAGCCAAGAGGAAGTGTCTGATTTGCGGATCCAGCGAGCACAGGGTCAGCGGATATCCCCAGAGATCTGAGCTATAGGGAGGGTTCGAGCAACAACAACCATTGTACGGCACTTCAGCTCAGAGGGGTCCACCTCTGGTATCCCAGCGGTGGTTATTAGATCAGAGGCAGACTGGTACGGGTCGGAATCAAGGGCGGGCTTTCACCCTGTCCGCCGAGCAGGCAGAGACTTATGGAGAAGTGGTTACAGGTACCTTCTTTGTTTATTCTGTACCAGCTAGAATTCTTTTTGATTCGGGTGCTTCGCATTGCTTTATTTCTACGTGGTTTGTTGACACACACTCTATACCTCACGAGCTATTGATCAAGGGTTGGGAGATACATACGGGTAACGGAATTATTATGTCCAGCCAAGAGTGTAGGTTATGCCCTGTGGTAGTCTGTGGCAGAGAATTTTATGCGAACTTCCTTTGGATTGGGACTGGTAGCTAAGGCACCATTCTGAGAATGGATTGATTGAGCACGTTTCATGCTGTTATCAACTGCCGGGCTAGAAGTGTGACTTTTCGTATTCCTAATCATCCGGAGTTTGTGTTCGTGGGCGGCAGCGAGTCTTTGGAACCAGCTAAGTTCCGAGCGAAGCCAAAGACCTTGATAGCTATGGAGATAGACGAGGAGCCAGCACCGGAGGTGGTTCGTGAGTTTCTTGATATGTTCCCTGAAGATCTACCTGGTTTGCCCCCTCTGTTGGGTATAGTGCCCTCAAGTCAATTATTGGATCGCAGGCACGCGATTGCGATGATTGGAGGAGGACTTATACCAGTAGAACAGTCTTACATGAGATGATAGTATGCTATCTGTTTTGTCTTTATCATCGTGTACATGCTTCAGGTGACTTTACTTATTGATAGAGCCCATAGGATTCTTGCTTGACTACCAGCAGTATGATGGCGATTATATACGTGAGAGTTGAGTGGTCTATAAGAACATCCTAAAAGTGTCCCTAGTCGTGCGAGTTTCGAGACTGGGCATTGATACTCCAAGAGTAGACTAGTGTATACAGATCGAGACCCCGACAAGGGGCGGTGGACGGTCTCACAAGCCATTGGTGTCAGTTGGTTCACCTAAGATGTATACAGGTGCTCATTGGGTTATGAGTACACCGGACGGACTCGCCGGGAACATGCTAGTTGGTATCATACCTATTGTCAAATAGCAGTTCCCTGGTGACATGTGTACAGGTTAGTCTATCGACCTGAGATCGTCATTTGTCTCGTGTGAGTTCCCACTGTGCTTTGATTACTACCCTATCCCGGCTCAAAGGAGTCGTGCAAACAGGTTTTAGTTGGGCACAGTCCCGAGCCACATGGAGGCAGTGAGTGGATCGTCAGGGGATTCGTCTTTCCCGGTATTGGGGGTTGATGTCGCGTTGTGCACGGATGGCCATCACCAGAAATCCTCGGCCGGGGTAGACGAGAATTACCGATCTAGGATCGGTAGTTTCTCAGTTGGTGATAGGTTTCATGCCGACATTAAATGTCGTGTTATTAGGGGTCTGATTTTATCCATCCCCTAGACTCGATATGCGATACTCATAGACGAACGGACCGGACTGTATGGATATTGTCACTGTCAGGCTCAGTAGGGGTTTCAGGATGAGTTTGCTCGTCGGCCTTCCTTTCGCTCAATACCTAGGTAGCCGTTACGTACAGCTAGTGCCACTGACGTGCTTGTGGTTAAACTCGCTGCCAGCGTATTGACGAGTCTTTAGAGTCCAACACAGAGAGTTTTCCTGGTTCGGGCGAAACGTTGTAGAGGCCGTATGGTTTTATGGAAGGGTTCGATCATATACGTACACTTGTGCGCGGATTATGATCGGACGGATAAGCGGGCTTTGGTTTAAGCCGGATCTTAGTATTATATTGTTGGATTATTTTCGTCTCGTTGTATTCGTATTTAGTCGGAATACGGATGCGGGTATGTATATACGGATGATGGGTATTCTTGTAATCCGTTATAAGATTACTTTTGAAGACGCCATTTCCTTTTTCCTTTAAACATTTAGTTTAAATGTTTAATATTGTTGTGATGAAAAGTGTGAGTGCAGGTCTTGGCATAGTGCATTGATTGTGTCTTGTGACTCATGGTGTTGGGTCTTCTGTGATTCATGGTGCATTGATGATTCATGTTGTGAGATATTTGTGAGTGGGGTAGATCTTTTCATGTGCTGGGAATTTTCTTTAGTTGCTCATCACAAATACCTCATAACTCAAGAAAAAAGAGTAGACACTTTTCTTTGGTTGCTTTTTTCTTTGGCCAAAACTTGAGCTCACACTCTTCAGCACTTGGCTTCTTCTTTCAACCTCCACCCATTCCCTCTCACGAGTTGAGAATCCTTGGGTATTTTGAGACAAAGTATTCACACACGCTCTCTACTTCATCTTGGGTATCTAGGCTAGTAAACTGAATGCCCTAGTTGCTTCAGTTTTGAGGCGGGATCCCGTATTACTAATTCTCGACGTGGATCCTCTTCGATGTGGGGACATGATTGATTCGAAAAAGTGTTTTTGTTTTGTAGTTAACCGCAATCAGAACGGTGTCGCGCGTAGCTAGACCGAGGTGAGTACGGGTCGTCCTCTGGGAAACGTGGAACCTTTTATTTTTACTTTAGATGTGTTGAGAAAGAGAGGAGGAATAAAGAATTTTGTGAAAAGATTCTAGATCTATTTTAAACAAGAATGTAAAATATAGATCTAGATTATTTTAGAGATTTAAATAATATAATAATAGGGCTTGTAAGGTTCGTTAGGATTTAATAGTTATGGACGATTAATTAAAGTTACCCTTTTTATCCATTAATAGATTTAGAACTAGAACGACGGTGATGCGTGTAGATTAGGGTTTCTGGAGGGAAAAGGAATCCCACTCCTAACCCTTATCTCGACACGGAACTCCGTTCATTTCTAGCCTTTACCAAAACAATCATTAATCTAATCTCTAATCGCGGTCGGAACTAGCAAGGAATTGCTAGTGCGCCCGATTAGGATGTTAATGATTATTTTAATAAAGTTCCTAAACTTTATAGGACTTAAAAAGGGTTTAATTATTTTCATCGCCCATTAGCCTACCCTAATCCTACGAACCCTAACAAGCGGAGAATTACTCGCGCATGTTGGGAGAAGAAGATGAAAAGAAAGAGAGGGAAAACATAATGTAAAAAAAACAAACAATAAAAACTACCTTTATTAATCAACTCCTTCAAGCTACACTTTTAATCCATAGAAAATGATTACAAAACTTGATTTGCTTCTCGATCTTTCCTAAGGAGGTAGTCGAACAGTCAATGATCAGCCTGGATGCGTGAGCGTCGGGAGCTTCGTGATCTCTTCGGCTTGATAGCTTTTTCCAAGAGGCTCTCGGTGCCTTTATATAGTGCAAACCCAGAATATTATTGTTGAAAAGTTGGTAAAATTTATCAACCATCAATCTCCCAAAATCTTGCCTTCTAAACTCTTCAAACTGCGGCGGATCCGCGGCAAATGGGGGCTAAGGCCGCGGATCCGCGGTCCTTTAATCTCCATCGTTGATAATTTTTCTGGGGCTCTCTGATGGTGACATTTGTCAATCCTAGGCATCTTCAGAATCTGAAAATATTTTCTCGGTTGCTTCCAGACTTAGTCTCCAAGTTTGCTTCTTAATTTGGCAAGTTTTCTTCAACAAATTGATTTGTTTGTTAAATCCTTCATAACAACTTGGAAATATTCTGCACAACAACTCAAATAAGATTTTAGTAGACTTTGTTCTACTAGGATTAGACCAATAATATTATTTGCATACATTTTCCTACCAAATGATAATTAAAATATATTAACACATGGAAAATAATGTTTTTACACATAAACCCTCATATGTATAATATATTATAATAAAGTCCTTTTTTAATATGAAAATGGTAGGAAAAATGTAATACAAATGTGCAGTTTTATCAACTGAACAAATACCCCCAAACTTATCTTTGATCGTCCCGAGCAAACTAGTTTATTCAAGAGGAGAAAAAGAAATAAGAAAACTAAGCACACTTTCGTAGGCAGACACGATTGCACTGAGCACGTGCAACAAGCCGTTAAACCTCTAGGTGTCCCTAGTAGGAGGAGTGTTGTCTCCTGAGGGTTTTCAGCGGATTACACCCACAAAATCCAATAACAAAAGAAAAATGGTGAAATTTACATATAAAGACAAAAACCATAAAAGAAATACTTTGAAAAGAAGAGTTTCCAACTATACTAGCTTTTCAGTTGTCATGAGCCCTATCTTAATAGTCATGAAAAATGTTAGAAATCACATCATCCCTCAATAAAACATCGTCATTATTCTTCATTCCTACCTTTCATCCAAACATTGATCATATAACCCCACGTGTGTGTAAATAACATCCCTACACTCGGAGAATTCAATTCAAGCTTTTATACTCTTGTCCATCTACCTTAGTACTTTTTAATTTGATGAATATTTAGGGTTGCTCACACACTTTCATGCGACCGTTAATACTTCTTGAGGTACTAACCGACCGATTACTCATGTGCTTGCAGATTCGGTGATAATATTTTCCTCGTCTTGCACCACTTAAGGCTTAGCAGTGACTCCCAGACCAGTTGGCCTTAGGGCACTAGGTGAAGAGGCACCCTCGCTATATTTTTTTATTGCTGCCTTGGCGATAACAAAACCAGTGTTCATTTTTTCTTTTCACCATTTTTTTTTCTTTTCACTTCCTTCATACTTTGGCTTTTAGACAAGAGCATTTCAAGGTATCCTCTACTATCCCGAGTTTCAAGACGTGTGTAGGTGCATATTGTAGGGTATCAACATTCAAATATTTGGCTTTCAGAATATAAACTATTTTTCAGACTTATTTTTATCCTCAGATTAGTGATTTCCTTCATCTTACTAACCCTTGGGACAACAGCTCATAACTACTTATTACTAGTTCGTTTAAGATAACTTCTAATTTTCTTGGTTTTCTTAAACTATTCCTATCTTTTGTATGTAATTTTTCACTTTCTACTCTTTTGTTATAAAAAAATTTTTTTAATGCCCGGTGTCAAAGATAATTCAGTGAATACAAACCTTCCCCCCAAACCTGTTTTCAGCAGTGTCCTCACTGATGTAGCCTTTTGAGAACATGGACCTGTATACTAAAGGAGAGATACAAGGGGTAAAATAATAGTTAACTGAACAAATTCCCCCAAACTTATTCTTTGACACGCACAAATATTCAATCAAATCCATTTTTACTCACCTCCATTCTTAAAATGAGAAAATGTTAAAAAATATGGAGGTGAGGCGGAGGAAAATTAGTTTTGATAAAGCGGCTCCTGTAAAAACAGGAGCTCCTCCGCGGGGTCAGCAGAAAAATACGGTTTTAATCTATGCCCATTTACTTTAAAAATCGAACCATTTTTCAAATTTTCGACTTCAACCGCCCCGTGCGGGTGTACATACCGCACCACAAAAGGTCCTTTCCAACGAGATTTAAGCTTACCCGGATGAAGATGGAGACGGGAATCGTAAAGAAGGACTTGTTGCCCCGATGTGAAGGTTTTTCTAGAAAGATTTTTATCGTGGAACACTTTTGTCCTATTCTTTACTATCACCGCATTATCGTAAGCTTCATCGCGAAGTTCGCTTAGCTCATTCAGTTGCAGCTTCCGATAGCTGCCTGCATGATCAAGATCAAAATTAAGCTCTTTAATAGCCCACATTGCCTTATGTTCAATCTCGACAGGGAGGTGGCATGCCTTCCCAAACACAAGGCGGTATGGAGACATACCAAGATCGGTCTTATAAGCGGTGCGGAATGCCCAAAGAGCATCCGTCAATTTGGTTGACCAATCTTTACGGTTTTTCGAAACCGTCTTCTCCAATATCTGTTTGATCTGCCTATTTGAGATCTCAGCCTGCCCGCTTGTTTGGGGATGATAGGGCGTAGAAAGCTTGTGAGTGATTGAATATTTCCGCATCAAGGTCTCGAAAGACCTATTGCAGAAATGTGTCCCGTTGTCGCTAATGATAGCGCGAGGTTGTCCGAATCGCGAGAAGATATTTTCTTTAAAGAACTTAATGACAACTTTGTTGTCATTAGTGCGACACGGTATAGCTTCCACCCACTTCGAGACATAATCAACCGTTAACAAGATATATAGATTCCCAAAGGAGTTGGGAAAAGGGCCCATAAAATCAATACCCCAAACATCGAATATTTCCACAACCAATATAGGTTGGAGCGGCATCTCGTTCCTTCGTGAAATCCGACCCAAATGCTGACATCGCGGACAAGTTTTGCAATGTTCAAATGCATCTTTAAATAATGTTGGCCAATAAAAGCCACATTGCAAAACTTTCTCCGCCGTTTTTCGAGGTCCAAAGTGACCGCCGCATGCCTGATCATGACAAAATGATAACACGCTCTTGAATTCATCGTTAGGGACACACCTGCGAATGATTTGATCGGAACAATACTTGAATAGATATGGTTCATCCCAGTAAAAATATTTTACTTGGGATAAAAACCGAAGTTTGTCTTGTTTCGACCAATCGCTAGGTATAAGTCCCGTCGCAAGATAGTTCACGATATCCACGAACCAAGGTTCGTAGGATACATTCAAGAGCTGTTCGTCGGGAAATGAGTCATTTATCGGCACGGTCACAGTTGGCGAAGAAGTGATGCGTGAAAGATGGTCGGCTACTACGTTTTCACATCCACTCTTGTCTTTGATAACAAGATCAAATTCTTGTAACAATAAGATCCAACGTATTAGCCTGGCCTTTGCATCCTTCTTCGTTAAAAGATGTCATAGGGCGGAGTGATCTGTGTAAACCACAATAGGCGAGCCAATCAAGTAGGGTCTGAATTTCTCTAATGCAAATACAACTGCCAAGAGTTCTTTCTCAGTAGTTGTGTAATTTATTTGTGCATCATTCAAGGTCCTACTTGCATAGTAAATTACATGTGGCATCTTATCAATATGCTGTCCCAAGACAGCACCAATAGCAAAATCTGATGCGTCACACATAAGCTCGAACGGGTGGTTCCAATCCGGAGATGATAGAACGGGGGCTGTCGTGAGTGATTCTTTAAGTGATTCAAAAGCAGCCTCACAATCCGAATCGAAGTGAAAAGTAGTGTCCTTGGCCAATAGAAGGGTTAAGGGTCTAGCAATTTTGCTAAAGTCCTTAACGAATCTCCTATAAAATCCTGCATGACCAAGGAAGGATCGTATATCTTTGACGCAATTGGGACGAGGAAGGTTTTGAATGACATCTATTTTAGCTCTGTCAACCTCAATGCCTTTATGTGAAATTATATGTCCAAGTACAATACCTTCTTGGACCATAAAATGGCATTTTTCCCAATTCAAAGTCAAGTTCTTATCCTTACAGCGGGTAAGAACAGCGTCAAGATTACGAAGGCAGTCCTCAAAGGAGTCCCCAAAAATGGAGAAATCGTCCATAAAAATTTCTAGAAAATTTTCCACCATATCTGAAAATATCCCCATCATGCACCGCTGAAATGTAGCGGGAGCGTTGCATAACCCAAAGGGCATGCGTCTATAAGCAAAAGTTCCGAAAGGACAAGTAAAAGTGGTTTTATCTTGATCCTTTTCTGCGATGGGGACCTGGTTGTAACCAGAGTATCCGTCCAAGAAACAGTAGTATTCGTGTCCCGCTAATCGTTCTAACATCTGGTCAATGAAAGGTAGAGGGAAGTGATCTTTCCTCGTCGCGACATTGAGTTTCCTGTAATCGATACATACGCGCCACCCAGTTTGGGTGCGTGTTTGGATTAACTCATTAGCCTCATTAGTGATGACCGTGATGCCAGACTTTTTAGGGACCACATGAATTGGACTTACCCATTGACTATCAGATATGGGGTAAATTATTCCACTATCAAGACACTTGACGATTTCTTTCTTTACCGCCTCCTTCATAACGGGATTTAACCGTCTTTGTGGGTCTCGGGTTGGTTTGGCTTCATCCATCAGATGTATGTGATGTTCAACAATTAAGGGACTAATCCCTTTGATGTCGGCCATTGTCCAACCAAATGCTTCCCGATTCGATCTCAACACTGCCAGAAGTGCATTCTCTTGCTCTAAGGCTAGAGAAGCGGAAATAATCACTGGCAAAGTCTCATTCTCTCCTAAATATGCATATTTAAGGTGAGAAGGTAGCGGTTTGAGATCAAGAATTGGCGGAGAGACAATAGAAGGAGGGGTAACGGAATGATATTCGGACTCCTTAAGAGGTTCAAAACTTGCATAAGATATTGACTCGGAAAGTGCTGCTGACTTTTGCAACGAGTCAACTGGTTCAATCTCAAGGTCGGACTCATTGAACATATCCTCATTGTGAAGTGGTGCAAGATCAAACGATGTCTCGTTAGTGTTGTCGAGAACATCAAAGCAAAGTTCCTCATCCATGCAGCTTTCGGGAGCTATCTCGTGGATGGAACAAACATCCAGCAAATGAGCAGAAGGTTCTGATGGCTGACTTCCTAGCCTGTAAATATTAAGCTCAATTGTCATTTTCCCGAAGGATAAGTTCATAGAACCGTTACGACAATTAATTACAGCGTTAGAAGTTGCTAGGAAGGGTCGACCAAGTATCACCGGGATTTGATTGCGTGGGTTTGCCACAGGTTGTGTATCTAAAACAATAAAGTCCACGGGAAATATGAATTCCCCGACTTTAATTAACACATCCTCTAGTTCGCCCCGAGGTTTGGTGATAGATCGGTCTGCCATTTGGAGAGTACAATGGGCGGGTTTTAACTCTCCAATTCCTAACTGCTCGTATACTGAATAAGGAAGCAAGTTGACGCTAGCGCCTAGATCGAGTAAAGCACGATTTATATTTTTACCCCCAATAGAGATAGAGATTGTAGGACAGCCGGGGTCCTTATGTTTCTTTGGTATTTGTTGGGTAAAAGCTGTGCTAACATTACTCGTCATGAAAACCTTTTTAGGCACTTGAGTTTTTCTCTTCCTAGTGCACAAGTCTTTAAGGATTCTTGCATAAGATGGGACTTGTTGAATAGCATCTAGGAGAGGAATATTCACGCTAACTTGCTTAAACATTTCCACAATCTTCTCTATTTGCGGGTTAGGTCGGTTGGCCCTTAATCGGTTTGGAAATGGAGCTCGATCAATGAGTTTTGGGTCCAACGTTTGTGGAGAAGACTGTGGCGACGGATTCGATCCCAAAATTGGAGTGGGAATCGACTTAGATAGATTTGGTGAAATGTTTGAGCCTTGGGGAAAGCGGAGAATAAGCTCGGATGAAGGTGGGAGACTAGACGAGTTAGGGGAAGAAGAAGAAGAAGGGGTATCAAATGTGTCACTATCATCAACTTGCTCACCCACTTGGTTGTTCAGCACTCTCCCCGATCTCAACGTAGTGATGGCATTCACATTATGACTTTGTGAATGGCCAGGATTCGGTAGGGGTTGAGATGGGAGTTTCCCTTTCTTTCTCGCACTCATTGCGGCGTTTAACTGTGCGATTTGGTTTTCTATTGATTTAATACTCTCACCATGGGAGGAGGAGTTTTTCGTTAGGGTATCAATAGAAGACCTTATCTCAGCCGAATTTTGCATGGATTGTTTCATGAACATCTCCAAAGTTTGTGCAAGTGAGTTGTCAGTACTGGCCACTTGTGGTGTAGAAATGTTGGCCGGATTTTGGAAATTTTGTGACTGAAAGGGGGGCTGATTCTGCGGTTGTGGTTGCTGTGGAGGAGGTCTTTGATAATTACTTTGTTGGTTTTGATTCCAAGCAAAGTTAGGATGATTCCTCCATCCTTGATTATATGTGGAAGAATAAGGATCGTTTCTAGGTTGCTGCTGAAAAGCAGCATTAGCTTGAAACGATGCATTCATAGGACATTCTTCCGTTAAGTGTGAAGGATCCGAACAGCAACCACAAACGGTCTTAGGAAGCGTAACCTGATTTAGGGAGAATGATGAAAATTTGTTCTCCATAGCATCGAGTTTCTTCTGCATCGCTGCCATTTCGGCTTTTACTGCGATGGAAACATCGAGTTGGTGAATACCTCCCTTAGTTGAAGGTGGTCTTACGCTTTCCCACTGCAAAGTGCTTTCTGCGAGGTCTTCCAGATATTTCCAAGCTTCACCGTCATCTTTAGACATGAAATTGCATTGACACATTGTTTCAAGCATCTGCTTTGTCGCTGGATTAATGCCCTCATATATAATCCGACATAAATCCCATCTTTGTATTCCGTGATGGGGGCATTGGACAAGCAGATCTTTGAAACGTTCAAAGCACTTCCAAAATGGTTCATTGGGAAGCTGGGTGAACTGGTTGATCTCGCTCCTAACATGTGCAGTCTTATGATTTGGGTAAAACTTCTTAAGAAATGCTACGACGAATTCATCCCAATTAGCGATAGAGTGTGCGGCAGTATTATAAAGCCATTTTTCTGCCAAGTCGCATAGTGTGAATGGGAGAAGACGTAAGCGCATAACATCTAAGGTCAATTGTGAAGTACCCATCATTGCGCATACGTTTTCGAATTTGGTGATGAAAACGTACGCGTCTTCCGACTCAAGCCCGTGAAATTTGGGCAGCAGATTGATGTAGTGGGGTTTAATTTCGAAATTATCCCCGTTAGGTGGTGGAAGAGATAGACAAGTAGGAAGAGGACCACGAATAGGATAGCATCTTTCTTGGAGAGAGATGCGCGGTGGATTCTGCGCACCTTCGGGCGGTGGCAGCGTGGTGTTATACTCTGATGGAGTGCCGTCCATCTCGGTTGATGTGGTGTGTGGTGGGGGAAAAGAAGATGAAGAAGTACCGACTTCGGCGTCGATAACAGGAACGCGGACAAGACGGGCACTAGGATCCCGTGTCCAGCCGAGCATGCACTAAGCGGGTTTAGTGCAAGTGGCAGCGTGTGTGTGATTTAAAATTGGCTTGTTTTGAAAAAGTGGGACTCAAGACAAATCTCCCTAAAATGCACAAGCAACCCTAGAACTAAGGTTACCTAGGTCAGTCTCTAGACAGCTCCTAACTAAGGCTAGAAATAGGACCTCAAACCGCCTCTTCACGGACAAGTACGGCCAGGTAAGTGGGAAGGAACCACCACTACAGTGGGCCTAATTAAAAACCACTAGCCTAGACACCGCAATGTCAGTTAGGATAAACGGCCGATGCCTATACTAGTCTTTTTCCTATTGAGCTCGACAGTCCTTAGAGTCTGGTCTAGATATTTTTTAAATTAATGAAGGGTTGTTCTATATGCTCGGTTTGTGATTTGTGGGGCTTAGGAAGGGTGATGAAATCCCCACCTAATCTTGATTTGGTCTTTGCCCCTTAAAATCCGTATTAAATATGCAAAACAAAACCAATCACAAAACTTTTGCAAAAAGATTTTTGAGCGGCGCAATTTTGCAAAGAATCCTGCAGAAAATAGATTTTATTGGATTTGAGGAGAGAGAGAAGGAGTTGAGAATCTTACCAGAGAATTCCGTAGCCCTAATCCCTTCAAGCCGCCGCGTTTCCGCCGCAGGAAGCCCTTTGTGCCGCGCTTCCGCCGCGAGGTGGTTGGATCGCTTGATGAAATTTTTTCTGTGTCCCTCTGTGCTCCTCTGGATCTCTAAAAATGTCTCTGTTTCCTGTTTCCCTTAATTCTGTGACTCCAGATCTCCTTGCAAAAATCCACGCACAAATCGTTAAATATGCAATTTGCAGTTTTGTGTTAATAATGATATGACTCGTCTAAGAAATCAACACAAATAGTAAAAATAAAAAAATTACGCACGTTTTCCCGGCAACGGCGCCATTTGATTGATTCGAAAAAGTGTTTTTGTTTTGTAGTTAACCGCAATCAGAACGGTGTCGCGCGTAGCTAGACCGAGGTGAGTACGGGTCGTCCTCTGGGAAACGTGGAACCTTTTATTTTTACTTTAGATGTGTTGAGAAAGAGAGGAGGAATAAAGAATTTTGTGAAAAGATTCTAGATCTATTTTAAACAAGAATGTAAAATATAGATCTAGATTATTTTAGAGATTTAAATAATATAATAATAGGGCTTGTAGGGTTCGTTAGGATTTAATAGTTATGGACGATTAATTAAAGTTACCCTTTTTATCCATTAATAGATTTAGAACTAGAACGACGGTGATGCGTGTAGATTAGGGTTTCTGGAGGGAAAAGGAATCCCACTCTTAACCCTTATCTCGACATGGAACTCCGTTCATTTCTAGCCTTTACCAAAACAATCATTAATCTAATCTCTAATCGCGGTCGGAACTAGCAAGGAATTGCTAGTGCGCCCGATTAGGATGTTAATGATTATTTTAATAAAGTTCCTAAACTTTATAGGACTTAAAAAGGGTTTAATTATTTTCATCGCCCATTAGCCTACCCTAATCCTACGAACCCTAACAAGCGGAGAATTACTCGCGCATGTTGGGAGAAGAAGATGAAAAGAAAGAGAGAGAAAACATAATGTAAAAAAAACAAACAATAAAAGCTACCTTTATTAATCAACTCCTTCAAGCTACACTTTTAATCCATAGAAAATGATTACAAAACTTGATTTGCTTCTCGATCTTTCCTAAGGAGGTAGTCGAACAGTCGATGATCAGCCTGGATGCGTGAGCGTCGGGAGCTTCGTGATCTCTTCGGCTTGATAGCTTTTTCCAAGAGGCCCTCGGTGCCTTTATATAGTGCAAACCCAGAATATTATTGTTGAAAAGTTGGTAAAATTTATCAACCATCAATCTCCCAAAATCTTGCCTTCTAAACTCTTCAAACTGCGGCGGATCCGCGGCAAATGGGGGCTAAGGCCGCGGATCCGCGGTCCTTTAATCTCCATCGTTGATAATTTTTCTGGGGCTCTCTGATGGTGACATTTGTCAATCCTAGGCATCTTCAGAATCTGAAAATATTTTCTCGGTTGCTTCCAGACTTAGTCTCCAAGTTTGCTTCTTAATTTGGCAAGTTTTCTTCAACAAATTGATTTGTTTGTTAAATCCTTCATAACAACTTGGAAATATTCTGCACAACAACTCAAATAAGATTTTAGTAGACTTTGTTCTACTAGGATTAGACCAATAATATTATTTGCATACATTTTCCTACCAAATGATAATTAAAATATATTAACACATGGAAAATAATGTTTTTACACATAAACCCTCATATGTATAATATATTATAATAAAGTCCTTTTTTAATATGAAAATGGTAGGAAAAATGTAATACAAATGTGCAGTTTTATCAACTGAACAGGACACCGAAGATCGAACTTGATCGAGGCAGCCGCAAGGAGCTTGGGACAGAGGTTGAAGACCGAAGGACACTGATCGATCGGTATAAACTCTCTAAACTCTTTTCCTAGAACTAGTATAGGGTTAATGGTACGATCCGTCGATTAGGGTTCCGTTAGAGCCGGTTTTCTAAAGTTTTTGTTCCGCATTTGGCCACGAATTGATGGCCGGGGCGCTGGCGTAGCTCTACATGGTATCAGAGCCAACCCATTAACCGCATACTAGTTGTTTAGACAATATTAAACTATCGAAACCGAAACAACCCCGAAACAATACCCGATATATTCTAATTTCTGTCATTTTTTTTCCGAGTCTTCTAAAAATATTTTAGCAACTGCAAAAGACTACTTGTATGACCACTAGACTGCACCCCAAATACGAGCCACTTCTACCCTAATTGAACCGGCCACATCATGGGAAAATCCGGCCTGGCCGGTCCAGGTTTTGGGTTTGGACTTCGTATTTTGTGTGTGGTCTGGTCTCTGAAATATTGGTTCAGTGGTATTGCTTGTTTTGCCCAGTATTGATATGGTTTTATCTAGTAGTTTGGGGCTATTCGGGGTTATTTCGAACTCGATATTTCTAACATTGTTTAAAGTTTACAGTACATACATTTCTATCTGCGACGGTGAATGTCATTAGATCGATACAACTTGTCTAATTGCTATAGTTCTTTTAGACGGGTTTACGAACGTGACATTCACGTTGATGTTCTGTGTTGTGCTGTGTTGTTGCTGATTCGTCGTGGTGGATAGCTTGGTTGCAATGATAGTACAGTTTAGTTTTATTTGTACATTTGATATCGTGGGGCGAGCGTCTGACATGTGGACTGCCGTCACTGCCTGCTTGTATATTATGAAGGGTTTCCTTAGCACCACTACTAGGCTTTGGTAGTATCACACATGCCATATTTAAAAAATTAGAGGGTGCTAAAGAAATTAACCTAAGGATCATACTAGAAAAACTAGGGTAACACTAAAATAAACACATACCACAAGTAGTTTAGAACCAGGTAAAGAGAATACAACCTTTGTAGCTCCCTTAGCTAGACTCCTTGGCTACTTGAGAGTTGAAAGCGGCTTTCTTGAGATCCTCCAAGTCCACGACGATCCACCCGGTGTCCTCTTTGTCCAAGTTTCTAGCTCCACTTGATCAAATGATGAAGTTGAAGCTAACACTCTAAACTATTGGGCAAGAGTAATATAGAATGATGATGTGGTTTGTTTTCTCACTTCAAAATCCTAACTTGATCACTCTTTCACTCACTATCAAAACCTAGAGAGCAAGAGAGAGAGGAAGAAGAAGATGGCAATATGAGAGCTCAAGATAATGATAAAAGCTTAGGATAAAAATAAGAAATGAATATATATATATTTTCCACTTCTCATTCTTAACCCTAGTTAATAAATATCTAAATATTTCTTTTGGATCTAAAATGGCCATGGAAAAATAACTCATGGTTAACACAATGGTTTAGTGGAAGAATGAAATAATCAACCATGACAATTTTCCATTTCCATTTCCATTTATCCAAAAATAAATACCAATATATTTAGTAACATGTGAGTCTTATATTGCCACCATCAAATGAATCAACAACCACGACACATAAAGTGTATGCATGTATGTGTGCATGCACATCCATATGTGCATCAATGTAAACATGTGCATACATGCATGCATACAACAAAAGATAAAAGGGTATCAAGTGAAAAAGCTAATGGTCAATGCTAAATCAACACTTGATTTAACAAACCGGTCATATCACATACGATCCGACCAATAGCAAACCGCCCGATTAATATACGGTATCACATACACGTATTTAATCGGGTTCCCGCGCATATCTCATATGCACACCACATCGTTTCGCCTGGGCTAGCTAACTCCATTGTGGGACTCTAAGACTCGTCAATACGCCAGCAGTGGGTGATGATCATATCAAGCACCCTCAAGCTGCAAGAGGTCAGTTAAACGTAACGGCCACCCGGGTATTGAGCGATCAGAAGAAAACAAGCGAACCTATCACAACACCCGTCGAGCCAACCGACAACACTACCGTACAGTCCGGTCTCTTCGTCAGATACGCTGCATATCGAGTCTAGGGATGGTAATGTCGACCCCAATAACTCAATAAGTCGTGCCGATGAATGGTCTATAACAGATCGAGAAACTACTGATAACACTTATCAGTAAATCTCAATAGCCCTGACCAGGGACTTACTGATATAGCCAATCGAGCACTGCACAGCATCAACTCCCAATACCGGGAGAGACGAAACCCCTCCTATCGCTCATCGTCTTCATGTGTCTCGGGACTGTATCCAAAAGCCACCTGTTTGCACGACTCAGTAGAGCCGTGGTAGGATGGTAATTAAAATACATTAGGAGAACACACAAGACTTTATGACGATCTCGGGTCTACAGACTAACCTGTACCAGTATCACCTGAGAACTGCTATCCGACGATAGATATAATACCATATAGGAGTTCTCGGCGAGTCCGTCCAGTGTACCCAGTCTCCACTGAGCACCCGTATATGATCTCGATGTCAAACATCAATGGATATGGGAACATCCATCGCCCATCATATGGGTCTAGTATCATATACGCTAGTCTACTCTGGTATATCGATGCCCCATCTCGATACACCTACGACTAGGGACATTTCAGAATATGCTTATAAACTACAGACGTCCCACTAGTATGATCTCCATCATAATCTCAGTAGTCAAGCAAATATCCTTAGGGCTTTATCAACATGTGTAAATGAATAAAAGCATGATCAAGTCAACATGTCCAGATAAAGAAGAACCAGATAGAATACTATCATGTCGAGCAAGAATGTCATCTGTATATATATATACATGTATAAATACATCCACTATCATATAATGGCCTCTAGGGCATACATATATCCAACATATTATTTGTTTGGGGCACGACCGGGTTGAGGTCGATGTCACCGTTGTATTTATTTTTTTTTTGTACTAGGATTACCCCGCGATGGAGTACACGGATAGCCGGGTTCTAGAGGGAAACGGGTCCGCATCTCATGGCGTTGAGACGGAGGGGGCCTCACTCTAGAATTGGCGGGCTATTAGCCGCACTCGTAGGGGGTACAGGTTGACCCAAGGAGGGGTGCTCAAGTTACCGGATTCCGTGAAGTGCCGGGTGGCCCATTCACTTTGATGAAGGGGGCTGTCTCGCTTCTGGTTTTGGCGGGTAACATGCCGCGCTCGTAGGGGTCTAGGTTTTCATTGCACAGGCTATCCACACGACCAGGGGAACGTCGGGTTTCACTTGCGGCTCAATAGAAACCCGGGGCTCCCAAATTATCTGTATTGTTCTGTGATGCTTATCGCTTTTCTGTGATGTTGCATTTATCACACCTGGAGCGATTATTATATATTGTTATATATACTAGTAGATGTTGTATATATTTTTCACCCGCGCTAGTCTAGTCCACGCTCTGTCATTAGTTAAGTAACCTAATGGGTGATGACGGGACCCAGTGGCGAATGTGGATGACATATACATACATCATATTTTCGTTCTTTTCTGGTGTGATTAATTGATGGGACTGCGTTGATTCAGATCAATGCAAGGAAAACAGACCTATTCGATATTGTTGGAACAATTTTCAAAAGCTGTTATTACAAGGACGTTCTCTTTTGTTTTGCACAGTGGTATTCGGTTATGAATATCCAGCACCTCATTCCACGAGGTAAGGGCCGAGATCTCACCGGGAGTGATCCCTTGGGCAGAAGTTTGCGTCAGGGTAATAATTTCACTATAGTCGATTAATTTTTGCTTTGCATCGCGGTATTCAGTGGGAATATCCTGCACCTCATTCCACAAGGAAAGAGACGAGATCCCTTCACCGGGAGTGACCTTTTTAACAAAGGTTTTCGCCACTATATATTTGTAAAGCTATCCGGTTTCTTCAACTATATCAAGTTCATTACGTTAAAGATTTTTCGCCAAAAACCATTCGTAGCCCTCCGTCATTTCAGACGGGTAGCACTTAGTATTCATGCTATGTATGTTGGCCTTCGTCAAGGTATAGTGTATGATAGCTATTTGTTAATTTTCTGTTGCATAGATATATGCGTTAGTTTGGGACAGTCATACTACTATTTTGGCCTTCGTCAAGGGTATGTACGAGTGGGTTCAAATTAACATGGACAATGACGGGTAGAACTTGACATGTGACTTCTGATATGTTGGCCTCGTCAAGGTCATAAGAGCATGGGGTAGAAATCATATCGAGAGTTTCAAACATATAGGAAACTTGTCGGGCATGCGCATACCTTCTGGAGTGTGATAACTTGAGTGGATTCCATCAAGTTATCATGCGATGATAGTTGGATCCCGATTCCCACTGATGAGTTGGTTTACTCCTCGGGTGATTTTAGATGATCTCGACTAATTCTTCTTTCGGGTTTGGAGGAGAATTTGAGGATACAGTGGGAGACATCTTGATTAGATAAAGTGATTAATCATTCTGATCTAGGTTAAAGTGCACGTTGAGTGTTTCTTTTCTCTCTCTTTTTGGTAGCGACCATGTCCCGACCCTAGACTAGAACTCATGAATCAAGTTAACCAAACCTTCTTAAAACTCACTGGCTTTTGGATTGTCAAAATTGCATACTTCATTTCCACTCCTACTTTTACCTTTTGCATTTCTCCGGAACATTCCGTATTACTACGAAGATCCCCTTTTATTGGATATGACCATCGTATAGTTACATACGAACTCGAAGAAACTTGTTTCAGATTCGATGATGGTTTCCGGTTCTAGAGAAATTGAATAGGACTATTCAGTTGTCTTTTTCTTTTACTTTCTCTTAGGTTATGAGGGCTCATAGGATTAGGAGAGGGTACACCTATTGCGCTTATTGGATAGTTTTCTTCCAAATTATAGGCAGGTGCCGAAAGGTGGAGAAGGAAGAAAACCAATTAGCCTAAGTGTGGTGTACAGAAGGTAATAAGTAAAAACAAATAAAGGGATTAGAAAGATGGCAAAGTAAAATGCGACTGCTAACATTCACGACCAAACCGTGTAGTTCGTCGCCACTCCTACTTTACCTTTGCATTTCTCTTGTTTAGGAGAAATTGAATAGGATTATTCAGGCTGTCTTTTATCATTACCTTCTCTTAGGTTGCGAGGGCTCCTTGGATTAGGAGGGTACACCTATTACGATTATTGGATAGTCTTCTTCCAAATCATAGGCTGGTGCCGAATGGTAGGGAAGGAAGAAAACCATTTAGTATAAGGGTGGTGTACAGAAAGTAATGAGTAAAAACAAATAAAGGGATTTGGAGAGACGACAAAAAAATATACAGTTACAGTCATGAATCTGGATAATGGAAGATGCATTACTAGGAATACCCGGATACCCCTTCGAAACATTCTCATGTTTCAGTTTCACTGTCCGTTGTTAATTAAAAACTGATTTCCCAATTAGATCTTTACTCCAGGGTATGTATTTACCAGGTTTGATTCTCACATCTGTATGGTTTTACAGATGATGAATAGGAGTAAGTTATTGGGAATTAGGTGATTATATCCTCATTATATCGGAATTCGTTATAATTGGTGATATTTGAGGAAATCACCTGGGGTTTTGCCTGACGGCCAATATTTGGTTTTGAATATCCGTTGTTATGCACCAATTTCAAACTGATATATCTGTACGTTTATTTTATAAAGTGAGATATAACCTTTTGAAATTATGTCCATGGCATTTACCTATATCAGTTGATGGTTAGGTAAGGAGCATTAAGTATCGGTGTAATTCTTCTTAACCATAGTGCGGTTTTCAATCTACGATGCACAGGGTTTGAGTTATTCAACTCAGGGGACTTATACAAAATATTGTATGTTGTTCAGTGTCCATTAGGACAAAGGGGTTGGTCCTCGTACTATATTCTGTTTACTTGTGACTTCTCCGGTTTTAGACAAGTATTTCGTAGAAATGCAAGGTCCAAGTTTTGAGAAGTTATAGATACAAGAATAAAGTAGAGAACCAGGTGTTGCAAGTATCAGGATTCTTCAAGGTAATTGAAGATGTAGATACTTGTGTTTGGTATTCAGTTGATAGTAATTGTTTTGAGAATCTGCTTCTCTTTCAGGTTGCTCATATTTGGATGCACTCCTAGTTGAGTAATGCTGATCGGCCTCTCTCCATTTAGTTGACATGCACTGGAGAGAGCTGCATGATTTGAATCTGGTTCCAATTAAATCAGTGCCCCTATATAGAATGGTTCATTATTGTATATAGAATGGTTCATATCTTAACGATGTTAAGGTATTTGGAGTTGTCCGGTTTATTCTTAAAACCAGACTCTGGATAACTCAAGGCATGTTTCTGTAATGACAGTTTGTGGGTTATGCCAGGCTATGATGAGGGTTAACTTTCTACCATCTGGAAGATCAATAGTGATATTGTTCTTGACTCGCCGCAAGTTTTAGTAAAATGGATTTTTTCAGAAAACAGTAGTGGGAGTATGGTAGAACTGGAAGTGATTTCAGAACTGCAAACGATTACTGAAAATTTAATAGAACCTAAAGATTCAATCGGGTTTGACATTCCATTAGCCACTCCGCAGATATGGTGGGTAACCTCAGGCACCCGAGAGGTACTTCGGTGTCCTCAAGGATGGTGACAGGGAGGTTCTTGTTTATCCAAACTTACCATTACTACTGTTCTAGACTATGAGACCCGGCAGGAGGATGAGTATAGCGTCGTTCTAAACTATCTTTAGAAGTGCACGTGTATATGACTCTGCCAGAGGGTTGTTGTGGTCAGTGGGAGCAGCGGAAGCATAGTGGACAAGTAGCTTATGTCTATTTATAGATTAAAACAGATATAGCGGAGATAGATCATCTATTTTTGATGTGGCAGTCATAGGTTTTGACTTCATCAGAATAGGGGATGGATCTGTTAAGAAGGTAGTCGGGTGTGATGTCCTGGTATTTGGATGACATGCACTTTATAGGAAGTAATATTCCTATACTACGATCGGTTATACTATGGTTGTCACACAGTGGTTTCTCCACATGGGATATGGATATAATATCAGGCATTCTGATTACTAGATCTATGGTTTTAGATCTAGATTTGGGTAGTTTCCCAATATGGGTATTTAGACAGTATTCTAAAGGTGTTTTAGAATGGACGACTACTGGTAAGGTGGTGTACCTGCTGGTAATGGAGTCACCCTCTCTAAAGGTGTCTTACAGACTAAATGGGAGAGGGATATGCATGATTGGCATATCACTTTCTTAAGCAATTGAGTCAATCAGGAGATGTCAAGTACCACATTAAATGTTGTTTTTGCACTAGCTGCAATAAGTTTATATTAATCCAAATCCTGGAGAAACCTTTGGAAGCAGTTTGTGAACATAAGTGGATGTTTTAGGGATTTGGTAACGGCAGCCTCCTTCGGGAGACAGTTATCATTCCAGGCTTCCAAGGTGACCTGAATGACAGAGTGACTTTCAGAGTTATAGTTTTCCCTCACATGAGGGGCAGTAGTTTGGACAGGTGGTCCAAACGGATACTGAGGGAGGCATTGCGCAAGATACTGATTAAATTCAGTAGACGATACAGTCTAAGAAGTTTGCTGGATTTGGAGTTCATTTATGAACTGGGTCCCATCAGATATCCAGACATATTCTAAGGCATGTATTGCTTATTTCGAGAGATGGCTTTCTTCGCGAACTTGAGATAAAGAGAGACATAGAGAGACATTAGAGCGGATCCACTCACTGAGGCTATTTCTCGAACACAATAGTTTCGCAAACGAGCTTTGTGAAACTGATTAGTAGAGAAGTTGGGTGTTCGGTATCACACGGGCTGTGAGTATGCGACACCGCAATAATTAGCCTTGAGTGCAAGTGGGAGATTGTTGGCTATAGTGCTCTCAAGTCAATTATTGGATCGCAGGCACGCGATTGCGATGATTGGTGGAGGACCTATACCAGTAGAACAGTCTTACTCGAGATGATAGTATGCTATCTGGTTTGTCTTTATCATCGTGTACATGCTTTAGGTGACTTTACAGATCATTATTACATGTTGATAGAGTCCATAGGATTCTTGCTTGACTACCGGCAGTATGATGGCGATCATATACGTGAGAGTTGGGTGGTCTATAAGAACATCCTAAAAGTGTCCCTACTCGTGGGAGTTTCGAGACTGGGCATCGATACTCTAAGAGTAGACTAGTGTATACGGATGGAGACCCCGACGAGGGGCGATGGACGGTCTCACAAGCCATTGGTGTCAGTTGGTTCACCTAAGTTGTATACATGTGCTCATTGGGTTATGAGTACACCGGACGGACTCGCCGGAAATATGCTAGTTGGTATCATATCTATTGTCAGATAGCAGTTCCCTGGTGACATGTGTACATGTTAGTCTATCGACCCGAGATCGTCATTTGTCTCGTGTGAGTTCCCATTGTACTTTGATTACTACCCTACCACGGCTCAAAGGAGTCGTGCAAACAGGTTTTAGTTGGGCACAGTCCCGAGCCACATGAAGGCAGTGAGCGGATCGTCAGGGGTTCTTCTCTCCCGGTATTGGGGGTTGATGCCGCGTTGTGCACGGATGGCCATCACCAGAAATCCTCGGCCGGGTAGACGAGAATTACCGATTTAGGATCGGTATTTTCTCAGTTGGTGATAGGTTTCATACCGACACTAAATGTCGCGTTATTAGGGGTCTGACTTTATCCACCCCCTAGACTCGATATGCGATACTCATAGACGAATGGACCAGACTGTACGGATATTGTCATTGGCAGGCTCAGTAGGGGTTTCAGGATGAGTTTGCTCGTCGGCCTCCCTTTCGCTCAATTCCCGGGTAGCCGTTACGTACAGCTAGTGTCACCGACGTGCTTGTGGTTAAACCCACTGCCAGCGTATTGATGAGTCTTTAGAGTCCCACACAGAGGGTTTCCCTGGTTTGGGAGAAACGTTGTACATGCCGTATGGTTTTATGGAAGGGTTCGATCATATACGTGTACTTGTGCACGGATCATGATCGGACGGATAATACTAGCGGGCTTTGGTTTAAGCCGGATCCTAGTATTATATTGTTGGATTATTTTCGTCTCGTTGTATTCGTATTTAGTCGGAATACGGATGCGGGTATGTATATACGGATGATGGGTATTCTTGTAATCCGTTACAAGATTACTTTTGAAGACGCCATTTCCTTTTTCCTTTAAACATTTAGTTTAAATGTTTAATATTGTTGTGATGGAAAGTGTGAGTGCAAGTCTTGGCATGGTGCATTGATTGTGGCTTGTGACTCATGGTATTGGGTCTTGTGTGATTCATGATGCATTGATGATGTGAGATATTTGTGAGTGGGGTAGATCTTTTCATGTGCTGGGAATTTTCTTTAGTTTCTCATCACAGATACCTCATAACTCAAGAAAAAAGAGCATACACTATTCTTTGGTTGCTTTTTTCTTTGGCCAAAACTTGTGCTCACACTCTTCACCACTTGGCTTCTTCTTTCAACTTCTACCCATTTCCTCTCATGAGTTGAGAATCCTTGGGTGTTTTGAGACAAACTATTCACACACACTCTCTACTTCATCTTGGGTATCTAGGCTAGCAAACTGGATTCCCGAGTTACTTCGGTTTTGAGGCGGGAGCCCGTATTACTAATCCTCGACGTGGATCCTCTTTGATGTGGGGACACCGGAGATCGAACTTGATCGAGGCAGCCATGAGGAGCTTGGGACAGAGGTTGAAAACCGAAGGACACGGATCGATCGGTATAACCTCTCTAAATTCTTTTCCTAGAACTAGTATAGGGTTAATGCTACGATCCGTTGATTAGGGTTCCGTTAGCATCGGTTTTCTACAGTTTTTGTTCCGCGTTTGGCCACGAATTGATGGCCGGGGCGCTGGAGTAGCCCTACACCCGCCTTGCGTATTGAGCTTCTCGATCGACCCGATTCCAGGAACGACGCCAGTTTCCAAGGCTCCCTACAGGATGGTGTTAGTTATATGTATGCCCTAGAGGCCAGTATTGTACAGATGATGTATATTATATTGGATGCTTGGACATATATAGAGATGACTTTCTTGCTCGATATAATAGTATGCTATCTGGTTACTCTTTATCTTAACATGTACACTAGTCTCTTTAAACTGTCTTATAGTTACATGTTGGTAAAGCCCTTAGGATGTGTACTTGACTACCTGGACTATGATGCAGATCATACTAGTGGGGACATGGTAGTCCATAAGTACATCCTTCAAGGTCCCTAGTCGTGGGTGTATCGAGACGGGGCATCGATATACCAGTGTAGACTAGCGTATACGCTTTTCGACCCATGAGATGGGCGATGGATGATCCCATATCCATTGGTGTTTGACATCAGAGATGGTATACGGGTGCTCAGTGGAGACTGGGTACACTGGACGGACTCGCCGAGAACTCCCAGATGGTATTATACCTCACGTCAGATGGCAGTTCTCAGGTGACACTTATACAGGTTAGTCTGTAGACCCGAGATCGTCATAGAGTCTTATGTGATTCCCACTGTACTTTGATCTCCACCTTACCACGTCCATGAGGGCGTGCAAAACGGTGGTTTTTTGGTATAGTCCCGAGTCACATGGAGGCAATGAGCGATAGGAGGGGTTTCGTCTCTCCCGGTATTGGGGGTTGATGTTGCACTGTGCTCGATTGGCCGTAACAGGGAAGTCCCTGGCCAGGGCTGATCAGAGATTTGCTGGTAAGTGTTACCAGTAGTTTCTCGACCCGTTATGAGCCTCACATCGGCACGACTTATCGGTTATTGGGGTCTGACGTTTACCACCCCTAGATTTGATATGCGACATATCAGACGAACAGACTGGACTGTACGGTAAGTGTTACTGGTTGGATTCACAGGAGTGTGAGCGGGCTAGCTCGTCGATCTTCTGATCGCTCAATACCCGGATGGCCGTTACGTTTAGCAGACCGCTTGCGGCTTGTGGGTGCTTGATATGATCATCATCTGCTGCCGGCGTATTGACGAGTCTTTAGAGTCCTACACACAGGTTTCCTGGCTCAAGCGAAACGAAATAGGAGCGCATATGAGATATGTGCAGGACCGAGAATAATGCGTGTATGTGATACCGTATTCCATTCTCGCGATGAATGTATCGATTGGTTATATTCGATATGACCTAGATATCGAATCAAGGATTGATTCGATAAGCCGATACATATGATACTAGTCGGTTATATGCGATATGACCGGATCGTTAAATCAAGTGTTGATTTAATGATTTAATGTATAATTGTATATTTGATATATTACTTTGCATTAATTAGTATTGGTTCACTTTAAATGGATTTTCTCACTTGATGTGCAAGTTGTATATGTGATATACTTTTATGCACATGTTTGTATCATGTTTGATGATACTTGCTCATTTGGTTAAGTGTAAAGAATTAAACCTTGGTTAAGTAAATGGTTAGGGTTTTTATTTATTCATTCTTTTATCTTTTTTTTTTAATTTGGATTAAAAATGGAAATGGCAAAAGAAAACAAAATGGTTGCTTTCATTCTTGAAGCTTGTTGAAGCTTCATGAAGCTTTGACCAAAGTGACCATTTTTGTCTTCATGCTTAACCCTAACCATTCATCTAACCTTAGTCAATTCTCTACACCTAACCATGGTTTACATTATGATAAGTATTCATTTTCTTTTTAATTTTAAAACACTTATCATAATCATCTTCATCTTCTTCTTCTTCATGAGATAAAGAAAAAGCTTGCCACCATTAATGGCATGTTGAGCAAAAGTGTGAGAAATCCAATTCTAAAGTGAACCCACCTCCTATTTCTTCTCCATCTACCTCTTGCCAAGTAGTAAAGGGTGTTTTCTGTTAGTTATATGTATGCCCTAGAGGCCATTATTGTACATTGGATGTATATTATAGTGGATGCTGGGACATATATAGGGAGGACTTTCTTGCTCGACATGATAGTATGCTATCTGGTTGCTCTTTACCTTAACGTGTACACTGATTGTCTCTCTGTTACGTGTTGGTAAAGCCCTTAGGATGTGTGCTTGACTACCTGGACTATGATGCGGATCACACTAGTGGGGACATGGTAGTCCATAAGTACATCCTTCAAAGTCCCTAGTCGTGGGTGTATCGAGACGGGGCATCGATATACCAGAGTAGACTAGCGTATACCTTCTCGACCCATACAGATGGGCGATGGATGATCCCATATCCATTGGTGTTTGACATCAGAGATGATATACGGGTGCTCAGTAGAGACTGGGTACACTGGACGGACTCGCCGAGAACTCCCAGATGGTATTATACCTGACGTCAGATGGCAGTTCTCTGGTGACACTGGTACAGAGTAGTCTGTTGACCCGAGATCGTCATAGAGTCTTGTGTGGTTCCCACTGTGCTTTGATTTCTATCTTACCACGTCCAAGAGGGCGTGCAAAACGGTGGTTTTTGGGTACAGTCCCGAATCACATGGAGGCAATGAGCGATAGGAGGGGATTCGTCTCTCCCGGTATAGGGGGTTGATGTTGCGCTGTGTTCGATTGGCTATAACAGGAAATCCCTGGCCAGGGTTGCTGAGATTTACTGGTAAGTGTTACCAGTAGTTTCTCGAATTGTTATAGACCTCATATCGACACGACTTATCAAGCTATTGGGGTCTGACGTTTACCACCCCTAGGCGAGATATGCGACATATCAGACGATCAGACCGGACTGTGCGGTAGTGTTACTGGTTGGATTCACTGGAGTGTGAGCGGGCTTGCTCGTCGATCTTCTGATCGCTCAATACCCGGGTGGCCGTTACGTTTAGCAGACCGCTTGCGGCTTGTGGGTGTTTGATATGATCATCACCTGCTGCCGGCGTATTGACGAGTCTTTAGAGTCCTACACAGAGGTTTCCTGGCTCAAGCGAAACGAAATAGGAGCGCATATGAGATATGTGCAGGACCGATAATAATGCGTGTATGTGATACCGTATTCTATTCTCGCGATGAATGTATCAATTGGTTGTATGCGATATAACCTAGTTATCGAATCGAGGGTTGATTCGATAAGCCGATACATTGGATACTAGTCGGTTATATGCGATATAACCGGATCGTTAAATCAAGTGTTGATTTAATGATTTAATGTATAATTATATATTTGATATATTACTTTGCATTAACTAGTATTGGTTCACTTTAAATGGATATTCTCACTCGGATGTTCACATTGTATATGTGATATACTTTTGTGCAGTTGATTGTATCATGTTTGATGATACATGTTTATTTGGTTAAGTGTAAAGAATTAAACCATGGTTAAACATATAATTAGGGTTTTATTTTCCATTACTTATTTATTCATTTATTTATTTGTTTATACATTTTGGAAAATAAATGGAAAAGAGAAAAGAATGGTGGCTTTATTTGTTGTTTAGTTGAAGCTTCATGAAGCTTTGACCTAGTCCACCATTCTTATCTCATCCTTAACCCTAACCATTCCTTTAACCTTGGTCAATGCTCTACACATAACCATAGTTAGAATTATGATATGTTTTGATTTACTTTCTTTTTGGAAATAACTTATCATAATACTAGCTTCTTCTTCTTCATCTTCTTCATTGAAGAAAACCTTTCTTCATCAATGGTGATTGATGAAAACAAGTGAGAAATCCAATTCTAAAGTCTACCCACTTCCTATTTCTTCATCCTCTACCTCTTGCCAAGCAGTAGAGTGTGTTTCCTTCACAAGTTTTCTAGACTTGGTGAAGTTGGAGCTTGATCTAGCGATGCCTCGACGTAGATCATCTTCGGCATGGACATCGACGACCTAGCCCGCCTATTCTCCGATGAAGCCGACGCTAGAGCCCGGATTTTGATTTGGACAGCGGAGATGACTTCATCACGGAGCCGTGGAGGTGGAGGACCGGATCTACAAAGGTTGTATTTCCGTATTCTTGTAGTTAAGTGTTAACTAGTTTTCATTTTCGCCTAGAAATCTAGCCAACGGTCCGTTCTAGGGTTTCTCGGCACCGTTTAAATTTGAAATTGGCATGTTCGATGCCTTGTGAGACCTCTAGTGTGTGCCTAGGAACCCTACAGTGGTATCAGAGCCTAGCTAGAGCCTTAGGCGAAGTCCAGACGGAGTTTGAAGTCCGAACGAACCCGAAACCCGATCACAAAAATGCTCTCTGTCCTTTTTTCAAAAACTGGGATTTTTCCAGATTAAAAATTGCCAAAAAATTCAGCAGGGAAACCTAAGAGTTACTGTGAAGCACGTGGCTCTATATCGACCAATGAGCCGCGGAACCGCGGCCCCACCCTGGGTTTCGCGGCGGTTCCGCGGCCATGTTGGTGATTTAGACCACGTGTCTTGCACAGTAATTCTTGTGTAAAAGTGCTGAGTCTTCTGGAAATTTTTATATTTTATTCAAGAGTTGAATTTTCTGGAGTTGTTTTGGGGATTCGGTGTTTTGATCGGAGTATCAAATTTTGTCTGTGTGGCTTTTCGGATAAATTTTAGAATATGTTAAAAAGTTCGACCGGATATAAATACCCAATTTTTCCCCTGTCGGGAAATTTCCAAGTGTTGGATTTTTCCGTAGTTTAACGATGTTCTAAGTAGTGCAAGTAACGCGATGGACCCTCTAGAAGACAACAAATCTTAACTCGATTATGTGACCGTCTTGAACTGCCCTTTGAACCTTTGGGTTTGGGGCAGTACGGCGTGCCACATGTGAGGCGTTGGCTTGACCCTTCTACGGCTGGACCGTTGGTACTGAGGCACGAACTGAATGTTGTTAGACTTATTTCATGTGTTGGAAAGTATCGGGAAAACTTGGGTGTTCGATTGTTCGATCGGAAAGTTAACATTTTCTAATTATCTGGAATGGGATACAATAATTGGAATTCACAATAAGTTATGAGATAACTGAATGAATGTTATAAACATAGCACTTTAGTCTCGCTTGATCGGTTGCCACGGAATTTTGATGCGATCAAAAGTCCGTCGCAATCACGTAGCGTACGCGGATACTCGCCGGGTAAACTTAATAGACAGCCTCACTCCATAGCCCCGACCAAGTGACTGTAGGAGAACCCCGTCGCCGAAAGCATCCGTTCGGGTGCTCGAGGTAGCGGTGTTCCGCCTTGGTGCATTTGGTCGACGGCGTCGGGGGTGCAGCCGCCTACTAAAGTTTGCGACGAGCATTCGATCTGAATGTCGGGAATCCTGTTGAATTGCCCGACTTGATATTGAAAAGTGTTTTCGATTTTGAGACTAAAATGCGGGGTTTATAATTGTTAGGCATGCGATGTCTAAGAAATTCATTTGGTCAGGCATGCGATGTCTGAGGAGGTTGCGGATTCCAACTGTTGTAGTTTTACACTTTCTTTTCTGTGACCGTAAGTGTAATATGTGATATCGCCGGTTTCGTTGCTATATGTCAACGACAATTGGGATGCGCATATTTACTTACGTTGATGACATGTGATGTTATGTGTTGCTGGATATGTTATATTGGATCGTCGTGTTTGAATAGCCGGGGGTTTTTATGTGAGATGAGTGTTTTTCATTTTCATTCATGTAAAAACTTGTATGTAATATTCTTTTATTGGGGCACTTCCAGGTTGCGGAAGATGTCACCGTTTGTATATTATTTACTTTTCCGCACTAGGATAGACCCAAGGAGGAGAGCACAAGTAACCGGGTTCTGGAGTCCAGTGGGAGACCAACTCGAGGAGTCGAGTCCGGGTCTCCTAACTCTAGAATTGGTAGGGTTGCTTGCCGCTCTCGTAGGGGTCTAGGGGTGTGGGTTTGGCTATTCATCGCGACCGTGGAATCCGTGTTTTATACTGGCTCGTATTGAAAACACGGACGTCCTAGTATATCCAATATTTCATATGTTTCTTCTGCTGCGATATCTGTGATGTGATCATGTGATGTTCTGTGATGGATACAGTATATAGTATATATGATATATTATATAGACGTTACTTATGTTTTACACCCGCGCTAGCCCTGCCCCGCTCTGTCGTTAGTTACCTAACCTAACGATGCACGAGGGGACATCGAGGCGAATGCGGATGGCATAAGTGTACGTCGTATTTATCTGTGATGTTTAGGTACTTAAATGATGGGACTTCATTAATGTGATTAATGAAATACAAGAAACCTAAGATGTTGTAGAATTGAATTTCAAAATAAAACAGGTAGCTACAGTTCTTGCTTTGCACAGCGGTATATATGATATATCCTGCACCTTATTCGATGAGGAAAGGACCGAGATCCCTTCACCGGGAGTGACTCCTTTAGCAATAACTGGCAGATGCTACACACTCGGTTTGTCTTTTGATTGCTTTTAAGTGTTTTTGCTTTGCACAGTGATATATATGATATATCCCGCACCTCATTCGACGAGGAAATGACCGACGATCCCTTCACCGGGAGTGACTCCTTTAGCAAAACTAGAAAAGCCTCAAAAACACTCCATTTCAAAATTCATTCGATCCTACAACGATATAAAGTTCATTACGCAAAAGGTTTTCTTAAAAACCTGTCGTAGCCCTCCGTCATTTCAGATAGGTAATAGTTAGTATTCGTGCTGCGTTTGTTGACTCAGTCAAGGCGTAGTGTGCGGTAGCTGATTATTGCTTATCTGCAAAGCATATGATGCGATTGGATTAGGGTAATCGTGCGGCCTTGTTGACTCAGTCAAGGGTCGTGCGGGTGGGTTTAATTCAATCGAGAAATGACGGGTTGAACTTTACTTGCGGTCTATGGTTTGTTGACTCAGTCAAGGTCATAGATCGCATGGGGCAAAATATTATCGGGAATTTCAAGTGTTGAAATTTGCAATGAGATTGCATACCTTCTATGAGATAGTTGGATCCCGATACCCGCTGCGAGTAAGAGTTACTCCTGGGAGAGTTTTATACATTACAATTAGCCGATCAAGTAGGTGTCTAGAAAGGTGTCAACGAGGTTACGCCTCTGGGAAAACGAGGTTTACATTAATTAGGTTCGTGCGAAAGCACGGGGGACCTCCCTCAAAGTACCGACACTGGCCTGGCTGAAAGATTGGCGAACTTGTAGTGTGTAATTAATCCCGGCTAGTCTTTCCTTTTAGGGTTTGAAGGAAGATTTGATAAAAAGCAGTGGGAGCCATCCTGATTAGATAAAATAATAACCAATCTATTCTTGAAAGAGCGCACGCTGAGTGTTTTCTTCTCTCTCTCTCCAGGTAGCGACCATATCACGCCTTAATCAAGATAATAATACTGATTATTGACCGAACCCGCTTGTTATACTGAGCTGGGGAACGTTGGTCCCGCTCCAACTTATAAATGTTATAAGACAGAGCAGGAAATTGGGGAATACCAGATTTCCCGTGCCGCCCAAACGAAGAGAGTGCATGCTGATGCATCATCTTCGGGTGTGTTCATTACAGAGAACTGTTTCTCAGTATCCTTTACGTCCTGGATATGTGATACCAGATCAGGATCCCAGATATGTAATCTGTTACATAGGGCTACAGAAAGGTAGAGAACTGAGAACGGGTGATAAGTTTCATGAGGCAGAAAACGGGGCAAGAGTTGCAGCCAAGTCTGTTGGTCACTGTCACCCTGTATTACAAATACATTGATTCTGAACGAATGTTATTAGATACCGAACCTGATATACAAAATCATATCTATCTCTTTATTAGTAAAGAAATGGTAAAATTTTGTATTGTTGGATAATGTTTTGAACATTTCCTATATCAAAAGTTGATCGGTTCAGGCACGTTATCTAAAAGCATTGATGTTCTAAATCAAACTACAGTTCTTAGTATATGGAACACACACAAGAGGAAGAGTTCAGAAATGAACGAATCCTTCTTGAGGTATTGTAGACTAGGTCAGATCAATGCGACCCGACCAGCTAGAGTTACATATAGATGCATATTTAAATCAGTTTGAATTTACATCTTGTGAAACTCGCCAGTCATGTCACAAAGATAAGATGACCACAGCTCTGTTTATTGGAAACAGAGAAAGAGTTTGTGAACTTTTGGGATGATACATGTTGATGTATGTAGGTCCCCAGTCTACACATGCCAAGACCGGTTCTTTGTACTTCATTACATTCTCTGATAATCTTTCGAGATTCAGACCTATGTTCCTGTTGAAACACAAGTCCGAACCTTTTGAGAAACTCACAGAATATAAGTTAGAAGTAGAGATCCAAAATACGGGTATAAGTATTATGTCCTTTGATGAGATCGAAGAAGAGAATACTTGAGCAATGAAATCCTGGATTATTCTAAAGGAGAATGAGATTCTCTCTCAGCATTACTCCTCCGTATACACCATGGCACGATAGTATATCGGGGCGGAGCAATAGCACCCTATGTGATATGGTGTGCTCTATGATGAGTACTACTGAGTTACCTTTTTCCTTTTGGGAGTTATGCGCTTGAGAAGCTGCATACCTATTGAATAGGGTTCGAATCAAATCAGTTGCCTACCACTTCATATGAGATATGGTATGGTAAGAGCCCATATCTTAAGCTAGTTAAGATTTGGGGTTGTCCGGCCTATGTCTGAAAGAAAAATCCGGACAAGCTCGAGGCAAGGTCAGTTATGTAGAACTGGAAATGTTCCAGCTATACAAAACTGCAGCTGAAGATTTGACAGAACCAAAGAATTCAATAGTTACCAACGAACCTCAGCCTCTCCGCCGATCTAGTAGGGTTTTCTCACCCACCTGAGAGATACATCGGTTTCTCAATGACAGTGGGAGCGAGGATTGCATCATGAGATGATGACCCAACTAGTTTCGAGCTGGCCATCAGGAGTGGGACTCTGTAAGAATGGCTGGATGCTTAGCGATCTGAGATGGAATCCATGTACACCAGCAAAGTATGGACTTTGGCTGCTATATCTGAAGGGTTAAATCCCCATCAGGAGCAAGTATATCTTGAGAAGATTACTTGGTGTAGATGGAAAGGTTGAGACTTTCAAAGCTAGACTTGTTAAAGGTTTTCGTCATCGACCAGGCGTGGATAATGATGAAACCTTTTCAAGTAGCTATGCTTAAGTCCATCCAGATCCTACTTGTCACGGCTACATACCATAACTACGATATCTGGTGGTTGGGTGTCATGACTGCTTTTCTAAATGATGTTTTAGAAGAGTGCGTCTATAAGTACACAGCCAGAGGGCTTCGTAGACAGTGGGAGCAGCGGAAACGTGTGCAAGATGCTTTATAGGATTAAAGCAGGCATCGCGGAGTTGGAACATCTGTTTTGATGGATTAGTCAAAGAGTTTGACATCATCAAAATGGTAGATGAACCTTGTATATACAAAAAGGTATATAGGGAGTATGGTGACGATCCTCGTAGAGTACGTGGATGACATACTCTTGATAAGAAAGGAGTTTCTTATGCTACGCTCGATCAATCTCCGCTTATCACAATGATTCTCCATATAGGATCAAATTGATACCTACTAAATCCTAGGTTTTGGATCTATGAGATAGATCTAAATGGATGTTAGGATTCTCACTAGTTGTAGTGAGAAGGTATCAATCGACCCTGGGGAGAATCACTGGAAGTGTTCCAGGATGATAAAGACGACTGAATGTCAGTCACAGGCATTGTCTTTACCCTCAGTAAAGGGACGGTATGTTGGAAGAGTTCCAAGCTAGATACCGTGGCATACTAGACGATAAAGGCAGGATACATCGCTACTTAAGATGCTACCAAAGAGGCTGTTTGGGTGTATAATGGTTCATGAGATGAACTACGTTCCAACCATTGTGAGACAATGGAGTTGTGGCTTATGCCAAGGAACGCCGGTCCCATCAGTGATCCAGACATATTCTAATGCAGTATCACATGATCATGGAGATGGTTGATCTCTAAGGGATCGAGGTAAGGAGAGTAGACTCAGAGGACAACACAGCGGATCCACTCACAAAGGCCTGTTCCCAGAGAGAGATTTTTATGGGATGGTTGAGTATGAGATACTACAACCACTGCTACAGATGGCCCTAGTGCAAGTGGGAGATTGTTAGTTATATGTATGCCCTAGAGGCCATTACTGTACATTGGATGTATATTGTAGTGGATGCTGGGACATATATAGGGAGGACTTTCTTGCTCGACATGATATTATACTATCTGGTTGCTCTTTACCTTAACGTGTACACTGATTGTCTCTCTGTTACATGTTGGTAAAGCCCTTAGGATGTGTGCTTGACTACCTAGACTATGATGCGGATCATACTAGTGGGGACATGGTAGTCCATAAGTACATCCTTCAAAGTCCCTAGTCGTGGGTGTATCGAGACGGGGCATCGATATACCAGAGTAGACTAGCGTATACCTTCTCGACCCATACAGATGGGCGATGGATGATCCCATATCCATTGGTGTTTGACATCAGAGATGATATACGGGTGCTCAGTAGAGACTGGGTACACTGGACGGACTCGCCGAGAACTCCCAGATGGTATTATACCTGACGTCAGATGGCAGTTCTCTGGTGACACTGGTACAGAGTAGTCTGTTGACCCGAGATCGTCATAGAGTCTTGTGTGGTTCCCACTGTGCTTTGATTTCTCTCTTACCACGTCCAAGAGGGCGTGCAAAACGGTGGTTTTTGGGTACAGTCCCGAATCACATGGAGGCAATGAGCGATAGGAGGGGATTCGTCTCTCCCGGTATAGGGGGTTGATGTTGCGCTGTGTTCGATTGGCTATAACAGGAAATCCCTGGCCAGGGTTGCTGAGATTTACTGGTAAGTGTTACCAGTAGTTTCTCGAATTGTTATAGACCTCATATCGACACGACTTATCAAGCTATTGGGGTCTGACGTTTACCACCCCTAGGCGAGATATGCGACATATCAGACGATCAGACCGGACTGTGCGGTAGTGTTACTGGTTGGATTCACTGGAGTGTGAGCGGGCTTGCTCGTCGATCTTCTGATCGCTCAATACCCGGGTGGCCGTTACGTTTAGCAGACCGCTTGCGGCTTGTGGGTGTTTGATATGATCATCACCTGCTGCCGGCGTATTGACGAGTCTTTAGAGTCCTACACAGAGGTTTCCTGGCTCAAGCGAAACGAAATAGGAGCGCATATGAGATATGTGCAGGACCGATAATAATGCGTGTATGTGATACCGTATTCTATTCTCGCGATGAATGTATCAATTGGTTGTATGCGATATAACCTAGTTATCGAATCGAGGGTTGATTCGATAAGCCGATACATTGGATACTAGTCGGTTATATGCGATATAACCGGATCGTTAAATCAAGTGTTGATTTAATGATTTAATGTATAATTATATATTTGATATATTACTTTGCATTAACTAGTATTGGTTCACTTTAAATGGATATTCTCACTCGGATGTTCACATTGTATATGTGATATACTTTTGTGCAGTTGATTGTATCATGTTTGATGATACATGTTTATTTGGTTAAGTGTAAAGAATTAAACCATGGTTAAACATATAATTAGGGTTTTATTTTCCATTACTTATTTATTCATTTATTTATTTGTTTATACATTTTGGAAAATAAATGGAAAAGAGAAAAGAATGGTGGCTTTATTTGTTGTTTAGTTGAAGCTTCATGAAGCTTTGACCTAGTCCACCATTCTTATCTCATCCTTAACCCTAACCATTCCTTTAACCTTGGTCAATGCTCTACACATAACCATAGTTAGAATTATGATATGTTTTGATTTACTTTCTTTTTGGAAATAACTTATCATAATACTAGCTTCTTCTTCTTCATCTTCTTCATTGAAGAAAACCTTTCTTCATCAATGGTGATTGATGAAAACAAGTGAGAAATCCAATTCTAAAGTCTACCCACTTCCTATTTCTTCATCCTCTACCTCTTGCCAAGCAGTAGAGTGTGTTTCCTTCACAAGTTTTCTAGACTTGGTGAAGTTGGAGCTTGATCTAGCGATGCCTCGACGTAGATCATCTTCGGCATGGACATCGACGACCTAGCCCGCCTATTCTCCGATGAAGCCGACGCTAGAGCCCGGATTTTGATTTGGACAGCGGAGATGACTTCATCACGGAGCCGTGGAGGTGGAGGACCGGATCTACAAAGGTTGTATTTCCGTATTCTTGTAGTTAAGTGTTAACTAGTTTTCATTTTCGCCTAGAAATCTAGCCAACGGTCCGTTCTAGGGTTTCTCGGCACCGTTTAAATTTGAAATTGGCATGTTCGATGCCTTGTGAGACCTCTAGTGTGTGCCTAGGAACCCTACATTTTCTTCACAAGTTTCACAACTTGGTGAAGATGGAGCTTGATCTTGTGAAGCCTCGACGTAGATCATCTTCGGCATCGTAGCCGACGACCATTCCGCTCATTTCTCCGATGAAGCCGATGCGAGAGTCCGGGATTCGAGATGGACAGCGAGGGGAAGACTACGTGGAGCCAAGGAAGTGGATAACCGGATCTACAAAGGTTGTAGCATCTCACTTTTAGTTAAGTCGTTAACTAGTTTCCTTTTTCGCCTAAAATTCTAGTCGACGATCCGTATTAGGGTTTCTCGGCACTCATAAAATTTGAAATTGGCATGGTTGATGCCTTGTGAGACCTCTATAGTGTGCAAAGGAACCCTACAATGGTATCAGAGCCTAGCTAGAGCCTTAGGTGAAGTGTAGACGACGTTTGAAACCCGATCGAACCGAAACCCTAAAAACCAAAATGCTTTCTGGACTTTTTCTAAAAACTGGGTTTTTTCCAGATTAAAAATGCTTAAAAAATTCAGCAGGGAATTATAAGAATTACGGTGCAAAATTTTACCATTGATACCACAAACCGCAGCGGAACCGCGGCAGAAGCCTAGCTTCTGCGGCGGTTCCGCGGCCCTCTGATGACATCATCATTCCCTGTTTGCACAGTAACTCCTATTTTATTATGCTGAGTTTTCTGGGAATTTTTAAATTGACTCAAGAGTTGAGTATTCTGGTTTTGTATTGGGAATCAAAGATTCGATCGGATTATCAGACTTTGTCTATGTGGCTTTCCGGATAATTTTCGAATATGTTAAAAGGTTCGACTGAATATAAATACCCAACTTTTTCCCTGCCGGAAAATTTCCAAGTGTTGGATTTTTCTGTGGTTTAAGGACGTTCTGAGTAGTGCAAGTAACGCGATGGTCCCTCTAGAAGACAACAAACCTTAACTCGATTATGTGACCGTCTTGAACTGCCCTTTGAACCTTAGGGTTTGGGACAGTACGGCGTGCCACATGTGAGGCATTGGCTTGACCCTTCTACGGCTGGACCGTTGGTACTGAGGCATGAAGTGAATATCTTTGAACCTATTTCATGTGTTGAACGGTTTCGGGAAAACTTGGGTGTTCGAATGTTCGATCGAAAAGTTTAATATTTTCTAATTATCTGGAATGGGATACAATAATTGGAATTCACAAACAGTTATGAGATAACTGAATGAATGTTATAAATCTAGCGGTTTAGTCTCACTTGATATTGAAAAGAGTTTTCGATAATGAGACTAAAATGCGGGGTTTATAACTGTTAGGCATGTGATGTCTAAGTATTTCATTTGATTAGGCATGAGATGTCTAAAGAGGTTGCGGATTCCAAATGTTGTAGTTTTACACTTTCTTTTCTGTGACCGTAAGTGTAGTGTGTAGTGGTATTGCCGATTGTCATTGCTATATGTCGACGACAATCGGTGTATGCATACTTACTTACGTTGATGACATGTGATGTTATGTGTTGCTGGATATGTTATATTGGATCGTCGTGTTTGAATAGCCGGGGGTTTTTATGTGAGATGAGTGCTTTTCATTTTCATTCATGTAAAAACTTGTATGTAATATTCTTTTATTTGGGGCACTTCCAGGTTGCGGAAGTTGTCACCTTTTGTATATTATTTACTTTTCCGCATTAGGATAGAACCAAGGAGGGGAGCACAAGTAACCGGGTTCTAGGGTCCAGTGGGAGACCATCTCGAGGAGTCGAGTCCGGGTCTCCTAACCCTAGAATTGGTAGGGTTGCTTGCCGCTCTCGTAGGGGTCTAGGGGTGTGGGATTGGCTATTCATCACGACCGTGGAATCCGTGTTTTATACTGGCTCGTATTGAAAACACGGACGTCCTAGTATATCCAATGTTTCATATGTTTCTTCTGCTGCGATATCTGTGATGTGATCATGTGATGTTCTATGATAGATACAGTATATAGTATATATGATATATTATATAGACGTTACTTATGTTTTGCACCCGCACTAGCCCTGCCCTGCTCTGTCGTTAGTTACCTAACCTAACGGTGCATGAGGGGACATCTAGGAGAATGCGGATGGCATAAGTGTACGTCGTATTTATCTGTGATGTTTAGGTGACATAAATGATGGGACTTCATTAATGTGATTAATGAAAGAAAAGAAACCTAAGATGTTGTAGAATCAAATTTTAAACAAAACAGGTAGCTACAGTTCTTACTTTGCATAGCGGTATATGTGATATATCCTGCACCTTATTCGATGAGGAAAGGACCGAGATCCCTTCACCGGGAGTGACTCCTTTAGCAATAATTGGCAGATGCTACATACTCGGTTTGCTTTTGACTGCTTCTATAGTTTCTGCTTTGCACAGTGATATATATGATATATCCCGCACCTCATTCGACGAGGAAAGGGCCGACGATCCCTTCACCGGGAGTGACCCCTTTAGCAAAACAAAAAAAAAGCCTCAAAATCACTCCATTTCAAAACTTCATTTTGATTCTACAACGATATCAAGTTCATTACGCTCATGGTTTTCAGAAAAACCTGCGTAGCCCTCCGTCATTTCAGATAAGTACTACTTAGTATTCATGCTGCGGTAGTTTGGCCTCCGTCAAGGCGTAGTGTATGGTAGCTAACTAGTGCTTATCTGCCAGCATATGATGCGATTGGATTAGGGTATTCGTACGGCGTAGTTTGGCCTCCGTCAAGGGTCGTACGGGTGGGTTTAATTCGATCAAGAAATGACGGGTTGAACTTGACTAGCGCCCTGTGGGTAGTTTGGCCTCCGTCAAGGTCACAAGACGCTAGGGGCAAAAGTATTATCGGGAATTTCAAGTGTTGAAATTTGCAATGAGATTGCATACCTTCTATGAGATAGTTGGATCCCGATACCCACTGCGAGTAAGAGTTACTCCTGGGAGAGTTTTACACATTGCAATTAGCTGATCGAGTAGGTGTCTAGAAAGGTGTCAACGGGGTTACGCCTATGAGAAAACGAGGTTTACATTAATTAGGTTCGTGCGAAAGCACGGGGGACCTCCCTCAAAGTACCGACACTGGCCTGGCTGAAAGATTGGCGAACTTGTAGTGTGTAATTAATCCCGGCTAGTCTTTCCTTTTAGGGTTTGAAGGAAGATTTGATAAAAACTAGTGGGAGCCATCCTGATTAGATAAGATAATAACCAATCTGATCTTGCAAGAGCATACGCTAAAGTGTTTTCTTCTCTCTCTCTCCAGGTAGCGACCATTTCATGCCCTAACAAAGATAATAATATGGATGTATTGACCGAACCCGCATGTTATACTGTGCAGGGGAACGTTGAACCCGTTCTATCTTATAAGTGTTATAAGAATGAACAGGAAACAGGAAAATATCTGGATTCTCACACCGCCCAAACGGAGAACATGCATGTTGATGCATCATCTTCGGGTGTGTTTGTCATTGAGAACTGTTTCTCAGTTCACCCTACGTCCTGGGTATTAGATACCGGATCGGGATCCCACATATGTAAGATGTTACATGGGCTGCGGAAAGGTAGAGAACTGGGAAAAGGTGATCATTCCGTTCAAGTTGGGAATGGGGCAAATGTTGCAGCCAAAGCAGTTGGCGAATATCACATAGTATTACCAAGTGCTGATACACTGATTCTAAATGAATGCTATTATATACCGAACATGATGTGCAACATTATATCAGTTTCTTTATTAAGTAAAGAAGGATATAATTTTGTAGTAAAGGATAATATTATGAAAATATTCCTAAATCAAAAGTTGATTGCATCAGGCTCGATGTATAATGGCATATTCATTCTCAATCAAAATACAGTCCTCAATTTACAAAACACACACAAGAGGAAGAGTTCCGAACTGAACGAATCTTTCTTGTGGCATTGTAGACTGGGTCACATCAATGCGACACGACTAGCTAAGTTGCATAAGGATGGATATTTAAATTCGTTTGAATTTTCATCTTATGACACTTGCCAGTCATGTCTCAAAGGCAAGATGACCAAAACTCCGTTTACTGGACACGGAGAAAGAGTTACCGAACTCTTGGGACTAATACATAGTGATGTATGCGGTCCCATGTCTACACATGCCAGGGATGGTTTTTCGTACTTCATTACATTCACTGACGATCTCTCTAGATTCGGATATGTGTTCCTGATGAAACACAAATCAGAAGCTTTTGAGAAATTTAGAGAATATAAACAAGAAGTAGAGAACCAAACGGGTAAAAGTATTAAGATCCTTCGATCTGATCGAGGAGGAGAATACTTAAGTAACGAATTCAGAGATTATCTAAAAGAGAATGGGATTCTCTCTCAGCTTACTCCTCCTTATACACCACAGCACAACGGTGTATCGGAGCGGAGAAATCGCACCCTATTAGATATGGTGCGCTCTATGATGAGTGCAGCTGAGTTACCTATTTCCTTCTGGGGATATGCACTGGAGACTGCTGCATACCTATTGAATAGAGTTCCAACCAAATCAGTGCCTACCACTCCATATGAGATATGGAATGGCAAGAGACCATGTCTTAATTTTATTCAGATATGGGGTTGTCCGGCCTATGTTAAAACACAAAATCCGGACAAGCTCGAGGCAAGGTCTGTTCTATGTAAGTTTGTTGGATATCCCAAACATTCGCGAGGGTATATCTTCTACCACTCCGAGGAACAAAAAGTGTTTGTTTCTCGACATGCCACTTTCTTAGAAAAGAGTTTTCTTATGAAACAGACAAGTAGCATTGAGGTAGAACTGGAAGAGGTTCCAGCAACACAAACTGTAACAGAAGACTTGGTAGAACCAGAGGATTCAGTAGAACTCGACGAACCCCAGCCTTTCCGCCGATCTAGTAGGGTTTCTCGTCCACCTGAGAGATACTACGGTTTTCTCATTGACGGTGGAAGCGAGGATTGCATCATGGAGGATGATGACCCAACTAGCTTCGAGCAGGCCATCACGAGTAGGGACTCAGTGAAATGGCGGGATGCAATGCGGTCCGAGATGGAATCCATGTACACCAACAAAGTATGGACTTTGGAAGTTGCTCCTGAAGGGATAAAACCCATTGGGAGCAAGTGGATCTTCAAGAAAAAACTTGGTGTAGATGGGAAAGTGGAGACTTTCAAAGCTAGACTTGTTGCAAAGGGTTTTCGTCAAAGACCAGGTGTGGACTATGACGAAACCTTTTCTCCAGTGGCTATGCTTAAATCCATCCGGATCATGCTTGCCATCGCTGCATATCATGACTACGAAATCTGGCAAATGGATGTTAAGACCGCCTTTCTAAATGGTGATTTAGAAGAGTGCGTGTACATGACTCAGCCAGAAGGCTTCGTAGACAGTGGGAGCAGCGGGAAGGTGTGCAAGCTGCTTAAATCCATTTATGGATTAAAGCAAGCATCGCGGAGTTGGAACATCTGCTTTGACGTCGTTATCAAAGAGTTTGATTTCGTCAAAAATCCAGATGAACCTTGTATCTACAGGAAGGTAGCAGAGAGTAAGGTTGTCTTCCTCGTATTGTACATGGACGACATACTCTTGATAGGAAATGATATTCCTATGCTGCAATCGGTCAAGCTCTTCTTATCACAAAGATTCTCGATGAAAGATCTTGGTGATGCCTCCTGCATATTGGGAATTAGGATCTATAGAGATAGATCCAAACGGATATTGGGATTGTCCCAATCCAGGTATATTGACACCATACTAAAGAGGTTTAGTATGGAAGAATCTAAGCGTGGGAATTTACCCACGATCTCTGGAGTCACTCTCTCCAAAGAGATATCTCCCAAGACTGATTTGGAGAGAGCTCGCATGCAAGGGATACCCTATGCTTCAGCTGTAGGCTCTATCATGTATGCGATGCTATGTACCAGACCCGATGTGGCATACTCACTAAGTGTAGTAAGCAGGTATCAAGCTGATCCTGGAGAGAGTCACTGGACAGCTGTGAAGAGCATTCTCAAGTACTTACGAAGGACTAAAGAGATGCTCTTGGTGTATGGTAACGGAGAACTCTAAGTGGAGTCCTTTACCGATTCGAGCTTCCAGAGTGATAAGGACGACTCTAAGTTGCAGTCGGGATTTGTCTTTACCCTTTACGGAGGGGCGGTTAGCTGGAAGAGTTCCAAGCAGGAAACCGTGGCAGACTCGACGATGGAGGCTGAATACATCGCTGCCAACGATGCTGCCAAAGAGGCTGTCTGGATTAAGAAGTTCATTACTGAACTTGGAGTGGTTCCATCCATTGAGCATCCAATACCTTTGTATTGCGATAACAATGGAGCGGTGGCTTTGGCCAAGGAACCTAGGTCCCATCAGCGATCCAGGCATATTCTGAGGCGATATCACCTGATCCGGGAGATAGTTGATCGCCGGGAGATCGAGGTCAGGAGGGTTGACACGAAGAATAACACGGCGGATCCACTCACAAAGGCCATTCCCCAGATACAGTTTGAGAGACTCTTCGGGATGCTCGGTATGCGATACTACAGCAGCTGGCCCTAGTGCAAGTGGGAGATTGTTAGTTATATGTATGCCCTAGAGGCCAGTATTGTACAGATGATGTATATTATATTGGATGCTTGGACATATATAGAGATGACTTTCTTGCTCGATATGATAGTATGCTATCTGGTTACTCTTTATCTTAACATGTACACTAGTCTCTTTAAACTGTCTTATAGTTACATGTTGGTAAAGCCCTTAGGATGTGTACTTGACTACCTGGACTATGATGCAGATCATACTAGTGGGGACATGGTAGTCCATAAGTACATCCTTCAAGGTCCCTAGTCATGGGTGTATCGAGACGGGGCATCGATATACCAGTGTAGACTAGCGTATACGCTTCTCGACCCATGAGATGGGCGATGGATGATCCCATATCCATTGGTGTTTGACATCAGAGATGGTATACGGGTGCTCAGTGGAGACTGGGTACACTGGACGGACTTGCCGAGAACTCCCAGATGGTATTATACCTCACGTCAGATGGCAGTTCTCAGGTGACACTTGTACATGTTAGTCTGCAGACCCGAGATCGTCATAGAGTCTTATGTGATTCCCACTGTACTTTGATCTCCACCTTACCATGTCCATGAGGGCGTGCAAAACGGTGGTTTTTGGGTACAGTCCCGAGTCACATGGAGGCAATGAGCGATAGGAGGGGTTTCGTCTCTCCCGGTATTGGGGGTTGATGTTGCACTGTGCTCGATTGGCCGTAACAGGGAAGTCCCTGGCCAGGGCTGATCAGAGATTTGCCGGTAAGTGTTACCCGTAGTTTCTCGACCCGTTATGAGTCTCACATCGGCACGACTTATCGGTTATTGGGGTCTGACGTTTACCACCCCTAAACTTGATATGCGACATATCAGACGAACAGACCGGACTGTACGGTAAGTGTTACTGGTTGGATTCACAGGAGTGTGAGCGGGCTAGCTCGTCGATCTTCTGATCGCTCAATACCCGGATGGCCGTTACGTTTAGCAGACCGCTTGCGGCTTGTGGGTGCTTGATATGATCATCATCTACTGCCGGCGTATTGACGAGTCTTTAGAGTCCTACACAGAGGTTTCCTGGCTCAAGCGAAACGAAATAGGAGCGCATATGAGATATGTGCAGGACCGAGAATAATGCGTGTATGTGATACCGTATTCCATTCTCGCGATGAATGTATTGATTGGTTATATTCGATATGACCTAGATATCGAATCAATGATTGATTCGATAAGCCGATACATAGGATACTAGTCGGTTATATGCGATATGACCGGATCGTTAAATCAAGTGTTGATTTAATGATTTAATGTATAATTGTATATTTGATATATTACTTTGCATTAACTAGTATTGGTTCACTTTAAATGGATTTTCTCACTTGATGTGCAAGTTGTATATGTGATATACTTTTATGCACATGTTTGTATCATGTTTGATGATACTTGCTCATTTGGTTAAGTGTAAAGAATTAAACCTTGGTTAGGTAAATGGTTAGGGTTTTTATTTATTCATTCTTTTATCTTTTTTTTTTAATTTGGATTAAAAAAGGAAATGGCAAAAGAAAACAAAATGGTTGCTTTCATTCTTGAAGCTTGTTGAAGCTTCATGAATCTTTGACCAAAGTGACCATTTTTGTCTTCATGCTTAACCCTAACCATTCATCTAACCTTAGTCAATTCTCTACACCTAACCATGGTTTACATTATGATAAGTATTCATTTTCTTTTTCATTTTAAAACACTTATCATAATCATCTTCATCTTCTTCTTCTTCATGAGATAAAGAAAAAGCTTGCCACCATTAATGGCATGTTGAGCAAAAGTGTGAGAAATCCAATTCTAAAGTGAACCCACCTCCTATTTCTTCACCCTCTACCTCTTGCCAAGTAGTAAAGGGTGTTTTCTTCACAAGTTTCACAACTTGGTGAAGTCGGAGCTTGATCTTGTGAAGCCTCGACGTAGATCATCTTCGGCATCGTAGCCGACGACCATTCCGCTCATTTCTCCGATGAAGCCGATGCGAGAGTCCGGGATTCGAGATGGACAGCGAGGGGAAGACTACGTGGAACCAAGGAAGTGGATAACCGGATCTACAAAGGTTGTAGCATCTCACTTTTAGTTAAGTCGTTAACTAGTTTCCTTTTTCGCCTAAAATTCTAGTCGACGATCCGTATTAGGGTTTCTCGGCACTCATAAAATTTGAAATTGGCATGGTTGATGCCTTGTGAGACCTCTATAGTGTGCAAAGGAACCCTACAGATGGCGCCAGTGGAGTTGGCAGAATTAAAGAAGCAGATAGAAGATTTCTTGGACAAGGGATTTATCCATCTAATTGCTTCCCCGTGGGGCGCTCCTGTGTTACTGGTTAAGAAGAAAGACGGTTCCTTTCGTATGTGTATTGACTACCGGTAGTTGAACAGGGTGACCGTGAAAAACAAGTATCTCATTCCCCGCATCGACGACTTGTTTAACCAACTGGGTGGTGCTCGGGTATTTTCAAAACTATACTTTCGGTCAGGGTATCACCAAATCAGGGTTAAAGCAGAGGATGTGTTGGCTATAGTGTCCTCAAGGCAATTATTGTAATCACAGGTAGGTGATTATGATGATTGAGGGAGGACCTATACAGATAGAACAGTCTTACTCAAAATGATAGTATGCTATCTGGTTTGTCTTTATCATCATGTACATGCATTATGTGATATTACAGATCACTATTACATGTTGATAGATCCCATAGGATTCTTGCTTGACTACCAGTATTATGATGGCGATCATATACGTGGGATCTCGGTGGTCTATAAGCACATCCTTAAATGTCCCTAGTCACGGGAGTATCGAGACTGGGCATTGATACTCCAGAGTGTACTTATCGAGACCCCGACGAGGGGTGGTGGCCGGTCTCACAAGCTATTGGCGTCAGTTAGTCACCTAAGATAGTATACATGTACTCATTAGGTTATGAGTACACTGGACGGACTCGCTGGGAACATGCTAGTTGGTATTATACCTATTGTCAGATAGCAGTTCCCAGGTGACATGTGTACAGGTTAGTCTATCGACCTGAGATCGTCATTTGTCTCGTGTGAGTTCCCACTGTGCTTTGATTACTATCCTACAACGGCTCAAAGGAGTCGTGCAAACATGTTTTAGTTGGGCACAGTCTCGAGCCACATGGAGGCAGTGAGCTGATCGTCGGGGATTCGTCTCTCCCGGTATTGAGGGTTGATGTCGCGCAGTGTACGGGTGGTCATCACCAGAAATCCTTAGCCAAGGTAGTTAAGAATTACTGATTTGTATCAGTAGTTTCTCAGTTGGTGATGGCTTCATACCGACACGAAATGTCGTGTTATTAGGGGTCTGAATTTATCCACCCTCTAGACTCGATATGCGATACTCTTAGACGAACAGACCGGACTGGACAGATATTGTCACGGACAGGCTCAGTAAGGGTTCAGATGAGTTTGCTCGTCGGCCTTCCTTTCGCTCAATACCTGGGTAGCCGTTACGTACAGCTAGTGCCGCTGATGTGCTTGTGGTTAAACCCACTGCCATCGTATTGACGAGTTTTTATAGTCTCACACAGAGGGTTTCCTTGCTTTGGGCGAAACGATGTAGAGGCCGTATAGTTTTACGACAGGGTTCGATCATATACGTGCACTTGTGCACATATCATAATTCAGACGGATAATACTAGTGAGCTTTGGTTTAAGCTGGATTCTAGTATTATATTATTGGATTATTTTCGTCTCTTTGTATTCGTATGTTTTCGAAATACAGATACATGTATGTATATACGGATGATGGGTATTCTTGTAATTTATTACAAGGTGCTTCTAGAAGAAGACACCTCATTTAGTTTTAACCATTTAGTTTAAATGGTTAATGAGGTGGAGGGATGAGTTGGATCTTGGCTTTAAATGAAGTATGGCTCACTTGGTGACTCATGGGGTGATTCATGGGGTGACTCATGGTTTACTATTGTGGCATGCTTGATTTATATTTGTGTTGTGAGATATTTTTTGAGGCTTGATTCAGTCTTTTGAGCTCACAACACTTAGCCATTTCTTGAGTAGCTTCACACTACACTCTCATCTCCCTCAAGCTTCTTCTTCTACCTTCACCCTAAAAGTCTCATGTGTTGAGAAACCTAGGGTGTTTAGAGACAAATTGATCCATCTTTAGATTCTACATCATCTAGACTAACTAGTTTAGCGAACTAGGTACCCTAGTTACCTCGGCTATGAGGTTGGAGCTCGAACTACAAATTCTCAGGTGGATCATCTTCGATGGAGGGAGACAGCGATCAAGCTTGATCATAGTGGCCTCTAGGAGCTAGGGAAGATGGTTAAAGACTGAAGGACATGGATCATTCAGTATAACCATTCTTAATTTCTGTTTATGTTTACTAGATTAGGGTTAATGGTAGATCCGTATTATGGGGTTGTTCTAGCGCCAGTTTTATAAAATTTTTGTTTCGCATTCGGTCACGGTAGATGGCCAGGACGCTGGCATAACCCAACATGGTATCAGAGCCACCCCATAAACCCTACTAGCTAGTTTGCACAAGGTTAAAATATTGATCGACCAATTTTTCCGAATCATAATTCCATTTTTTCATGTTTGCTGTCGATTTTAAAACTTGTTCAAATATTTTTTCAAAGCATCTTAAAAATATATGCAGGCAAAATTAGAGCTAAGAAAAAAATTTAGGCACCTAACTCAAAATTCGGCTGCGGAACCGAAGCAAAATGACATTTTACCGTTGAACCGCCGAGCTTTTTGGGCTACAGTGCTCCAAATTTTTTCTGGGGCTCTAGTTCATGGAAATATGATTTTTGTGATATATGGTTTTGGTCCAGATTTGTTTGAGTGATGGATTTGCATTTGGGGCCAATTTGGGAAAGTTTAGTCGATCGAAATTTTAAGTGTGCATGTTTATCAGTGCATGTGATATATCTGCGACCGTGAATATCATTTGAGCTGTACAACCCGACTAGTTACTATATGTTCAACTAGACGGGTTTGTGAACGTGATATTCACGTTGATGTTCTATGATGTGCTGATATTGTGGATCGGTTTGTCATGGTGGATAGCTTGCGGTGCAATGGTAGTAGTACAGTTAAGATTCATTTGTATATTTGATATTGCGGGGGCGAGCGTCCGACATGTGGACTGCCATCTCTTCCAGATTATATATTCTTTTATTGGGACACTACCAGGCTGAGGTCGATGCCGCATTTGTATATACTTTTCTTTTCGGTACTAGGATTACCTCGTGATGGAGTGCTCGAATAGCCGGATTCTAGAGGGCAACGGGCCCGCATCTCATGGCGTTGAGACGGAGGGGGCCTTACTCTAGAATTGGTGGGCTATTCGCCGCACTCGTACGGGGTACAGGTTGACCCATGGAGAGGTGCTCAAGTTACCAGATTCCGTGAAGTGCTGGGTGGCCTATTCAGTTTGTTGATTGGGGTTGCCTCACTTCTGGGATTGGCGGGTAACTTGCCGTGCTCGTAGAGGTCCAGGTTTACATTGCACATGCTATCCACACGACCAGGGGAACATCGGGTCTCATTTGCGGCTCAAATGAAACCCGACGCTCCAAGATTATCCACCATTCTGTGTTGCTTGCTGAGATTCTGTGATGTTGCTTATATCATGCCCGGGACGAATGTTATATATATTAAAATATATACTAGTAGATGTTGTATATGTTTTGCATCCGCGCTAGTCCAGCCCCCGCTCTGCCGTTAGTTAAGTAACCTAACGGTGCATGACGGGACCCCGTGGTGAATGCGGATAACATATACGTATATTGTATTTTCGTTCTTTTCTGGTGTGATATGGTTTAATTGATGGGACTGCATTAATTCCGATTAATGCAAGGAAAACAAACCTATATGATGTTGGAACCAAGTTTTTGAAAACTGACATTACAGACGTTCACTTTTGCTTTGCACAGTGGTATTCGGTTATAAATATCCAGCACCTCATTCGACGAGGTAAGAGCCGAGATCCCTTCACAAGGAGTGACCTCTTGAGCAAAAGTTTGCGTCAGTGTAATTACTTCACTATAGTCGATTCTTTTGCTTTGCATCGTGGTATTCAGTTTGGAATATTCTGCACCTCATTCGACGAAGAATGAGCCGAGATCCCTTCACAGAGAGTGACCTCTTTAGCAAAAGTTTGCGCTACTATATATTTATAAATCCACTCGGTTCCTTCAACGATATTAAGTTCATTACGTTAAAGGTTTTTCGCCAAAAACCAGGCGTAGTCCTCCGTCATTTCCTACGAGTAGTACTTAGTATTCGTGCTGCGTTTGTTGACTCCGTCAAGACGTAGTGTACGGTAGCTAAGTGGTTCTTGTTTGTAGCAAACAATGCGATTGGTTAGGACAGTCGTGCGGCCTTGTTGACTCCGTCAATGACTCGTGCGGGTGGGTTTAATGCAATCAAGATAATGATGGGTTGAACTTGACTAGGACTTTTTGATTTGTTGACTCCGTCAAGGTCACTTGAGTCCTAGGGGTAAAAACCACATCGGGAGTTTCAAATATACAGGAAACTTGCCAGGCATGCGCATACCTTTTGGAGTGTGGTGATTTGAGTGGATTCCACCAAGTTATCATACGATGATAGTTGGATCCCGATTCCCACTGATGAGTAGGTGCTACTTCTCGAGTGATTTTAGATGATCCCGACTAATTCTCCTTTTACGGTTTGAAGGAGAATTCGAGAAAATAGTGGGAGCCATCCTGATTAGATAAAGTGATTAACCAATCTAATCTAGGTTAGAGTGCACGCTGAGTGTTTCTTTTCTCTCTCTTTGGCAACAACTATGGTCTGACCCTTAAAAACTCATGTACTAAGTTAACCGAACATTCTTAAAACACTTTGGTTTTTGGATTGTCATTTAGTCGCATATATCATTGCCAATCCTACATCCCTTTTGTATTTGTCCGGAACACTTCGTATTGCTATGAAAATCCATATGCTTGGATATTCCATCGTATAGTTACATACGAACTCGAAGGAACTTGTTCCAGTTCGAAGATGGATTTAGGTTCTGGAGAAATTGAATAGGATTATTCAGTTGTCTTTTCCCTTTACATTCTCTCAGGTTGCGAGAGCTCATAGTGTTAGGAGAGTACACCTATTGTGCTTATTGGATAGTCTTCTTCCAAATCTTAGGCTGGTGCCGAAAGGTGGGGAAGGAAGAAAACCAATTAGCCTAAGTGTGGTGTACAGAAGGTAATAAGTAAAGACATATAAATGGATTAGAGTAAGGGCAAAGGAAATTGCGACTACTATCATTCACGACAAAATCGCGTATACCCCTGCCACTCCTACTTCACCTTTGGATTTCTCCAGAATACTTCGTATCACTATGAAAATCCATATTGCTTGGATATGCCATCGTATAGTTACATACGAACTTGAAGGAACCTGTTCTAGTTCGAGGATGGATTCTGCTTCTGGAGAAATAGAATATGATTATTCAGTTGTCTTTTCTCTTTATCTTCTCTCAGGTTGCGAGGGATCCTGGTATTAGGAGAGTACACCTATTGCGTTTATTGGATAGTCTTCTTCCTAACCTTAGGCTGGTGCCGAAGGGTAGGGAAGGAAGAAAATCAATTAGCCTGAGTATGGTGTACAGAAGGTATTAAGTAAAGACATATAAAGGGATTGGAGTGATGGCAATGAAATATACGGTTACAGTCATAAATCTGGATAGTGGAAGAGGCATTACTAGGAATACCCGGTTACCTCTTCGAAATATTTTCATGTTTCAATTTTATTGTGTGATGTTAATTGAAAATTGTTTTCCCAGTTAGTAGCTAACTTCATGGTACGTATTTACCAGATTTGATTCTCATATCTGTATGGCATTACAGATGGTGAGTGGGAGTAAGATATTGGGAATTGGGTAATTAGATCCTCTATATATCAGAATTCTTTGAAATTGGCGATATTTGAGGAAATCACCTGGGTTTTGTCATACGGCAAATTTTTGGTTTTGAATATCCGTTATGCACCAATTTCAAACTTATATATCTGTACGTTTATTTTATAAAGTGAGCTATAACCTTTTGAAATTATGTCTATCACATTTACCTATATCAGTTGATGGTTAGGTAAGATGCATTCAACAACGGTGTAATTCTTCTTAACCATAGTACAATTTTCAACCTACGACGCACATAGTTTGAGTTATTAAACTCAGTGGACTTATACAAAGTATTGTATGTTGTCCGACGTCCGTTAGGATAAATGGGTTGGTACTCGTACTATATTCAGTTTACTCATGACTTCTCTAGTTTTAGACAAGTATTTCGTTGAATTAAAAGATCCAAATTTTGAGAAGTTATAGGTATAAGAATAAGGTAGAGAACCATATGTTGCAAGTATCAGGATTTTTAAAGATGATCGAACATATAGATACTTGCGTATGGTATTCCGTTGTAAGTAATAGTTTTGAGAACTTGCTTCTCTTTCAGGTTACTCATACGTGGATGCATTCCTTGATGAGTAATACTGTACGACCTTCTTCCATTTAGTTGATATGCACTGGAAACGGCTGCATGTTTTTTGAATCTGGTTCCAATTAAATTAGTGCCTTTGTTTCTATATTGGATATATAGAATGGATTCATATCTTAACGATGTTAAGATATATGGAGTTGTCCGGCTGATACATAAAATCAGAATCTGGACAAATTCAAGGCACGTTTCAGTAATGGCAGTTTGTGGGTTATCACGGGCTTTGACGAGAGTTAACATTCTACCATCTGGAAGATCAATAGTTATATTGTTCTTGACTCGCCACCAGTTTTAGTAAAATGGATCCTTTTCAGAAAACATTAGTGGGAGTATAATAGAATTGGAAGTGATTCCAGAACCACAAACGATTACTAAAAATTTAATAGAACCCGAGAATTCAATTAGTTTCGACGATCCATTAGCCACTTTGCAGATTTGGTGGGTAATCTCAGGCATCCGAAAGGTATTTCGGTCTTCTCAAAGACGGTGACAGGGAGGTTTTTGATTACCCAAACTTGACACTACTGCTGTCCTAGACTATGAGTTCTGGCAGGAGGATGAGTATAACGTCGTTCTAAATTAGCTTTAGAAGTGCACATGTATATGACTCTGCCAGAGGGTTGTTGTAGTCAGTGGGAGCAGTGGAAGCATGGTGTGCAAGTGGCTTATGTCTATTTATAAACTAAAGCAGGTATAGCGGAGATAGATCATCTAGTTTTGATGTGACGGTCATAGAGTTTGACTTCATCAGAACAAGAGATGGACCTAGTAAGAAGGTAGTAGGGAGTGATGTCCTGGTATTTAGATGACATGCTCTTGATAGTAAGTGATATTTCTATACTTCGACCGATTATACTGTGGTTGTCACAAGGATTTTCTCCACATAGAATCTGGATAAAATATCAGGAATTCTGGTGACCAGATCTATGGTTTTAGATCTAGATTTGGGAAGTATCCCAATTCGGGTACTTGACACTATTCTAAAGTGTTTAAAAATGGACGACTCCTAGCGTGGTGGTGTACCCACAGGTGATGGAGTCACCCTCTTTAAAGAGATGTCTTCTAGACTGATGAGGAGAGGGATTTGCATGATTGGAATATCACTTACTTAGGCAATTGAGTCAATCATGAGATGCCAAGTACAACACCAGATATTGCTTTTGCACTGGCTGCAATAAGCATATATATTAATCCAATCCTGGAGAAACGTTGGGAAGCAGTTATGAACATAAGTGGATGTTCTTGGTATATGGTAACGGCAGCCTCCTTTAGGAGGCGGTTATCATTTCAAGCTTCCAAAGTGACCTGGATGACAGAGTGACTGTCAGAGTTATAGTTTTCCCTATTTTGAGGGGCAGTATGTTGGACAGGTTGTCCAAGCGAATACTGTGGAAGGCATGGCGCATAATACTGATTAAATTCAGTGGATGATACAGTCTAAGAAGTTTGTTGGATTTGGAGTTCATTTGTGAACTGGGTCCCATCAGATGTCCAGACAAATTCTAAGACATGTATTGCTCATTTCGGAAGATAGTCTTTCTTCGCGAAGTTGAGATATAGAGAGATAAAGATAGAAACATTGGAGCAGATCCACCCACTTAGGCTATTTCTCGAACGCAATAGTTTCACAAACGAGCTTTGTGAGACTGATTAGTAGAGAAGTTGGGTGTTCGGTATCACACGGGCTGTGAGTATGCGACACTGCAATTATTAGCCTTAACTGCAAGTGGGAGATTGTTGGCTATAGTGCCCTCAAGGCAATTATTGTAATCACATGTAGGTGATTATGATGATTGAAGGAGGACCTATATGGATAGAACTGTCTTACTCAAAATGATAGTATGCTATCTGGTTTGTCTTTATCATCATGTACATGCATTATGTGGTATTACAGATCACTATTACATATTGATAGAGCCCATAGGATTCTTTCTTGACTACCAACATTATGATGGCAATCATATACATAGGAGCTGGGTGATCTATAAGCACATCATTAAATGTCCCTAGTCGCGGGAGTATCGAGACTGGGCATTCATACTCCAGAGTAGACTAGTGTGTACTTATCGAGACCCCGACGAGGGGCGGCGACCGGTCTCATAAGCCATTGGTGTCAGTTAGTCACCTAAGATAGTATATAGATGCTCATTGGGTTATGAGTACACTGGACGGACTCGCCGGGAACATGCTAGTTGGTATTATACCTATTGTCAGATAGCAGTTCCCAGGTAACATGTGTGCAGGTTAGTCTGTCGACCTGAGATCGTCATTTGTCTCGTGTGAGTTCTCACTGTGCTTTGATTATTACCCTACCACGGATCAAAGGAGTCATGCAAACAGGTTTTAGTTATGCACAGTCCCGAGCCATATGGAGGCAGTGAGCGGATCGTCGGGGATTCGTCTCTCCCGGTATTGGGGTTGACGTCGCGCAGTGCAGGGTGGCCATCATCAGAAATTCTTGGCCAAGGTAGTCGAGAATTACTGATTTGGATCAGTAGTTTTTCAGTTAGTGATGGGCTTCATACCGACACGAAATGTCGCGTTATTAGAGATCTGACTTTATCCACCCCCTAGACTCGATATGCGATACTCTTAGACGAACAGACTAGACTGGACGGATATTGTCACGGACGGGCTCAGTAGGGGTTCAGATGAGTTTACTCGTCGGCCTTCCTTTCGCTCAATACCTGGGTAGCCGTTATGTACAGCTAGTGCCGCTAACGTGCTTGTGGTTAAACCCACTGCCAGCGTATTGACGAGTCTTTAGAGTCCCACACAGAGGGTTTCCCTGCTTCGGATGAAACGATGTAGATGCCGTATAGTTTTACGGCAGGGTTCGATCATATACGTGCACTTGTGCACATATCATGATTCGGACGGATAATACTAGTGGGTTTTGGTTTAAGCCGGATTCTAGTATTATATTGTTGGATTATTTTCGTCTCATTGTATTCGTATATTTTCGGAATACGGATACGGGTATGTATATACGGATGAGAGGTATTATTGTAATTTATTACAAGGTGCTTTTAAAAGATGATACCTCATTTAGTTTTAACCATTTAGTTTAAATGGTTAATGAGGTGGAGGGATGAGTTGGATCTTGGCTTTAAATGAAGCATAGCTCACTTGGTGACTCATGGGGTGACTCATGGTTTACTATTGTGGCATGCTTGATTTATATTTGTGTTGTGAGATATTTTGTAAGGCTTGATTCATTCTTTTGAGCTCACAACACTTAGCCATTTCTTGAGTGGCTTCACACTACACTATCATCTCCCTCAATCTTCTTCTTCTACCTCCACCTTAAAAGTCTAATGTGTTGAGAAAGCTAGGGTGTTTGGAGACAAATTAATCCATCTTTAGATTCTACATCCTCTAGGCTATCTAGTTTAGCGAACTACGTACCCTAATTACCTCGGCTACGAGGTTGGAGATCGAACTACAAATCCTCAAGTGGTCATCTTCGATGGAGGGAGACCGGCGATCAAGCTTGATCATGGTGTCCACTAGGAGTTAGGGAAGATGGTTAAAGACCGAAGGGCACGGATCATTCGGTATAATCATTCTTAACTCCTCTTTATGTTTGCTAGATTAGGGTTAATGGTAGATCCGTATTATGGGGTTGTTCTAGCGCCGGTTTTATAAAATTTTTGTTCTTCATTCGGTTACGGTAGATGGCCAGGGCGCTGGCATAACCCAACAGGATGTATATAAGATGACTTTCCGAACTCGATATGGCCACCATGAGTTTCTTGTGATACCTTTCGGTGTTACCAATGCACCGGCCATATCTATGGATTTGATGAACAAGGTTTTCTCCAAGTACTTGGATCAGTTTGTTGTCGTATTCATCGACGACATTCTCGTCTATTCGAGAAGTCGAGAGGAGCACGCCGAGCGCTTACGCATTGTATTGCACGTTCTACGGAAGGAAAAGCTCTATGCCAAGCTAAGCAAGTGCGAGTTTTGGCTCTACAAGGTGCAATTTCTGGGGCATGTCGTTTCGAGTGACGACATTTCAGTGGATCCGACGAAAATCGAATCTATTAAAGATTGGACGACACTGAAATCAGTTGCTAAGATAAGGAGCTTCTTAGGATTGGCTGTGTATTATCGACGGTTTGTCCAAGATTTCACCTGAGTAGCGGAACCCTTGACGAAGCTCACACGGAAGGAGGTGCCTTATGTCTGGTTAAAGGAGTGCACTCAGGCGTTCGAGCTGTTGAAACTGAAGTTGACCACGGCCGCAATCCTGACTGTGCTAAACAGCTCGGGTGGCTTGGTTGTTCATAGTGATGCGTCGGGAAAAGTTTTGAGTTGTGTATTAATGCAGCACGGTCGAGTGTGGCTTACGCTTTTCGTTAGCTGAAACCTCACTAGAAGAACTACCACATGCATGACCTGGAGTTAGCGGCCATTGTGTTCGCTTTAAAGATATGGAAGCATAACTTGCTAGGAGAAAGAGTGGAGGTGTACACGGATTACAAAAGTTGGAAATATGTGTTCACCCAGAAGGAGCTGAATATGAGACAACGCAAGTGGTTGGAATTGATGGCAGACCACGATATTGATCTGCTGTATCATCCGGGGAAAGTGAATGTCGTTCCTGACGCTCTCAGTCGCAGGCCGTCAGCTGCATTGCTGACTGGTCAGAAGGGGATTCTCGATGACTTTCAGAGACTCGAGTTGGAGGAAGTTACTTCGGGTGTGCCCGGACAGCTCTGGCGGTTGCAAGTTCAATCATCGCTTATATATCACATCAAAGCTGCACAGGCTGGAGACTCTCAGTTGCAGAATTTCAGAGGGTGGGTTAATGCTGGTTTGTGGACGGATTTGCAGATTCACGAAGATGGCTTTCTTAGATTTGGCAGTCCGCTGTATGTTCCAAAGGGGGTATTCAAGATGAAGTTCTAGCTGAGGCACATAGTTCCGCTTACTCGGTGCACCCAGGTGGCACCAAGATGTACAGAGACCTGAGGCAACACTTCTGGTAGAACGGTATGAAGAGGGAGATTGCTCGCTTTGTCTCCAAGTGTCTGGTATGCCAACAGGTGAAAGCCGAGCATCCGAGAATAGCTGGGTTAGTGCAACCGCTTCCAGTGCCAGAGTGGAAATGGGAGCACATCACCATGGATTTTGTGACGGCCCTATCTCGAAGTCCAAGGGGCAACAATGCTGTCTGGGTTATTGTTGATCGTCTCACGAAGGCAGCACATTTCATACCTTTTCGAGTTAGACAATCGACAGAGTTGCTTGCAGTGAAATATATGCAGGAGATGTAAGTGCACGGCGGCGCCCCGGCCTCCATCCCGAGGCCAAAATGCGGAAGCGGTGATTTACTTTAAATTTTAAAACCGGCACCACCGCGCACTAAATACCCGGATTGGGCCATTAACATAAATCTAGCTAACTACAAGATGGGAAGAGAGATATACCGAGCGATCCGTGTCCTTCGGTCTTCTCGTCGTCGTCCCGATCTCCCGCGGAATGTCCGGTCTCCACCTCCTCGCCGGAAGGGCACTACGTCGCCGGCTTCTTTTACGGGCTCCCACCTCTAGAATGAGGCAACTCGGGCACGAAGTTGGCGAGCCGACGTGCCCAAGGTTTGCTGTAGAATACGTGTAGTGCTCTATGTCTCATTTGGGGTTTTAGGAAGTTGCCTTTGGTGGAGGAAATGAACTAAGACTTTTTGGAGATGAAACTTTGGGATTTTTGTGAAGCCAAAAGACAAAAAATCCCACCACAAAAATATGGGGCAGCCCCTTCTCCTTGCTTGGCTGGCCATATGAGGTAGGGAGAGAGAATGTGAGAATGAGGGAGAGGTCTCCCAAATCCAAAGGAGAGCAAGTGAAAAGGCTATCATGCATGAGAGAGAAAAAGATGTGATGATGATGAATTATCATCACAACCAAAACCTCACTCCAAAACAACCATCATGAACCCAAAGTCAATCAACCATGAAGAAGTCAAGAAGTCAAGGGATGGTGCAACCATCATGACACTACAATGTGCAAAGACAACCCTCCAAAATATTTATTTGCACAAATGCAAATAAGCCATCCTCCACCAATCTTCAGCCAATGAAAGATACAAAGAAATATGGCTGAAACGGAAAACAAACTGGCAACTCCAAAAAACTGATCCCGTAATAAATTACAGGAAAACCCCGCTACTGTATATACATACCCGCATTTGTATTCCGACCGAATACAAATGCAATGAGACAAAATCTACACTGTACAATACTAGGATCCAGCTTAAACCAAAGCCCGCTAGTATTGTCCGTCCGATCATGATCCTTGAAATACCGCACCTATCTGATCGAACCCTGCCATATCTCCATACGGCCTCTACAACGTTTCGCCCGAAACTTGAGCAACTGTCTGTGGGGGACTCTAAAGACTCGTCAACACCTTGGTTGTAGATTTAACCACTAGCACGTCAGAGGTATTAGCCTATACGTAACGGGCTACCAGGTATTGACCAAAAGGGACGTCTGTGAGCGAACTCAGCCTGACACCCTACTGAGCCTGTCAGTGACAATATCCGTACAGTCCGGTCCGTTCGTCTATGAGCATCGCATGGCGGGCCTAGGGGGTTGGTAAAAGTCAGACCCCCAAAAGCGGTACAAGTCGTGTCGGAGTGTAGCCCAGAACACCCTGAGATACTACTGGAATACCTACCAGTAAATCTCCTGCCTTGGCCAAGGACTTTCATGTACTGGCTCTCCTAGACACAGCGTGACCTCATCCCTAATACCGGGAGAGACGAACCCCTGAAGATCCGCTCACTGCCTCCATGTGTCTCGGGAATGTACCCAACTAAAACCTGTTTGCACGTCTCCTTTGAGCGTGGTAGGGTAGCAATCAAAGTACAGTGGGAACTCACACGAGACAAATGACGATCCTCAGGTCGATGAACTAACCTGTACACATGTCACTTGGGAACTGCTATCTGACGTCAGGTATAAGACCAACTAGCATGTTTCCGGCGAGTCCTGTCCGGTGTACTCATAACCCAATGAGCACCTGTATACATCTTAGGTGAACCAACTGACACCAGTGGCTTGTGAGACCGGCCACCGCCCCTCGTCGGGGTCTCGACTGTATACACTAGTCTACTCTGGAGAATCGATGCCCTGTCTCGAAACTCCCACGACTAGGGACCTTTTAAGGATGTGCTTATAGACTACCAGCTCTCACGTATATGATCGCCCTCATACTGCTGGCAGTCAAGCAAGAATCCTAGGGGCTCTATCAACGTGTAATAGCGACCTGTCAGGTCACCTAAAGCAGTACACGATGATAAAGGTAAACCAGATAGCATACTATCATCTTGAGTAAGACTATCCTACTGTGACAGGTCCTCCCTCAATCATTGTAATCACGTGCCTGTGATCCAATAATTGACTCTGAGGGCACTATCTCCAACAATCTCCCACTTGCACTCAAGGCTAATTATTGCGATGTAGACTGTATTGTCAACTGAACTTAATCAGTATCCTGCGCCATGCCTCCCTCAGTATTTCCTTGGACCACCTGTCCAAAATACTGCCCCTCGTCAGAAGGAAAACTATAACTCTGACAACCTCCCTGTCGTCCAAGTCACCTTGGAAGCCTGGAATGATAACTGTCTCCCGAATGAGGCTGTCATTATCATATCCCTAGAACATCCACTTATGTTCTAAAGCTGCTTCCGATTGTTTCTCCAGGATTGGATCAATATCAACTTATTGCATCTACTGCAAGAACAACATCTGGTGTGGTACTTGACATCTCATGATTGACTCAATTGCCTAAGCAAGTGATCTGCCAATCATGCACATCCCTCTCCCCTTTAGTCTGTAAGACACCTTTAGAGAGGGTGACTCCATCACCTGCAGGTACACTACCGTGCCAGGAGTCGTCCATTCTAAATACTCTTAGAATGCTGTCTAAGTACCCTTAATTGGGAAACTACCTAAATCTAGATCTAATACCATAGATCCAGTAATCAGAATGTCTGATATAATATCCAAGTCCCATGTGGAGAAACCACTGTGTGACAACCAAAGTATAACCGATCGTAGTATAGGAATATCATTTCCTACTCTGTGTATGTCATCCAAATACCAGGACATCACACCCTACTACCTTCTTAACAGATCCATCCCCTATTCTGATGAAGTCAAACCTATGACTGTCACATCAGAAATAGATGATCTATCTCCGCTATATCTGCTTTAGTCTATAAATAGACATAAGCCACTTGTCCACCATGCTTCCGCTGCTCCCACTGACTACGACAACCCTCTGGCAGAGTCATATACACGTACACTTCTAAAGCTGGTTTAGAATGACGCTATACTCATCCTCCTGCCGGGTCTCGCAGCCTGGAACAATAGCAATGGCAAGTCTGGGTAAACAAGAACCTCCCTGTCACTGTCCTTGAGGCTACCGGAGTACCTCTCGGGTGCCTGAGGTTACCCACCGTATCTGCGGAGTGGCCAATGGAATGTCAAACCAGATTGAATCTTTAGGTTTTTTATCAAATCTTCAGTAATCGTTTGCGGTTCTGGAATCACTTCCAGGTCTACCATACTCTCACTACTGTTTTCTGAAAAAATCCATTTCTTTTAAAATTGTGGCGAGTCAAGAACAATATCACTATTGATCTTCCAGATGGTAGAAAGTCAACCCTCGTCATAGTCTGGGTCAACCCACAAACAGCCATTACAGAAACGTGCCTTGAGTTATCCAGAGTCTGGTTTTAAGCATAAGCCGGACAACTCCCCGTACCTTAACATCGTTAAGATACGAACTGTTCTATATCCAATATAGGACCAGAGGCACTGATTTAATTGAACCAGATTCAAATCATGCAGCTGTCTCCAGCGCATGTCAACTAAATGGAAGGAGGCCGATCAGCGTTACTCAACTTAGGAATGCTTCCAATTATGAGTAACCTGAAAGAGAAGCAAGTTCTCTTAATCATTACTATCAACTGAATACCATACACAAGTATCTACATCTTCGATCACCTTGAAGAATCCCGATACTTGCAACATCTGGTTCTCTACTTTACTCTTATACCTATAACTTCTCAAAACTTGGACCATGTGTTTCTACGAAACACCTGTCTAAGAACTAGAGAAGTCATAACTAAACTGAATATAGTACGAGGACCATCCCCTCTGTCCTAATGGACACTGGACAATATACAATACTCTGTACAAGTCCCTTGAGTCTAATAACTCACTCCCTGTGTGTCGTAGGTTGAAAACTGTACTTATGGTTAAGAAGAATTACACCGCTGTTTAATACTCCTTACCTAACCATCCACTGATATAGGTAAATGTCATTGACATAATTTCAAAAAGGTACATCTCACTCTATAAAAAATAGACGTACAGATATATCAATTTGAAATTGGTGCATAACAGCGGATATTCAAAACCAAATATTTGCCGTCCGGCAAACAACCCAGGTGACTTCCTCAAATATCACCGATTACAACGAATCCCGATATAATGAGGATGATCACCCAATTCCCAATAACTTACTCCCACTCATCATCTATAAAACCATACAGATGTGAGAATCATACCTGGTAAATACATACCCTGGAGCAAGTGTCTAATTGGGAAATCAGTTTTCCTTTAACAGTACACAGTGAAACTGAAACATTGAAATGTTTCAATGGGGTATCCTGGTATTCCTAGTAATGCCTCTTCCATTATCCAGATTCACGACTGTAACCGTATACTTTTTTGCCATCTCTCCAAATCCCTTCATATGTCTTTAGTCATTACCTTCTGTACATCCCTTTAGGCCAAATGGTTTTCTTCCTTCCCTACCGTTCAGCACCAGCCTATGGTTTGGAAGAAGATTATCCAATAAGCCTAATGGGTGTACTGTCCTAATCCTAGGAGCACTCGCAATGCGAGAGAAGGTGAAGATAAAAGACAACCGAATAAACCTTATTCCTATTTCTCCTGAACCAGAATCCATCCCCGAACTGGAACAAGTTCCTTTCGAGTTCGTATATAACCATACGATGGAATATCCAGTAAACAGTGGATCTTCGTAGTGATACGGAATGTTCTGGAGAAATACAAAGGTGAAGTGGGAGTGGTAATGAAATATTTTGTTTGGTCGTGAATAGCAGTCGCAATTTCCTTTGCCCTCCTTCTAATCCTTTCTTTGTCTTAACTTAATACCTTCTGTACACCGTTTAGGCCAATTGGTTTTCTTCATTCCCTACCGGTCGGTACTTGCCTATGGTTTGGAAGAAGACTATCCAATTTGCGTAATAGGTGTACTATCCCCTAATCTAAGGGGCACTCGCAACCTGAGAGAAAGTAAAAGGAAAAGACAACTGAATAGTCCTATTCGTTTTCTCCAGAACCGAAAACCATCCTCGAATAAATTCCTTCGAGTTCGTATATAACCATACGATGGTTTTGTCCAATGGAAGTGGACGTTGTAGTAATACGGGGTGTCCTGGAGAAAAGGGTAAAAGTAGGAGTGGCAATGAGGTTTGCAACTCTGACAATCCAAAAGCCAGTGTTTAAGAAGGTTCGGTCAACTTGGTCACTGAGTCATAGTCTAGGGTCGGGTCAATGGTCGCTGCCAAAGAGAGAGAGAAAAGAAACACTCAGCGTGCACTCTAACCTAGATCAGAATGGTTATCACTTTATCTAATCTGGAAACCTCCCACTGTACCGTCAAATTCTCCTCCAAACCTGAAAGTTTAGTCGGGATCACCCGAGGAGTAAACCAACTCATCAGTGGGAATCGGGATCCAACTATCATCGCATGATAACGTGACGGAATCCGCTCACGTTATCACACTCCAGAAGGAATGCGCATATCTGGCAAGTTTCAGTTTCTTTTGAAACTCCCGATGTGATTTTTGCCCCATGCTCTTATGACCTTGACGAAGGTCAACAAATCATAAGTCACATGTCAAGTTCCACCCGTCATTGTCCAGGTTAATTTGAACCCACCCGTACAAGCCCTTGACGAAGGTCAACAAGGCTATACGACTGTCCCAAACCAACGCATCTATCTATGCAACAGAAAGGCAACAAGCAGCTACCATACACTATACCTTGACGAAGGTCAACAAACATAGCATGAATACTACGTGCTACCCGTCTGAAACGACGGAGGGCTACGAATGGTTTCTGGCGAAAACCTTTAACGTAATGAACTTGATATCGTTGAAGGAACCGGATAGCTTTATAAAAATATAGTGACGAAAATCTTTGCTAAAGAGGTCACTCCCGGTGAAGGGATCTCGGCTCTTTCCCCGTAGAATGAGGTGCAGGATATTCCAACTGAATACCACGATGCAAAGCAAAAGTAATCGGCTATAGTGAAGTTATTGCCTTGAAGCAAACTTTTGTCCAAGGGGTCAGTCTCGGTGAAGGGATCTCGGCCCTTGCCTCGTCGACTGAGGAGCAGGATATTCCAACTGAATACCACTATGCCAAACAAAAGTGAACGTCCTTGCAATAACAGCTTTTTGAAAAATGTTCCAACAACATCAGATTAGGTTTGTTTTTAACTTGCATTGATCCGAATCAATGCAGTCCCATCAATTGATCACACCAATAAAGAACGAAAATATTGACGTACGTATATGCCATCCACATTCGCCACTGGGTCCCGTCATTACCCGTTAGGTTAGCTAACTAACGACAGAGCGGGGACTGGACCAGCGCGGATGCAAAACATATACAACATCTACTAGTATATATATATCAATATATAATTTTTGCTCAAGGCGTGATAAAATGCAACATCACAGAAATGTACAGCACCACAGAACAATACAGATATCTGGGATCCCCGGGTTTCACAAAGCCGCTACTGAAACCCAACGTTCCCCTGGTCGTGTGGATAGCCTGTACAATGAAATCCTAGACCCCTACGGGCGCGGCAAGTTACCCGCCAAAACCTGAAGCGAGGCAGCCCCCTTCAGCAACGTGAATGGACCACCCAGCACTTCACGGAATCCGGTAACTTGGGCACCCCTCTAGAGTGAAGCCCCTTCCATCTCAATGCCATGAGATGCGGACTCGTTTCCCTCTAGAATCCGGCTAACCGTGCACCCCTCCGCGGGGCAATCCTAGTACAGAAAGTAAAATATACATACAACGGGTATATCGACCGCAACCTGGTCGTGCCCCAAAAGAATAGTATACAAACAGGCAGTGACGGCAGTCCACATGTCGGACGCTCGCCCCGCAATATCAAATATACATAATACAACAAAAAACTATACTAGCATTGCATCCAGGCTATCCCCCACGACCAATCCGCAACATCACAGCACAACACAGAACATCAACGTGAATATCACGTTCGCAAATCCGTCTAACCGGGCTATAACAGTTAGACAGGATTTACCGATCGAGTGACATTCACGGTCGCAGATATAATGTAAATACTGTGAACTAATGTGTTTAAAATTCTTGATTGATCAAATTTATCGAAGTGGGCCCCAAGCACTACTGTAGCACCCACAGAAATTCTGGGCCCAAAAAGAATGTTTGAAAACCCCTATTTTCAAGTTAGGAGCTTTCTGCAAAATTTTGGTACACTGAACAGTGCAAGTCGCGGCGAAACCGCGGCCCAAGCATGGGTTTGGCCGCGGTTCCGCGGTGATGTAGTGTGTTCACGAGACCAAAATTTCACAGAATTCTTAGAATTCCCTGCACATCATTCTGCAACAACCTGAAAAAATTTTGGAGCTAAAAAAATTTCGACAGAAACTGATGCACATGAAAACGCGGTTTTTGGAATTTTGTTCGATCGGAAATGTAAACACACTAGACAAAGCTAGATTGGGTTAATGGCGAGGCTCTGATACCACTGTAAGTGCACGGCGGCGCTCTGGCCTCCATCCCGAGGCCAAAATGCGGAAGCGGTGATTTACTTTAAATTTTCAAACTGGCACCACCGCGCACTAAATACCCAGATCGGGCCATTAACATAAATCTAGCTAACTACAAGATGGGAAGAGAGATATACAGAGCGATCCGTGTCCTTCGGTCTTCTCGTCGTCATCCCGATCTCCCGCGGAATGTCCGGTCTCCACCTCCTCGCCGGAAGGGCACCACGTCGCCGGCTTCTTTTACGGGCTCCAACCTCTGGACCGAGGCAACTCGGGCACGAACTTGGCGAGCCGACGTGCCCAAGGTTTGCTGTAGAATACGTGTAGTGCTCAAAGTCTCATTTGGGGTTTTAGGAAGTTGCCTTTGGTGGAGGAAATGAACTAAGATTTTTTGGAGATGAAACTTTGGGATTTTTGTGAAGCCAAAAGACCAAAAATCCCACCACAAAAATATGGGGCAGCCCCTTCTCCTTGCTTGGCCGGCCATATGAGGTAGGGAGAGAGAGTGTGGGAATGAGGGAGAGGTCTCCCCAATCCAAAGGAGAGCAAGTGAAAAGGCTATCATGCATGAGAGAGAAAAAGATGTGATGATGATGAATTATCATCACAACCAAAACCTCACTCCAAAACAATCATCATGAACCCAAAGTCAATCAACCATGAAGAAGTCAAGAAGTCAAGGGATGGTGCAACCATCATGACACTACAATGTGCAAAGACAACCCTCCAAAATGCTTATTTGCACAAATGCAAATAAGCCCTCCTCCACCAATCTTCAGCCAATGAAAGATACAAAGAAATATGGCTGAAACGGAAAACAAACTGGCAACTCCAAAAAAATGATCCCGTAATAAATTACAGGAAAACCCCGCTACTGTATATACATACCCGCATTTGTATTCCGACCGAATACAAATGCAATGAGACAAAATCTACACTGTACAATACTAGGATCCGGCTTAAACCAAAGCCCGCTAGTATTGTCCGTCCGATCATGATCAGTGCAATACCGCACCTATCTGATCGAACCCTGCCATATCTCCATACGGCCTCTACAGCGTTTCGCCCGAAACTTGAGCAACTGTCTGTGGGGGACTCTAAAGACTCGTCAACACCTTGGTTGTAGATTTAACCACTAGCACGTCAGAGGTATTAGCCTATACGTAACGGGCTACCAGGTATTGACCAAAAGGGACGTCTGTGAGCGAACTCAGCCTGACACCCTACTGAGCCTGTCAGTGACAATATCCGTACAGTCCGGTCCGTTCGTCTATGAGCATCGCATGGCGGGCCTAGGGGGTTGGTAAAAGTAAGACCCCCAAAAGCGGTACAAGTCGTGTCGGAGTGTAGCCCAGAACACCCTGAGATACTACTGGAATACCTACCAGTAAATCTCCTGCCTTGGCCGAGGACTTTCATGTACTGGCTCTCCTAGACACAGCGCGACCTCACCCCCAATACCGGGAGAGACGAACCCCTGAAGATCCGCTCACTGCCTCCATGTGGCTCGGGACTGTACCCAACTAAAACCTGTTTGCACGTCTCCTTTGAGCGTGGTAGGGTAGCAATCAAAGTACAGTGGGAACTCACACGAGACAAATGACGATCCTCAGGTCGATGAACTAACCTGTACACATGTCACCTGCGAACTGCTATCTGACGTCAGGTATAAGACCAACTAGCATGTTCCCGGCGAGTCCTGTCCGGTGTACTCATAATCCAATGAGCACCTGTATACATCTTAGGTGAACCAACGGACACCAGTGGCTTGTGAGACCGGCCACCGCCCCTCGTCGGGGTCTCGACTGTATACACTAGTCTACTCTGGAGAATCGATGCCTTGTCTCGAAACTCCCACGACTAGGGACCTTTTAAGGATGTGCTTATAGACTACCAGCTCTCACGTATATGATCGCCCTCATACTGCTGGCAGTCAAGCAAGAATCCTATGGGCTCTATCAACGTGTAATAGCGACCTGTCAGGTCACCTAAAGCAGTACACGATGATAAAGGTAAACCAGATAGCTTACTATCATCTTGAGTAAAACTGTCCTACTGGGACAGGTCCTCCCTCAATCATTGCAATCACGTGCCTGTGATCCAATAATTGACTCTGAGGGCACTATCTCCAACAGGAGATTCTGAGACTGCACGGAGTACCCGTTAGTGTCGTGTCTGATCGAGACACTAGGTTCATTTCTCATTTCTGGAAGTGCCTGCAGGAGAGTTTGGGTACTCGTCTCAAGTTCAACACGGCCTACCATCCGCCGACGGACGAGCACTCTGAGCGTACTATCTAGACGCTCGAGGATATGCTGAGGGCATGCATGCTTGATTTTCAGGGCTCTTGGGAGATCACCTCCATTTGGTAGAGTTTTCGTATAACAACTGCTACCAAGCTAGCATCCAGATGGCACCGTTCAAGGCTCTGTATGGAAGGAAGTGTCGGTCCCCTCTTTGTTGGGATGACGTAGGTGAACGAAGGTTGTTGGGCCCTGAGCTTATAGTGCAGACAGTGAGCAAAGTTCGGACGATCAGGCAACGTATCAAGGCGGTTCAGGACCGACAGAAGAGTTGGGCAGATATCGGAAGAAGGTCGTTGGAGTTTGATGTCGGTGACCACGTATTTATGAAGATATCACCCATTCGGGGAGTGATCAGGTTTGGTAGTCGGGGGAAACTCAGTCCCCGATTCATTGGACCTTTTGAGGTGCTAGAGCGAGTAGGAGAGGTAGCTTACCGACTTGCCTTGCCTCCATCGCTAGCTGGTGTGCACAATACTTTCCATGTATCTCAGTTGAGACGCTACGTTCGGGATGGCAGCCATATCCTGAACCATGCAGAGTTAACGTTGGGCACCGATCTGTCTTACGAGGAGCAGCCTACCACCATTCTCGATTGTCAGGAAAAAGTTCTAAAGAACAAAGTCATTCCCTTAGTTCGAGTTTCTTGGGGTGGTCGTTCTCCAGGAGAGTCTACCTGGGAACGCGAGGAGGACATCCGTCCACATTTTCCGCACCTGTTTGAGTAGTATTGTTGTTCCGTTGTTTTCATTCTTTAATTTTGAGAACGAAATTTTTGTAAGGAGGGTATTATGTAAATCCCCAGTTTCATGTATATATTTTCCGTATTTTTCTAGAATTTTCCTCTTATTTTTTTGCACATTTTTATATATTTTATTTATTATATTTCCTAAACTAAATCTAAACCCTAAACCCAACCAAACCCGACCCGACTCAAACCGACCCGCTACCCCTTTCTTCTTCTCCTTCTTCTTTTCTTTTCTTTTCTTGCCCTTTTTCTGGGCTTTTGGCTTTTGGGCTTTTGGCTTACTTGAATTAGATGGGGTCCTATAGACTTCATATGATTCAAGGGCCAGTCACGGGCTATTTCGGGTCGTGACGGTTTTGTCCCAATTTAACCTGAGAAAAATCTGGGAGATATTTTGAGTGTTTTAGGCAAAGTTTTCCGAGTCTTGAATGCTTGGTTTTGATATTTGTATTTGGATTTGGATTTGGTTGTTGGGCGTTTGTACGTCAACAACAAGTGTTGTTTGATTGTTTTTGTATGCGTAGGCTATAGGTTCTAACCTATGAGCGCACCGTGTGCCGTATTGGTTTTACGGACTTGATTTTAAAGGTATTGCGATATGTATTGATTGTAGGTACCTTTGCGTGGATTCCGAGACGACGAAGCACATCGACTACAGCTGAACAAGGAGTTCCGCAGGTGAGTAGATTTATATCTACGGGGAAGTCGGGTGGATGGCGTATAGCACCCCCGCAAGTTTTGATGGAAAATGATATATAGAATATGGTTAAGGAAACCGTGTTAGAAACTTATGAATATGGTTAAAGAATTAGTAGGAGATAAGATATACTGTGATTCCATTTTTGTATAGACATTCTATTTTTTTTTTTAGTTATAGTTTTCATTTCCTTATTAATACTTGTTTATGGACTGACCTGATGACCGGTTTGTCCATAGAAATGAAAGCATTACCACATGCTCATGTGAATACATAGGGACAGGAAAATAAAAAAAATAATTCATTCCAACGCATCCAATCGCTATTTGGAAAATCTTGGATAAAATACCTATCAGCTTATGATCTAGGTGACATGATATGATAAGAATGATGTCTCAAATTGATGTATAAGGATGTGAAACGTGAATATGAATCATGATATATAGAGATAAGTAGTTGCAAAGAGAATAAATAGAAGACTATAGTGGCATGTTATGAGGTTGATAAATACGACTTTAGATTAATAAGATGACTTGAAGTGAGATATTGATGTTATGAAAAAAGTATACGATGTGATATGATAACTTGGTGTGATATGTCGTTATATGGATGTGAGTCGATATGTGATAATTGATACCTTTGTCGGTCCCACGATATGAGATTGATACGGATGTGACTTGGGATATAGGTATATATATATATATATAATGTTGTGAATCATGAGTGATATGTTGTACGAGACGTTAGGTACGTACCCTCATTGTCATATAGGTTGATAGGATCCCCAATTGTTTAATGCCGCCGTACATTGGATACCGTACGTGATGAGTTTTACTTGATGATTGATCCATACCCTTGATTAGAGGATGTCGTAAGATGGATTATACCGTACGTGATGTTGTGAGGCTGGATGCCGATTGATAGATTCATCGACTCGGATATGTTATAGATACGTATACCTTTTAGCATTTCGCTTACGATGTACCTTATGCTACGTTCATGTTATTCTCATTGTATTACATATACCTATGCTAGTACACCTACACCATTATCGATGATGCGTATGTTACACTTACACAGATTGGCCGGCTCACACACTTCATTATCAATAATTACTGTGTCACTTACACAGTAGAATTTTCACATCATTATGATATGTCACATGATATACTGATATGCTCACATCATTGTTCCATGTTGCATGATATACGGATATGCTTACATTTCTGTTAAATGTCGCATACATCATGCTTTACGATTATATGCATTAAGATGTTGTTTTCATGAGATTCTGGATTTGAGAACCGTGGTTATGTTTCAAAAGAAAGTATGTATTGTTTTACAAACCCGGTTTCTCTTGATATGATATTTCGAGACGTCCACCATGAGTTTTCTCGGTTTTGAGATTGGTATGTGAAACCCGATTCGAGGAGCGGTAGGCACCGTCTGCGGGTACATGGTGGACCCGGTGAAGTACCCCGGGGCAAGAAGACTCGTATAGTTAGGTGGTGAGCCTGGCAGGGGAGCACTACCTACCGGTGATAATATTTGGACCCGGCAGTTATCTGGAGGATACCGACCGGAGTCGTGAGATGATATGAGCCGATCTGGACTGACGGAGCCCGTGGGCTCCGGACTGACGGAGCCCGAGATGTGAGGATATACGTGTCGATATTGGACATGGGTTTCATGATGTTTCGACTGTCAATGTTGGACACTCAGGTTCCATGATTTTGATGTGTCGTTGATGGACACACGTTGATTGATATCCTCATATTTACATGCATATGCTTTCATGATATTGACATGCATGATGTTGTTGTGTCATTGATGGACACATAGATGTTATCCACATGCTTATAGGTATTGATTATATTGTTGGCACATATGCAGATACGGTCACCCTAGATATCATAGTATTAACTTTATGATATAGTTGACCTACGAAAATGTTGTTTTATTCGATTTCTACATGATGATGTTTTCTACTCACGAGTTGGCAACTCACCCCCGTTGTGCCACAGTTCTTGCAGGTTGACCGTATGGATCAGTAGCGGCATCGATGGTACACAGCTGCATTCGGGTGTTTTGCTTTGGTAGGTGGTACATGTTGGATCATACCACTCTTGTACTTATTATTCCTATTGTATCTAGTCAACTCCATCAATCAGAAACTATTATTTGTATATGTTGTAAGATTTAGCAAGACTTGTAGTTGTGAGACTTAGAGTGATGGGTTATATGTTCGCTTGGTGGGTTGATGTCTTGCTTTATTCATTATTCTTTGTGTTGATCTTCGTCGTTGGGCGTCGTATGCATATATTCTGTCTTACATTGTTGTGATTCCGCCGATTGGTGAAGAGCTAGATCCCGCTTGGGGATTCCTTTTATCTTATCATGTGTATGTGGTTTTGGATCAAAATATACAAAGAATAATGAATAAAGCATGACATCAACCCACCAAGCGAACATATAACCCATCGCTCTAAGTCTCGCAACTACAAGTCTTGCTAAGTCTTACGACATATACAAATACTAGTTTCTGATTGATAGGGTTGACTAGATACAATAGGAATAATAAATACAAGAGTGGTACGATCCAACATGTACCACCTACCAAAGCAAAACACCCGAATGCAGCTGTGTGACAGCGATGCCGCTACTGATCCATGTGGTCAACCTGCAAGAATTGTGGCACAACGGGGGTGAGTTGCCAACTCGTGAGTAGAAAACATCATCATGTAGAAATCGAAAAAAACAACGATTTCCTAGGTCAACTATATCATAAAGGTAATACTATGATATCTAGGGTGACCGTATCTGCATATGTGCCAACAATATAATCAATGCCTATAAGCATGTGGATAATATCTATGTGTCCATCAATGACACAACAATATCATGCATGTGAATATCATGAAAGCATATGCATGTAAATATGAGGATATCAACTAACGTGTGTCTATCAACGACACATCAAAATCATGGAACCTGAGTGCCCAACATCGACACTCGAAACATCATGAAACCCGTGTCCAACATCGACACGTAAATCCTCATGTCTTGGGATCGGCCCACGGGCTCCGTCAGTCCGGATCGGCCTATATCATCTCACGACTCCGGTCGGTATCCTCCGGATAACCGCTGAGTCCAAATACTATCACCGGTAGATAGTGCTCCTCTACCAGGCTCACCGCCTAACTATACGAGTCTTCTTGCCCCGAGGTACCTCACCGGGTCCACCATGTACCCGCAGACGGTGCCTACCGCTCCTCGAATCGGGTTTCACATACCAATCTCAGAACCGAGAAAACACATGGTGGACGTCTCGAAATATCATATCAAGAGCAACCGGGTTTTTAAAACAATACATACTTTCTTTTGAAACATAACCACGGTTCTCAAATCCAGAATCTCATGAAAACAGCATCTCAATGCATATAATCGTAAAGCATGATGTATGCGATATATAACATAAATGTAAGCATATCCGTATATCATGCAACATGGAACAGTGATGTGAGCATATCAGTATATCATGCGACATATCATAATGATGTAACAATTCTACTGTGTAAGTGACATAGTAATTATCGATGATGAAGTGTGTGAGTCGACCAATCTGTGTAAGTGTAACATACGCATCATCGATAATGGTGTAGGTGTACTAGCACATGTATATGTAATGCAATGAGAATGACATGAATGTAGCATAAGGTACATCGTAAGCGAAATGCTAAAAGGTATACGTATCTATAACATATCTGAGTCGATGAATCTATCAATCAGCATCCAGCCTCACAATATCACGTACGGTATAGCCATCGTATGGCATCCTCTAGTCAATGGTATGGATCAATCATCAAGTAAAACTCATCACGTACGATATCCATCGTCCGGCGGCATTAAACAATTAGGGATCCTATCAACCTGTATGACAATGAGGGTACGGACCTAATGTCTCGTACGGCATATCACTCATGATTCACAACATTATATATATCTATATACATATATCTCAGGTCACATCCGTATCAATCTCATATCGCGGGACCGACAAAGGTATCAACTATCTCATATCGACTCGCATCCATATAACGACATATCACACCAAGTCATCATATCACATCGTATACTCTTTTCATCAAATCAATATCTCACATCAAGTCATCTTATTAATCTAAAGTCGTATTTATCAACCTCATAGCATTCCACTATAGTCTCCTATTGATTTTCTTTGCAACTACTTATCTATATATATCGTGATTCACATTCACGTTTCACATCCTTATACATCAATTTTAGACATCATTCTTATCATATCATGTCACCTAGACCATAAGCTATAACTTTAAGTCATGATATATCTTATCTCCTACTAATTCTTTAACTATATTCATAAGTTTCTAACACGGTTTCCTTAACCATATTCTATATATCGGTTTCCATCAAAACTTGCGGGGGTGCTATACGCCATCTACCCGATTTCTCCCGTAGATATAAATCTACTCACCTGCGGAACTCCTTGTCTAGCCGTAGTCGATGTGCTTCATCGTCTCGGAATCCACGTGAAGGTGCCTACAATCAATACATATCGCAATACCATTAAAATCAAGTCCAGAAAACCAATACGGCACACGGTGCGCTTATAGGTTAGAACCTATAGCCTACGCATGCAAAAACAATCAAACAACCCTTGTTGTTGACGTACAAACGCCCAACAACCAAATACAAATCCAAACATCAAAACCAAGCATTCAAGACTAGGAAAACTTTGCCCAAAACACTCACAATAGCTCCCAGATTTTTCTCAGGTTAAATTGAGACAAAACTAGCAAGTATAGGGAGTTGTTTATAAGGGTTAGGACCTACAGATAAAAACTCAACACCAGACTACACCAAAAATCCGGTGACATCAGCTCCAGATCCGAGCTCGCCGGCCAGAACAAGGAATTGGCATCTCGTGCTTGGGTGGTGGTCTTCTGGTAGTTAAACTAGGTCAGTAGACTTGCTAGGTTTCCTCATAATCACTCCAGGTTGCTCCAGATACCCTGTAAGCAATTAAAACGTCACAAAACCGACACGGGGAAGTTTCTAAGTTTGTATTTTGGATTCTATTCTCATTTCCAGGTTAGGAAATCAATCTCTAAGGCTTTAAAACACTCACTACACCACTACTTGTCACTCAACAGCAACTTGGGAAAATTCCAAGATCACAATCCACACTTGTTTAACTCTAAACTAATCTATGATGCAAAGAAACTAAAAACTAAGCTAAAAGCGAAGGGATTGCCTCATTTAGCAACTCAAGAATTTTCCTGAGTTGCTTAAAGTCTTCAAAATCCAACTTTGATTGGTCCAAAGTGTTGATGATGAAGTGGGGATCAACTTTTGTGAAGGGGGTATAGGGTTTTGGTGAGGATTTGGAGATGGAACATGAGGGTAGAGGTGAGTGGGAGCTTGAAGAAGAAGGAGTTGAGGAAAATAATGGGAAGGGGAAAGATGGCAGCGCTCTCTCTCTCTCTTATTCTCACCCTCTCAAGCTCATGCCTCATCATGACACACACACACTCTCTCTCCAATAATTCACTCTTTTTCTTCTCATTTCCTTTTCTCACAATAATACACATAACACCAATAAAAAAACACAAATAAAACAACATACAACAATTGCAACAAGTCATGGTGCACTAGCCATGAAAAAATGTAGAAACACGGATTTGGTTTAATCGCGATTAGCAGTGCACTAATCAATTTTTTATTTAAACTGATTAATTATAAAAATGCCAAATCCAATAAATATATTTTTAAATGAATTAATCATTTTAATCTCCAATTATTTCACAAATATCGGTATATATTTATACCATTTTACGAAAACCCAAAATTCGCAAATCGGATAGTTTTTGCAAAATATATTATTTTAATATTAAATTCCAAAAATAATTTTTTATATTTTCTGAAATGTTACACGCCGAGAATTCCTAGATGGTATTATACCTAACGTCAGATAGCAGTTCTCTGGTGACACTGGTACGGGTTAGTCTGTAGACCCGAGATCGTCATAGAGTCTTGTGTGATTCCCACTGTGCTTTGATTTCCACCTTACCACGTTCAAAAGAGCATGCAAAACGGTGGTTTTTGGGTACAGTCCCGAGTCACACAAAGGCAATGAGCGATAGGTAGGGATTCGTCTCTCCCGGTATTGGGAGTTGATGTTGCGCTGTGCTCGATTGGCCATAACAGGAAGTCCCTGGCCAGGGCCGATACAGAGATTTACTGGTAAGTGTTATCAGTAGTTTCTTGACCTGTTATGAGCCTCATATTGGCATGACTTATCAAGTTACTGGGGTATGACGTTTACCACCCCTAGACTCGATATGCAACATATCAGACGAAGAGACCGGACTGTACTGTAGTGTTGCTGTTGGATTTCTAGGAGTATGAACAAGCTTGCTTGTTGATCTTCTGATCGCTCAATACCCAGGTAGTCGTTACGTCCTGATAGTACCACTGACGGCTTGTGGATGACTGATATGATCATGACCTTCTGCCGACGTATTGACGAGTCATTAGAGTCCTACACAGAGGTTTCTTGGCTCAAGCGAAACGAAGTAGGGCACATATGTGATATGTGTGGGACCGAGATTAATACGTGTATGTGATACCGTATTCTAATCTCGCAATATATGATATCGGTCGGTTATATGTGATATAGCCGGGCTATTGAATCAAGTGTTGATTCGATAAGTTGATATTAAATGATATTAGGCGGTTGTATGCGATACAGCCGGGTTATTAAATCAAGTGTTGATTTAATGATTTAATGTATAATTATATATTTGATATATTAACATACATTAACTAATATTAGCTCACTTAAGAATTACTTTTCTCATTATACATTTAATATATATGTGATATGTGTTAATGTATTTATTTTGTGTCATGCTAGATGATACATTGGACTTGGGTGTATGAGACTCATACCATACTTAAGATAATGCGGGGATTTAGTTATTAAGGGAAAATCAAAATTAGGTAGAACTTAGTCATGGCTTGAGATGCTTATGGAAGCATGTAGAACCATTGACTTTGTTTCCCCCCAATAATAGAGCAAGGCTCTGTTCAAAATTTGAACTGAGGCATCGCCTCACGTGCAAAGCACGAGAGCGCCAGCGCCCAGAGTTAAAAAACTCTGAGGCAGTGCCTCACGTGCAAGGCACGAGAGCATCAGCGCCAAGAGTTAAAAGCTCTGAGGCAGCGCCTCACGTGCAAGGCATGAGAGCGCCAGCGCTAGAAATAAAAGTTCTCCACCCTTGGATCAAAGATACAACGGAGATGATAAATCATCAGAGCACAGAATTAAATTTTGATTGAGGAAATACTCCTCAAATCTTTCTAAACAAGAAAAATTATGCTCTGTAAATCAGAGCACCGTTGGATCAAAGATCCAATAGTGATTAAAAATCACCAAGATACAGAATAAGTTCTGTATGGGAAAATATTTTCCCAATCTTGTTAAAAACAAGAAAAATGTCTTCTGTAAAACAGAAGTCCTGGGATCAAAGATCCGACGGTGGATAAATTCCCCAAATCAATTAAGAAATCTCTCAATGAGAGATTTCCTTAACTGAATCAACAAATCAGCCTCCCCTATATAAAGGCCTCAAGACTTCAAGTCTTGTACAGAGGAAACCCCCCCCATAAACTTTAAGTTCAAAAAGAAGAGCAAGCAAAAAGAGCCTGAAGAGAGAAGAAAGAAGAAGAACTTTTTTCAAGGTAAATAGAGTATCTCATCTGCATACCCAAGGGTTTAACCCTTATAAAAGAACATAGTTCTTTCCCTGGATCAGAGATCCATGAGACAAGTCTTCCACAAATGAGAATTTAATTCTCGTAGGGATGAATTTGTTCTTGGGGATTGAAGATCCAGGGGAGAACAAAGAATTGAACTCTTCAAAAAAATTCACAAAGAAGAGAAATGCGCCGAGTGCCCTACATGCCACTCACGTGGGCGCTCCAAGAATAAAGAGTGCTTAGCACTCAGTGGTTGGCTCCCAGCGCTAAGCGCTCCACGTGCCCCTCACGTGCGCGCTAATAAAACAAGGAGTGCTTAGCACTCAGTGGTTGGCGCCCAGCGCCAAGCGCTCCACGTGCCCCTCACGTGCGCGCTAATAAGATAAGGAGTGCTTAGCACTCAATGGTTGGCGCCCAGCGCCAAGCGCTCCACGTGCCCCTCACGTAGGCGTTGATAAAGTAAAGAGTGCTCTGCACTCAATGGTTGGCGCATAGAGCCGAGCGTCCCACGTGCTTCTCACGTGGGCGCTGTTTGACATAAAGCGCTCTGTAAATAGAGCCCAGCGCCATAAAGAGTGTTTAACACTCAATATAAAAACAAAAAAAAGGGTGAGCATCAAAGCCCATATCAATGCTCAGGATTGTTGAACAAAAGGGACTGAGCCCAAACAAGTGTTTTAACACTTTATTTAAAAAATGAGTGGGCTGAGTCCAAGCTGACCAAAAGCCCTTAATTCAGATCAACCAAGCCCATGGGCTCACAATTTTTCTAAATTTGATCTTAGTCCTAAAACCAACTACAGATCTCTCAACTGACATTGGTTCGAGGGTACACCTCACCACACCTCTGATATATGACATCGTAATTCTTCAACGTCTTCAGAGAGGTGGCGGGTCCCGACAACCAACAATTCTATGGACCGTAATGTCCTTAAACTAACTATGGACCGAAATGTCCTTAAACTAACTATAGACCGTAATGTCCTTAAACTAATCTTTATGGACTATGATGAACCTAAACCCAATGGACCGCAACGTCCTTAAACTAAACTCCATGGACTATGATGTCCTTAAACCCAATGGACCGCAACGTCCTTAAACTAATCTTCATGGACTGTGATGTCCTTAAACCCAATAGACCGAAACGTCCCTAAACTAAACTTTATAGACTATGATGTCCTTAAACATGGACTATGATGTCCTTAAACCCAACAGACCGCAACGTCCCTAAACTAAACTCTATGGACTATGATGTCCTTAAACCCAATGGACCGCAACGTCCCTAAACTAAACTCTATGGACTATGATGTCCTTAAACTATGGACTATGACGTTCTTAAACTACGGACTATGATGTCCTTAAACACGGACTATGATGTCCTTAAACAATGGACCGCAATGTCCCTAAACTAATAACGGACCGCATCGTCCGTAAACTAAAATGATAGGGCCTAAATGCTCTTTCGTTGGATCTAAATGATCCTAAAACCTTGTTAAGTAGATCTTAGTCTAAAATTAGACTGTTATCTTTAACAAACATTTAAGTTGATCTTAATTTCAAACGAGATTAACGATCCTTAAACCAAACCAAACCCAAATCTAAGAAAATACGGATTTGGACTAATCCCCGCCCTACGGGTGACGACACAAGTTAGTCTCCGTATACAATCCACGGGCAACCAAAAATAAAACAAACACACAGGACACGAAGTGAACATCTGGAGCAGGAGAAAGTGGTTATCGCTACGCGGTAACGTAATTAACTTCAGGGGCTTGTGCCTGCAGGGAAGACGTCCCCACAATAAAAAACCCATCACAACGAAAGGGAATCTGGCGAAGTCTGCTACAACGGTCGCATCTGTTTAAACCTTCGATACATGATGCCATAAATTAACTTGGCATCTTTGAAGAGGTAGATAGATAAAACCAAATAGCATCTGCCCCATAATTCAGGAAAGACGTTTGTCTTCCCGGTTTCTTGCGGTAAACAGATTCTGGCATGCCTGGTGGGACCTTTTCCTCTTTCCACTCCACACTTCGTATGTCGTGTTTCGTGAACAACTCACGGTCTGCTATGGTTTCCTATGGATTCTAGGTACTAACATTTGGTGTCTTGCTCCCATGCAGAGAAAAGAAGATCAATGGCTTCCAGCTGCACCAACTGCAATAACAACTCCCGCTCCGCCCTGTCGGAAGGAGTAACTTACGGGCCCCAAGCGGCCTCCATCTACGCAATACCGGTGGAACAGGTGACAAAGGCCACCACGGGATTGTTCTTCGGGACCATGCTCCCACCAATGAGCTTCAACGCCCCAGTGCCGTCACAGGAAGCTCCGAAGAAGTCGGTCTTCGATCGGCTTGCAACTACCACAGCACCTCTCAACGGGTCGTCCAAGTCTACAGCCTCAGTCTTCGACAGGCTGAGCCTAAGCTCAAATGGGCCCGTGAAGAGGCTCGCAATACCGTAGAAGGCTATCCCAACTCCTGCTGCAGGTGAAATCGTCCAAACTACTGTCCCTACTCAAAAGTCGGCTTTTGACAGGTTGACCATTCCTTCCCAGCGGATGTCAGTCTTCGATAGACTGACACCAACAATAGCCTCTAATCAAAGCAGGGGGCATGACGAAGCTACTCCAACGATAGAGGTGATCCCGGCTACACGACATGCTCGACGTCATCACTGGCGCCAAGTGAGGAAAGCTGGGGGCAATTCCCCTTCCGAACTTACCCCACCAGCTCTAATGGTGGAAGTTGATGCTGCTATTCCAACTGGGAAAGCTTTGAGCCGCTCAGGAGGGTGCGCAAGAATTCTCCAATTGCCGTACTAAAAAGGTCTCCTCCGCCTGCTGAAAACATCACAAAGGCGAAGACAGAGCAGCCCCATAAGCGGCTGTCCTCCAAAATCCATAGGGTCTGGCGAAGAGTCCAAAACTCTGTAATCGACAAAGACTACTCCCGCCGATCGAAGAAAATGAAGGTCTGGCAAGAGGAGAATCATCCCGCCGTCGTACCATGGAAAGTATCGTTTGCGATAGCCCCCTCAACTTCGACTGCCCATAAAAGGAGAAGGCCGGAGAAGATCCCTGTGTCTGCGCCAAATCTCAAGGATACTGAATCCAAACACCCTAAATCTGGGGGAATGGTAGTGCACACTATTTACATGGCTTCCGGAAAAGAGGAAAGTCGTGCTTCTAGGGGTCATCGACCACATACGCGGTCCGTAACAAAAGCTCAGGAGCAACAACAAAAACTCTAGGAGATGCTGACAAAGATGGCCGCACTTACTGGCCAGAAAAAAAGCCCAGAAGTATCGTCGGATCAACGCTAAGAGGAGGAAACCGACGCCGAGTTCCTCTGAAGAATGCTCGAAAAGAAAGATAAAGAAGTCGCGGAACAAGCGACTAATATAAAACAAATGGCGCTCCTATTCCAAGATATGGTGGGCATAATGATCTAGCCGGACCCTCCAGCCGAAGATCCCCCAATAATCATTGAAGACGACAGAGGGAAGATATCAAACCCTCTTCCAGCTTTATCAGCAGCCAGAGTGGAGACGATTTCAAAAGCTGTGCTTGATGACTACATAGCTTAACAAATATGAGCTCATCAGGCAAACGAAACCGCTGGCCAGGTCGTCAGAACTGGAAGACCCTATCCAAGCTGGTACAATCAAATTAAGTACCCGCCGGGATATACGATCCCTAAATTTCATGTGTATAAGGAGACAGGCAATCCCCATCAGCACGTCGCTTAGTTCAAGGCTCTATGCGGCAATACTGGAGGTGACGACAAACTGCTGCTTCGCCAATTCGTCGGCAGTTTAGCGGAGACGGCATTTGAATGGTACTCGGAGCTTCCGAATGACTCCATCAAAACATTCACAGAAATGGAGTTGCTATTCACCCAGCGTTTCGTAAGTGCAAGCGAACGCACCCTGATCACGACATTGATCAATGCCAGGGTGAATCCAGGAGAGACATGGGTTCAGTATGCGATTCGGTGGCGGAAGCTATGGTCGAGATGCGAACAACGCATTGAAGAAGCTCCTGTCGTGGGCATGTTCGTAGGGACCCTCGATCCGCAGGCGACTATATCCCAGTTTATGATGTTTTTCAAGCCGACCACTTTCCAGGCCTTGATCGACAAGCTGGCCCAAATGGACCAGATGGGCCATAGACTATCCTCCTCGAAAACGGAGCTTCAAAATGAAAAGGGCAAAGGGAAAGCGACCTTCATCGCCAACGCTCAGCAACAGCCGAGTGATCCGAAACCAGCTGCTCGCCAAAACGATAAACAGCGAACACTCGGAGAAAAGCTGAGACGTCTTTACTCATTCCCTCGAGATAAAATGAGAAGACTGATCGAACTGGCGGTGCGCAATATTCTTATCACTCTACCAGATCCGAGACGCCCACTGCAACCGGGTGATGTCAACAATCCCAATTACTGTCCCTACCACCGAATAGTGGGCCACCCAATCAAAGATTACTTTGTCTTCAAAAACTGGATTGAGGACCAGTACCAGCAAGGCAAATTCGCGCTGTCTGAAAACTGGAAGGTAAACCAGCCACAACCGCACGCTCCTAAAAAGTTGGACACGCCGGGGGCACCATACTCATTTATAGAGAAAGCTCCATGGGAAGTTATTCTTTCAGCTAAAACTAAAAGAATGTTGAAGGATCTTCAAGCACCGGCAATCAGGTGGAAAAGCCCGCTGGAGCCCGAGATCATTGAGGGGATGCTGAAACCGTGCCCAACACCGAGAGTTAGTAGCGATGGGAAAAATACCCAGGCCCAGCCGTCAAAGTCTTCAAAGAAAAAGAAGAAGTCCAAGAAGCCCGCACAGCCTGATGACAAGCGTACGGAACTGCAAAAGTATATTGACGCGCTGGAAGAATATAACCAGAAGGCGCGAATCCCGGTCACACTCCAAGAGTTTCTCAACCATATCCTTGAGAGCGGAAATAATGATAATGACGACGGAAACGACTCATCAAAAGAACCCGAGGATTATGTGGTAAGTTGTCACATGATCTCTCATTCACCAATAGATGACGAAGAAGCTCACTCGGCATCAGAAGATAATATAGAGAAGCTGGGGGCAGGATCGATGCCAAAATCCATGGACCCGTCAGACGAGATGATTGACATATTGTTGAACGAAGCCCGTCAGAAGAGCAAAGCTGATCAAGAGTGTGAGATGGCCATATTCGAAAGGTCCAGGCATCGGCATCAAGTTAAACGAGTCATGGTAGGGATAGGTAACAAAGCACTCCAACCAGATCAAAGCGCGCCCGCGGCAGAAAAAACAGGCTTAAGACAAGGAAACGGTTCGCTAAAGATCTGTCAATGGGAATGAAGCTGCCACCTTTCAGAGGAGATACTCCTGGCGATATATACCTTGATGAAGCGGACGTTCATCCGAGCTACTGCTTGTACTATCGGAAGGTTACACATCCCACTGAAGAATGCAATGCCTTCAAGAAATGGTGGCAGGAATACGTTGCTCACCGACAACATTTCAAGCGGATGAAGCGCAAAACACGTCGGGACCAGAGAAATATGACAAATGAGCATAAAAGAGATGTCGGCAACTGTCACATGGTTGATACCAAGAGATCTCAAGTTCTTACCTTCGGAAGCGATTTTGACAAAGAAATAGCCATCGGCCTTCTCTATAAAGAATCCACCTCAGAAAAAGAGGAAGAGATGAAAACTGTAAGAATATTCAGCTGCGCAACCGTATGTTGCCCGAAAAGAATCTCGGACCTATAAACAAGGGATCGAACAAAAAAGATAAGGGGAAGGAAAAAGTGCCTGAGGATATCGCCCTCGATGATTGAGTCATCGAAGAGCTGGCAGCCAAGGACCCGCCCAAGAAAAACAAAGTGGATTACAATGTCCTGGCACATCTGAGGAAGATACCCTCACAGCTAAGCGTTTTGGATGCCCTTCTGTTGTCTAAAGAGGCACGAGATTCTCTGATCAGGGTATTACAAGAGCCCGAGCAGTTTCAAGCTTTCCTCGTTGAGAAAAAAAAGATGAAGGACGAGCTGGAAGAAGTGCACACAGCTGACATCACTTTCGGCGATGAGGATCTCCTCCTCAGAACATGCGAGCACAGCCGTCCCCTATATGTCACCGGGTACTGCCATGATATCAAGATAAGAAAAATCTTAGTTGATAACGGGTCCTCTGTCAACCTCCTAAATGTGAGGGTGCTAAAAGAAATCTGCATGAGCGTTCAGCACCTGGCTCGGGATAAAATAACCATCTCCGGGTTTGACTCCCAGTCATCACGGACGCTCGGGTCTGTAATACTGACGTTACGCTTCGGGCTGCTCATCACTGATATCAAATTTCATGTCATTGACGCCAGGACCTACTACAACGCGTTGCTCAGCAGGCCTTGGTTATACGAATACAACATCATCCCTTCTACACAATATCAGTGTATGAAGTATTTCAAAGATAGCCTCGAGTACACAGTTACAGGGGAGCTAAACCCATTCTCCATAAATGAAGTCCGCAAGTATGAAGACGCTAAGTATTTCCTACCAGACTTTGAAGACACGGAAAGATGCCATAAACCAGAGAATAAGCAAAAAACTATCACCACTATCCCGGTCTTCGGAAGCGATACCGAGGAGGAAGAAGAGATAGTCTATTCGGGACCGCCCCAATGCAACAGGCCGAGACAATATATCCCTATTTTGGTCTTTGGTAGTGACTCTGAAGACGAAGTCAACGCGGTGTTCTCGGTTCGTCCATCAATGCAGACCTTCACTGGAAATGATCAGAGTTTGCAAATCGCCATGGTTCTACAGCAGCACTACAGAGAGCTTGATGCGCTTGAGACATATAGTGTGCAAAAGGTGCAGACATTCTACGTCCCTCCCAAGCGAAGAGGTGAAAAGGCGATCCTATTCTATCAATCCACGGAGACTAAAGTCGAAAGAGAAGTCTGGCATGGTGTCAATTTTGCGCTCGACAGGCTCCAACCTATCCGTCTACCCAGATACTACGCAGAGGGATTGAAAAGGTTACTGAGATGCCAAGGTGTACCCTTTAAGCAAACCACGCGATAGGCCCAATTCTACAATAGGATCTGGAACATCCCCAGAACTCAACAAAAATTGCCCAACGGAAAAATGGAAACGATTAGGCTAGGATATGTCCAATCCAAGAAACGGGAGAAATTCCATGGCTGCCATGTCATAAATGACCTCGATGAAGAAGAGGGTGCTCTTTTAAAAGATGCTGACGCTGAGCCAGAACGAGGTCCTATCATAAAAATGCCGAGTCCGTCGTTTGAAGAACAAATGGACAAGCTAATAAGGGAAGCAAGTCAAAAGGTTCGGAATGACCACAGCCGCGAAATAGCCATTTACGAGAAAGAAAAGACGCAACGCCTCCTTCAGCAGGCTACGGAGGATGACAATGCCCTTCACCGTCAGCCCGCCATGCATTCCCAAGACAAGAAAAAGGCCCGACACGGAGGCAAAAACAAGTTAAAGAGTGAAAAAAACATTCGACAGCGGCAAAACGGATCCAAAAGGCCACGCGATCGAGAAAAGGTCAGCCGGAATCCGTCTCTTATGAAAAAGATGAGCCGAGCATATTCTTTCCCTCGAGACAAGATAAGGATAATCTTTGACCTTGTCATGAAACATCAAATGATGACACTCCCAGAGTCTCGGCACCCCGATTAAGCAAACGAGGTTCATCACCCGGATTATTGCCCCTATCACCGAGCGATAGGATATCATCTTGAAGACTGCTTCACCTTCAAAAACTGGGTCGAAGACCAATATCAACTCGACAGATTCGCTCTATCCAACAGTTGGAGAGTAAACCCACCACAAAAGCATATACCAAAAGCAGCGTATATAGCGAGAATAGAACCAGATCAACATTGGTCTTGGAAACGATCTTATACCTGTCACGTGATAACGCTGTTGGAAGAAGGAGTGCACGAGGATATGGATGACCTCTCCTGGTGCTTCAAAAACGAGGATAAAGAGGAGTTGATTTCAGAATTTCCACCGGCGCCAAAAGAGTTGGAAGATGGAATACATACTACTGTGGATAACCTAAGGAAAATCGACTTAGGGACGGCAAACGACCCGCGGCCTACGTTCGTCAGCGGGCTGCTGTCTAAAGAACAGGTGGCTACGCTAAAAGACGTGCTCATGCAGTATAAAGACTACTTCGCATAGAACTATTCCGAGATGCCGGGGATAGATCCAGAAATAGCTGTGCATAAATTGGCGATATCTCCGGACGTCAAGCCAGTCAAACAAGCACCAAGAAGAATGCGGCTCGAACTTGAAATGAGTATCAACGCCGAAGTCAAGAAGCTAATCGACTTCGGCTTCATCCAAGAAGTTCAATACCCCGACTGAATTTCCAACATTGTCCCAGTAATAAAGAAAAATGGGACAGTGCGCATCTGCGTGAACTTTCGGGACCTCAACAAAGCCTGTACGAAGGATGATTTTCCTGTACCGGTTACCGAGTTTATGATAGATAATACGTCCACTCACGAAGTCTTCTCCTTCATGGACGGATCATCAGGGTACAATCAAATAAAGATGCATCCCGAAGACCAAAAGCACACTGCTTTCCGGACTACAGTAGGCATATTCTGCTACAAAGTGATGCCATTCGGTCTGAAGAACGCTGGCGCCACCTACCAGAGGGCCATGACAAAGATCTTCGATGACCTTGTACACGAGATTGTCGAATGTTATATCGACGACATCGTGGTGAAAAGCAAATCATATGAGGAACACTGGGAGCATTTGAAAATAGTATTCCAGCGTCTTCGGAAGTACAAACTGAAGATGAACCCTCTGAAATGCGCATTTGGAGTCTCTTCGGGAAAATTCCTGGGATTCATCATACGACACCGGGGCATCGAAATAGATCCATTGAAGATCAAGGCGATTATGGAAATGCCCACTCCAAGAACATTAAAACAATTGCGGTCTCTACAAGGGAAGCTTGCGTATATCCGGCGGTTCATAGCTAACCTCTCTGGCAAATGCCGCCCCTACAGTCATCTAATGAAGAAGGGGACCCCGTTCGTTTGGGATCGTAAATGCCAAAGTGCACTGGACGAAATCAAGCAATATCTGCAGAACCCGCCGGTACTGACCGCTCCAGTCAAGGGAAAGCCCCTCATCCTATGCACAATAGCCCTTGAAGATTCTATAGGCGCGCTATGGGCACAGGAGAACGACCAAGGGAAGGAGAGAGCCCTCTACTATTTGAGTCGAGTTCTCCTGGGGGCAGAAAACAACTACTCCCCTATCGAAAAACACTGCCTGGCGTTAATCTTCGCGATAACGAAGCTTCGGCATATGCTTTGGCGCATGAGGTCTATCTCATATCAAAAGTGGACCCTCTCAAATATTTAATGTCAAGAGCCATACTAACAGGACGACTCGCTAAATGGGCCCTCCTCTTAATGGAGTTTTCGATATTCTATCGACCCCTCAAGGCAGTGAAAGGCCAAGCCATCGCCGACTTCCTCGCAGAACATCCGATACCTGGCGACTCACCTTTAAATTGCGAACTGCCAGACGAGCACGCGTTTGACACAATCAACAGGGAGAAAAGATTGAGTGATACCCGATGGGAACTCTATTTCGACGGAGCATCTTCCATGAAGAAGCGACAGCACAACGCCCCTATAATCAAATCTGGGGTAGGCCTTATCTTCGTAACTCCGCAAGGAGGGATAATGCGCTTTGACTTTTCCTTAACAGAGCCGAGGACAAACAATGAAGCAGAATATGAGGCTTTGATAGCAGGTCTTGAGATCGCTGTTGACATGGGGATCAAAAATCTCCTTATATACGGAGACTCCCAGCTGGTCGTTAGTCAAGTAAACGGTGACTATCAGACGTGCAAACCAGAGTTGGTAAAATATGGCGAAAGAGTACAGCATTTACTGACTCAAATTCCCTCCTACGTCCTGGAAAGCATACCGCGTACAGAAAATAGCAAAGCGGACGTATTAGCCAAACTCGCTAAAGAACTGGATGACGAAAACCTCGATGATGTAAAGATCATTATACAAAGTCGTCGGGTTCTTGCACCAGCAGAAATATCTCCAGAGTCGTCTGAAGAAAAGGAAACGACCAAGAAAACAGCCCTACAAATAGAAGACCAAGAAAGGGCTAAGGATTGGAGAGAAGTCTTTATAGACTACTTCAAATCTCATCGAACACCTGAAGATGCATCTTCAAGACATCAGCTCAAGAAACGAGCTCTGTCTTTCGCCTTCGTCAATGATACTCTATATAAGAGATCGTTCGACTCTCTGTGGCTGAGATGCCTAGGACCGGAAGAAGCAAGGAGAGTCGTCCAAGAAACTCACAACGGACTCTGCGGTTCTCATCAAGCCAGGACGAAGATGAAGCTAAAGATCAAAAGGATGGGCTATTATTGGCCCACGATAATTCAGGACTGCCTCGAATACGCGAAGTAGTGCCACTCGTGCCAAATTCATGGAGACTTCATCCCCAAGCATCCAAACCCGCTACACCCAACAGTGGCTAGCTGGCCGTTTGAAATGTGGGGAACCGACATAATTGGGCCCATCGAACCAGCGTCATCCAAAGGATATCGGTTCATATTGGTGACAACCGATTACTTCTCTAAGTGGGCAGAAGCCATACCGCTAAGAGAAGTGAACACAGAGAACATTCTCCACTTCTTCAAGACACACGTCATCTATCGGTTCGGCACTCCACGACAGATTATCTATGATAACGGGCCGACCTATAGAAGTTAAAAAATCAGCCGCTTCGCACAGCTGCATAATATAGACTGGAGATGCTCTTCAGTCTATAATCCCCGAGCTAACGGTCTAGATGAGGCTTTCAACAAAACCTTGACAAAGGTCATAAAGAAGACGGTGTCCAAAAATAAAAAGGACTGGCACGAGAGACTGCATGAAGCTCTTGGGCTTATCGGACCACGTTTAAAATGGCCACAAATACAACGCCATTCGCATTGGTATTCGGCACAGAAGCGGTACTCCCCCACGAGATAGAGCTACCCTCTCTACGAGTGGCGGTTCATTACGAGCTAACAGATGAAGAGAATGCCTATCTTCGGCTTGAAGAGCTAGACCCCTCGATGAAACTCGTCTCATGTCACAGCAAAACCTAGAAGCTTACAAAGCAAGGATAACGCGCTCATACGAAAGATTGACTAAGCCGAGAACATTCCGCCAAGGTGAACTCGTACTAATTTTCAAAAGAGCTATGATCCTTAATCGTGCCAAACGGAGGAAATTCGAGCCAAACTATGAAGGCCCATACATCATAGACAAAGTCTACCGATGTGGGGCTTACTTGCTCATGGATATGCATGGCGAAAGACACTTCCGGCCAATAAACGGCCGATTCCTTAACAAATACTACGCCTGACGAGTCACAGCCCAAGTTAATGGTAGATGACGACGCTTGTTTCCGCTCGCTGTCTTCCTGAGTACCAAACACTGTAAGTGCTATCCGGCAAAACTTCGCCGCAGAAAACTAACAACGGACCGAAACGACCTGAAACTAGCTACGGACCGAAACGTCCTTAAACTATTACGAACCGCAGTATCCTTAGGCTAACGCGGCAATAAAAACCGTACGTCCATAAGCGAAATGGGCACGGATGAAAACCCGAAAGGGCTCCGTGAGTAAAAACAGCAGGGCTACTGACGAGTTTGTGAAAACCCGAAAGGGCGCAGACTCGTAAAAGAAATTCCTGTGCACTTGCAGGGTCCTCTCAACCTTGTAAGGAGAAAATACCTGCGTGAGATCCTTACGACTCACAAGGGAGAAACACACTTAGGGATCCCCACGATTTCTAAGGAGAAATTACACTTACGAGATCCTCACGACTCGTAACGAGAATCCCCTTATGAGACCCTCATGGCTCATAGGATTCAAAAGCTTTAAGCTAAAGGGATCTGAACCTGTTCTTGAGCCATCACATTCCCCAGATTGCCCTACAAACGGTTTAATATTGACCCTTGTATACAATCCACAGGCACAAATAAACGTCTCTCCCACCAAGTTCCACCAATGGCGTGAAATGTTCTCATGTGGTGAACGACACTTGTAAGTCCTCTCGACTTATAAGGAGAAAACACTCTTGTAAGATCCTTACGACTTATAAGAGAACACGCACTTAAGAATCCTCACGATTCCTAAGGAGAAAACGCACCTACGAGATCCACACGACTCGTAGAGAGAAACACCTTTATGAGACTCTTACGGCTCATGAAGTCAAAAGCCTTAGTCGACAGAATCTTAACCCTGTTTGCTAAGCCACCTTTGTTCGAACCGACAAAGGCAAATAATGATTCGCTCCTGGCAATATCCCAGTTGTAGCGATGTTGATACCTAAATCGGTAACAAATTCCAAGTCCTTTCACGGCAAGTGATGATTCGCTCCTGGCAATATTCCAGTCGCAGCGATACTGATGCTAAGATTGGTATCAGACCTCAAGTCCATACTCGCAACAAAATCAGCGAGCCAAAAATACATAAAATATATATATATAATAAAATAAAAATAGCCGAAATGATCGGGCAACTTGCAATAAAAGCAGCGAGTAAAAAGAAAAATAGCCGAAATGAATGGGCACCACGAAAAATAGCCGAAATGATTGGGCAATCGCGACTTTCATGATATAAAAAGCTGAAATGATAGAGCATCGCAGAAAGAAATAAAAAAATGAAAGAATGAGACTTTTTCCTTACGGGCGAGTCCATACTGACCCCTGTATACAATCCGTGGGCATAAACGAAAAAGGAACCACACATTTCCCAACAGACTCTGTCAAAGGGAGAGTCAGATCTCGACAGCAACATCTGCATCCCAGAAGATCAACACGGCGTTTCTTCTCGACACCGCAGAAAGTGGAAACAAGTCAGCCAATGACCTCCCCGCCGGAACAATGCTCCGACCCGGAAACAAGTCAGCCAATGACCTCCCCGTCGGATCAACGCTTTGTCTCGAAAACAAGTCATCCAATGACCTCCCCGCCGGATCAACGCTCCGTCTCGAAAACAAGTCAGCCAATGACCTCCCCCCCCGGAACAACGCTCTGTCTCGGAAATAAGCCAGCCAATAAACTCCCTGCCGGATCAATGCTCCGTCTCGGAAACAAGTCAGCCAATGACCTCCCCGCCGGAACAACGCTCCGTCTCGGAAACAAGTCAGCCAATGACCTCCCCGTCGGAACAATGCTTCGACCCGGAAAAAAGTCAACCAATGACCTCCTCGCCAGAACAATGCTCCATCTCGAAAATAAGTCAGCCAATGACCTCCCCGTCGGAATAACGCTCCGTCTCAGAAACAAGTCAGCCAATGACCTCCCAGCCGGAACAACGCTCCGTCTCAGAAACAAGTCAGCCAATGACCTCCTCGTCGGAATAATGATCCGTCTCTGAAACAAGTCAGCCAATGACCTCCCCGCCGGAACAAAAGTCAACCAATGACCTCCCCGCCGGAACAACGATCCGTCTCGGAAACAAGTCATCCAATGACCTCTCCGCCGGAACAACGCTCCGTCTCAGAAACAAGTCAGCCAACGACCTCCCCGCCGGAACAATGCTCCGTCTCGGAATCAAGTCAACCAATAATCCCTCGATTCGTCTCGACTCGTAGGGGAAATCCTTAGGCAATGGGGATAAGGACCGGTTTCCTAAGCACTGGGGCCCTGCAAGTCGGTCCAAGATGGGCCATTGCATACTATTCACGGCCACACTCTCCAAAGTCGAATCTCGACAAGGAGGAAAACAACCACTTACGAGTCCTCTCGACTTGTAAAAGGGAAAAATTCTCTTATGAGATTCTTACGACTCTCAAGAGAAAATACACACTTAGGAATCCTCATGAGCCCTAAGGAGAAATTACACCTACGAGAGCCTCTCGACTCGTGGGGAGAAACGTCTTTATGAGACCCTCACGGCTCATAAAGTTGAAAAGTCTTAGGCAGCAGACCTGAACCTGTTTCCTAAGCCATCGCTACCCTACAAGGAGTTCAAGATGAACTATTATCTATCATCTATAGGACACATTTGCTAAAGTCACATGCCAATGACACGACAGAAAAGAAGACGATGGTATGAGATAAAATACGTCTTTTATTCATAAATTCAAGTGAATACAAAATACATTTCACAAAGGAATCAAAATGAATACATGTTATTCATACACCGCAAGTTTATAGTAAAAAAAGGCGGTACAAAGACGGTTATTGAGGAGGAGGCGTTTTCAACAAATCAGCCAGCTGCTCGCGCGCTCCTCTCAATCCTTTCTCGCAATCGGCCGCCGTGGCCAACTCCGCTTCGACTCGGGCCCGCTGTCGCAATCAAGACGAAAACTTTTCATCGGTTCCCAGCATGACAGCTTCGCACTCCTGCACAACCCGCTCCGTAGAGTCAAGCGCCCGTCTCTGAGTCAACCCATCCGAAATGCATCGCTAGAGATTGTCAAAGACAGCTTTCAACTGCACAGCATTCGCTTCAACCTGGGTACACAACTCGGCAGATTCGCTTAAAGCCACTTCATGTTCCTTTCGCCTCAGGGTCCCCTCTTGTTCAAAATGGCGGATGAAAGGAACACTACTTTCGACCAACGCAGCCCGCTAGGAGTTCAAAGCTAATACTTCAGGAGCAAGACGCTTGAGCTCAATTTCTTGCAGTTAACCCTCGATCTTTCGGCAATGATTAACCCATGACTCGACTACACCTTCATCATAGAAGTTCACGAGCATCGCCAGCATAGAATTAACCTCAGCAGCAAAATCTGCAGCGGATGCGAGGGCCTCGGCGTCAAGATCCTCGACGAATTCGCTCAACATCCGCCGGCTATTCGCAGCGCCCCTAGAAGATGGGCGTTTGGCAAAGGGCCCTACCAGCATTGGGATGCGAGATTCAAAAGGAGCTGCAGCCGGTGCAATTGCTGCAAAACAAATTATGGTCAAATGACGACTCAGGAGGTAAAGAAAATGCACGAGCGATGGAGTCTACTATACCGGCTGTGGCAGATGGCAAAATTGGGAGTGCTGGAGGTGCGGCATTCTCTCGTCCCCTCCTCCAATCCGTGATGCTACGATCAATACAAGGAAGACTTAGCAACAATACGGCAATTCATAAAAGAAAGAAGGAGACAATAGCTGAAAGATATACTAACCAGTACCAAGAGACGGAATGGCTTCCGACTGGAAGGAGAAATGCGGGTTCAGCACTTGATATAGTTGGTCAAAAAGGACTCCTGCAAAGTTGTGACAATATACTGTCAATATAAGGAGAATGGTACCCGCAGTTAAACTAAATAAATCGCAAACCTATACTTTCCAGCATTTCGGAGGATATAGAAGAAGGCAAGAGAACAATAATCATCATGGTGGCGACCGGAGGTGCTTCAGATGGCATAATCTCAGCGTTCACTGCACTTACAAACAAAATATCGTCAGAAGGGGCTGAACGAGATTGAGAAAAAAAAAGGGAACGGTGACCCAAGATCTACCTGATGGGTCATCAACCAAAACCGCGATGGAAGCATCACCAGGCGTGGCGGCTTCTTCGCTCTCCTTCAGTGAATAGTTTCTGGGCCCGTGGCTTCATCCCCTAATTCGATAAGGGCCGTCATGACGCTGGCGATGTCCGCCGATACCAGGGAGCCACACGGGGAAAGAGCAGTGGTCTGGACGGTCCCAGATTCTAGAGAAAGGGTAGCAATTTCGGGCACGGTAACCGCCAGGCTTTCACCCGTCATCCCATCACCAAGACTTGGCCCTGCAGAAAATGCATATGTCAAAATTCGAAGATCTAGTTCTAATAAAAAAACTCAGCGTTACGTTACCTTGGAGTAGCTTTTCGGTTTCTTTCCAAGCTGCGCGCGCAACCTGTCTACGGGCGGTAGACGACGCAGGGGGAACAGCCGCCGAAAGAGTATCAACAAGAAGGATGCTTCTTGAGCCTGCAACCATGGCCAAACTGGCATCGCGTTCTCTCGCCACACACTTCCTACGCTTCTTTTTGGTCTGAGCGGTAAGAAAAGATCTCCTCAAGACCTTTGACAAAGGGACGTCATCGTCCGAACCAAGCTCTGCCTCCGGAGCCGTTACGACGTCTGTCATCGGATGCTTTAGCGACGCCTCTTGCGGTAATGTTGGGGGAGCTGGGGCCACATTAGCTAGCTTTGGAAGCATCGCTGCACCACCGCTCGGGATCGGCACCGCACTCGGAATAACCTGAGTCAAGGTAGTCCCTGCAATAAAATAAGGAAGAGGGTAAGAGCACGAATAAAAAAAGGGAGGAATGAAGGCACAATGAGCTGAATTATACCAAGACCCAAAGAAGCGCGGAGACTCTCTTCCTCCTCGAACGTCTTGATGGAAGCCACGAGAGCCTCCTCGGTAGAAATACCAGTTGAAAAAAAGGGCATTAGTAAAAGCATAATAATAAGGAAGGAATGAACGCGAAAAAATACAACTGAAGTATATCCGACTTCGTGATGGTGATCAGTGCCGCTTCTTAGCGAGCCAGTAGCTCGGAGGCCACAAGGACAGCCTGTAGATCGGTATCGGTCACAGGCGTGTCGAACAAGCCGTCATTAGTACCATACTCACACAAGCCTTCGCTGTAGGGAGTATGGGGCTCTTGGCCGAGTACAACGTCAGCAGAAAAGAGCGACTTCTTCTTTTTCTGTGAGTGAACGCCGGCGGTCGATGATACAAGCTTGCGCTTGACGAGCATTTTTGGGCGACGTGTCCTGTAACGTTTCAGAAATCGTTTAGGCGAATTTTCCATTAATCGGTATATAATTTGTGTTTTCCATAAAACCCAAGTTGTGATCATTTTTCAATATAGACTTAACTGCACCTAGTTTAACTAGGAAATTGCTAGTTTGCGGTATTTAGTGGTCGCTTGAAAACTTTAGTTCACTTAAATTTTTTCCTTAATTAAAATCTTTTAATTATGCACTTAATTGGTGGTAATTACAATTTGGATTGAGTTAATTATGCTAAAGTGAATCTATGCTAACTTAATCACAAGATTAAGCATTTAACCTTCTTTGCAAAATATCCTTGAAAATATCTAGATATTTGTTGGAATTAAAGAAAACTTTAATTAGAAAAGAAAAGGATTAAGAGGTGGCATGGATGGGAGATGCTATTAATGGAGCTTTAATGAGTTTTGACCTAGATTTTTTCCACAACCTTCTTCTTTCCTCTTCATTTGGCCGACCCCTCCCTTGGCTGCCCCCTCATTTTCCCCACTCCATTTCCACTTCTAAAAGCTTCAAAAATTCATCAAAAGTCAAAGAAAAATCCCTCAAACTCTAAATTAAATCCCTTCCCATTATTCATTAGCCTAATCTAGCTTGGATCAAGATGAAAGTTAGCATTTTGGAGGCCATTTTGGTGGTGAAAATTTGCAAGTTTGATAGCAAGTTTGTGAGCTATAAATCCTAACCCTAAGCTTTAGTTATTGTTTAAATACTTTAATTTAGCTTATGGGGTGTTTAAATATGGTGTTAATTAGCAAGTTTTGAAATTCAAGAGAGGGTTGTGATTAATTAGTTATGGTTTATGTGTAGGTTAACATGTTTAGACATGAAAAATCTAACCTAGTTGTGAAATTGTAATTTGTTATTTTATAATTGTCCAAACTAAGCTTGATTTGGAAACTAACTTTTACTAAATCTAATATGGATGAGATTAAAAAGTTAGTAAGGATTTGTGTGGCATGATTAAGCTATTATGTGATGATTGTGGCCACTAGATTTGTTCAAACATCTAGATTTATGCTAAAATGTTTAAAAGATACTTACTAGGTTTTCGGTAAAATTTGACATTAGTTTTAAATTGACATGGTGATGATATATATATTATTTTCTATGATATATATTGTGTTGTGAATGAGTATTGGTACGATTGGTGGTTTTCACGAATAGCAACCCTAGTTATGGTTTTGGCTATGTGTTCCGGTATTGGGGTTTCTTGGTTTTGAGATTGATATTTTATTTGGTCGTCGGATGTTTGTACATCAATGACAAGTGTTGTTTGGTTGTTCTTTCATGCATAGGCTATAGGTTTTAACCTATGAGCGCACCGCGTGCCGTATTTGGATTTCAGAACTTGATGTTAATAGCATTGAGAATTCATATTGATTGTAGGTACATTCACGTGGATTCCGAGACGACGAAACACATCGACTACGGCTAAGCGAGGAGTTTAGCAGGTGAGTAGATTTATATCTACGGGGGAAGTCGACTGGATGGCGTATAGCACCCCCGCAAACATTGATATGGGATATCGTTTGATTATCATATCCTGATAAATGATATGCGACGGACATGATTATAGGATTTAATAACGATAATATGATAAAAATTGACCCTAATGAATATAGTGACATATGAGAATATGAAATGAGAAGTGAATCATGATAGGTACGAAGTGAAAAAGAACGAGTATACGATGTGATATGATGACTTAGCATGAAATGTCGTTATATAGATGCGAGTCGATATGAGATGGTCGATACTTTTGTCGGTCCACGATATGAGATTGATACAGATGTGACCTGGGATATAGGTATATAGACATATATGATGTTGTGAATCTTGAGTGATATGCCGTACAATAGATTATTCCGTGCGTGGTGTTGTGAGGCTGGATACCGATTGATAGAATCACCGACTCGGATATATTGTAGATACATATACCTGATAGCATTTCGCGTACGACGTACCTTATGCTATGTTTATAATATTCTCAATGCATTATATATGTACCTGTGCTAGTACACCTACACCATTATCGATGATGCGTATGTTACACTTACACAGATTGCCGGCTTACACACCTTCATCATCGATAATTGCTATGTCACTACACAGTAGAATTGCTACATCATGCCATGATATACTTGCTATGTTAATATCACTGTTCCACGTTGCATGATAAATGGATATGCTTACATTCTTTTATATGTCGCATACCTACATGCTTACACTCACATACCTGGCTATAGCTACATGTTCGGCTTCATATGATGTTACGATGGATTTTGGATAAAATGGGAACTGCATGATATATTTAATAACTTGATGCATTTAAATAGCGGTTGTTCCCTTGTTGTGCTCATATTACGGTTTTATGTTGCATATATTATATTTCATGGATTTACGCATTGAGATATGGATTTCATATGATATTTTTTTCTGGATGTTTTACTCCTGACGATATATATCAGTGGTATGGGACGTTGTTATATATGTATATATATATATATATATATATCGGTAGTATAGGACGCTGTTATATATGTATGTATATATAATATATATATCATCATAATGATCTATGCAAGTATTCTTATTCTTTACTTGATATTTCGATGCATCCACCCTGAGATTTTCTCGGTTCTGAGACTCGTGTTAGAAACATGATATGATACGTGGATTTCGAGTGTCGGAGTTGGACACTCAGGTTCCGTGAGACGTATGGATATATGGATTGCGAGTATCGAGGTTGGACACTCAGATTCCGTGGATTGCGAGTGTCGAGGTTGGACACTCAGGTTCCGTGGATTGCGAGTGTCGATGTTGGACACTCAGGTTCCGTGAGATGTATGGATATGAGGGCCAGTCCTGGTGACAGCGCCTAAGAGATGAGTATTTACGTGTCGATGCTGGACATGGGTTTTCATGATGTTTCGAGTGTCAATGTTAGACACTCAGGTTCCATGATTTTTTTGTGTCATTTATGGACACATGTTGATTTATATCCTCATATTTTCATGCATATGATTTCCTGATATTTACAGGCATTGATTATATTGTTGGATGATATCCACATGCATACAGGTATTGATTATTGTTGGCATATATGCAGATACGGTCACCCTAAATATTATAGTATTACCTTTATGATATAGTTGACCTAGGAATCATTGTTTATTTCGATTTCTACCTGATGATGTTTTCTACTCACGAGTTGGCAACTCACCCCCGTTGTGCCACAGTTCTTGCAGATTGACCGCATGGATTAGTAGCGGCATCGCTGGCACACAGTTTGCATTCGGGTGATTTGCTTTGGTAGGTGGTATATGTTGGATCGTGCCACTCTTGTATTACTATTCCTATTATATCTAGTCAACTCTATCAAATCAGAAAGTAGTATTTGTATAAGCAGTAAGACTTAGCAAGACTTGTAGTTGCGAGACTTAGAGCGATGGGTTATATGTTCGCTTGATGGGTTTGATGTCTTGCTTTTCATTTTACTTTGTGTTGATCTTCGCCGTTGGGCATCGTGTGTGTGTGTGTGTGTGCTTGTGGTGGTTGTTTCCGCCGTTGGGCGTGATTTGCTCCCTTTTGGGGATGCTTTCTTTATATTCTATGTTGTACTCGTTTCAGGGCTAGTTTTTACAAAGGAGGTGCTGCCGAAATTTCAAAAAAAAGGAGATTTAAGGACTTTTACTTAAGGTTTCCAAATGGTGTATCAATGTTTTCATTACTTACTTCTTTTGAAAGGTTTAGATTTCTGGGTTTCGGCTTACTTAAGTTACGTTACGCCTATAGACGTTGCGTGATCTAAGTGCCGGTCACGAGCTAATATTTCGGGTCGTGACAAGTCCCAATCTCCGTACCCACGCAAGACTCCGGGGATGCTGCGGCTACCGTTTTTACAGGAACACGGGGTAGAGGCTTCTCAGGAAAGGCGTGCGGGACCGCAACCACGGCAGCTGCTCTTAAGGAAGGACCAACAGTGGTCCATCACTTTAAGGGGACAGCTGGATTACTGGCAGGGACCGCACCCCTGCTATCGAGCAGTAACCGCCTTTTTTCCCTAATAACAGCACCCGTCGCATGCTGGTACCACTCCACGTATGCGTTTGAGGCTTTCGGAACGCAGCTCGGCTCACTGATAAAAAAGTTGGACCTGGTGTTTAGCCGCATGAAATGGTGCAGCGCGTTGCGGATACCCTCTTCCGTAGCAACTGGCTCAGCTAAAAAAGCCTCAAGCGGGACACCCTGATCGTAACTCGACTGTTGAGCGAAACGGTGCGGGTTGTACCTCATGAACAGTGCCGAGTCGTTCTGCCTGAACACTAAAAAGCCCGGCCTGATTGAATACAAATGCAGAATCTCCCGAGCCTTTAATGTAGGAGCCCCGTCTTTAAAGGTATCGCGCAGCGGCTGCACCGTTTTAGTGGATTCCTTGCCGATAGTTAAGACTTTATCGACGAAGGTCATGCTATCCCTGACCATACTCAGGCGTAGGACCAGACCGCGAGCCTCTCTCTGTGACGGATCTAAAGAAGAAGCATCAACTATGAACATAACCTGAGGGAAATTATAAATGTCGTAGAAACGGGGCCGTTTGTGGACTCCAAAAGCGCCGAGCACATGCAGCTCGATCTACGACGTGAAATAGTGCAGCGGGAGATTTACAGGATGTACCTCCGGCTGAGTTGTGTCGGCCGCTAAGCTGAGGACATGATACAGGTGAGCCAGCCCAGCGATCCCGAAGGCCACTCGCATCCCGGCAACCATTCGGTGAGCCGGATAGAAGACGGATGGCTTCATATGGCGAGGGTAAATTAGGAGCACAAACCAGCTTAACCATAGGCCAAGAAACCCCAAAAAGAACGCCTCTTCGTCGATGTCTGAAGCTGCGAGCTCTGCAAAATGGACGACCGGGGTGTCTGGGAGAAAGAAATTCCTTTGATCTGCTTTCGCTGTCGTCTGGCTGTCCAAGCTGAAACCAAAAGGATCGTTAAGCTAGGCGAATTTCGTGGTTTGTTTTGACAAGGCTTCCGGGCGATGAAATCCGCAAAGCTGACTCCGTGCCCTCTGGACTCGAGAAACAGACTCTCATAAATCTTCAATACCTTAATTAGACTCGGGAATCGATGTTGAATAGCATTCTCCGGAGTAAGACCCATCACCACTGATTTGGTGGCGAAGATGTATTCGTCAGGGGGAAGTATTTCCTCGTAATGTTCCCCTCTGACGGGTAGGCCCGAAATTTCTGCAAATTCCTCCAAGGAAATCGAAACCTCCCGGTCCGATAAAAGAAAGGTGTGAGTCGGGGTATTCCACTATTCCAAGAAAGCATTGACCCACCATACGTGAGGTGCGGGATACTGGAAAAGAGATGTGTAGATAGCATGGTACAACCCGAGCTTCATCAGAAGCGACTTTTTGGCCGACAAGATGTATCGAGCCCACTGTAAGTATCCGGCTGAATGGTGAGGAGTCAAGCCTATCATGTATGCCTGTCTCCAAGGGCGCGACTCTCTTTGACATATGCGCCGTGCCAAAATATCTAAAGCCATCAGCGGCTGTATAGGTATCAAGCCCATAGAGGGCTGGAGGCGTCCATCCGTAATCCAGTTAACCTCCTCCATAGCATAATTCATCTGGGGTGAGTTAGCATATGTCGCGACCCGAAATTTGGCACATGACGGCCCTTAAACTACGCAACGTCTACAGGCGTAACGCAATTTAAGTAAGCCGAAAACCCAGCAATCTAAACCATCAAAAGTAGTAAGTGATAAGAATATTGTTAAAACTTTTGAAATCTCAAGTACAATTTCTTTAAAGTCCAAATTTACATTCTTTAAAATTTTGGCAGCACCTCCTTTGTAAAACAAACCCCCAAAAAGGGTACAACATAAATATAAGTAAAGCATCCCCAAACGAGAGCAAATCAATGCCCAAAGGCGGAAAACAACCACCACAACAGATATACGATGCCGTAGCGAAGAAAAAGACGATATAAATAAAATCTGCATAAAAGACCTCCAAGTCACCAATAATATACAATATCGTCCTCACAACTCGTCTCTATGTCAATACATGAAAGTGGTAGATGGAGAGTACAAGATACAAAGATATACAATGAGCAATATCGGATAACCGCAAAACCCATCTATAGCAAAATTGCACACAGTCAGCCATAGCGGTGTCCGATGCAAAAGATGATACGATAGGTAGAAGAAGCCCTGCCAACGACTGCCCTGAGGGACTACCTGCAAAACACTGTGGCACAACGGGGGTGAGTTGCCAACTCGTGAATAGTAAATAACATATGCAGGTAATCGCAAGTATGCACGTACAGCGCGAATCTAACGCATGCAAGTTGATAGCAATAATATGGCAATATATATATGCAACAGTCATGAAAGGTACTCTATCAGGTACTACTAATACATGAAGCAATGCATATCAAATAAATGCGGAGTATGGGATAAAACATGTCATCCTCACGGAATCCTCATCGTGGCAGGACCAGTGTCCATCTAGACAATCCAAATCCCAATTTCTTCAAATCGGCCCTCAGATCGGCCCTCATATCGGCCATAATATCGGCCCTCATATCGGCCATAATATTGGCCCTCATATCCTGTAAGTCTCATGGAAACTGAGTGTTAAACATCGACACCCAAAAACATCATAAAACTAGTGTCCAGCATCGACACATAAAAATAGGTCTATCAGGCGTCGTCACCACGACTGGCCCTGATAGGTACGTATCATACGTCCCTCGGAAACCCGAGTGCCCAGCTTCGACACTCGAAATTCCCCATATCCATACGTACATGACTCCGGTCAATATCTACGCGATCACCGACGAGTCCAATACTGTCACCGGTAGATATGATTCCCCTGCCAGGCTCATCGGCTAATCCATCGACATACCTTTCTTGCCCCGGGGTACCTTCGGGCTCCGCCATGTACCCACACACGGCCCACACCACTCCTCGTATGGGGTGTATATCAGAACCGAGAAATCTCATGGTGGATGCTGAAATATCATATCAAGAGAAACCGAGTTTTTCAAATAATGCATAATTCCATGAAAATACCACGGTCCTCAAATCCAGAAAACATCAAGAAATCAATATATCAGAAAACATAATGAAATTCATTGATTATAATTGCATAGATCATTATATAAGTATACATATATAACAGCATCCCATACCACTGATATATATATATATATATATATATATCAGCGTCCCATACCACTGATATATATACCTAGGAATAAAACATCATATGAAATCCATATCTCAATGCGAACATCCATGAATATAATATATGCAACATGAAACAGTAATATGAGCATATAAAGGAAAAACCATTATTTAACTGCAACAAATTATTAAATATATCATGTGTTTCCTAATTCTCCGAAACCAAAAGCAACATCATATGAAGGTGAAGGTGTAACTTTAGCAAGGTGTATGAGCATGTATCTATCAATAATGATATAATATCATACGGGTGTATGTGTAAGTATGTATGCAAGATATACATGTAGCTATGTCTCATATGTGTATATACCTATCACTAATGGTACAATACCATATAGGTATATGGGTAACTAGCATGTAGGCATGTCAAGGCATATGTGTAAGCATGTAGGTATGCAGGTATGCTATATGTCATATGCACAACGGAATATGAATCAATGTCTCAATTTCCCTAACCAAACAATATCATATATGTATGTGTGTTGTGCGTGTCATGGCAATTATTGACGGTGTGGGTGGCATACAATCAGTGCTCGTGCAACATGAGCCGTCAATAATAGTGCAGTGTCCAAAGGGTACAAGTCCAACCACAACAAGTAATAATATGCAAATGAAGTTTTATGCACAATCTCTATATGTGCAATATAACATGCGGCTAATATCATATCATATCTAGCCCTGACGCATAACGCCATGCTGGCGATTCCCCTGTAGATGTTAAATCTACTCACTAACGCTCCTGGCTAAGTAAAGCCAACCACCTGCCTTCCCTTCTTCGCAGCGCCCGAAGTCCCGCCTGCGATCCTAAAATTACATAATAACAAAGCAAGTGTGTATTAGCAACCGACCAATAACACGTATAAATCTATGTTTGACCGACGCACCAACTCCAAACCTACTCTCAAGTGTTCGTCTAGTGGCTAACGTGCGTAGCGACACTACAAAACCAACTCAAGAGCAAAAGCTACACCAAGACACGTACCGTGTCGGATAACGTAACGCGTGTAGTCGTAACACAAGAAACTAGCCAAGTGATCCCAGATTTTGTATATAATGAAAACCCAAAAATCAAACAAGACCAAACACACTCAAACCACTGCAGACAGCTACCCACAAAACCCACACCATAACTCTAACCAACGGGCGAGGTCGCCGGAATTTGCTAGTGCCTCGCCGGCCAAAACCGAGCTCCATTGGTTCGTGCTTCAGGTGAAGGCTTAGGGTCTCTGGTACAACACACCAACTCTGCTAAATTTTCTAGTACACATTCTGGGTCATAGCAGATCACAGATATCATACAAAGACACTGTTCCCCTCCGAAAGACGGCAGCGACGTTAGGACGTCTTGCCTGAGATTCAGGGCAGATGCTATATGGTTTTATCCGTCCACCTCTCCGAAGATGCCAAGTTGATTTATGACACCGTATATCGGAGGTTTAGACGGATGCGGCCGATGTAGCAGACTTCATCAGATTCCCCCTCGCTTGAGGGGTTTTTGACTGTGGGGACGCTTTTCCCTGCAGGCGCAAGCCCCTGCAGTTAATTACGCTACCGCATCACGGTAACAACTTTCTCCTTCTCCAGAATTTCACTTCGTGTCGTGGGTGTTTGTTTTTTTTGTGGTTGCCCGTGGATTGTATACGGAGACTGAATAATGCCGTCGCCCGTAGGACGTAAATTAGTCCAAATCCGTATTTACTTAGATTTGGGTTTGGTGTTTTTTAGTTTAAGGATACGTTAGCCGCATTGAGGCTTAGATCAACTTAGACATTCGTTAAGGATACGTTAGTCCTGTTTTGGGACTAAGATCAACTTAACGTGGTGGTCCATTTAATATATGGCCGTCGGGACTCATCACCTCTCTGACGTCGTTGAAGGATTACAACGATGGGTGTCAGAGGAGTTCGGAGATGTACCCTTGAACCAAGGTCGATTTGGAGTTTTATAGTCCATTTGAATATTTAAGGATACGTTAGCCGTGTTTGGGGCTAAGATCAACTTAAACGAGACCGTTTAGATCTGGCAAAAGAGCATTTGTAGGCTCTATTGTTCCAGTTTAGGGACGTGGTGGTCCGATATTAGTTTAGGGACGTTTCGGTCCGATATTAGTTTAGGGACGTTTCGGTCCGATATTAGTTTAGGGACGTTTCGGTCCACCATTAGTTTAGTGTAACGTTTTGAAAATCGTTTCGGTGAAATTTCGAAAAAAACGGTAAAATAATAGGGTTTTCTGTAAAAAGTCAAAATACAAATATCTTATTATAAAAATTAAATATACATATTCTAGCTATGAAATTGCTATTATTTGGTGTTTATTGAGTCGCTGGTGAAATTTCAAATTTTCTGAAAAAAATATTATTTTATTATTATTTTAAGCCGTCACTAATACATTTAATTAGGAAAAATTACAAATTGGAATGAGTTGAAACAAATTTTGTGCATCATAAAACATTAAATAAAATTTTATCATGTGGTTTTTGGAACGAAATCATTTGCCAAAACGGTTTAGAAATTATTGAAGAAAAAAGGCTTTTTTTTAGCGTAAATGGATGTTTGGGGTATTGTATTTATCATTTTTCATCACCCCACACCCGTACCCACACTCACACACCCCTATTTTTCCTCCCCCTTGGCTGAATTCAGCAGCTCCCCTCAACTTTCCCCACTTGTTTTGCTAAAGAAAACAAAAAGAAATGTATAACAAAAGAGATATGGTTGTGTTGACCTTTGACTTCTTTGACTTGGAAACACTTTACCCACCTCATTCTCTCTCCAATCACTCCCAATTCCAGCCGAAACCCCTTCCCCCTCTCAACAGCAGCTCCTCCCTTTTCTCCCCTCATTTTTCTTGAAAAAATTTCACCAAAATTGCATCAAAACCCATCAAAAAAAATCCCAACATCCAAATCCAACTCCTACCCATTTTAGTTTAGGATATCAAGCATGGATTGTGGTGAAAAGAGAGCATTTTGGATGGCTAGATTTCATGTGAGATCAATAAAATTATGGAGGTATAATTTTAACCTTGTAGTTAAAATTGTTGGTTAATGCTTTTGTTAACTTAATTAAGTGTTAATTAGATTTTATATGTGTTCAAATTATATGATTGAAAAATTCAAGAGAAGGGGTTGTGATCAAACTAGAGTTTGGGGTATTTGGATCATGATTTGTGTGTTGTAATTTGAGATCTTAAGTCATGCAAGGAAAAGCTAGTTACTAGTTGCTAATTTTTAGTTTAAATTTTGCTAATTGTGTTAATTTTGTTAACTAGGTTTTGCGAATTTAATTAATCAATTGGGATAAAAATCTTATTAGGGTATTCATGACATTATTAACTTTATTAAGTGTAGTTTAACACTTTAGTTCTTGGAAATCCAACCTAAATTGTAGTTTGCGCATTTTTTGTGCTATGAAATTGTTAAAAAAAAGGGTATTTTGTAAACTAGAATATTAGGGATTTTGGAATTTAATGAGATTAAATTCCGGAAATTGTTTCTATGACTTATTTAAGATATTTAATAAGTATATTGGCCGCTACATTCATTTAAACATCATGTTTTGTACAAAAACGGCGAATTGTGCTTGCTAGATTTTCGGAAAAATGACTTTTTAAGTGAAATTGGGGTTTTTGTGAGTTTTAATCTAGTTTATATTAAAATTAGTGTTCGTGAATGTGCAAATGAGCGTGATTGGATTTTTCTCGATGGTTTAACGTTTGTACATCGACATCGAGGGTTGGTTTGACTATTCTTGCATGCGTAGGCGATAGGTTTGGACCTATGCGTGATACGCGTGCCGATTTGATTTTCGTATGCCGTTTCTATCTCGAATTTAGTTTTAATGCGATATGGTGCGTTATGATATGTAGGTACCCCCACGTGGACTTCGAGACGACAAGCAAACGCGTGGCGATGTCGGCACCGGCGAGCGAGGACCAGGTGAGTAGATTTATATCTACGGGGAGAAGTCGGGTGGATGGCATATAGCACCCCCGCAGTCCGTGGTGGTGTATACGGATGCGTATACACACCAACATTTATTATATGTTATTTGGGATTAATAACGATGCTTAGGATGGATATTGGTGTGTTGGATTACTTTAGTGTTGCGAACCCTAGGGTAGTGTTGCACTACACATACACACATACATACTTGCATACATTCCTATTGATATGTGCTCATGGGATTCTTTATAGTTATGGGTTCACATGGGTATAGGACTATGTGTTCACATATGGATTTGAGAATAGTATTTGGAATTTTATGATGAGTCGATGAGATTTGATTTGAGGCCGTGAGATCGGTGATATAGCAGGGTTCGTATCTTAGATACGACATGACGTTGTAGCGGGTCCTTGACGTAGTGTTTCACACACGTCCATGCATACGTAGGCGGTATCAGTATGGTACTAGACGTAGATCAGTACCCCGATCATGATATTTGATAAAGAGGATACCAGGTGAATAGTATGATGAATGTGATATTGACCCGTACCCAGATTGGGATGCCGTACGACGGATTTACGTACGAGCTATATTGATGATTGATCCGCACTCTTGACTTGGGATGCCTGATTATAGATATGGTATCGGATATGATATTATTGAGGCGAGATCACCGACTATACATATACAGGTATGTATATGTATCGACTCAGATGATAGGCGGTTTCCTTACCTGTAGTTCAGCTTGTAGTTCAGCCGTATAGTTTAGTGTAGTTGTTAGATTAGATTAGACTTCTTACCTATTTCAAAAACTAACGAATCGTGGGCATTTTTAAAGACAGCTCAAGGGAATCTACGGATATTTCAAAAACGACGTATCTTTTCATAAAAAAACACCGTAGCCCCTATTTTCAAAACCCCATGATTCGTGTTATTTCAAAAGGCACCATTTGCAGGACTTATATTAGATTATTGCAGATTAGTTATCGTTGTGTCTAGTATTCAGCTCCCGCACTTTATTGCTGTTCGCTCTGCCTCGCATATTTATTTTGCTGCATATTCCATTATTGATATCATGCTGTTAGGACACCAGCACCATTACCGATGATGCGTATGTACCACGTACACCTACTTGCCGGCTCACACACATCTTCATCGGTAATTGCCATGTCACGTACACTTTAGAGAATATAATTGCTTGACTTAGATTGTTAGCTAGTAGTGTTGACATGATATTAGTGTACTTCCCTTATATGCCATATTAGACATTGTAGTTATTACCTACCACTTCATGCATACTGTTATTCAGTTGTTCATGCCTAGTTCATTATCATTGACATATGCACTTGTGATGATTTCTTGAGATTTATGATATTTCTGGATTTCGGGGAAAGCCGCAAAATTTACAACTTATGATCTTTTAAAATATAAAATGTTGCGGTTTTCTAGTGATGTAAAGTGTCGTCCACCATGAGTTTGCTGTGGTTTTGGAGATCCGTGTCGAGGAGTGGAGGAACCGTCACGGGTACATGGTGGGCCCGGTATGGTACCCCGGGGCAAAAGGAATGTGGTGTTGACGTTGAGCCTGGCTGGGGAGCACTACCTACCGGTGATATTACCCGACGCGTCGGATATCCGGAGGATACCGTCGTGGTCTTGAGATGGATGGTAGGGGCCGGTCTGGACTAACGGCGCTCTAGATATTGAGATTGAGACATTGATATTTCGAGACAGTGAGATTTATGTTTTGTGTCGATGCTAGACACTGTTGATACTGATTTCATTTATGATAACTCAGTTTAAAAATATGAAGGAAATCTCACTAATTTATGAAAACAGTTTCTTCATTTACATGTATTCTGTTTTCATGCATTCATACCTCATTCATATGATATATTGCTACCTGAGGCACTGACACGGGCACATGAGTTTACACTCGGGTTAGATACTTACCCTAGCCATTGTTATAGGCTGCATGTTATATACATTTTTGAGGATATATTATGATCATTGACCTAGGATTGCGTTATTTATGCGATTTCTGTGCGTAGATGTTTTTCTACTCACGAGTTGGCAACTCACCCCCGTTGTGCCACAGTTCTTGCAGGTTTCGCCGTACAGGTTTCATTACGGCTTTGCTGGCACTTTTTCCATTTCCGGGTGGCTTGCTAGTAGGTGGGTTATTTGTATCTTACCCATCATTATATCTTGTATATCATTATTCTGTTGTATCTAGAAGTTCCATCAACCAAACATGTATTTATTTTTGAGATAGAGACCAGTGTTGTTATTCTTTCGACCTTAGAGTCGCTCGTTATATTTCTGGTGGTTTTGAGTTTCCTTTTGAGTTTTGATCCTCGCCGTTGGCGTTGTATATTATATTGTTTGTGTGGTTGTGACCGTCGATTGACGAAGAGCTAGCTCCCGCTTGGGGATGCCCTTTTCTTGATTTCGTATACTATTCATGTTGTATCCCGTTTGGGGGCCAGTATTTACAAAGGAGATTCTGCCGAAATTTTCAGTAAATTTTTGATGTTTTTAGAAACTCGCATAATTCGGCTTATGATATTAAAACTACTTGTTTTAAATTGGTTTTCCTTCACTCTACTTCTTTTCTTGGTTTGGATTTCTGGGTTTTCGGTTTACTTAGTTACGTACGCCTCGAGACGTTCGTAGCTTAAGTGCCGGTCATGTTCCGTACTTTCGGGTCGTGACAAAGTTGGTATCAGAGCGTTAGGTTTTAACCTTCGGAGCGTAGGATGACCCTTGGTTGATGGAATAGGTGACTAAAGTAGAGTGACGTACCGTTGGTATGTTCCGCGGCATATTTACGACACGCCACTCCACTTATGAAGCCTTAGGATGTACATTTCCTTGTTCAGTATTATATTCCTTCCTGATCTAGCCTCATCGGTACCAGTTTAGTTTTGCTGCTACGGTTACGGGCAGGGAGAGCTACGGCTAGAGTTGCGGTCAGCACAAGCTCGTCACGAACGAGGACTGACCAGGGCGAAATTCCGGCGACACACGATTACAGAGATGTGTCTTTTTACTGTGTTTCCGCGCCACGAGCGTTTGGCGGATCGCCTTTATGAGGTTACTCGGAGGTGCTGATCGACACTAGAGAATTGAGCCAATGATGGAGGCCAGCCAGATTTTGATGACCGTTGGTGTGTTGCTTACTCCTGATGATCGAGGCACTGTTCAGCGTGCAGACGAGCGAGCCAGTTGTTGCTGCGAGCGACGAGATATCGCCCCATATGTTGGAGCTATTGCGGGGCGAGTTGTACGAATAAATGATAGAAGGTCGCTAGTCACCCGATGATGAATGACTAGGACAGGTGGTTCGTTCGCCTACCCCGATGCGAGGTCATCAGATAGATTGATTCCAGCTAGAGACGACTTCACGCGGAGACGTTGGGAGTCGACAGAGACGATCGAATATCAGAAACCTATTATTCCAAGTTTAAAGTAGTCGGAAAGACATGCAGGCAATTCTATGGTCCCTCTAGAAGAATGAAACCCTAACTCGACTTAATGACCGTGTGAAAGCCTTTGAACCTTCGGGTTTGCGGCAGTTCTACGGCGCCATTAGTGAGGCTTGGGTTTGCCCTTCTACGGCTGGACCACCGATGCTGTGGTATGTACTCGATACTATTAAACTGTGCCAAGAGGTTGAGCTCTTGGGGGATTATGAGGTTTTGACGACTCGATCGGATGGTTCGACTTAATTCGGATGCTTGGTGGTGAGATGCATTCTTGGGAGACTCCAGATACGAGGATAGTTGTTGGAGCTCAGTCCATGCAGCCGCGACGAGACGAGTCCAAAGCAGACGACATTAGAGAAAAGTGAAGTAAGAGGTTCCACTCCGCCGACATCAGAGATGCGATGCGCATGCCGAGGCATGGTACTTGGATTTACCTTCCAGAAGGAGTCGCGATGAGTATGCAGTCGTTCCAGAGCAAGATGCAGATATAGGAAAGGATGATGACTTCCAGACAGTTGGCAGAGACGAGACATGGAAGAGACCGTGAGCAGGATTCCTTCCAGAACCCTGCTGCAATGATACTTGCACCCAGGATCAGATGTGTCACGTACATTCAGAGAGCCAGAGGTCGACGCCAGTGATATGCTGTCTTACGAGTGGTCGCGATGATTGACCAAGAGATGACCAGAGAAGTGCCAGAACGGAATCGTTCCCGTTAGCACACCTGACAGGGCCGATGAGCCGATGGACCGAAAGATTGGTAATTCACAGTGAAGACTTGGACCCAGGAGTGGTCATGTTACGCACACCAGCAGGCCAGAGTTCATGATTATCGACGAGACGTCCCACTAGGGACCGTGACAGTTGGCCGAGATTCTTAGAGGATGCGCTTGAGCGGTACTGTTCCGCCATTATTGATTTCGATGTTTTGGGTGATTTATTCGTATGATTTGATTTTGATGATTGAGGATTTGCGATCTTTGCACAGTGTTGCACTTGATATCGTTTTCGTGCTTTAGTTTCACATGTTTGTGATTTTACGGTTTTAAACAGTTGAGTTGATTTTGTGCGTATGCACGCACGCGATTTGGTTCCTGCACTCTGTATAGTTTATATATGCTGGCAGTGCAGTGACATGTATTTTGTGCACTTGGATACACTGGATTTCGATTTCGAGGGTGATGCTCGACATTTGTTTTGTGCATTTTATGCACCGGATTGGATTTTTAGCGCCTGTTGGGCGCCTGTTACGAGATGCGATTTGGTGCACACTAGATGCACTAATTCGAGATTTTTCGTGCATGTCAGGTGCACCTGATTTTGCTGTCAGGCAAACACGTTGCCTACGACAGATGTTTCGTGCACACCCGATGCACTTAGATGTTGTTTCTGTGCGCATGTATGGCACATTCATGGATTTTGATTTCCGTGCGCACCAGACGCACGTAGCATTCATGTGCATATTTTGGGATTTATTTCGTATAGAGCAGTACGTTTTTATGATATTGCTATGTGTTTTCGTACTGAGCAGGACTAGTCAGAGGACAGTACCTGAATATTTTTTGCATGCATTGATAGTTATTGAAGGGATTTCCAAAAAGCGAGCTATAGCCTCAATATTTACCTACGTGTCTGATATGACACGAAATGTTTAAAACAAGGAGACCCTTCTAAATTGTTTCCAAAACGGCGGAACGTACATTTCAAACAAAGGTATATATGTATATAGTTATTTCCTTATGATAGACGTCCGCCACTGTGCAGTGTTATACGCGTGCACAGCGACTTAAAGAGATTTGGCATGCATTTCCTTCAGATACTTACATATATAGATTCGATATTTACATGTATAGTTTCGAGTTATATCATATTGGTTTTGCTTTGGATTTGGCATTGATGTCTTCCCCATGACTCCGATGATTGCGGGATGCTTGACGGAGTTGTGATTTGAGTTATATACTCATTATTCATGCGCATGCGCTGCGCTACGATTTGTTTTATGTATTTACAATTTCGGAGCCCCGACGACTTGATGGTTTTGGTTTAGATGTTTTAGTATTTGGGGAGAGTTTTAATTTAAATTCGGGGACTGAATTTCTTTAAGGGGGGAAGATTGTAACGTTTTGAAAATCGTTTCGGTGAAATTTCGAAAAAAACGGTAAAATAATGGGGTTTTCTGTAAAAAATCAAAATACAAATATCTTATTATAAAAATTAAATATACATATTCTAGCTATGAAATTGCTATTATTTGGTGTTTATTGAGTCGCTGGTGAAATTTCAAATTTTCTGAAAAAAATATTATTTTATTATTATTTTAAGCCGTCACTAATACATTTAATTAGGAAAAATTACAAATTGGAATGAGTTGAAACAAATTTTGTGCATCATAAAACATTAAATAAAATTTTATCATGTGGTTTTTGGAACGAAATCATTTGCCAAAACGGTTTAGAAATTATTGAAGAAAAAAGGCTTTTTTTTAGCGTAAATGGATGTTTGGGGTATTGTATTTATCATTTTTCATCACCCCACACCCGTACCCACACTCACACACCCCTATTTTTCCTCCCCCTTGGCTGAATTCAGCAGCTCCCCTCAACTTTCCCCACTTGTTTTGCTAAAGAAAACAAAAAGAAATGTATAACAAAAGAGATATGGTTGTGTTGACCTTTGACTTCTTTGACTTGGAAACACTTTACCTACCTCATTCTCTCTCCAATCACTCCCAATTCCAGCCGAAACCCCTTCCCCCTCTCAACAGCAGCTCCTCCCTTTTCTCCCCTCATTTTTCTTGAAAAAATCACCAAAATTGCATCAAAACCCATCAAAAAAAATCCCAACATCCAAATCCAACTCCTACCCATTTTAGTTTAGGCTATCAAGCATGGATTGTGGTGAAAAGAGAGCATTTTGGATGGCTAGATTTCATGTGAGATCAATAAAATTATGGAGGTATAATTTTAACCTTGTAGTTAAAATTGTTGGTTAATGCTTTTGTTAACTTAATTAAGTGTTAATTAGATTTTATATGTGTTCAAATTATATGATTGAAAAATTCAAGAGAAGGGGTTGTGATCAAACTAGAGTTTGGGGTATTTGGATCATGATTTGTGTGTTGTAATTTGAGATCTTAAGTCATGCAAGGAAAAGCTAGTTACTAGTTGCTAATTTTTAGTTTAAATTTTGCTAATTGTGTTAATTTTGTTAACTAGGTTTTGGGAATTTAATTAATCAATTGGGATAAAAATCTTATTAGGGTATTCATGACATTATTAACTTTATTAAGTGTAGTTTAACACTTTAGTTCTTGGAAATCCAACCTAAATTGTAGTTTGCGCATTTTTTGTGCTATGAAATTGTTAAAAAAAAAGGGTATTTTGTAAACTAGAATATTAGGGATTTTGGAATTTAATGAGATTAAATTCCGGAAATTGTTTCTATGACTTATTTAAGATATTTAATAAGTATATTGGCCGCTACATTCATTTAAACATCATGTTTTGTACAAAAACGGCGAATTGTGCTTGCTAGATTTTCGGAAAAATGACTTTTTAAATGAAATTGGGGTTTTTGTGAGTTTTAATCTAGTTTATATTAAAATTAGTGTTCGTGAATGTGCAAATGAGCGTGATTGGATTTTTCTCGATGGTTTAACGTTTGTACATCGACATCGAGGGTTGGTTTGACTATTCTTGCATGCGTAGGCGATTGGTTTGGACCTATGCGTGATACGCGTGCCGATTTGATTTTCGTATGCCGTTTCGATCTCGAATTTAGTTTTAATGCGATATGGTGCGTTATGATATGTAGGTACCCCCACGTGGACTTCGAGACGACAAGCAAACGCGTGGCGACGTCGGCACCGGCGAGCGAGGACCAGGTGAGTAGATTTATATCTACGGGGAGAAGTCGAGTGGATGGCATATAGCACCCCCGCAGTCCGTGGTGGTGTATACGGATGCGTATACACACCAACATTTATTATATGTTATTTGGGATTAATAACGATGCTTAGGATGGATATTGGTGTGTTGGATTACTTTAGTGTTGCGAACCCTAGGGTAGTGTTGCACTACACATACACACATACATACTTGCATACATTCCTATTGATATGTGCTCATGGGATTCTTTATAGTTATGGGTTCACATGGGTATAGGACTATGTGTTCACATATGGATTTGAGAATAGTATTTGGAATTTTATGATGAGTCGATGAGATTTGATTTGAGGCCGTGAGATCGGTGATATAGCAGGGTTCGTATCTTAGATACGACATGACGTTGTAGCGGGTCCTTGACGTAGTGTTTCACACACGTCCATGCATACGTAGGCGGTATCAGTATGGTACTAGACGTAGATCAGTACCCCGATCATGATATTTGATACCAGGTGAATAGTATGATGAATGTGATATTGACCCGTACCCAGATTGGGATGCCGTACGACGGATTTACGTACGAGCTATATTGATGATTGATCCGCACTCTTGACTTGGGATGCCTGATTATAGATATGGTATCGGATATGATATTATTGAGGCGAGATCACCGACTATACATATACAGGTATGTATATGTATCGACTCAGATGATAGGCGGTTTCCTTACCTGTAGTTCAGCTTGTAGTTCAGCCGTATAGTTTAGTGTAGTTGTTAGATTAGATTAGACTTCTTACCTATTTCAAAAACTAACGAATCGTGGGCATTTTTAAAGACAGCTCAAGGGAATCTACGGATATTTCAAAAACGACGTATCTTTTCATAAAAAAACACCGTAGCCCCTATTTTCAAAACCCCATGATTCGTGTTATTTCAAAAGGCACCATTTGCAGGACTTATATTAGATTATTGCAGATTAGTTATCGTTGTGTCTAGTATTCAGCTCCCGCACTTTATTGCTGTTCGCTCTGCCTCGCATATTTATTTTGCTGCATATTCCATTATTGATATCATGCTGTTAGGACACCAGCACCATTACCGATGATGCGTATGTACCACGTACACCTACTTGCCGGCTCACACACATCTTCATCGGTAATTGCCATGTCACGTACACTTTAGAGAATATAATTGCTTGACTTAGATTGTTAGCTAGTAGTGTTGACATGATATTAGTGTACTTCCCTTATATGCCATATTAGACATTGTAGTTATTACCTACCACTTCATGCATACTGTTATTCAGTTGTTCATGCCTAGTTCATTATCATTGACATATGCACTTGTGATGATTTCTTGAGATTTATGATATTTCTGGATTTCGGGGAAAGCCGCAAAATTTACAACTTATGATCTTTTAAAATATAAAATGTTGCGGTTTTCTAGTGATGTAAAGTGTCGTCCACCATGAGTTTGCTGTGGTTTTGGAGATCCGTGTCGAGGAGTGGAGGAACCGTCACGGGTACATGGTGGGCCCGGTATGGTACCCCGGGGCAAGAGGAATGTGGTGTTGACGTTGAGCCTGGCTGGGGAGCACTACCTACCGGTGATATTACCCGACGCGTCGGATATCCGGAGGATACCGTCGTGGTCTTGAGATGGATGGTAGGGGCCGGTCTGGACTGACGGCGCTCTAGATATTGAGATTGAGACATTGATATTTCGAGACAGTGAGATTTATGTTTTGTGTCGATGCTAGACACTGTTGATACTGATTTCATTTATGATAACTCAGTTTAAAAATATGAAGGAAATCTCACTAATTTATGAAAACAGTTTCTTCATTTACATGTATTCTGTTTTCATGCATTCATACCTCATTCATATGATATATTGCTACCTGAGGCACTGACACGGGCACATGAGTTTACACTCGGGTTAGATACTTACCCTAGCCATTGTTATAGGCTGCATGTTATATACATTTTTGAGGATATATTATGATCATTGACCTAGGATTGCGTTATTTATGCGATTTCTGTGCGTAGATGTTTTTCTACTCACGAGTTGGCAACTCACCCCCGTTGTGCCACAGTTCTTGCAGGTTTCGCCGTACAGGTTTCATTACGGCTTTGCTGGCACTTTTTCCATTTCCGGGTGGCTTGCTAGTAGGTGGGTTATTTGTATCTTACCCATCATTATATCTTGTATATCATTATTCTGTTGTATCTAGAAGTTCCATCAACCAAACATGTATTTATTTTTGAGATAGAGACCAGTGTTGTTATTCTTTCGACCTTAGAGTCGCTCGTTATATTTCTGGTGGTTTTGAGTTTCCTTTTGAGTTTTGATCCTCGCCGTTGGCGTTGTATATTATATTGTTTTTGTGGTTGTGACCGTCGATTGACGAAGAGCTAGCTCCCGCTTGGGGATGCCCTTTTCTTGATTTCGTATACTATTCATGTTGTATCCCGTTTGGGGGCCAGTATTTACAAAGGAGACTCTGCCGAAATTTTCAGTAAATTTTTGATGTTTTTAGAAACCCGTATAATTCGGCTTATGATATTAAAACTACTTGTTTTAAATTGGTTTTCCTTCACTCTACTTCTTTTCTTGGTTTGGATTTCTGGGTTTTCGGTTTACTTAGTTACGTACGCCTCGAGACGTTCGTAGCTTAAGTGCCGGTCATGTTCCGTACTTTCGGGTCGTGACATTTAGGGACGTTTCAGTCCAATATTAATTTAGGGACGTTTCGGTCCACGAGTTTAAGGACCCCGCAGTCCATATTCATGTGTGGTCGTTGGGACCCGTCACCTCTCTGACGTCGTTGAAGGATTACAACGATAGGTGTCAAAGGAGTTCGGAGATGTACCCTCGAACCGGAGGTAAATTGATTCAAGAGAGCAATCTTGCTCAGTCCATTTAATTTGAGGACTTACGGCCATGATTGGGCTAAGTCCAGTTGGAAAATGCTCATCATTTTTATTTGTTTATGCATTGCATTTCCTTTTTTATTTGTGCTCTGCCCATAAAGGATGCAGAGCATCAATTTGTTTTGGGCTCTGCCCATGATGCAGAACATCAATTTTACCTGGGCTCTCTGCCCATTTATTGCTTTGCCATTTAATTTGGCCTGTTAGGTCTTTTTGACTTGGGCCTGGCCCTTTAGCAAAAGAAAGGCATTGCATTTCAGGCGCTTTGCGCCAATCAAAGAGCACAAGCGTTTGTAGTGACGACACGTGTCATGCAAGCGCAGTGCACTGCGCTAGTGTGCTGTGCTTGCGCTGCTGACACGTGGAGCACTCTGGTGAGTTGCGCCAATTTCAGAAAGCAAAGTTCTATTTTAAAGCGCATAGCGCAAGTGGTTCAGATGCTGACACGTGGTGCTCTCTGGTGGCTTGCGCCAACCCAAGAGCGCAACAATGCAGGTTTTCAAGTGCTGAGCACTATTAATTTGAGAATCTTTTAGATTCAAGGACCAAAGGTTCTTAACAGAAGTGCAGAGCACTGTTTGCTTTATTGATCTAATTTAGATCAAAGAAAACAAGTTTCTCTTGTTTTTCTTATCTCAGAGAACCAAAGGTTCATAAAAAGTGCAAAGCACTGTTTTTATATTTTTTTTTTATTGAAGATCATTGATCTTGTTCTTAGATCAATCATCTATTAGAAGAAATTCTTCTCTTTTAAAGATTTTTACCTTTTCTCCTTTTGATTTCTCTAGAGTTCTCTCTATTTGAAAATTTTGATTTCTCACCAAATGTTCCTCCTCTTGATTTGAGGTCTAGGGGTCTTTTTATAGTGCCCATAAATTAGTTAAATTTGTTAAAGAGATCTTTCTCTGAGTGATTTGGGGAATTTTCCCCACCGTTGGATCTTTGATCCAAGGGCTTCTGTTTTACAGAAGAAAATCATCTTGTTTTAACAAGAACAGAAAAATTTCTTTGAAATTTTAATTCTGTTTGGCGTAAATGCCCCAGCGCGTGACACGTGTCGCGCGGCGCACGGCGCAGCGCAACTGCGCTAGCGCATCTGCGCTGACACGTGTCGCGCGGCGCACGGCGCAGCGCAACTGCGCTAGCGCATCTACGCTGACACGTGTCGCGCAGTGCTTGCGCAACTGAAGCGTTGCTTCCTTTAATTTTGCTTTAAATAGAGCTTTGCTCTGATTGGGCGCGCCTTCTTGGGTGCTGCGCTGATGTATCAGCTTTTGACACGTGGCGCGTTGCGCCCAGCGCACAGAATCCGAAGCGTTGCTTCACTTATTAGAATTTAAATTTTCAGAATAGAGCTTTGCTCTGATTGGGGAATCAGAAGCGTTGCTTCATCTTCCGCCTTGGAATTTGAACAGAGCTTTGCTCTGATTGGGATAAACAAATGCCCTCCACCGTTGTGCTTACGTGGCCCCAAACGCAAGCACAACGGTGGCAGAATTCCAACCGTTGCGGCAACTTTTGGAAGTTGAAAGGGCACTTGATGCCTATAAATAGGACATTTGGTCCTACACAGATGATTATCATCTTTAAGATTTTTATTTTCAAAAACTTCAGAGCTTTGCTCTTGCCTTCGAGAACTCCTTGAGTTGGATTTTCTTTAACAGAAACTATTTAAGTAAGAATTAGTCTTGACTTAAATCAATTTTAATTAATAGAGCTTTGCTCTCATAGATCTTTGATCTAAAGAAAACCCTTTTGGGGTTTCACCAAATAGAGCCTTGCTCTTAGGAATTTGTTTCAGGGTTTTTTTTTAACCCATGAACGGAACCTTGCATCTTTGGCAAAACACAGATCTCTTTGATCTAAAGAAAGATGAACTCTTAAGAGTTTGGATAATGAAAATTAAAAAAGAGGAGTTTTGTATTTAATGGATTACATCATTAATAGTAATGATCTTGGAGTTCTCGGGGGATTTCTTTAAATTTCCCTTATTGTTGAATTTGATAGGCGTCACCCCTATTCATAGAGCATTGCTCTCAAGGAGTTCTAACTTTCTGTACCTTTTCCTCATTGCTAATCTTCCAATGTTGCTTCCTTCAGGCATTATGGCGGTGCATCTATATAGCCTGCACGAGTTCATCACTTATGAAGACATCCGTGTACAGGGCCGTTAACAAAACCAGGAGTTTACAGATGCCCAGTGTGCGGAGGTTATGGGTCGCCTTCACGCAAGCGTTGGTTGGCTGCTTTCTCGTCGTTCAGCTCTCTTGAAAGTCGTGCTGGGAGAGATTTGGAGAGCACTCCCGGGGTTCCACGAGGCCATGCCGCTCGATGCGCTGGATGACGCCGAAGACAAGGTGCATTCAGTGCACCTGTCGGGGCTAATCTCGAAGAATCGACGGGACAGCCTCGTCGACATTCTTCATCAAGTCTTCCAGCAGACGACGATAATCGCTGCTTATCGAAGGCTGGGGGGGCTTGCCGAGGATCTTGACACCCAGGAGCGCGAGAGGCTACGCACAAGGATAATCAGAAAGGCCAGAAGAACTCTGGATGGCCTTACTTTTGACTTCCTCAATCCGTTCCCCGGATCTGAGGTTATTCCATTGTAATAATATTTCTTGTTTACTGCTTTATGATTGTAAGAATTATTTTTTGGCAA